>CM034406.1:14524387-15226887 GCA_019925095.2 Dendrolimus kikuchii | reverse complement strand
ACTTTTTCATGGAAAGCCCCTCTCTTATGTCTTCCGGACACAGTTTGATGTCAGAGGGCATGGATGGGAAAGACCGACTTGTTGAGGAGATTGTACTCCTTGCGTTGTTCTTAGTATCCACTGCGGCGAACTCGCTTGCCCTGCTCGTATTCTGCAGACGGCCCGGATTGAGGACTATTTCTAATCGGTATGTTCATCGATAAGATTGTTGTTAAATATTAGTTAATAAGCCAGGATGTATTTAAATGTTGAAATTCCAAGGTTGAATTGCATATGCAAAATCCGTTATGAATGCTACAGAAATTATGTTCACGTTGCTATGAGATTTAAATTTAAAGAGAGAGCGCAAGTAAAACAAAATGTTATGCGTTTATGAAGTACTGTAAACTAGCGAAAGTGATGACTTTCAACACCATGCAACGAATTTTAAAAGGCCAGGATACGATATTTAAGGTTGTTTTAAACAACAGTAACAATAAAACAATAATAATACAATAAAAAACAACAGTCGATTTGATGTTTCGTGAACAAACTTTCTTTAAAAATTTTGATAGAAGTTTTAAAATGTTTTGAAAAACGTTTCCGTTGATGATGAGGAAGGTAATTAATTTTTTTGGCTTTCAACATCCCTATGTTGGGCTGGGAGCCAAATCACATAGTATTATTAGAACGTTAGTATCGGGTTGCTTACCTGTGCTCTTTTGAAAGCCCCTGCAGCCGACGCAGCCGTATTTAATGTTCGAAAAAAGATAATAAAGAGACTACGTCATCAAATTTACATGCGACATTTGGAAATGTTAAACTATTTCCAGAAAAACATATCTAAATACCTATGTAGGTAATAAATTAATAAAATAGAATTTAGATTTGACGGAATCTTCCGCGGCTTTTTAATCCGTTGTTAATTATGCAGCGCCATATTTGCAACTGGTTATACTTCTTTGTTAGCCGCGTTAAAAGCAGACGCTAGTAAACAAGCCAAAAGAAACAGCTAAACTTTCATAATAACTATATATCTATTCAGAACAATGAATGAACAACTTTAAAACGGTAAACATTAACGCTAAAGCATTGAATGTTAGAGGAAAAGTCCAAAAAAGTTATCCTCATTTTTTATTAATGTAATCAGATAATTGTTTGAAAGGTGGAGCTACACCGCTAGAAGGTCACGATGCTTATTCAATAAGAACGATATAAAAAATACACAATAAATCAATACTCAAGATTCAAGACCACAATAAATTGCAATTTATCAATCCTTCCGTTTCTTAAGATATTTTATAGAACACTGCATATACGAAAGATAACATTGTAACAATGTTCAAGAAAATAAACAAATATAAAATTGCATATTGTTTACTTTCTTGGTTAAAGCCAATGTCAAGTCAATGAAAGCAAGGTCTTCCAGGTATCTAAACTTAAGGAAATTATTAGCCAACCTGGCGCTGTAGGTGGAGTAGAAAATGATATAAGACTGGACAATTTAAATTTACATACTTAAATCAATATATCAATTAAATACATACATAAATCTAACAGTCAAAATCCTTTAAATGCTCTTGCAAACCTAACAAAGTTGTCTGATAGAGTAGGAATTAAGTCATTACGTAAATATGCTAATATTGCTAGAGACAATGCGTTAAAAAAGGAGTTGCAGCCGAGGTTCAAGAGTTTGAACCCCGCCGTCGCAGAGCAGGCTGGTTTTACACAAGTAATTTTAATGAGCAAGTTAGGACATTTTCCATAATCGCCGGCAGGTGAAATGTAATAATGTATGTTAAGTCATCGTCATCGACTGGGTTCTCAACTGCATTTCCTTGAGCTGCTATATTCAACTATGTAACGGATTTCTAGAATGTTCATTGCGCTGAGAACAATGATTTGGAAGGAATTTTCCGGTTTTCCCTCTGGCTTATGATATGTCGATGTTTGGGCGTCGTAGTTTACTTTTCAATGTTGGTAACTTTCTTTCCATGATGATCTACTACCTATTTGCTTGCTTAAGGCAATAACGCGCTGTTAAAACGTGAAAAAAACAGGTTATTTCACCTGATGTCGGGATTACTATTAATAGACCGACAGGGAAACATTTCCAAATGTTATAGGAACAATGAACCGCTAAATGGAACTGGGATAATCATATTCCAGAGACAGTATTGTTTGGAATAACGTTCACGTTGTCTACGGTAAAAAACCTAGAGTTGTTTGTTATGCATGAACGTTTTAATATTCGGGATCAATCGTTATGTTAAAAAAATTCTGTATAGGTACCTATGTATGTATCTGTTTTGTAATAAATACCAGAACTTTATTTTTGCAAATATAAAGTTTTGGTATTTGTGACTTGCGTGATTTTTTTTTTTGCGTTGGAAGCTCTAATGTTATGCTTCCCCAAGAGTTCATCTTGAGGAAGCAAAACGAGGTGTGCAATGAGTGGCGCATTTATTTCTGGTCAAACTAAAAAGGTTAGCGAGTTAAGCATATTTTGTACATACCTTTGCAGCTATATCATAATTACTGCCGAAACTATATAAAGAATAAATATAATCATTCAATCTAAAGTAATTAGTCAGAAGTTTTATTTTTTAATTTACTCTATTGAACAGTCCAGGGTCTTTACCGTACAGGTTTTTATTAATATTTATTATATTATTTACAGTATCTGAAATATACTTTATTTGGATCTTTTTTTGAAATTCATCGTTACGTTAAAATTTGAAATCTTAAGACGATATGAAAAGGCAAGTCTCTACAAAGAGTACCCTGAACTTACATAAGGAGCCTAATAACATTAATTGAAGAAAACAAGCAAGCGAATACTTATACAAAAATGGAGCACCTTGAAATTTGTAAAGCATGAGAAAAAAATTAATATTTTAAAACAATTAATTCAGATGCATAACACACGTTACGTTCTCTTATGTTTTCTAAAGTTTTTACAATTTCTTTTGACTCACAGATAAAAAGGTTTGATGAAATTATCTCTGGACATTCTCTCAAGGAAATTTATTTATTGTTATGCAAAACATACAAAACACCATTTGTTACGTGTTTAAACATTAGCAAAATGAACAATAGATGAAATTTATTCCTAGTTTAATTAGGAGCTAATCTCTGTGTTGGCATAATTATGATTTAAAACAAAGGAATTAATTGTTGGTATAAAAATGTAGCACATAATTTTATTTGCTTTATAAGAGAGAATTTTGTGTTTTGCTTCTTAAATCTATAGAATCGTTATATGTTGTCTAAGTATTATTATGAAATTTAATAATCTGTAATTTATTTAGTGTCTGGAAAAAAATTATCTTATTATTAGTCATTTTTGTTATTTTAAATTTGGAAACTTATTATGATTCAGACAAATTATTCCACGCTATTAATTTGTGTTGCCAATTCAACGCTTCTTGGGGTTCCCCTAATACCGTTATGTTGCTGTTATTTTTATTTTTTTATACTTAGTAAGCTAATTCGTTTATTTAATAAGGAATATAGCGGATCTCTTATTACACGTATGGATGTATTAGTTTATTCTTGACATTCGTTGCAATTGTTGCGGTCACAAAATTGTTCGATAATGTTTTACTATAAATAAACAAGCAAAAGCTAGCAACTCACCTCAGTTAGACACAAATAAAGCAAAAAGCTCCATCGAACCTGTAATTCTATTAACAAAAGAACAAGTCATAAGATCGCAATCCAATTGTATCAGATAATTTCAGAAATCCGAATTACAAAATTAATCTAACTTAATTTATTTCGACCTTTCTAGTTCTGCTTAAGGCCAATAATTGTTCCAACATAAATGGAACGTGATATTTATCGTTTTGTTCTTTCAACGTTAATGGCCAGTGTCTTTTTCTTTTTTAAATGCGCTAGTTGTTTTATTTAAAACCTCTGCTCAGTCAGCTCGCTATACGAATATGATTAATTATTTAAACAGTTTTTTATATTAAAGAATCTGGATTATAAGTTTTGGAAGTCATTCTTTTTGTACGGCGTCTTACGTAAATTGAATTTTTTTCTGAAAGGATTCCACATACTGATCGACTTAGCAACAACAAAACTGAATGAATAACAACAAGGACCGACAATAACGTATGTTGCAATTTGGACATATTTTTAGAAATACTGGAGTTATGTCTGACCGGTGTTTATAGAATGGAGTGCAGTTCTTTGTCCTAAAGAAGAACATCTCAAAGACACAAAAACAAGGTGATTAAAGGACTATTCCTGGAATCAACAGAACATGCATTAAAATATTAGCGTCTGTTGAATCGACAGGACAATATTTATGCATACATTTCTCATGATTACAACTTCCTTGTCCGCTCAACGCTAATTGTGCCAACCATACGAAATTTTTATTAGTTATCGTAAAGTGTAGAGCATAATGAGAAATAGGATGATGTTTCACAGAAAGTTTTTGAACTAGCTGCTAATAGGTGAATATGTTACGAAATAAATCGTTACAATAATTCCATAATATTCTTTGCAACAACAAACGGACTTTAAAATAATGTATGATATGGCCGAAAACAAAAATAGCATTTAAAACTATTCTGATTATTAATCATACCTAAAATTGCATGAGTCGCATTACTCTTTTCTTTTATTCGATACAGGAATTCTTGGACAGTAACAATAAATGACTAAAATATTAGATAAAGGTGGTATATATAA
This sequence comes from Dendrolimus kikuchii, assembly GCA_019925095.2. NCBI lineage: Eukaryota > Metazoa > Arthropoda > Insecta > Lepidoptera > Lasiocampidae > Dendrolimus > Dendrolimus kikuchii. The sequence goes on along the minus strand of CM034406.1, from coordinate 15,222,204 downwards.
TTCTGACTAAAGCTAAATAAACACACTGACATCAAAATATTTAGGAATGCATAAACACATGCGTATCGATATAAGTTTTTCTTTTTTGACATTTAATTTAAAAAAAAATCTCTCTTTGTTTTATAATCTACTATGTTAAATATATCTTTTTCCATTATTTTTAATCATTGTAAAGGTGGTCTGGAAGATATCGCCGGCGGCGATATGACCTCCTATATATATGTAACTTATGTATGCAATAAAGAACATTTATTCATTCATTAATTCATTCACTCTTTTAATAGAATTATTTTAAATCTAGATTATTCGTTGTATGGTTCGCGCCACGAAAGAAGTCCCATAGACGCAATCGCAGTATTTAATCCTGTCAGAGAAATTATTTGCTAATCTGTAAATCGATTTAGGTAACTACTGAATAATAAATACAAAATATTCCATAATTAAAATTTCAAATTTATTTCTTGGCTACTTTACGAACAAAATTCTATCAAATAGCGGAGTTGCCACATTTATTTCCTTTATTTTCTGTGGGAATTCTTTTGTGACGCGGACTATTATACTATTTTTAATTGGTATTTTAAACTGTTCTCGATAATTTTCGTTGAATGATTGCCGTCGGAACTGTTTCATTTGCATCAAAGCGAGAAATGTTTCGGAATTTAAAAATAGAATGGTATTTGTTGAATCACTATTCGATTATTGAACTCATTATCTCGTTTCTTGCTTCAATAAAGAAGAATTAGTTTATTTGATTGTTATTTTTAACTGGGACATGCCCGCGACTTCTTCCACGTTTGACTTGAAATACCCGCGGGATTCCCGGGATACAAAGTACCGCAGCATTTAAATGAAGAATGTTAGTAAACATTGTGTTGGAATAAACTAATTTTTATGCACACGAACAACTATAAATTGCTCCCGGGAAATATCCCGCGGGATTGCCGGGGAAAAAAATATCACATATTTTATTACATAAAATTTGCTATCGATCAGTGAAAAATTACATTGGAATTCGATTTTTTAATCTGGCCATTTTAAATAATTCCCAGAAAAATTCTCGCGGGATTCCCAGGACAAAATTAGCGAAGTCTAAGAATTAGCTGTTAATCAGCGAAAACCTCATCGAATACCGAACAAATAAACAGACAAATCGACAAACAGACAAGAAATCTAAAAAATGCATTGTTTCTCCATCGTTTAAATAATCTATTCCAGTCTGTGTTTTTTTTATAGCTTTAATGTACAGACGCGGCATGTTTAAATTTTATAATATTATAGATTTCGAACGACTTGTGACGTTGATACTTTGAATCAATAATGTTTTTTTGTAATTATTGTATTCCGAGAACATGTTTTCCCAATACAATAAATTATGTTCAGAACTTTCCGTAGTAGTACTATGTATACAATTATGATGTGGTTTTAGTCTTTTAAATATAAAATAATATCATATATGTATACACGCGGGTTAATACGATATCAAGCCCGAGCAAAGAACCAAATTGCATATACAGCCATAATAAGATATGCTAAAAATATCTTTATGATAATTAACAAATATTTCATTCCATACAATTAGCTACACATAATTCAATGCGGGATTTAATTAGAAATAAAATGTCCAATCTGTTGTTAGGCCTTGAGTTGGCCATTACAACCTTGTTTCAAATGCTACTTAAGTTTAATGTGATTTGTTACTCTGACGCGGATACTTTATTCTTAAGTGACACTTGAGACGGTTTTATACTGCATTACTGTAGTTCAATATACAGGCGCCAAAGATATTCAATCGCAATGTAATGTTGTAAATACCTAGCGAAATATACTGAAAGGGGTCTCGGGGTCGATTTTGGTGAAAAGTAGAGCGGCTTTTTTTTAGCTATGTAGCATATGGAAACTGGCTGATTTTCATTGTTTGATTTATGTGCTTAACTACTCACCGTCGCTTAAAATTGTGATGTCGAGGTGATTATTCATAACTCGTCATGATCATGTAACAAGAGAAGCTAGTACTGATTTTTCTAAGTATGATTTCTTGGATTGAAAATTAAGGGTATTAAAGATCACATCAAAGACGACATTGGGAGCCTGAAAAATAAGAAGAATATAATCTGACTCGAAGGACCAGAAAATATATTATTTATAACAGTATAGTAGTAAGTTATGGGGGTCACCAATTACCAATTTCTATAGTATTTTTTTATTGCTGGAGTACAGCAGACAGGCTGACGGCTCTACTGTGATGTAAAGTGGTTACCGTCGCCTATAAACATTTACAGCACTAGGTACTTACCAATGTGCTGTCGTACTCGTAGATGGGACTGGAACTTGACCACTAATGCCGGAATATACCTCAAGGTTGTTATGGCGGCATGCTCTGGACCAGGGGTGGTAGCCATCCCAACGGGCAAATACCCTACCAACCAGGCTGTGGGTTGTTTTGTCGCCTCTTATGGATAGGTCGCCTGGCCGCAGGAATTAGTATATCTATTAGGCAAAATAATAATCCAGAAGTGCATTTTGGAAGGTGCAGTTTATTATTTTATGACGCCTAAAACTGTCAGTGAAGCCATCCTAATCAATTAACCAGGTCAAATAATGCGTTACATTTATTACCTTACCTTTTATGTTTTGAACAATTGGAACGAATTCAATGACATTGTTTAATTTTTTTTTGGTACGAAGCTCCTTATCGCACGTTACTCGGCTGATGTACACACGAAAAATAGTGTAGCCGAAACGAAAAATGCTGCCCGCTGTATATTATTATACAAATTCAACTTCAATGCAATGAAATATGATATAAAATAGAAACCATCAGTGTAATATAAGGTGTTTTGAATTTAAAAGGTCTTGTAATTGTTCTTATTACTATATAATTTCTTCGATGGCCTTCGATAGTTTTTTAAATCATGAATGTGAAATATATGGATATACTACGAAGCGCGTGCGAATAAAATAATAATAATAAAAGTAGACGACTGAGCAAACATGGATTATGTGGAAATTCTAACATTTACAGCATCCATTAAACATCGTAAACATTACCGGCAATTAGTAGTAAATCACATGGCCTGTTTTTTAAACTCTAATGGTTTGGTGCGTACCTAAATAAACAGTGTAAATTTTATCTTCTACAGTAATGGTAGTTGGTATCGACTTGCTGTGTTTCGTGGGAAATTATATTAAGTTGTTAAAGTGTCGTTTACTATCTGTAACTTTGGTTTTGAACTCTACATTATCGAGTAATATTTCACGCTGTTAAATAATAGGGTGCAGATGTCTAAACGACTAACTATCGTGAGTTTGTATTGGATTCTGTAGGATTTGTGAGTTATGTATATACTAAAATATAAATATAAAGGAGCGTTGGTTTGCTTATTATGGATGCTTCATGACGGATTTACGGAAAATGGGATACCATTCGCAGGATGAGTATCCAAAGTTTACGCAAACGAAGCCGAATAGAAATCTTTGTATGAGAAAAAGAACTCAAATTTAATTTCTAAACTGAAAATATTGTAGAACCTAATGTCATAGATTTTATTGTCAGATGTAGTTCCGTTCTCATGATGTTAGTCATCGTGCCAATCCTGACCCCATAAACGACCAATTGTTGTTGGCGTGAACAACGTGGGTAGTTGTTAGGCTGAATTGGCGTTTACAAATTGTCCGGATAATGCTGCTCTGAGCATGGCAACTATTGGGAGTAATTGTAAACTGATATGATATGACATTTGAATTGTCATATAATTTTAAATTAAGAATGCTGTTTATTTTCCAATTTTAGCTCTGCACTAGACAATCCGTCTCACTTGTGATAAAATATTGGCTAGCAAACAGCTATCATAAACCATAAAATATATGTATGTACTCTATGTATGTAACTCAAAAAATTACAAATCTACTTAATTTTTCTGAGCTTAAAGCTTACACGCTCTGTTCACAATATAAATGTGTAGATAAGTTATGTACATACCATAGATACAAAAAAATAGAAATAGTAATACAAATTACGTTTTTTTCATCATTGTTAACATTCCTAGTAAAGACGACAATAAAATTCAGACGTGTATTTATTACAAAATCACGATATTTAAAACAATCGGCAACAAGTGTGGTGTACTTATTATCGTATGCGCAAAAACTAGTTCAATATGCAATCCGACATAATCTTACAGAAATAACCTAATTTTGATTATTCTGTTATGACATCACTAATAGTTTCGGCCAGACTGCAAAATAAAAAAACTGTTGAGTGCATTGACCTAACCTTGAATGTAAAACTTAAACAAAATTGTAAAAAACTTATGTCAAATTATGACAGGATTTGACTAGGTTATGTCTTAACTTCCTACAGCACAAAAAAGTTTGTCTAGTTTATTTTAGTAATAATTTGAACTTATTATGATAATTACCATTATATTTTCCAATAAAATAAGGGACGTATTAAATCTTATCCTGGAGCTAGAGTTTTAATCACCAACTAAAAGCATTGCCTCGTTATATCAAAATTAGTTTCTCAATATGACATGGCCCCTAATTGCATAAATAATTAAAACAATCAAGTATGTGACCTGTTTACTTAATTATTACATTGTAAATGTAAACATTACGGTTACATTAGCCAACCACAGACCCTAAATATTTTAAATGTTGTCAATAAAATTGAAAAAAGGGTGTTATGTAAAACAGCCAATTAAAAATAGCCTTGGTATTCTACTCTTAAAGGAAACAAAACTATCCTTCCGATGTTTATTGATTAGATAATTTAATTATTGCATAAATATATCAATGTCATTGCATGATTAAATACGTGACAGATTATAACGTTAATAGTCAATCTTAAAAAACATTCCTTCCTCCCTAGTGTTGTACTAACTGTAAAGATCAATTAAAGTCAGTTCCGTATTTTGTCGATCGGTAGAACCTTTTCCCAACTCTACGTTTTTATACTTTTGGTTGGTATGCTTTCAACGCAATGTTTTGCTAATGACAAACATAATATTAATATTGACTAGTAAACGACTTTTAACGTTTTTTTATAAACTTATGGACATTTATGAAAATGTAATTTTAGAAGCTATGAATGTCAAAAGAATGTCAAAGAAGAAAGTGAGGTGTGTAAGAATAAGCCTGAATGGCGCTCTGTTGTTCGTGGCTACCCCGCAAGGGAACTGGCGTGAAGTTATGTATGTATGTATGTAATTTTAGAATTCCAAATTTAAAATGTCTTATTTAGTAGATCTGCGTCTAATTTTTGGAAGGAAAACTATCAATTCAATCATCATGTATCCCAAAAAATGCTGTTAATTAATCATAGGTGTTGCTTGTTCCATTTTAAAACTTTGGCTAGGAATTTCACAATTAAAAAAAATATTCTTGGCGTTTGGCCAGTAAGGTGTCATCCGTGATAACTACTTTCATGATTGCCGTGACATTGTCAACTGTTCATTGTAAATTCATTGTTTAGTATTCGTGTTTTTATATTTTTAGCTTAGACTAATGACTTTTCTTTCGTCTCTTATTTTTATAAAAGATTTTGACGTTTTTAAATTTGCATCTCATCTCAGTCATCTCTGAGGTAATAATTATTTTTGGACCTTATTGTAATGTCAAGATCGGTGCGAAATTAGATTGGTTATCTAATTTCGTATCTACTTACCAGAAAAGTAAGTATATTACAAAAACAAATTGCAATTGATTACGTCCGGGTCTTAGACTTAGGACTTTTAAACATAGTAAAGCTTTTCAGGCAGCTTTACTCGAGAAAACTATCCCTCAAACTCATATCGATCGAAAGTACGTCTATGTACTACATAAAATATCAGTTTATTGCCAAATCTAATTATTCATAAGGAATAAACTAACAAATACACACACTTAGTTTAAAATTTATATAGTATAAGTTTCAATATCAAAGACATTTTAATTATTTTGTAAATATAACACATATAACATTTATAATATAGTTTAATTTTAGTTTATATTATTTTATTTAGAACTTAGTTTATTTGCATAAATCTCATATTTAGTTAAAAAAAAAGTTGTTTATATCAATTATATACTTAATATTTTTATCAAGTTCAACTACCAATGAATATAGAATTGTATTCTAGAAATCGTCTCAAACAACCTTTGCCATTATCATTAAAAAAATATCACGCAATCAACATGGCCGCCGTCAATGGATATTATTATATCGGTGATTATTAAAATTCTAATATCGAATAAACGTTTTCGCCTGTTATCGAATGGAAGAAACCGATGTTTAAATCAAGATCAATAACTTATGATATTGCTTGTTACCAGCCAGCAATATTTGCATTGGGACGAAGTGCACCTTTGTTTAGTTAGTTTATTGTGTTGCATACTACGAGTCATTTCTCATTATTGATTTGAAATTAATATTAATTTAGATCAAAATTAATGAGCCCCACTCAGAGAGAAGAAGATTAGTTTAAAGCAAACACTAGTATTAAATTATATTTAAACAGTATGGCGATCTAACGAGGCAATATTGCCAGATGAACGATTCTTTACAGATAAGGAACTATTCACATATCATATCCATAATATCTTTTTAGTCTTTTAATGAAGAATGAATATTTTTTCTAAGTTTTCTTTTAACTGCATTTGTAACTTTGTCATTTTCCTTATATTCAGAAGTTTTGTAATATCATATTCGTCCATTTTACATTGAAGTGCGAAATAAATTAAAAATATAATATCATGTATATTCCCTACATTAGCACTAATTGTCTCAAACCGCTGTTTCTCAATATGAAATACATTAGCGGGTTTTTTATATCATAAGAAGCCAAAACAATAGCCAATTAAGCTGTCCTCCAACTAATTATAATTGATGGATTAGCCAATCTGATTTGCAAAATAATATACTATAAAAATAATCCGATACGTAGATTAACATTTTGTTCAGCTCCGATATAATCGTTCTCATTATCAAAAACTTTATGGAAATATATTTCTTTGACATTGAAAAGTTATTGATATTCAAAGTGCATTAGGATTACCAATCAAAATTGCTTTTCAAATTAGAATCGGTTCCCATAGTCTAGTAATTAATAATTATTAAAAATCAAATATATTGTAAGAGATATTCCAAGATTCTTGAAGAGACCTATGTCACACTTATTTATTCTAATAAAATTTTAAAGACGGACATATTACCGACTTTAAAAATGGAAAATTATGAGTTAGAAGCTAAATGTTCAAACTAGCGCTACGATAGACTTATGTTAAAAAATCGTACACACTCAACATAGCTAAAACCAGCTCCTAAGTTTCGTAACACGTTCTTGACCGCCTATTTTAGTGATGTCAAAAGACTTATACTATGTACCATCTATAAACAAAAATGCACTATACAAGATTAGCAATTAGGTTCAAATGTGTATGTAGATATTGATAGTACACTTAACACTTCATCGTGTTAAAATGTACCTTATCAGTAATAAAATAAACATGAATATGTATTGTAGTTGAACGAAAGTAAACCTGTCTACTTTGAAGCCAGAAAAATCACGGATCGCATCGTTTTTCCTCAAATGTAAACAGTAAGAGCGATCATTGTCAGTCAGCATAAACTTTGGTAATCGATTTGCGGATGTAACACGTCTAAATCGATTACAATTTGAGTAGTTTCATGATTGATGGTTTTTAAAAAACTAGTATTTTTAGAATGTTTTAAGAGATTCAAACGCAGGTAGAGCGGACACTAAAATATTATTGTTAGATCGCCAGCCTGCTTGAATGGTTCAGGTGAAAGTGAAGTAGTTTTTTGGCAAGCGGGCTTGAGTTATAACTGTGTCTATTTGGCAAACAAAATCATCACTTTGTAACATGTTAATTTATACCTTTTCGAATGTACAATTTATGGATTTATAGTAGTTGATCTATGATATTGGGCAATTCTTAAACGCGCATCATTGGCCGCAACCAGGTTTTCTTAAAACGAGTATTTGATCGTTAATTTTAACTGCAATATAATTGATTAGCGCTAATTATTGTTATCAACAAAGCACTTGAAACGGAGAGATTCTTAAAAACTATAAGATTAAAAAACCTTATTACACCATGGATTTTAAACGAAAACTATTACTCAGCGTAACATATATATAACAGCCCATAAACGTCCCACTGCTGGGCTCGGGCCTCCCATTATAGGGGGAACGGACAGTATACCCGCCACGCTTATCCAAGGCGGCTTGGCAGATTTGACACATCGGTTATCTCGATGTGCAGGTTGCTTAAAGATGTTTTCCTTCACCGTTGTTAGCACGTGGTAATTGTAACAATATGCACATGCAAATTAGATCAGAAAACTGACTAAGTGGTAGATGCGTTCCGGCCAGGATCGAACTCACGGCCTTTGAATTAGGATCGCATGCGCTTGCCATTACGCTACCACGACTTACTTTAGCGTGACTTAATTTGGATGATTGTTTGTCCAGTCTTCATAATTTTGGAAATGAACAAATTGTCATGAGATTTGATATACATACTACTATGTACTAACGTTTACGGGGATGAATATATGACGCGTTTTATACCGGAAATAGAACAGTTTCTACGGGATTCTGATCCGAAGAATAAAGAAGCGACGCCGATTGAATATCTTTTACAGTAAAAATTGTATATTTCAATTTTATTAAGGTTTATACTTACATAACTTTAATATTGTGCCAATATTTCATTTTATAGTTTAAATAATAATATATAAATGTTATTGCTTTTGTTATACTGCTCTATATTACTAATATTTCCATCGGAACTTGATTTTTATTTTGTTGGTAAGCAAGTTTTTAATGTGACTGGTTGTTTCACAATATTATTTTATAGATAATACAAAAATAACTTAATTAATCGTCTATTAAAAATACACAGAGATATAAGATTCTTAACTTGTACAAAAACGAATCGATATTTACGAGGGAACTAAATATATCTGACAAACACATTGTTACTATGGTGATTATACTCACTATTGAATGTTAATGTTATCTTTACCGTGAAATTAATTTTTGTATTTATATGAAACCGATTAAGTATACTGATTTATACATTTGGGCTCAAACGCTCTTAATCTAAATATAGCAGTGTAACTTTCAACTCCATCCTCCATTAAATCATTCACGGTAAAAGAGATAAGAATAATTTTAATAAAGGGTACTTCAAATCAAATTTATTTGTTCAAACATGGTTAAACAGTTGGTATGTATGTTATAGTGTACACATGTTTTGCTTATAAGCCGCGCGCAGGTTTCCCGATGACTGCTTACTATTATTGTATATACTTACTTATGTAAAGTATGTAGAATAGTAAATTAAAATAATAAATTTATTGTAACAACTATTTATGTAACCTTTTTTTATCAACCCTACTAACCATCGACGCGTGACATCATGAGGATATCGGTAAACCTTTTGCGCATGGATAGTAGATAGGAACTTTATTAAACTATATAATATTAAATGAAACGCATGAAAAATACTGATAAATGTCAAAAAAGTAATAATAATAATAACATTTAACAAGTTAAATTATTTATTTATAATTGAGGAATTCGTCCAGCGACGACCACTTCTAAGTAGAGTAAAAAGAACTTCAATACGTATGCATATCTCCACAAAACTTTTAGATATATAAATAGATAACTCGTTTTTGTAACATCAAAGCATAAATAAACAGAAGTAGAAAAATACATGACAAAGTACAACCTTATCGCCAAAATGCGTTTTGTTACAGGCGACTCTTGTCAGGCCTTGATAGATTTTTACGTATAGTACGACTATAGTTTGTATTATTTATGATCATTCCAATGACAGCGGTTATCAAAATATTAAAAGATAAAATCAGTCATGATTGTCAAGATTTGGTTTTTATCATTGATATTTAAATAATTTGTTAAATAATTTTTATTTATAACAACCCCATCTAAGAATTTAAAGTCTTTAAGATACTCCTTTATAGTAATAACAGCTTTTTGACGTCAACTGCGTTATTGTTCGTAAAATATTCTACGCTCTTAATATTTATTGAATTTTTATTTGCAACATCAATAACTTATTCTGCATGATGACGAGAACATCACTATTTATGTGCTCAGCCTGCAATAAAAATTCAATAAAATATTATGTATACTCGCAAAGTTTATAGACTGAGTTTTAATGACAGATGTCAAAGGAGTCATAGTTTACAATGTATAAACATATCGAGCCTTTACAGCCATTGTATCGTAAGTGACATTTGGACCTAAGTATATTTTTTGTTGCAAAAGGTATTTTAAACTATTATTTTGTTTTAAGACTTTCGATTTTAATTAGATTAGACGCTACTGAATCAAAAACTGAAGTTCTCAAAATAAAATAATAGTTTATAATAAATACTTTTCCAATTGTCGCTTACGATAAAGGCTCGATGCTTATATAGAAATGCTCTACCAGTATGGAGGCATATATTCGGCGAGCTGTCCATGGAATTCTGAGCATTCGACGCCGGTTGGAGATCACCAGAAGTTATCAGCAGTATGCCGACAACCTATACTGAAGTATTTTCGCCACAATGACAAAATTCGAAAGAACCCAAACAATATGGAGAGACTTGTCGTCACTGGGAAAGTTGAAGACAAGAAACTTAGTGGTAGATCTCCGAATAGGTGGATTGACCAGCTGGATACTTCAATCAACTCAGCCCTCCACTGTGCTCAGAACCGATCCCGGTGAAAGCCACGATCCTCAGCATTGAGAGACGAACTCGAAGAAGATAGAAGTGCTTGCGTATACCGAACCTGGCTTAATATCCCGGTCAAAACCAATAATTAGTTTGAAGTAGTAACATTAGCCAGTAAATATTATCAGTACTTGACACAGTTTAGTCAAATATCAATTACAATTGACATGCCTGGCCAATGTCAAGGAATATCGACTATGCACAATTATATTATCTGTAAACCGAATTTATGTTCGAACCTTGTTTGTACGATATGTCGGCCTCATTACGTGTGTGACCTCAAATTTGTTAAAACAAAGTCTTTGTTTTGTAGCACTATTAGATTCGTGAGATATACCTATATTTACAAGAATTGTTAATATAATCTTTATTTTGGCACTCAATCATTTCTCACACCGCTCTCAGAATTATATAAAATCGCATTAAGTTGTAAGAATAATAATTATAATATTTAGCTCTTTTGAGTCTATATTGCATTCAAATCGATAACAATATAAAGTTTAATATCGACTTCTATGTTTTAAATATAATTGCTTTTTTAATTAATCACCCTTTAAGATTTTAGAGGGTCTGGACTAAAATGTTACTTTAAATTATAAATATATATAAAGAAAGAAAAATCTATTGCAAAAAATTATATTAAATATAAAACGATTCAGTTCAGATTTTCCAGTTGTAACTTTTACATAAATAGAATAAAGTTACTAAGATATTCCCGCGGCTTCGTCCACGCTTGACTTGAAATTCCCGCGGGATTCCCGGGACACAAAGTATGACAGCATTTAAAAAATAATTTAAGCTATCATTTTAGTATCGGAGAAAGCCAATTATTATACACCCGAACAACTTCAAACAAGTAATAATAAAGAATAAAAGTATCACATATTTCATTACATAAAATTTTCTATCGATCGGTGAAAAAATCCCTTTGGAATTCCAATTTTTTTTTCATTCTCGTAATTTTAAATAATTCCCAGAAAAAATTCCGCCGGATTCCCAGTACGAAAAGTAGCTCTGATTTTAAGTATAAAAAATTCCTATCGATCAGCGAAAACCGCGTCGAAATCGGCTGAGTAGTTTTTACGTAAATCCCGAACAAACAGACAAACCGACAAACATACAAGAAATCTAAAAAAACCATTTTTTATAATCACATCGCTTCAATGTACAGACACGGCATGTTTAGTACTTTATAACATTAAAGATTATGGTCTTCAATTCGTATTTGAAAAAACTAACAAAAAATATGAGATGCAAGAAGTTAATAAGCAATGTCATATACATTACCTTAACAACGTTTACTACTCATGTATATTACTATTAATTGGTTTATGTTACTATTGGTTATAATTTGGCACATTTTATAGAAGTAATCTCATTTTTCTTACACAGGTAAAGTACAAGGCGTGTCACAAGCTTTTTGGCTTAAATGGATTACTCTAATGAGTAAGAGATAACGCAAGTTAAAATATATTTTTGAATGTTAAGAATTATGTGCGTGCGATATTTTCATTTAATCAGTAATATTCTCAAGCGTGTTACAAGGTCTATATGGGAATCTCCATTGTAATGATAACTCCGTCTAAATAATACGCAATCTTGCTAATTATGCCGCAATAGTTATCTAAGATAACTTTAATTTGCTTTATCATGATTAAAAATAAATGACAAAGCGTGTTTTTATAAACGCATATTATATATCCACCTACTTAATTAAATACAAAAGTCATCCGCTATATTACAATTATTTTTTTTTATCACCACGTGAAATATAAAATCCACAATCGGGGTTGTCTGGACAAGATAGCTCATAAGCGATAAGGCCATCCGTTTTTCCTGCCTTTCCATGAAATTATTGCATAAGTGATTTATTATATGTAAATGTAATAAACAATAGTTTTGTATCAAGCTTTCTATAGTATAGCAGCAATCCCTAACGTTTTTCTTGATATTCCTACGCCATCTAGTGGAACATAGAATGCACCTCCGTTCTATATTCTCTCTGTATAGATACAGCAGTTTCTGAGCAGAATTATTATAATGATATCATAGTCAGAAGTACCGACTTTATGATTTTATTAGGGTTTCGTTAAACCTCAAATACATCTAAAAACATATTGTTTAAGACTCTATTATTATGCTTTGCAACGATATAATGTCTGCCGTGACGAATGTGACGATACCTTAAGGGCTAAGTGAAAGATCAGCGTTGCTCGTAACAGATCAGCATTACGCTGAGACTGATGTCTTTTTTATGACAATTTTATTTTACTTGAGTTTTAAATTTGTTAACAGTTATATAGTATCTATATTAATACGTGAAGCAAAAACTTTTTACCCGTTTTTATGAAAATGTGCGGATGGAGTATGAAATTTCGCACACTTATAGTTTATATAGAGAAGAAGCGACGAATACTATTTTTTTTAAATTATGCATTAAAATTACATTAAATCAATAAAAAAAAAACATTACACACACTACCATGTATTTGACGCATGTATACTCTTTTGTTTGTTGTTACCGTCATTCAGTGTAGCCTTGGCGAAATCTGTGATTATAGAAGTATTTGACAACAAATTATTATGGTCGAATTTCAACCACGGGCGACTACTAGTCTAATGTAATTTGTCCTAAATAAAATGATATTTTCTTCAAAAAAAGTGCACTAGTATATCTTAGGATAAAAGGAATTATTTTACCCTCCATACTTTTGTAAAATCGCTACTTAGGTCTAAGCCCAAATGAACATATAACCAATTAGTATATTGTCATGTCGTTTCTAATGCCTAAGATTATCAAGCGTTAAATTTCGCTTGATATATCGTCTCAATGTTAAAGATATTAAAAATCAAGGTTAAGTCTTATTTTAGACTCATTATGGACGTTAAATATTTAACCGATGACTAACATCCAGACTCCATTAGGTCTGGGAAGATTTAAATAAACAAGCAGCAAATCAAACAATTTATATCGGTTGTTCGATAAAAACTCAATACAATTTATTGGTAATTACTAATTAGTTATGCTGTTACACGCGAATCCGTCCGCATTTGTTATCCACTTTCTAAATAAAGTAAAAGTCACGAAATACCTATTTCTTGCTAAAAGCCTAATGAATTTTTATAATGCCGATATTAAACGGATCAACCAAATTGAATTAATTTGATTGAAATGCACAGAACTAAACTACAAGATGATATTCAATGACATTGAATAATTTAAGTTATGTTTATATGCATTACTTTGGTTGATTCATTCAAATTGAAATACAGAAACAAACCGTCCAACATTGACTTAAGGAATTGAGTAGAAATGACACAAGTTACAATAAATTATAAAACTGTTTTCATATAAAAGCCTGAAAACGTCATATTATACTATAAACCTGCTTTTATGATATCACTTAAAACAATTTTGATAACCGTTCAAACATTAATTAAAATCTCTTACGAAATCTAGGGGCCTTCAGCTTTTTATAATATGATAAAAATCAATTTCGACTTGACTGTCAGCTGTTAATGATCCTATTATGACTTGCACATACAAATTTTAATTCGCTATTTCACCTTCTTCAAGGTTATTTTCTAAGACAAATGGTAGTTTAATATATTTTCCCCCAAGACACTATAAATCTCTCCTTGCCTTTTATTCAGATCTGTTCAACTGTATATTCCTGAAAAGATAACAAACACACTTACAATCGTATTTATAACATTGCAGTTTGATTGGAATATTTTAAAAAAAGTGCAGCAGTTCCGAGAGCAATGGCCACCAATTACCAACAGATGAACGGATAGCTTATTGTTCTACTATTAAACAATTGAATTAACTGAAATAAACACAATCGACAAACAAACACACCAAAAAAAACACAATTACGCTTGTTATAGGACAACAGATCCTAGTGTAGCAAGACCAGAGAAAATATCAAGAAGTCGTTTCTGGAGGTTTACTTTCAAACTCAAACGCCTTTAGATTTCGACATTTTTGCTGTTTTAAATAAATCTTTGTTCTTTCTTTCTTCTGTCTAAAATTTCATTTACGTTTGGGCTGATCGGACGAGAACGAACGACGAAAGAAATTTGAGAGGAAGGCCTCTGAGACACCGCTGGAGACCTCTATGTGTTGACACCGTAGGCAGTTTATCAATGTTTTAAAGACGCATTTTCATTCTAAAATAAGTTTACGGTACTTAAATGACTAGTCAACTTAATGACTTGGCCTAAGTGCCTTTTCAAGAATTGTTATCTAAACGACTATGCCATGGACATTCCGTGATATATCGGAAGTGTTCTTTAAATGTCCATCATTTCAAAAGTAGGTTGGCACGTGTCGTTAAAACAAATGGCTTGTTAAGTATCAGTACATTAGGACATTAAATGTACACATATTCTACAATTAGTTGAGTGCAGCTTTTTATGTACCGAGGCATTTATTTTTAGTACCACGTTTAATATATTGGACCAAGAACATGGCATGACGCGTCAAGGCCCAGAAATCATTCTAATGTTCAATTTGATACCACAAAACCCATTGCCTGCCGCAAAGGGTCTTGTTCAAGGCTGTATGCAGCTTATCAGTAAAAACTTAGTCGGAGCCAAACTAGACATTTCCTTGATCCTCAAACATTTCTTTATATATCTCTGCCTGAGCTAATTGTAATAACATATATCTTGCTATTCCCATCTATTCTGAGATGTGGGAGGAACTTGAAAAGTAATAATATTTTATTATGCAGTTAACATTTCAAAGGCATACATTTCTTATTTAAGATGAATAATAGTTGCAGGATGTTGATTGTTTTCAACCAATATCAGTCTAAGAAATTCGCTGGCAAACATTCACGCAAAGTACTATAATCCCTTCTTATGTCTGTTCGTACAACTCGTGTGTATTCAAGGTCTATTTAACTGTTTGCTGATATTATCCAGTATTTAATCGAATATTGTTCTACTAATCCATTACGATTCGCCCACAGCAGGTTTAAACCGTTGAGATCTATTTAAGATACGCGTCATGCCATCGTTCGTGGTGGTGTTATAAATATCGTCTTGCCCTTACATGTCGAGATTAGTTGAGCTACAAATAAATTCTTGTAATCTTGAAACAACGTGAATGAGTGTTCATTTAAGGTATCGATTATACTCGCATGCGCCCTTGGTTTCCGAGGTTCTGACATAACAGCGATGAGATTGAACACCGAGATTATTTAGTTGATAGATCTGAGAATTCCATCGGGAGTCCAACACTGCTGCTATTCCCAAACGGTAGGATGTTTATGTCGAATCACACCCACTTATTAACGCATTCTGCATAATAGTGGTCGTATGACTTGATGAAATATAACGGTCGTCTTCTATTTCGCAACTTTTATATTTAAAATCCTTATTCTTGATGAATAGATGGTTGCAGATGTTCGCCCGTGCTTCCTTTAGTGTTTATGTAAGCGCTTTCTAATGCGATTGAAATGAAATGAAATATTTATTTTTGCATAAATGTAGTTGTATACAGGTGTTATTTCTAGAAATAGCAGGATCTTAATCGTCATTATTTAAATAGTTAGTTCCTATTTATTTTATTAAGTACCTTTTATGTAACCTGGATGATATTTATTACTTTTATTAATTATTTATATACCTAGATATATTTTTAATTAATTTTATATTTATTTATAATTTACAATCCTCATTCCTATATTACCAAGCGTTTGTAGGAGTATCTTGATTGGCTCGCCTTACTACAATGCTTACTTCGAAGCATTTTTATTTGATTGCAAGAAATGATTTGAGTTGCACAACCTTACAATATTATTTTATATTTATACTCTCACCATTTTTATCAGAACATTACTTGTTTGGGTGTGGTTTACATAATTATTATATATCCAGTGCCTTTTATTTAAGATATATTTTGTACTTTCATTTGATAGACAGTTTTAAATATTATGGTAGTTCGCTCAGAGTTCGATATAGGATATTTTATGACGGCTTTCTACAAAATGCTATGTGGAGTTCCGGTATATGACATTAACGTATGAATAATGTTTGACACTTGCTGCTTCTACTTTCAAACGTGAATTCTATTTTTGTACCAGTCAGTCTGTTTCTAATTATCTTTGGGTAAAAATAGAACTGCTTCGGATGATAGTTTTACATGATACTGTTCTTCATTATCCAACGTCCAAAAGTCCTATATTTACTGCAATTAACTAACGAAGGAATACAGTAAAATAGATGATAATTGTTTAATTTCAAAGTCCAACAAGTAGGAACATACAAATATCCGAAAAACCTCCCTTTCTCTATTGTAAGTGCATTGCTATAGACGAAAGCTACTTTTGTTTACGTAAACGTAGTTTTGGCTCGAATGTGTTTTGTATTGAGGCCCTTATTTAGAAGCCATTAATTTGACTTTTTCCCAATCTCAGATGAAGTGACGACAGATCATTACAACTTTAAAAAAGTCTACGTTTGACGTGAAATTATCGTCAGTACATAAATATAGTGGCTATGACGTAAACAATCGTATCGTTTTGTTCATATGCAAATTTGAATAGTAACTAATTATGAAAAACCACTTATGCACGAATGACGAGAGCAAAAATAATTAACCATTGAAAATCTTTTTAACTTACTGACGTTTGATTTATCTGTCAGTTTTATTTACCCAAATCAATATTCCGATTACGTTAGTGTGATTTATATACTTGTTTATAAGTAATTTATTTAAAACTTATTAATTAGCACCGAAGTGTGGTTGTATATTGATTTTCGGTTTTAAATCAATGATAATGTGAAAGAAATAGTCTGCCCCGCGCGCGCCTCTGTCACTTGGATTAGACCTGAAATCCTTTCCCTTAAGGCTCTGACACAAACCCATATAAAAGTACGCGCTCTGTAAAACACTTTTTTAAATTTTAACGATTCGTAAGCGGACTATAAATACTTGAATAATTAAAACTACAATTGCGAAGCTATGAGAAAACATTGAGAAAAATTGACACAAGTAAAAATAAAAAAGACCAGCTACGTTCTAAATTCAAACATTATACTTGCTGGCCAGTACTATGCCGCACCAAATATAAAAAGTCTTTGTTACAAATTCAAACATCCTCTGTTAGATAAACCCACGTAAGCTAGAGTCGTAACATTGGCAATGCCTTTATTTCCACGACCTTGGCCAATAGCGAAAGGAAGAGTACAGATATGTATTAGGAGATAGAACAGGCTGAAGAACCTCCACCCTATCGACCCGCGGGTCTTAGAACAGTGGGGTGTGGATAAACTGCATTTCACATTTAAAAAAAATATTACGCAGTATCCACAAAGCATTTCAACTTAATAAATAAAAACAATTAATAAAAGCGAAAATAACCTAAATTAGTATTGATCTGAGTAAAAAAAACATACGCTTCTTTAAAAATCTTGAAATATTGATTTTAAGTCATTGACCGCATTTGATTAAATTTACACACTAGATTGTCATTTATATTTTTATTTATCTATTTTATCTTTCAACATTTATAACAATTTATTTGATTAAAAAAATATTTTATTCGATTAGGCAGTTATGGTAGCATCTTTTTTAAACATTGACATCATTAACATCACTAATCGTAGACGTGATTATTTAATTTGAATTGGTAATATTTTGACATATGACATCTAAACAATTACGTACAGAATACAAAGTACATTATTGTTTAGCTTTTATTGCCCCAATAGTTTTACAGTCTTTCAGGCACCAGCCTCTTAGTTAATGTTGTTACTAGTTTTAAGTTTCACTGTATACTTAAAGAGGAAATAAATAATAATGTTATGTTAGTTTTTATACACACAATTCTCTCTAACGTTGCGGCTTCCTTCGGGGATAATGTTACAGATATAGGCCGTTACACGTAGATTTGGCGATAGGTATATATATCATATAGGCAGATATGGTATAGGATATACACTAACGTGAACGGGCGTAGCCAAGTTTTAATATCGGGGGGTTCACGAATTTAAAACCATAAAAATATGTATAAAATTACACTATATATTCATGTTGAAAAATCCACCCCACCGTTAAGAAGCAGTGTTTGCACTATTTGGATAACTAACGATCAGCGGGGTAACTCCCATTCGGGCAGAAGGGGGGGGGGGGGTGTCGAATCCCCCCAACCCCCTCCCCCCTCTCTGGTTACGCGCTACGCCCGTGCTAGCGTGGCTAAAGCCAAAACCTAATTCTTTATCACTAACGCAGATGAAGCCCCAGCATTATAGATACATTTCTGTAATGTCGAAATCTTCGACACATTTCATAAAAGTTTGTATGTTTTAAGAACTTAGTACCATAAAAATATTGAGGTACTGGCCTTATGATTCACATAATAGGGTAGTAGACAGTCAAACCAAATAACATACTTGTTATCAACCATCAAAACTCCGAAGTCATCTAGATTTTGTGCAAGCATTTCACATTATGACGTCATTTCTACAACGAGTCAAATGACGTATTAATTATAGTTTAAAAAGTAATTAAAATTATTCATATCATGATATTTTATGATGATGACATAATATTTGAACATCCGCTTTTTTATATTACTTCTAAATTTGTTGTGATATGTGCCAATTTATATTAATAAAAACTTGAGTTCAAGCTAAACATGGCGCTCTTAACTACTTGCTAAAAAGTATCAACACTGACATAAAAAAAGGCTTTCTAAAAGTAGAACTAGATATTTTTTAAATACAAAATCATAACAAGACGCATTTCACCAAAAAGAAATGATATCAAACGGTGTAACAAAAACAAACAATCATTCGAAATATTGTATTCTACTTATATTTAAAAATGGAAATAAATGCGTTCCATTTTTCAGCTTCAAACTTGGGCGTAATTTATGTTGTAACTTTATACCTATATGGAATGTGGTTAAAAATTCTTCTGTTAAACAGTGATACCACTATTGTAAACATAATGTTGATGAATTGAGCTGTTGTGTGTTGTGAACCATAGATAATACTTATATGTTTTGAACTAATAGATTCGCGCAATTGCTAAGAACGGACATAAAGTTTTACGCGTACCAATATAAAGGTAACCAGGAAATTAGTTAGATATTGTATTAATAATTAAAATTATAACTTTCTATTATTACATATAACAGTCACCAAAGAAAAAAAACCCCGAAATTTTAATCAAAACCCATTAATTTGTAATTAGGAATAGTTTTTTAATTGCAATAGTTACGTTTAACCCTTAAGACAATTATCGATATACCAAAAAGCCGCAAGACTAACACTACCACTATCTCGTAATATACTAAGAAAATACACCCATTTCATACAAATCATACAACTCTTCTATAAACAGAGTGAGACAACAACACAATTAACGATCACGGGCACAAACGCGATCTGCACTCTCATCGCGGACGCATATGTGCTAATAGTGAGCTAAAGGGTTAAGCTTTACTCGCAGTTAATAAATTCATTTTTTTTTATATGCTATAATTTTTAAATCATAATATTTACGTAAGCAATGTGAGTACGTGGCTATTTCGGCCAATAAACGTTTAATTTCTTCTCTCTTAACCGATTTCGATTATAGCGACAGAAGTATATTATGAACATTAATGATATACGCGCTGGCCGTGATTATAAGCCACTCTTGTACAATCCGCCCTGAACAAGCATGATGGATTGCTTACAGAAGAACCTGAAATAAGAGCACCCTAGCACAAGTGAATATATTACCAGATATCATAAATTGTAGGTCATGTTTAGTTTTTTTTCTCCAAATTTAGGTACTATTAAGGAATTATGATTTTCCTACTTTTGTAAATTATCACCATGACACAGCGATTTTGAATATAAAAATGTTATCATTTTATAACTCTCACAGTTAATTAAGTAATTAGAGATTTTGGAGAGTCATGGTTTTTATTCCTATAAAAACCCAGAAAAACCTTTTCTAAATGACTTAATAAGCATGCCTAAATGGGTCTATAATCAATTAATTGTAGTGAAACTAAAATATTACTTACTAAGTTTGCAAGTCGGCTACCCTCACATCATTACAGATTCCTATTCCATTGCAACCTAAATAAATTATAGTGAAACTAAATTTTTCTTACTAGAGCTACCAGGCGGCTTTACTCTCACAATTAAAGATTCCTGTCCCATTTCATCTCAAATCCCTTTCGCGATAATCAGTTCGTTCTGAAGCTTTTAGGGGATTAATGACAACAAGACTCGCTGTAGCTACTCAGCTATCCTAACTTTAAGATGTTTTACAGTGTCAGTAGGTTAATGATATACAAACATACATATTGCGTATAATAGACCTAGCAACATGAATCATTCAATAAGAAAACCTGTTCGTGTTTTTGGGCTTTAACTTAATTCTATATTAACAAAAACTGGTCTCGATTTTGACTTCTAATTTAAATAAAAATCCTAACAATGTATTATGTTAAATTATTATTATTATTGTGTGTGAATGGCCGTCACCTTGTACCCTCACCATATTCCTATGACACTATATCTATCTCAGTAGATACAGTCGCGGAATAAAAGTGTTCGTCACTTTAAAGTCAACTTTTGCTTGCACGAGTACCAGAAACAATACTGCCAAAATTTTAATAAATGTTACGTTTATAAAATGTAGAAACGCGAAAAAGGGAAATTGTAATGTTGACTACGACAGACGCTGAGATAACAATTAGGAAACAAAAAGGAAATAATCACTACGTTTAACATAAATATTAAAACCAATAAAAAGGTTTTACATATCTAAACAATCTTCTTAGACAAGATAGAGAAACTTTGTTGTCAAATAGTTAAACATGATTTTCTGTGGAACGCTCTGTTCTGTGACTTAGTTTGAAAAGGTAACATGTGCTCGTTGAACGTTAAATGAATCAATTTGAATTATAAACTGGCGAACATTTTCATACCACGACTGTACATATGGGGCTTTTAAGTCCCTGCCCACTATTCGTTTGTTATTGCGAAGCTGGCAATCGGGCAGACGGCTCAGCTGATGGAAAGTGGTTACCGTCGCCTATAAACGTTTACAACACGGCGGGCAAAGTCAACGCGTTGCCAGCCTTTAGGATCGATAGTGTGAATGGGTTAAGGGGATGAGATGGAGGGATAAGACAGGAAGAATGGGATACAAAGAATGGGATATGGGATTGAAATACGAGGCTGGGATAGAGAGAGGAAGAAGTGGGCCATCGGAACTGTCACTCATCGAACGGAACATAATTTGTGGATTGACACGCACTTGACCACTACATTTTTAATCATTTCGCATAAAAGACTTACAAAGACATAATTGTAAAGCAACGTATTTCGCAAATGTAATAGCAATTTGCATCGGAATCGATTTAACATGACAAAAGGGAAATTTATGTCCCTTTGAAATAACAATAACTGCTGTCGAGCTTTTGTTCATTGCCAAGGTTATGCCCCTACTAAGAATTTAATTTACTTCATTTGATATATAACTATACTAGGCATTACCAGCGAGTTTGTCCGTATTATTTTTTTCATTTAGGGGTGGGATCTTCCATAAATTATATCCCTAATTAGAAGAATTATGGGTTGCCCATACATTTTCTTCCTTTATGAAACATCCTACACATTGTATTCTTACATTTTATGCCCTTCAAGATTGGTTTTTGGCCTTCTCCAGGATATAACTTATCCTATTGTAAGTTATATTCGCATTTACACACACACACATAAACACACACACACACATATTACTAGCTGTCCCGGCAGACGTCATCCTGCCCGGAAAAGCTTTAATCGATATGCCGACAGCAGCGCCACCTACCGGGTCCAATTGTGAACCAACTCAGAAACCTTCTTTGGCTCATGCACAACAACTTTGCTAAAGATCATCACATGATCAAATGTATAGTTTACGATCCTATAAAGGACATGCAGACAAACATTCATTTATATATATAAAGATTATTAGGAATTTTCCATGCGGGTGCACTCCTGTACATATACGAGAATAATATAGAAAATAAAACAAATATTAGCATTACAATTTTTCCCTTACAATAATATTAAAAAAAAACAGAATTTTGAAAATAATATTTTACGTTCGTAATCATACAAACTATTAAGATCATCTTATTCGTTAGGTTTTATATTATTCCGTCATATAACAGTTGAAGAGTTTCATTTTGGTCACGAAATCATGAATCCACCAAATTAAAACCTGTCGCATGCTATCTGGTAGTTTGTTACCAAGTTATAAATCAGTACAGTCGGTTCCATAAATTAGAATATTTCAATAAAAACTGTTGGTACTAAAAATGTATTTTTAGAACGATGATGAAATATTCGATTTACTTGCTTAGGTATAATGTCATAACTACCAGAAGAAAGTTATTCGTAGGATAAAAAATAACAAGTCAGAAATACTATGACATGACACAAAATAAGATAATAGTTCTATGAATAAAATAATTCAATTATTTCATTATTTTCAGTCGTTTTTTAAGTTCCTTGAATTTTCAACTTTTTCAAATTAAAATTCTAATTTTTATTCAAATTAAATTCCACTGGAGAACATTTATTAAAGGTTATACGTATAAGTTAATAATAATGTACTCTTTGTACAACGTCTCGCAACATATTATTGTTGTAAGCAGAAGAAGCGACAACAACTTCCCCAGCAACAAGTCTAGTTTTGGTCGAAAAATAAACCATTAATGGATTTATTCGAAGTGTTGTTTCGCGATTAGCTGCTATCTTAAAAATATGAAATGTTTTTCTCTTATTTTAAAGTAAATGCGAAAATTAACTTAAATCTGTTATATAACATTTTGTCCGTCTTTTGTCTCGAAAAGCTCAGAAACTTCTAAGAATTATGACTGGAATTTTAACTTAAATTACCGTGTATATTCTATTCCGATGCCTTCCAGCTTATCTATACTAATATTATAATGAGATAAAATTTGTGACGTTGTAGGTAATCTCTGGATTTACTAAACCGATTTAAAAAATTCTTTTACTGTTCGAAAGCTATGTTAACAGGGAGTGTCATAGGCTATATAACATGACGCTATATACCACGGGTGCGGGACAGAGCGCGGGTGAAACCACGCCGGGCCACTAGTAAGATATAATTATAAATATTTGCAATGAATATAAAGCCGAACAAGTCGAGCACGAATGAAGTCGCAGGCTAATTTCTAATATTATACTGCGGATTGATACATAAATAAACAACACATTAAGGTGTATGTACTTCTTTTCCAAGGGTCTTCCTTAAAACGTGATTTGAATTTAGGGATTTCATTAAGTAATTACGAAAAGTCCCTTCACGTCTCGGTCACGGTCTTGTCCCTTGAACGTGTAAATTGACCTTAGTTCGGCCAAATTGTTTAATTAACTAGACAAAACCAACATGTTCTTGATGTTAGCTCCAAGGATCCAGTCCCTTTGGTTGACCTTTTGTTGCATGTCTGTCTCCTTTTGAGACAGAGTATTCCAGAATTAGGAAATACTATTTGCACTAGTATAAGGACGCGTACATATAGGTTCAACGAAGGTCAACAATCTTCCGTCGGCGTTCTCCAGCAATCCACCGCCTGCCGGTAGATAACACCAAATTAATCGAACATTAGCTCTTTCGACGAAACATCTACATAGAACCAATGAAGGCCAACAAATTCCATTCATTGGCCTTGGTTGGCAGTCTATACCTGGCATTATTAATACTTCTTTTAGCATCTTGTTATTAGGTTATGTTTTATATGGTTTTTTATGATTTTTGATGTAACCTTAAAAGATGATCGTTGCTATACTGTTTGTTTCATTTTCAAGAACTCGCATAATTTTCATTGGAGTGTTAAATCCCGGTTGCGTTCGGAACGATCACTTCGATGCCCTTTGATGCGCATGTCATTCTTTCACAACGTCAAGCCAGCATTTCTTGGGCTTTCTACTTCTATCGGAACCTGGTAGAGACAGCATGGACAGATTTGTTGAATTAAAAAAACTAAAATAGCATTAGTTGTAAAATATTGTTTACTAACAGATAGTGACTAAGCTAAGTGTCACACACATTTTTAGGTATAATTAATTTTGAAATCTCTCTTTCCTTTCAACTTTCTTAATTAAATAGGGTCGACAAAGTCTTTTACTTGGATAATAGGTTAAAATGGTATTATATAATTGTCTACTATACATGCTTGATGACAATATTATATTCAGTCACCCCTTCTACTTACTCTCACATATACAGAAACGAGAATTATTTATTAAAACTACATATTATTATGTATTATTATTATATGTTATGTAATTGTCTGTAAGCTTTCCTAAAATTAATGAAATAAACATACCGACGTACAATCAAACTCACTTTCTGATTTACACATTAATATGGATTATCTTACTTTATGTATTACATTATTAGATGTGAATGTTTCTGTAGACAATTAGTTTGGTAATTATTAAATCTAATATTTTATTCTAAACATAAAATATGATCTTTCTACAAAATAGAAAACAAATAGGCAAAATTAACAAATCTCAAACCTAAATCAATAGCTTATGAAGTGCCGCAAGGATCTGTCCTAGGTCCTCTCCTTTTCCTAATTTATGATAATGATAGGTTTAAAAGGTGATATTACGTCATACACTGATGATACGACTTTGTTTTATTTTGGTGGGATATAAATACGTTGATAGATGATGCACAAAGGAATCTTAACTTATTTAATGACTGGTTTTAGTATAATCATTTACTAAATAATAATCTTTTATTGCCTTTAATTAATAATTAAACACAGTCATGAGTATTCAAAATTAATAGTCCCTGTGTACGGTCTTTTATGAAGAGTAATAATGAACCGGATACTGTCAAGATATGAGACATTCAATCTGAACAATTAATTACATAGAATCCCAATTATTGACCAATTAGACAATACAATAGAATATACCTTAGGTAACGTAGCAAAGATTTTAATGACTCGATCATTAATGTCACTGATGAAAAATCACGTCCGCTTATTTGTGTTTCAAGGCGCGTGTATCATGAATTTCATTTTTAATGACATGTTACTTTTTAACTTGACAAATGATAAAGGCTTACCTCCATTTCATATCACTTATATGATGTTTATTGGTTAGTCAAAACAAATTTAAAAAGTATTACGATTATGGAAGACACTTGTTTTAACTCCATTTTAATGAGCCGATCAACTTCGTATACTAAACTATTATGAATAACGAGCTATCTAGTTAAAGTAGACGCATATTATTCCAATGTTGATTTGAATCCTAACAGACGGCTAATATGCGTATTGTTACAATTACAGTGCTGACGAGGTACGTTGAATACACAGTACAGTTTGAAAATATCAAATTATAATGCAGTAATACATAATGTCAATTAACCGCAAATTACATACAATTACATTGTCACGAAAGCTTCATACCATACAAACAAAAAAAATCTCGCGTAAATTCTATAACAGTCATTTATTACATGTGATGATAACATAATAGCGATGATTGTCGTCATTTATCATAATTCAGAGCATGACGGCCTTTTGTTTTGCAATTTTGAGAAATAGGCATAAAAATATGGTTATCTTAATTTCTGATGTTGTTTTTGTTACATTTAAATCAAGTTATACGTAAATATTAATTCCAAATGGTTCCACTGTTTGAACACTTTTTATTAATGATAATAGATTTATATGTTTAAAAATTGCTAATCACGTTACTCCGGTCAGTTTATAAGTTTTTTCAACGGCTACAATGCCGAATTTCTTATCTTTTTTATTACATGAATTCAGCAGACAGGTAGACGACGCACCTAATGGAAAGCGGTTATAATCGCCTATGGAAATCTGTAACACCAAAGGTGCTACCCATGTGCTACCGCTCTCTAATGGCAGACTGAACGATGGAACCAAAAAGAATACAATTTTCTCCGACCGGGCGGTCTGTCCTAAGAGGGCGACAAAACAACCCACACATGGTAGAGCATTTGCCCGTCTGGATGGCTATACCACTCCTGGTCGAGAGTATGTCGCCATAAGAACCTTAAGTTGTGTTCCGGCATTAGTGGCCAGGTTCGTCTCCCTTTAGAGGGCCGCAACGCATTTGTAGCACCTTTGGTGTTGCGAAAGTCCATAGGCGATGGTAACCGCTTGCCACCTGTGGGCCGTCTGCCTGACTGCTGAAGTCGAGCAATAAAAACTACCTATTGAGTTAAATGAGTATAGCATTTATATGTTTACCTAAATATTTTACATCGACCTAATTCACCGCTGGATAGACTAAGAAACCGCCGACTGGACACATAACCGGAAGATCATAAGATATTAGTGATATTCATATATTAGTCAAAATATTATAATATTGGTTGAAGAATATATTCGTGTTTGCTGTTAATAGAATTAATATCAATATTACTTACCCATCTCTTCTGGAGTAAATTAGATTTATTCTTCTAAACCGTTTAGACGGAATTATTTCCTTTACAAATAGAATAATATGAATATGCAGTTATTAACAAAGCTATTAGTTTACGGGGGCGAGGTCCGGTCGTTGCAGGTGAATCTTGCCTTGATGCTATAATACCATTGACCTATTTAATATTTCATGCTCTTTACACGCTTTGTCCATTTAGGCTTATTCTTCTTCATAACGGATATCAGACTACTAAGAGAATAATGACTTGAAGCATGGTGTAGAATTTAGGGATTTTTTAAATATACGTTCTTAATGCGCGATTTTCATTTCTATTGTACTTCTTATTTGGTCCACAATAGCGTGAATTACAGTGCTTAAATTAAAGAACTCAAGAAGGATTTTGTTAACGTTATTTAAAGTTAATGGACCATTACACGTCTTCTTTGAGTATGAAGAAAGAACAATATTGAGCTTGTAAGTGTTCCACTACAACTATTTTTTTGTTTTCAGTTAAGCTAATAGGTATAATAATGATCTGTTTGTTTTTCCGAATGTTTATCAAAGTTTACATGAATGTTTTCTAACAATCAAAAGATCAAAAGAGATATTGATCAAATGCATATATTTCATTAACAAGATTGTTATTGTTTTCACAATAAGAAAGTTTACATTTTAGCAGTTATAGGACATAGTAAACTTTTTATCCCGGAAACAGAACGTGTATAAAAGTTTATGTCAAAATGGCCACGAAAGCCTAAAAATACATGTATTTAAAATTATACAAGCATACGAAATGGGGGATGGCCTAGAATTCAAATGGTGTGGAAAGAAAAATTAGGAAAAAGGGACCGAAGGTTCCGAAGCGGAAGTTTAATGCTCATCCCGGATTTAACACTTGGATAACTATGACAAATTGCGATTGTTAACAACCGTTTAAGGTTTATTTAATGTTTAGCATGTTATGTTATTAGTTAAAAACATAGTCATTTTTTTTAAAGGACCCTTGAGGCCTGGCGTCTTCCCTAACATAGTCAGGGTCTTAAATGTATTTTGTAGCTCGCTTGGTTCGGATGTTCTTTTCCGAATTATTGTAGATGTACTTTTCAATCACATCATTTTTATTTACAATCCTTGATCTACTACAATCTTGCTTTACTTGTATGTCTGTCTCTTCTGTTAGTTCTTATTTCTATTACAATTATACTAACAAATATTTATTAATTTTTAACATATTTTTATTTATTGCATGTCAGACTTTATTTCCAGCATTAAATTGTATGCCGTTGAAGACCACGAGCCGCAAAAATGGCACGGATTTTTGAAAGGCCTGCGTGGGATACAAGGCCAAACGGTAGAGGCCTTCTTTGACCAATTTTATCTAATATTGCGTGGCATACAGTATTATAATTATTATTGTATCTCTGAAAAGAACATCCGAAAACATTTTATGTGTTTTGTATATTTTATTAATATCTTAAACTGACTGACCGATTTTGCCAGAATGACTGCGGGACTCTGAAAACAACACTTCATACTAGAAAACACAGTGATGTCAACCTAGATTTTAAGTGCCTATCCGTGATCCGCGAAGCGTGACGCGAGCCGAGTGCATGCACTAGTGCAGTGGGTTAAATAGGTCAATAGTAATGTATCGAGGTAAAGTTTGCAGTGATTTGTTTATGAGTTTGTAATAAAAATATTAGACTATTTTTTATTTATGAAGTAATTTAACGATTTGGGTTTTCAGCTGATGCTTCTTTGCTTGAAGGATCTGACTCGATAAACAATCAGTTAGTTTATAAACAGGAAGAATTATTATTACATTCTTAGGACACGCCTGAATATTTTTCTTCAAAATGTTGTTGTCTTTTATCAAATAAGGAGTGTTATCTCTCGTTAAATGACACAATTTAGGGATGCACCTGCAGTTATTATTTTTATTAGATTTTTCTCTTTTTTTACTCATTGTTCTTATCAAACTTCTTGTCCATCCACAGGTTATCTGGAAGAAATCGCTAATAGCGGATAAGAACGCCTATTGTATTTTTTTTCTGTTAACTGTATCTTTTAACACAACAAAGCATATTCATCCAATCATTCATTAATTTATTCAATGCACAGTCGTGGTATGAAAAGGTGTGCCAGTTTTCTAATTGATTCATTTAACGTTCCGCGAGCACATGTTAGCTTTTTAAATTAAATCACAGAACGTATTGTTCCACAGAAAATTATGTTTAACTGTTTGACAATAAAGTTTAAAATCACTAAGATCAAAGATTTTTGATTTCCTATATTGCCTAAGAAGATTGTTTAGAGATGTAAAACTTTTTATTGGTTTTAATATTTATATAAAGCGTAGTGATTATATCCTCTTTGTTTCTGATGATTAAAACTATTTTTAATCTCAGTGTCTGTCATTGTCAACATTGTATTATTCTTTTTTCACGTTTTCAATATTTTATAAACGTAACAAAACGTAACATTTATTAAAATGATGGTGGTACTGTTTCTTGTACTCGTTCAAGCAAAGTCGACTTTAAGGTGACGAACCTTTTCATACCGCGACTGTACCTATTTTGCCGAAACAATTTAATTGTATAAACCAATCAGGCTGCTAACCACATTATACAAATAGTTCATGCATTTTAATATAATAGTATTATTGTCAGCACTTTTAACTCCCCTTCACTTAACTCGATATTTATCTTGGATACCGATAGTATGTTCTGGAAACTCAAACCTAAGCCTTGGCTTCCGTAGTTTTTTTTTCGAACCACGTACCTTAAGGTTACGTTCACTTTGAAATGTGAACGTAAATCATATTTTGAGAAATATTGGTATTACCCTTAACCTTGAATTTGAAGTTTTAACTAAAAAGCAAAAAACATATACTTTCTACAACATAAAAATAGTTATATTTTGGAAATTTGTTCTTGTTTTTTTTATGTTTTACTTGGCACCGACTTTAAGATGGAGAAAATATTAATTTTTTGCTTTTTAGTTACTTTTGAAGTCAGATTTGTTTTTTGTAAAAAAAATACTTTCTGCTTTTTAGTTACGCAAATACTTGAATAGCTTTAGAATAAATATATGAAGCGTTGTACGTGTACGTGTCTATAATATTCGATGGTTGCCCTCGATTACCCTTGGATCCATTCATCAGCTCCTAACTTCGTGAAAATGGGACCACCTCAGGAATATTCGAATAAAAAATATTTGAAAATCGGTCCACAGATGACAGAAAATTCGCGTAACAAATATAAAAAATGACGAATTGAAAAGTCCTCCTCTTTTGTAAAGTCGGTTAAAACTTAGACTTAATCTATGCGCAATGAATGGCTGCAGAAGGTTAAATATACAAACATAATCTTAATGAGCTATTATTTGACTATGAGTTTGAAAAATTAGAATCTGTTAGAAAAAAGTGTTTCAATATATGCGACATTTCAACCCTAGAGGTCGCATTCGACAATATAAGACAAAATACAAATGAATCATATTGCCAAAAATACTACATATATCTGATTTTAGATGACAATACGGGTTGGTTTATGTTCATTCATTCGCTGACATCTACAATGTGTCCGCCATTTTAAAACAGGAAACGGCTATTGTGTTGTTCGTTGCTCCGCTAATCCGTTGCGCAAATTTAAGGAGGAAAAGTTAACAATAATTTATATTTATTTTCCTTTTATAATTTCTTTGAGTGCTAGTACAATAATAACTGACATAAAAAGCGCAGATCGACATCTTTAAAAAGATTATATTGTATTGTATTGACAGCAGAAGGTGATGTCAGGAGCCTTAAGAACAGACGAGCGTGCATGACAAGAGTTATGAATGTCAAAGAAGCAAGTGAGGTGTGTAAGAATAAGCCTGAATGGCGCTCTGTTGATCGTGAGTACCCCGCAAGGGAACTGGCGTGAAGTTATGTATGTATGTATTGACAGCGAGATAAATGTCGTAAACAATTTTACTGTCGTTTATTCGACCCATATTATATAAACCTCCCATTACATAGCATCCAACTTAATCGCAGAGTTGTTCAGTGCATACTACCCACACAACATACTTAGCTTGAAATTGTAAAATATATATGTATGTTGATGTGTTATTGATGATTAAGTTTTTTTAGATTAAGTATATATTAGCTATATTTTGCGGCCATTTCAACACTTTTGTACATTAAAGACAAAAGAAAGACCTAAGGAAATATTCAGAGCGTACATATTTGTGAATGAAATATATGGTAAACATTTATCTAGCCACAAGTCAACGGCATTGTGAGTATGAATGAATGGCATCTAACGAAAGAAACAAATGAAAGACGAATCCATATTTAAAAGGCAGTATACAAACACAGATCAATAAATACATACAAAAATAATATAAATATTTTTATTATTATCTGTGTTCTATACATACATATATCTAATTATAGAATAACAAAGGTGTTTGTCTGTAGGAACATCTATTAGGTATGCAGAAAAGGTTTTCCCCTGCGCTGTTTATATTCTAATGGCCTAGATTTTGATCTAACTGATTATTATCAGTGAAAATTCTTAAAATAAACTATTAGATAATAATCGGCAAAGTGCGTGTCGGTTAACGCACAGAGAATGGTACTGTAGGAGCAAACTTACTTAGACAAAATATAAGATAAAAAGGATGTATGATAACAGCTCTGATCACCTTTTACTAGAGACAAAGTATATATTAAAATAAAGTAAAATTTGTTTTAATTTTCATGCATGCATACCTATATATATAAGTCGTGATAGCATAATGGCTAGCGCACGCGTCCCAAACTCAAGGGGCGGGGGTTCGATCCTGGCCGAAACGCATGCACCACTTAGGCAGTTTCCGATCTAATGTGCATATTGTTACAACTACCACGTGCTAACAATGGTGAAGGAAAACATCGTGATGCTACCTGCATATCGAGATAACTGATGTGTCAAACCTGCCAAGCTGCATTGGACAAGCGTGACGAGTGTACTGTCTGTTCCCGAAAAATGGCCCGAGCCCAGCAATGGGACGTTTATGGGCTGTTATTACATACCTTTATTTATATTTCTCGCTTCATACACTCTTCAAATGTTTCAGAAATATCAATAATATAGAAACCTGAGATAAATACAGGCATCTTTTGCTAATGAAAACATGAGGAATTTCATGGTACATACAAGTTAGAAGTTTACACGGGAGAAATTTCGATCAAAAAGTAGAGAAATAAAAATAAATGTTAATACTTAAAACAGACATATTTTCATATATGTATCTATATTTAAGTGCAATTTACTCCGAAAACAGATAACACTATCTTATGAGTACTAATTACACATGTCATTACAAGTGGTACAAAAATGTACCGCTAATGTTTAAATACTGTTAGATTCAACTTGATAATCCTATTCCGCGTATATTTTACAATCGTGAGAAAATTTCACAAAAATATCAAGAACCTAAATTTACAAAGAGCGGATCTTTTTTAAGTTTATCAATTATTAACACTTTTTTTATTTTGAATTCTATGAATTTCCTTATTGACTTAAATGTTTTTTTTATCTTCTTATTAATAAGTATGAGTATCAAGAATATTACTAATTGCAAATATTCGCTTTGGAAACTTTATTCCTTTTTTATCTGTAACTATCAATCTCCGAACAAGCCGATATTGATTTACTTTACTAAAGGGGTATTTTTACTTCTTTTTCCTTTTGTTCTTAAATTCCTTCTCTTTTTATTTGCCAAAATTTTATTCTATTACATTTTCTTTTTAAAACAAATTGCTTCTAAACATTCTAATAGTTATTTAGTTTACTACTTCATATAATTCCAACGCATATTCTACTGCATGTATTTATTCTATCGATTGTATTATGCTGTTTCTTCATATTTTCTTATTCATATTGAGTTAGAGTAACTTTGTAGGCCTCTTTAAGAACACTAAAGATGAAAAGACTCGTAAAATGAAAATAAAACTCTAAGCCAAGTTTAAATTGTCCGATAAGTTTAACTTTAACTTATAATATATTATATTATAAGTATTAGTTTGTAAAGTCATTGGGCTAAGTTAGATATATTATATCTTCAACACTTACTTAGTTAAATAAAAACTTTGTTAAAGAATCCCAGTGTTTAATATTATACGAAAAACATTGAGAGAGTATGTATGTATATAAAGATGGCTCTTTGTCGAAAAGACCTCTCTTTGTGCTGCTGGCTTTTAAGTTTTCTGTAAGTGTTCAAAAAAGTGATGTCTTTCTGGCCGAATATCATGGGCGTATCATTGTCTGCAAGGACGTTTTTAAAACTCATGCTAGATCATTCAATTTATTGCTACAATGTCATTGATTAATGCCCATTATTGTTATCAACAAGGCACTTATGTATATCGGAAAAATTCTTAAGACGGTATAGGACTTTAAAAAAAAATCGTGGTTGCAGATCATAATTCGATCAAGAGCTTCATTTATTTATCATCAATCTGTACAGCAATCTTATCATTCTATATACAGAGGGTTCTCTATTCAATCTGTACAAGTCCCGACACACGTCACTGTTTGCAATCAACATCATCGCATCATCAAACTGACTAATATCTCTAAATCTACTTAAACTAGTAATTTCCCTTTGAAATTTCAACCGCATAACATAAACAAGTGTTACTTAACAAAGATGTAAATTATTCAAACCAGAACATATCAGAAGGTCGTAGTATGACACGTAGGAATACGAGTCATTTCGTATTCTGTACACAGAAACTAATAAATTCAATATAGGAGTCCCAAATCTATTTAAATTATTAGAACCTTTATCGTAAGCAATTTTCGTGGTCTTGAAAGTTGGTTTATATGTGAATGTATTAAATTATATTTTTAAGGGTATATACACTGTTTTGCTTCACATAAATAATCGTTTTATGTCTTATGAGAGCTCTTTTATATGTATATGGGAATTAAGGACATCACTCCACAACCTTAATCTATACTAATATTATAAAGAGGAATTTTACTTTTGTGTTTGTAACGAATAAAATCAAAAACAACTTGACCGATTTCTAAAATTCTTTCGCCATTCGAATGCTACATTATTTCTGATTAATATGGGCTATATAAATCTTAGAGATCCCTACTAAAACTTTTATAATGTAACCCATTAATTTAAACAAAATATTTGGAGTTGGAATCGGGTTCTACGATTTTTATGAGATTTTATATATGTTTTTGTGAGTCCTGGGGTGGTTTAGAATCACAATTAGACATGGTACGTGGCGCTGGAATCGGGTCCTAGATTTTTATTTTTTTACGGCAGGACAACATCTGCCGATCCTCTGTGGTTGAGCGGGCTAAGTCTTAGCGGGTGAAACTTGCTGGAACGCTGAGGCTCCGGGTTCGATTCCTGGCCTGGTAAATTTCGGAAACGAACTTTCTGTTAATTCGGCCCTAGAGTGGTCCATTGTATGTCACCTATAACAAATGCGTAACTTGCGTAATTTGGGGATATACAATGTATGTGTTTGTCTGCCGATTTAATTAAGCAAAAGGAATTTTAAAAAAATCGCTAAGAAATTAGAAATTAGATTTCCCTACATGTATACGGAATACTTTAGTCAAGAATTTTAACATCTATGATGATGAAACGATTACGTAAAAAACGTAACTATGTATACAGTATTTTGATAACGTTAAAATGTGTTGGCTCACTATATAAAATGCTCAACGTCACGTACGTTTGCGGTATTTTTTATACGTTTTATATTAACTATAAGGAAAAGACACATGTCGTAGATTGTGCATTAATAATCTCTTAGAACGTGGTAGTTCATTGGCTAGACACCTGCGATCCACTCTAGTGATACCTCTATCTTGCTAAAAGGTATTTATACAAACACTACCACGCCTACTCCCGTTAGGATAAGCAGTAATCTTGACACATCTTTCACGTCATATACTTTGATTAATCTATACATACATGCACGTCTATGTGATGTGCTGTTTACCTGTTATAGATCAAAAGTGTGTGATTTGTGCCGGGTTATATATTTGGATTTATTAATAAGCTTAACTGTGGGCTAAAAATTGATATAAATTCCATACAAGTAATATCAGTTTTCTGCTAATGGTAAGGTGAATGGATAGTAACCGGATAGCGGTCTACCGACATCAACTCTGCTATCACACACATCGCACCTTTAGAACAATAGAGACCCAAAATAGAAATATCAAGTTCTTCAATTTTATACCTTATTTTTGTGTACTAGATATTAAAATCCAATTACTCAGAACTTTGATTTAGGTCTGTATAATGTTAAGCGTGCGACATGTTCTCGCAATCTCCTTTCGTCCATTATTTCTTCATGATCAAAACCACTTATCTCACTACTCGACTCATTTTTATAGTAAGTTTTATGACAAACGATTTTGAAGTTCTTTACATAATCCTTAATGTCGGTAAAAGACTTGCTATCCATATTGCGTTTGCATCGATCTGGATCTATGTTTCCCAAAAGATACAATCCGGGTGTCTTGAAGTTTTGCGTGAATTATTATTATCTAGGTAAGCGTGCTCTACCTTCGACTGCATCATCATTTAACATTAATGATGCATAAAAACGAATAGGACCAGTGTAATACAGACTATGGATCGCACATAAGTTGGTATAAATCTCTAATACTGCATCGACAGACTACTCTAAATCGTCTCTTTATTGGATTATGATATACAGTGCAACGTCTGTATCAGAGAGAGTACATTTCACTCATGAATACGGGATAGTAAACAGGTTTCACCGCACTGATTGCGTGCTAGAATTGCAATTAACAATTTGATTTAATCCTTGACGGCTAAGGATTATCTATTAGACAGAGACTAACCGTTTAATAGGTTCAGTAGCATTGCGCTTTCTTATTTTAAGGAAATAAACAATATATGTACCTTATACTTCTCTAAAGCGGATTCCTATATCTTATTTATTTACTTATCTTAACTTTGATAGAAACTTAAACCTTACTTGTAGGAGCAGGAGCTTGTTATAAATCATCCGAAAGGAGGTGACTGTAGATTCGAATGTATGTTTGTTACGCGATTTCTCTTGTCAGTTGTGGACCGATTTTCATATTTTTTTTATTCGAAAGAGCATACTCTTGAGGTGGTCCCGTTGTCACCAAGTCAGGATTTGATGAGTGGACCTAGGGAAATCGAGAACAAACCTTGTTGAAGAGCGGCCAATACTTACCGAAAGGCAGAATTGTATACGCGTGCCAGTCGTACAATTTCTACAGGTGCTTAATATATTATTTCTAAAGTTATTTAAGTATTATTAGAAAATATTTTTTTAACAGAAATAAAACCAAGTTTAAACTCAAAAGCAAAAAAATAAAATTCTCTACAAAACCTTGAAGTCGGTAACAGGTAAAACAACAACAAAATGCACCGACTTCAGGATGTTGTAGATTTTTTTTTTTATGTTTTTCAGTTTGAATTCAGTTTTATTTTTTGTTAAAAAAAGACAAATTAACTGTCAGTAGCATATAGGAATCTGCTAAGCTACCACTAGGATCAAACTTAACAATAGATTGGTAACAATATATTATTAAAGTAATAGAACGTCAATTAGTAACCCGATATGGTGAGTCAGGTAACGTAACCAAACTTTTTAAACAACAATAAGCTATTAAAATATAATTAACAATCACTTTAGTCTTGATAGAGGCGTTTTGACATAATTACGCACGTGCGTTCACATATAGTGTAGGCAGTGGAAAATTTCCGACTGTCTATTTTTGAGTACCTTAGCCATTTTGGCACCCAAATTCTATATAATTAGATTTTCGCATGTTCTCTCATTTTTTATCGTTTTATTATTTAAATCATATTTTTCTTAGATCAAATCAGTCAAAAATTTAAACTTACGTCTTTTAATTTTTTATTGCTTTCGTCAAAAATAACACTACACTATTAATACAGAAAAAGCTAGAAGAAATCAGAGTAGGTACATTACATATAACAAAATTTAACAAAATTCTATCTTCTTTGCTGATTCCTTTAACTACTTACTATTATAAGTCCATACGCTTTCTGGCCTTTATGTTTCATTTATTCCTCAGAAAACAATTTTAAGGCATGATATATAATAATATTATCTTATATATTACCAGGATCTACCAGTGTATGTCCAAGTAATTACTTAAGACATGAAATGTTAATTAGAAATCAATTAAATACCTATTGTTTCATGCAATAATACTGCAATACTGCATTTACGATTATGGTAGCTTGTTCGCACACTTCCTTGTTCCTAAGAGGTTGAACAGCTTTATATTCAAACCTGATTTCATATGTATTATTATTTGTTTAACATATACACACGAGTGTAGACGAATCACAATATATTTAGTTTTATCATCTAGAAAATATATTAGGAAAATGACCCAGTTAAAGTGATTCATCACATTTCAGTGTAAGAAGTTGAATATTAATATCATAAAAAGAATGTAAAATCAAAATAAAAGTTGTCACTAAAATTAGATTTATCGGAATTAATATATGAAAAACTTTTTCATACCTGTTTTCCTCGTTGCGGAAAATCCCTACGATAGTAAAATGTTCTTAGAAAATCGTTATTTGTATTTAGCGTTTAAGCGATCCAATGAGTAGTCAGCTTTTACCGAATTTCATTTAGGTGACATTCTTTAAATAATAACGTATTAATGCATAGTAATAGTACAATTTGAATATATCAATATCAATTATCTCAAATAGAAACACTGAACCCCTCTGTGATAGCATCATTAAAATCATTCTACGCTTACTAGTAGTAATAGGCCGCTATCCAGCTCATATTGCAACTGTTAATATCAAGTCCGTTATGGAAAAACATCATAAGCAACAGAATTTACATATTTCACTTTTTTTCTATAACGTACAACTAAAATAATTAAGTTCCTTAGATTAAGACCCTTATGCCAAAATTATGAACATACTTAAAATCTGAGATCTTTTTCTTTTCCTTTTTCCATTAAAGGGTCAATATATTACGTAAAGCAGAATTAAATTTTCTTTAGCATTAATAAAAACAAAATAAAGCAAAGACTAATTCAATTAATCAAACGAACCCGACCTAATTGAATTTGTTAAATGAAGCAATCCCATCCAAATCAGTAAGGGCATAACTCGTACGGAATAACCATTATATCACCTTTAACCGTGTTATTGAGTTCAATAATCGTAAAAGTGGAATGTGCCGAGCACTTAGTTTTATTGCTGGAAAAAGCTCTTGATTGTTAACCCGGCTATGTAAACACGCGTTGTGGTCAATTGCCTTGGACTTGGTTTAGCCTACATTCTAAATTGGTTCGGTTATTGTTTCTCTTGTGTTTAACGTTAGTCTTTGGTATATTTATTTATTCATCTTGCATGAATTAATAACTTTGCATTTTGTTTGCGAAAATCAAAAAAATGGACCCTAGAATCCAAAGACTTAAATTTATAAATATTATGTTAGTAACAAAAATGTTAAAGTAGTTTACCGAATATAATAATTCATTTGCTTCAATATACGTAC
Organism: Dendrolimus kikuchii; assembly: GCA_019925095.2. Classification (NCBI taxonomy): domain Eukaryota; kingdom Metazoa; phylum Arthropoda; class Insecta; order Lepidoptera; family Lasiocampidae; genus Dendrolimus; species Dendrolimus kikuchii. The sequence continues at coordinate 15,183,433 of CM034406.1, read as the reverse complement.
ATATCAAGGGATTAAAACTTTGGCTCCAAATCCACAGAAATTAATAAAAATTGAAGAATTCTTAATATTAACATTTGCTGCAATTGGATTATGAAATTTAAATTAATTCAATTCGGTAAAAAGGAAATAACTATCAGATACTAATAAAATCAATTTAGTCCGTCGTTCATGTTGTAAAATTTACACCCCACACTTCCTGCACATATCTCTTCTGATTGATATTTACATGACACACTATTTGCAAACCTTGATATTACAATAAATATGTCAATGTCTTACTATCGACGTTATAAAAAAAACATCCGGGGAATACAAGGAAAAGTGCTCTAAAACCCCACGGCTCCGAAAACATTTATTTTGACAAGATATTATTTTAACTAAATAAAAATAAATAAATTTTACGATCGCTCTAAAGATTTCTCGGCCACTTGAATTTTTGTATATGAACGTCATGGACGATCAAATAATATATAGTTTATTGCGTCTAGTTGACCACTTCTAAGAATATAGTTATAGCATTATCAAATGATTTAAAAAGCTGTGACGGCTGAGAAGGCTGAATTAGATCGAAGAAATAATAAAAAGACAAGAGAGGAAATAAAACATAAAGCAAATACTGCATGAGATCATAATTTCGAAATTTATAAAGTATTAAAGCTAAGTTACATTGACACAGGTACTGACTTCAAAATAGCATCGTGTAAATTGATTTGAACTTAGTACCGAATCTGAGCGACTTCAATATTTTTTTAATTCTGAAGTCAGTTCGCTCTCTAAGTGTGTAGCTAGAATCTAAATTAGCCCTTAGGTGTAATTTAAAACAATATCAAAGAAAAGACTACTAATAGAACAATTGCTTAGTAAAAATTCATCTTTGAATTTTTTTTTAAATCCTATGTAGCATCATATATCACTCGTCTCTTGTTTTTTTCTTCTATGAAAATACTGTCATATATAAGATGATAATACTTAGTTAAATTAAAACACTCTGTAGCTCTGAGACACGTCGTTTTACTCCAATGCAAGTTGACGCATGAGTATTATTCCAACCCTGTAAGCTTAAAAAGCTTGTAGCTAAAGACGAATGAAGCTTAGTAAAGTATACAACTGTAACTTTGTTAGGGATGAAGATTCTTGTATTGGTAAAGGTTTTGCAGAATTTGATTTAGCTGCAACTACTGAGGATAGACTTTCTTCCACTTTAAGGTATACTATTTTAACGTTCCACCACGATTCTTTAGTGCCTGATAGACCAGTGTCGTAGTCCCACTTATTTATTTTTCTATTGTAACAATTACTCCGTGATAATGGTGACCGTCCCACGAATATTGAAGGCCCGAGCTTAACACCAATATTATTGACTGTTACTTCTAAACCGTTGAATAATCTAAAGGCCTTCCCCACGGAAAACTATTTTGATCAAGGAGTCCCATCAGTCATTTGAACTAATTTTAATCATCATCTATATATTAATCTTATGAGATCAGAACCCCAGGTAAAATAAATAAAATTTGAAGAGCACATTAATTGTGAACCAATGTTGATTGTATTATTTACGCCTAATAATTTATAACACTCAAGGGAAGGTTGTTCCTGAATCAGCCTGGAGCAAACAAATGTAACCTCAGATGCTTGGATTGACAATGGCCCAAGTGATGTTTGATCAAGTGTTTTAAAAATTAATTCCTCGCGCAATTTAGTTGAAATTTTTACTCTTATAGTGTTTTGAGAATGCTTCAAGGATTTTATATAACGAAGTAAAATATATACTGTTTGCCTTTCCCTCTTAATTTTTCTGAGAAAACTTGAAAATGAATTCTTATATATATAATTTTCAATAGACATCTATCGAGGTACTGTTTCCAGTGGTATTATAGAAAATAATTCAGAATGAACCTTGGATTACACAACACAACCTAATTCACAGCATGCATTGCAAAATGATTCCGCCTAGTAAGACTATAAAGTAAATGCATAAAATACATATATTCTTATCTTAGCATGTATTTGATTAACAGATAACGATCTTTAGTCTGGAAGGTCATAGGGCCCAATGTCATCCCGTGTTGACAAGGGCAATTGTTTAACATTTTATGCTAATTTAGAACAATCTGGAAAAATAAATAAAGATAGATCCCGAAGGTTGAAAATACACACCGTGTTACATGTGATTACAATACATTAAAAATATATTTTTTTTAAGCTTAAGGCTTGGCAACTAGGCCTTTAAGACAGACGCCGTTGTATTGTAGGCTACAATCGACGTCATGCAACGGAGTTCTTGTGAAAACTCGAAAGGCCACATTTGGCTATATAGTTCACATTTCTCGCAAAAACACATAATTACTACTCAAAAACTATCAATATCCTACAACTATTGTTCATTTTAGAGTAATTTTACACATTTTTAGAAAATAAAATTGCACAGCACAACGTTCCCTTGCAGTTCCCGCCAAAAACTCCCATTAAAAATATCATGAGCGACAGATACAGATTATATAAAGAAAAATCACTAACTGGCCAGTACTTACCAAAAAAAAAAAAATTTTTTTTTCTTCTAAATAAGAGATTCTAAATTTGAATATTTCGAAGGATTTAACTAATAGCAATTACAATGCTATTTTAAGTTTGTAATTTAAATTTAAATAATTTATTTATCTGTAATCAAGCTAGATATTTTATAGAAGGCTAACAATGCATTGGATATTAAATGATTGTGCAAAAATTGTTACACAACTAAAATATGTTTTAGGAAATAAAGCAATAACGAAGCGTTTTGAATTGTTTTTGGCCATGTATAGGTCAAACTATTTTGGTTATTGTACCAACAAACCTTCTATAGTATTTTAATTCATGTCAAGGCGAATTACACACGTTCCCGCTAGGATGTTTTACTTTAGCCTCAAATATTTTGCATTTCCTACTATCAGATAATATGAATATAATTTGTCTGTTGTTTTTTCCGCATACTTTATACAAGTAGATAATTGGTTTTATGCAGTTAAAAAAGTTTCAGTAACTTATTATCTTGTCAAGTTAAAGATGGTAAAGAAAAAAATAATTAATAAAAACAGTCTTTAATTTGGTATAAAGATTTAATTTAAATCGTTATTGCGAAATAAACTTTTTTGTAATTAAGAAAAAAGAAGTATCAGGTGTGTTTATTCAATTAATTGTTTAACTTGGCCGTAATTTATAGAATTAATTATTTCAATTTAATATTTAGTTATTATAACATTGATTTACCTTTGTGATCCTTCATCTTTCCTCAATTATGGAGTTGGCATATTTTCCTTCCATACTCCTTTATTTATATTAAAATACTTAAATTGTACAACAAAGAAAATTATATGTATATAAAAACAGATTTATAAATGTTAAGTTTATTAAAAAAATGTACGTAAAGATTATGCGCATTAGCCGTACTTTGTATACCAAAAAGATATGTAACACAAAACAAATAAAATGTAAATGCATGTAATTCTTAACATTATGCACATATGTATATTATACATTGCTCAAAAGAACGTGAGGAAAACAGCAAATCGCGAGATAAACAGTCACGATTGCAATATTAATGACATACAAAAACAAAACGTAATTTTGCTGTTTTAATGAACCGTATGTTTGTTTTGGTGTTTTGTACATGGTATTTACATTGTAATATGTTATGCTGGCAAGTACGTGACATTCCCTTGGTCAGCGGAGGTGATACGGCTGGAGTGGGCGTTTAGCAGGAGCATCAATTCTTTTCATCTCGATATGCGTCGTCGTCGTCCCCTGTTGCCCATGGACGGTGAGTATCATGGTCCAAAAATGATAATGGACAGATGACAATGGGAAAAAAGAAACAAAGGCGGCAGTGACCTTACCAGGAGCGTCAAATGAACATCTTTACTGCCCTCACACTTCTTTTTTATTCCTGCTGTGATTTATCCCTTGTTAATCTTGGATCATGAGAGTATTATGGTCCGAAAGTGTTATCGGACAGATGACAGTAAAGCGACTTTACTGTCTTCCCACTTTTTTCATCCCCGCTGTCATCTGTCTTCTCTCATCCGTGGGCCATGAGATTGTTACGCATTGTTATGGGTGTTCAACATTCTCGCGAAAACTCGAACGACGAGAATGTGAAAGCCGTCCTCGCGTCACCCTGAATATGTGGATGGAGTTTCTTGGTAACTTTAAAACAACTTGGAAGCTAAAAATGTTATCAAGGCAATGTTGCAAAATAACTCTCCATTAATAATAAATATGAGCTTATTTGATGCAATAAAAAAATGCTAATACCGGCCTATTAATAATTATATAATGATATATAGAATACTTTCCTCAAATTTCATACATATAGATCCGATAGTTTTAGTATAAAATTACTTATGTTACAAACACAGACACAGACAGACAAAGGATAGAAGTATATGGCGATTGTAGAAGGGTTCCTTCTTACCATCATTACTATAGAAGCCTGAAGAACTGGTCACGGGTTCGTGAACGTTGCAAATTCGGCAGCTCTTGCAATTATTTTACAAACAAAAACGTAAATATATCTATCCACAGTTTATACTACCGCGAAGATATATATTTCACCAGTCTTAAACAAAATACGTATTAATGTGTTGCGAAACTGCGGAAACGAAACATTTCCGATAACTTTTGACCTTTTGAAATTAAGATTTGTTTGCGTTCCGAGTCATGTGAATTATAAATCACGCCTCATTTGTAACAAAACTATTGTATACATAGTTTTTAGAAAGGAGGTATCGCATCCCTAGTTTGCATTAAAAAGGATCAAAATGTTACAGCCTTTCATCATCATGTACGTAGGTACCATGATTCTGTCATAAGCTCTCTAATACTTATATTACAAGTTGAATCATTCGTATTCCTGATATTAGAATGGTCAAGCAATTCGAAACAATTTCATTCAAAAGCATAGAACTGAAAGGACACGACGATATTCAATAACATTGAATAGTTCAAGTTTATGCTTACATGAATCACTTTGGTTTATTCATCCATATAGAAAGACAGAAATGAAGGCTTATCCTTCCAATTCTGTGCCTATCGACCATTTTAATTCGATTTCATTGGACCATGTGATGTCGGCTTAACGTAGCCATCTTATCAAATTTTCTTAATAATTATAAGTTTATTAATTAATTTTGAATCGAACTACGCTTTATAGGTCCATTTACGTCAATGAACATGCGCAGTAAATGTTACAAAATGATTATGAAAATTAAAATGACTTCACATAAGTTCATGTTTACTTAATTTATAGAGATATTTAAGATTTGAGTCTGAAGGTGGACTCGTCGCCACTCTAACTTAACGATTTCTAAGGTTTTTAATGAACCTATACCACATCCAACACATTATAAATGTGAAAATCTATAAGTCTATCACTACTAAACTTTGGGAAGTGACAGGACATTCGCTCGCCTGGATAACTATCACATCTGGTCTAGACTAGGGTCTATTTCTGGTTTATTTTAAAGTATGCCGCCGTAACAAACTTTAGTTGTATTCCGACATCCCAGGCCAGGTTCCAATCCCCTTAGAGGCCGGTAGCACATTGGCAGCACCTTTGGTGTTGCAAAACTCTATAGGCGAGACGGTAACTACTTTCCATTGAATGGGCCGTTAGCTTCTATGCTGTACTCCACTTTCGAAAATTATTTTCAAATGAACGATTTTAATTTTACCGTTTACAATCGGCTACGCACTGCGGTCAACTAGACAGATCTACCTGTGCATCTGACTGCGGAGGTACACCTGATCGTGTATTTTTCGCTTGCATAGGTTCGCGTTTAACCCCTGTCTCACCTGATGTTGAGTGATGACGCGGTCTAGAATGGAACACGCCCTCCTAGAAGATATCTATTCACGCTTGAAATGTATGCGAATATACCTATAGTTTTACATACAGTACCGATCAGTGACCTGCACACAACCACACTTGTACAAGTAGACCTGGCCAGAGGACCGTAGTATATATGGTCGCCTTAATTCGACGGTTTCTATATTCGTTGTTCTTACCACTGGTACAAAATTGACATTACTTGTATGGTTTCTATATTTTTTAACCAATGTATAGTAAGATATAGGAACCCAGCGTCAATCTATGAAATCTGGATCTAAAGCATTGGAGTTATTATATTTTAGATTTACATCTCAATGCCCCAAAGCTATATTTGATTTCCTGTTCATAATTTCTGAGTATGAAAAATATAGACATCAGTCTGAAGTGTCAGTTTGTATTTTTCAGTTTGTCAAACGTCTTTTGAATATAGGTTACTTTAATATGAGAGTTTAATGGGTGACTGCCATAATAAATACTCGAAAGTAGGTCGGCTCGCAAATTATTTATTTATAAATGTGAAAATACACTATTTTTCATTAAGCTGTCCCAAAATCTAGTTGAGTTGAAATTTATTTGGTAAATGTATTTCTACGAAGAAAGCTAATGGAAGTTAAAGTGCTATTTTCACTCCATAATCATTATTTTAATAAATGACTTGTTTAACGTTGTGATAAGAAAAAAGTCTAATTATGATATTAGGCTGATCAACCAAATTGAATTGAATTTGGGTTGAAGACACAGAACTGAATAGACACGACGGTATTCAATGATACGAATGAATCAAGTTTATATTAGTATGGATTCTTTTGGCTGAGTCATCCAAATAGAAAAACAGAAATCAACCGTCTAATATTGGTTTTACGATATCTTTAAGAATAATTGTTCCAACACGTTGACAATATATGTGGTACACATTATGCGGAAACGGGCATATCGCGAACTCGCAACCAGGTTTCTTAAAGCCCATTTATCTACTTAAGAATGTCTTCGATTCAAGTGCCTTCTTGATAACAATAATGAGTATTAATCAGTGATATTGTCACTAAAAGTGAATGATCTAACACGAATTTAAAAAAAATTGTGGTTGCGGACATTTGCGGTGAAATTCACCTGATTTGAAATACCTACCAATCAGCCTTAGGCCATCATCATAATTATCCTCAAATATAATTCGAACCCCGGAGTCCGCTTTCCTACATTTTCATCATTTCGCAAGATCTTCGGTACATAAATATTTAATACAGTCGTTAAATTGGCACCAGTGACTCGTTGCCAAACTGTAATTCTAGTAATACCTCACAAATTAAAATACATTAATAAAAAAAATTAAACTTAATTCACACTTTGGCCTTCAATCGACATTAGTATCCTGTTATTTCCCCAACTTTCGTAATATTTAGATGTGTTCATAGATTATGTTGAACATTAGTTAGTCTGCAACGTTACTTTCGTAAACCTCAAAACGGCGTCGCAATATGACCGAGTTGCGTTAACCACCAGTTGATGATATCATTGATATTAAAATCGATCAGAGGTCGAAGTATATCGATTATGTAAATATCGATAACGATTGTATTTCAGAAGCAATAGGCGTAAATGCAACTGATGCTAAAATGTCAGGTATCTCATATTCTAAACAGTCTTCATTAATGCCACAAAGGAAAGAAAAAAAACATTAGGTAACTAAAAATACAAAAGAGCTCAAATTTATATCTAATTGGTAAATGGTAATTAGATAGATATATTTCATAATATAAAGTACTTTTGGAGAGAAATGTTGATAAATTCTAATACTTAAGTGGACTGGATTTATTATCAAAAATGATTACAGTCACAACAATAATTTATGTAGTAAATGATTGATTTTGAGTTAGTAGTAAAAATAAAAATAAACAAATATACTTTATAATATTTTAACAAAACTCTAGAGTTCTTGTCGGGACATCAAAATTTGACGAGATCATTACCTTAATAACAATTGTTTACAAAGTAAGAAAACAAATGTAATTAGTGTCATAATTAATTTTAAGAAAATAGTAAACTTAGATAATACAATTAGCAAGATGATTTACGTCAACTGTTGTTATGATACTTGTTTTTGGATTTTCTATTTCAAAGGAAGCAACTCTTGTAAGGAAGTAAAATTTGTATCATTTTACCATTGATTAATTGGATGTCCGCAACGGAAAAACAGACGAATCAATTATTGATTTAGCACTTCATTGGGTTTCTAAGTATACAAATACAATTTGCAAAGTCGAAAATCAACAGGCGTTGAAGAAAATACTTCGCTGAGCGGACATTACGCCTTTAGATTAATTGAAACGTTTGTTATTTATATCACAGTTTTTATTCATGTGTATCTTATTTATTTCTATCTAATACTTTGGTATGGCACTCAAGCATTATAGGAATCATCTTTGGGGTTTTCACTCTTTGTTTTACTGCGTTCTCTACTTAGCTCTTACTTATTTAAATGTGTTGTAGGTAAAAATGTATTACCTCCAAATACATTTGACATGCGTTTTCGTTGCGGTCGAAAACGTGCGTTGGCTACTGGGACAACATAAAGGACCTTGAATAACAAAACATACCCGGAAACAGTAAACACTGTTGTGCAAATATTGTCCATTCTAGATTTTGCGACGTGGTTCGCATTGAATACGTATTGTCAATTCAATCTTGACCCATGGTTTACCCCCACCGAGCGTCTATCGTGTCATGGATATTTCAGTATATCTCTGTAATTCATAACTAATGTGATTTCTCTTTTGTTACAGATTCGTAATCAATCTTCTTGCGACGAATCTACTGACTACGTCCTTGCTTGCGCCCGCGCTCTTCGGCGAGCACACAGCAGGCGACCAGGCCGGCGCCTGGGTCGAAGCCGGCGATGCGGCTGCCTCCGCTTGCAGCCTCGCAGCCCTACTGGCTGTCATGCTGATAGCTTTGGACCAGCACCACGCAGTCACCGACCCGTTGCGCTGCCACACCCGCCTCCTCCAACGCCGACCAGCGACCCTCTGCGCAGGAACGTGGCTCGTAGCAGTCTGTATCGCCGCCTTGCGCGGTGCAATCGCTATAGTTCGCCACTTCTACCCCCTCCACCCAGCTGTCCAAGGAGTACAGCTCGCTTATTACGTCGTGTATTTAATCTTGGGAGTCGTCGCTCCTATCGCGATAGTCTGCATCATGTACGCGAGAATTTACCGCGCGGCTCGTTCGTCAGGACTTCGAGCGAGAGCGCACGGAGCCAGCGCACTGCAGCTGCATGAGCCCGTCATCACTTTGCCAGATCTGGCTGAAGAGGGCGAGGGCCTTACTTTAAGAATTGATGAACCAGAGGGCGTTGTCGTCGAAAACGACCGCAAGTTTGGTCCATTTCTACTACCTCCGGAGCGACCTATTCGTTGCCCATCAGTCGCTAGTCTACGCAACTCTCGTAAAGAGGGTAAATCAAACGAGGATCTCAGAAAAGGTCTGCCATCTGTAAGCTCGGCGCCATCACTCGCCGCTCCGTTACTGACAATGCCACAACGCACACCCCAGCCATCCCAGAACGGATCGAGGATAACTTCGATACGATGTCGGATCTCGAACGCTTCGTTGTTCAGATATAGAGAAGAATCTCGCGCCGCCCGTGTCGGTTTGCTGACCGGTGCGTTAGTTATGCTGCACGTCCCGCACGCAGTGACTGCGGTCGTGTCCGCGATAGTTCCCGGACTAGCCGATTGTGCGAGAACGCCATCACTGGCGTTGCTATTACTCGCCTCAGCCGCATCTCCTTTCCTATTCGCGCTGCGGTCAAGACGAGTGCAGAGAGAGGCGCGTCGGCTTCTCCTACCAGAGAAGAGCGCGTGGGAGCGGGCTTCGGGGGCAGCATCAGCCGCCGCGGCCGACGGCCAGCGTGCTCGTGCTGCGCTAGAACTGTTACGGACTCTATCCCCCGGCAGTAAGAGTTGTGACCCGCCAGCTGCGCCTGGCTCGGATTCGACCACTTGCCGGGGGTCATTCAGTTCTGGGGGCAGCACGCAGCTGTCGTCGGCGTCGGACGAGTGACCGCCGCCCTTGGCGCGCGTGCCACCGCACGCCCAGCGGGTGCGTTTCGCCCCGCGTCCCACCGCTCTACTCATCTGTGATAATAGGCTAAGCCGAACCGCGCTCGGCGCGACCGTTAGACTGATTTAGTATTAAGTTAATTTATTGTGTCTATGTACCTTTTCCGCTAAGCGGATGATTTTTTATTACCTGATGTAGAAGTATGGAAATATAGAAAATAATATCAAATTTATAACCGTTGTTTTTATGAATATAACCCTAAACATTTAAAATACTCATCAAAGACGTCATTTAGGTTGTTTGCATAATATGAGGCCAATTCCGGCAACGTCAGATGTCAAAAGATCGATTAAAGGGCGATGAAGTTTAAAAAAAACCGATATCTTTATCTAGTTTGCCTTGGTTGCAAGCCCTTTTTTTTATCAAACACGTTATTGAAAATGATATTTTGACATCACGCTTAATCGGATTTGACCTTTGCTCTATTCAGATAATCATTAAGCAAAAGCTATAGAAATAGAGCACTAGAATGACAAACTCAATACTTTAAGGAGTTACTTTGAAAATTAATTCTACTTTTTTCGTTACACATTATTGAAATAGCTCTGCATTTTACAAAGCATCTATGGAATTATTGATCTATTTAAGAAAAGTTTAAATAATACTAAATTTAAAAGACAGTTATTTAAGACAACTTTAGACTAATTTGATAACAAAATGCGTTAGTTGCAAGTCTTAGGGCCGCTTGCATAAGGTTGCTTAAACTGATTTAAGAAACACAAAACGTATTTAACACCCTTAAATACAATTAGCGTCTTGCACAACGCAAAATTTGCCGCTAAATATGTTTAAAGAACTGTCAATACGTTTTGTGTAAAACGTATTTAGACAGTTTAATATGATTAACTAATTTTATTTAAAGGCGATCGTTATGCAAGCGGCCCTTAATCATATATCAAAATGCATCAAGCGGGGATAAAATGAGCAAATTTCTTACTACGTACATAACATGTTTCAAATTAATATAGAACGCTTTGTAATATCTTAAGACACCAGTATATCTAGATACGTGTCGTCATGACTACGATTCTTCAAGTGGTCATTTTAAACATTCATAGGGTCTAATCCCAGATTCGTATGACGTATAACCTGGCAATATGCTATTTTATCTGTAGTCAAGATCAGCGAATCATAAATAAAGCGAATTTATCTATGTTATTTTAACGTTAACCCGAGTCTAAAATCCACTAATAAATAACTAAATATTTATTAGTGCATGTAACAATACCACGTTTCACGTGAGAAGCGATTTTTAAAGTTTGCCAAGGATGTCTAGTGGATTTTGCAGCAAAAATGTTCTCCTTATAAATTGACGATATTTACCAAAGAACCGCCGACATGATAGGTTTTTAATGGTTAGTTTAGCTTCTTTTAATCAAATAATTGTTCTGTTAACTATTACAAGATGTTATAGCTCTTGCTTACAAAATTATATTCATTATTTTTAAAGTAAGCTATGTAGACAATATGAGTACGTGGTAACTAAAACAACTTGATACTTGCACGATGTATGGACGGCATACTAAACATCACTAGTAAGTATCGGAATTACTCTTGACCTAATTAATATTCGAGTTGGTAGACTTTTGATAAATTTGCGAAAATGGTGCTCCTATTATTTTCTACTTTATTTTCCATCCTGTACATGACAAGTGTCAACATAAATTGGAACTTTATGCTATGTCTTACAAGTACCAGTATATCTATAGACATGCCAATTTCACTTTAGGACTTCCTGGTCCGCAATAGAAACATATAATAGAACTAGCTGTACCCGGCAGACGATGCTCCTGCTCTTAAAAAATAAAAATCTAGAACCCGACTGCAGCACCGGTTTCCTTCTCATCGTGCTCCGTGCTGTTTACGGGGTGAGAAATGACACCAGTAGACGCCTGGCGGGACCAACTCATCGAGTGGTAACTGATAAATTATCGACTGCCGAGAGTAGAAAATTATTAAAGTACCTAATATCGCTATTGAAAAATAGGAGTTGTTGGTAAAAAGGTAAAAAATTAGGGTTGTATGTATTTTTTAATGCCAAATAAATTTTGACAAAAAAATAAAAGGAAATATTTAGGGGTGGGTCACCCTTATCATGTATGAAAAATAGATGTTGGCCGATTCTCAGACTTACCGGATATGCACACAAAATTTCATACAAATCGGTTCAGCCGTTTCGGAGAAGTTAGGTAACAAACAATGCGACACAAGAATTTTGTATATTAGAAGATTTAGAGTTTGATTTAATGTATAGGCTGATTATTACATCCACCTTTGCAACACATTCAATTTATAAACATCTGTAATAATATAAACCACAAGAGATTTACTCGCACACGAGTAATTAGAAGTGAAATCTGAAGGTTAATTGAGCTAAGGAATTTATCATAATAAAATAAACAATACAATGTTGCAGTAATCACACTTCACATAGAATAAAAAATTAGACAAAGGCAATCATAATGCATGTTAATTACTTTCTCAGATGGTTAAGTATAACGTAACATGTCGAAATATATTTCTATGTGATGTAATGTCTATCTTTCAATTTATTAATAAAATTTAATATACTACATAGAAAGTTTACACGTGTATATGACCTTACATTACCTTTGCTTCGTACATACATTCTCTAGCGCAAGTGGCGGCCATGCTGGGTATACTCGCAAAAGTGAGACAATAAGAGGTTGATTGAAAAACATGATTTATATCGTCTACGATATTATGAAATTCTAAAAATGTCGTGTCTGTACATTGAAGCTATTTGAAAAAACATCTGGAATACACTATATAAACGATGGAGAACGCGATGCAATTTTTTTATATTTCTTGTCTGTTTGTTTGGGATTCACGTAAAAACTATTGGGCCGATTTCTATGCGGTTTTCGCTAATCGACAGCAAATGCTTAGACTTAAAATCTGCGCTAGGTTTTATCTCGGGAATCCGGGTGGTGTGTAATTGTTCGTGTGCATAAAAATTAGCTTATTCCGACACATACATACTTACATACATAACTTCACGCCAGTTCCCTTGCGGGGTAGGCACGAACACCGACACAGTTTTCGCTAAAACGATAACTGCGGTACTTTGTCCTGGGAATCCCACGGGAATTTCAAGTCAATTTTATATACTTAATATCTTACATAAAATATTATCTAAAATTTCCAAACAATAATTTTACGCCCCCAACAACTATAAAACCGCTGCTGGGAAAATTCCCGTGGGATTACGGGGATTTTTTTTGGCTAACTTTTATTAATATAAATAAAATTCCTTCCAGGCCTACATCCGTCAAAATATTATAATTCAAAGAATTAAAAATTCAATGCACTGTTACGCACAATTTCCTTTGATCTATGTATAAAAATATATCTGCCTTAATTATATACTAGAGCTAAAATTCATTTGAAATCTTTTAAGTTTTATTTAAGTTGAAAATTAATACTAACGGGTAAAGATAAGTGAGTTTTATTTCGAATTAAATAAGGTTGAATTTTATGTGTTTATCTCTTTTGAAAGTCGTGGTAGCGTACTAGCGCCCGCGTCCCAAGCTCATAGGGCGCGCGGATTCAATCCTGGCCGGAACGCACACGCCTCTCAGGCAGTTCTCTGACCTAATGCGCATATTGTTACATTTACCACGTGCTAACAACAGTGAAGGAAAACATCGTGATGAAACCTGCACATCGACATAACTGATGGTGCAAACCTACCAAGCTGCCTTGGCCAAGCGTGGCGGGTATACTGTCCGTTCCCCTATAGTGGGAGGCCCTAGCCCAACAGTGGGACGTTTATGGGCTGTTATTAATTTTTTATATCTTTTTAGTGTCACGTTTTCGTTTCAACGATTTTCAAATCAACGATTCTAAAGAAGTTTCACTTCAACAAATCGTCGAAAATATTCGAACACGCGATGCTAGGCTGACTGTACAGACATTCTAACCCATTTAGAGCGTAAGAAATGCCTAGTATTTTATATATACAAACAAGTGAGAGTGTCTGTTACCAATACTGACTATTATGTAAACCTACTGCATAGTTTGGGAACAATGAGCATTGTATACCTTAGTCATGTTTCCAAGTAACGTTAGCGCATTAGATGCTATTTGAAGTGAGAAAATTAAAATTTAAGCACAGGCACAGCACAGTTTAGACGGTAGTTCCATTATTTTTAATTGTAACATAATTACAAGTGACTTAAGTGTGATATTAATATTTTAGGTTCAGTAATTGATTATTTATTACTGGCAAGATTTTCTAAACTGTGTATGATTTAGAAACATGTACACACAACAATTATTGTATCAAAATAAGCGACAACAAAGATTATTTAAACTCACAGCCATTTTATCAAAAACCATTAGGCGAGTATAGACGAAATCTGGTAGAAAGGCGTAAACTATGTGCTGATAGACGATAGTGTAGAAATCGCGAAGAAATTAAAATATAGTGGTGGCAGATATACATACAACTGAGGGATGTTTTTGTGCATATAAGTATATGGAGCCTTAGTGCTCGTATAGACGGTATTGCTGATGTGCCGCTGCCGCGTTTCTATTCTGCGGATTTATGTGTATGTAATACGAATGCTGCCAATTCTGACGCCAGCTTGACAATAAAATGTGGTGGTGGCATAGTCACGTCTAGTCTACTAAATCTGGCAGAATGGCGGTGCAGCAGTGGTGCCTACTCTATACAGTCTAACGGTGCGGTGGTGGATATCTAGATGTATACTTTAGAGTGACTTTTGGTGTACAATAAAGAGTGTTGCATTATTTTATAGAATTTAGAAACACTTGCAACGAAAATTTATTTGAGAAGAAATTTTGCAACATAGTTTTTGTGTGATGCGGGTTCTGAAGCTAAATAATGAATACAGTAAAAAAAAATTATCTTTATTTCGCAACCCTTCATTGTGCGTGGACTGACACTCGCTTGGCTGATTTTTACCTACATTAGTCTTAGAAGTTTACTGATTTAAAAATAAACGTATGATTACAACTCGACCTAATATAACAGTATTCATATAAAATTTATCACTGAGATTAAATATACAAACAGCGTGCAAAATAAACATGTAATTCCCAAGAAACATTCACGATTTAGTGACTCATATATTTCTATTTTGCTTTAAATGATAATAAATAAATCAATCGAGGAAGAATTTACAGAATAACTTTTAATCATAAACAAAAACAAAACCCTCGATGAATCAATTCGCTTAAAGAAGCTGTTTTTGTAAATAGAAGTTATTGTTTTGATTTTTTTTATTTTGAAAAACTGAATTTAGGCGGTCTGCTTTGCGCTTCTTAAAACTCATGTTAGGCCCACCCACTTACTTCCTTTCCTTCTTTTATCTGCATATGATCCAAAATGTGAAAGAAGATTACTGGAAGTGTCAATCTATTGGCAAGAAACAGCACTCTGAAAAGGTTCTAAATTTTATATGTATAGCATAAAAGTATCACGATCAAAACTGTTTGCTTTGAAATTAATTTTAAAGCTTTACCTCTTTTAGATTTTCATAATTTTCCTCTTGATAGTTGAAAAGTTAGGGGAGGGGCGGGCATCTTTTATAACCTTACGCATTTGTTATTAAGCGAATATTTCCCATCCGTTGACGTATATCTAAGAAAATATATTAAAAAACATCGTTATAATTTTTAAAACTTGTGAAACAACATTTCGCAACCTACGTCTCGTTTAAAAAAGGTCCTACTTCAGTTACATGCACTACACATGCCACCACTTTAATTAAACAAATAAATAAATTTCTTAAGCATTGTGTAGCATCATACAAATTGCATCTTTCCATCGAATTTCATCCATAATTATGCAACAGTTTTTGAAAGTGTTAACATATATAGACAGACAGAAGATTGGGCATAACAATCTTACAAAGCTTTTTTTAATTAAAATATTTACAAAACCCTACAAATGGGCAATAATGTGACTAGCTGGCGTATTATTTAGTGCTTAATATCGTGGTGAAAATAATGGTAACAAATTAGCAAACTGTTTATTAAGTCACACCACAAAAATCTCGTAATTTTGCCACTTGCCACATCGTTTATATAAATTCCCAACGACCTTGAACTATACAACAAGAAAGTGGGTAATTTAATACTATAATGTTATGCGCTGCTTAGTACCTACCTAGTTACTAGTTTTGTATTAATGTTGGATTAATTGCTTTATTTTGTTTGTAGTTTGACGTCAAAAATGGTGCTAGCTCAATGCCCCCCCCTGCATTTGATTTTCATAAATTGTATCCAAATTCTAGTTGGGAAATATGCTCAAATCAAGTAGTTGTCTGACCTGTGTGCACATTACTATAATTACCACGTTGTTAGGGTGAATATTAAAATACAGTGAAGAAATCTGCACGTTGAGATTACTGATATTTTAAATTTACCAATCCACCTTAGACAAGCGCAGCTGGTATACATCATCATCATACTGACGATAAACCTCAAATACATTCGGCATGTCCGCTTTGAAGCCCGGGGTCCGCTTTCCTACTTTTACTTCTCCACATTACGCAGCCTTCGTCATTCCTTATTTTAAGACAATTAGCATGTATGTTATCCCAAACGACATCAATACTTGTATTAAAATATACCGCTTGATATACAATCCATTCTTTTTCAATTCGAAAAGCCGGTGGCATATCAGTCAATTACAATTTAAATCAAACCCAATATACATATAATCAATCCCGATTTTTACAATCACGATTATTTTTCTATAATTACAATCACAATTATTCTTGCATAAAAATAATCAATCAATATCCTTCCAGTATCCAGTGCTCTAGCCGTACGGAGCATCATACATCATGAATCCGCATTGGTGTCAACGAGCGTCAAGTTATGCTAAACAAAATTGTCACAATGTGATTAAGTTCAGTACTCCTAAAGAAAAAACAGCGGAAGGCCTCATTTACATCAGTTAAGTAGAGGCACTATTATCGCTTGCACAGAAATTTGCCAGTTAAGTGACAAGTTGACGATTAAGTAGAAATAAAATAATTTAAATAATTATTTTCAAAACAAGCTTTGATTTAAATTGCTTAAAAAATAAACTTTGAAATATAACAGAATCATTTTATTATGACTCCGCCTATGTTGATCAACCGTTCAGTATGAAGTAGTTACACAACTTTAATTTGGTTTGGTACGGACCGACAAACGATTAGACAGATAGACAAAATAGTCTTAAAGTTACATTTTCGTATTCTACTGGCTCCTGAACAAATAATAAATAAAACGATTTTTCATAATTGCATTCAGAATGCGCTTATGAAAGACATTCTTGAACTTCGATAAACTCCGTATAACTATAATGAATAAATAGCGCTTCTACATGTTGGCCTTCCCATTGCCCCACGCAAGCCCTTCAAAAGTCTGGGCTATTTTGACTTCACTTTTATCCGTGCAGGAACGGAGAAAGAATACAATTTCCTGCGGCCGGGCGGCCTATCGTAAGAGGCGACCAAACAGCCTACAGCCGGGTGGTAGGGCATTTGCCCGAATAGATGACTACCACCCCGGGTCTAAAGTATGTCGCCATAACAACCTTGAATTGTGTTCCGGTATTAGGGACCAGGTTTCAGTCTCCCTTAAGAGAGCAGCGGCACATTTGTACCACCTTTGGTGTTGCAAATGTCCATAGGCGATGGTAACCGCTTTCCACTTAGTAGGCCGTCTGCCTGTCTGCTGAGCTTCTGCAATAAAAAAAAAGGCGAAGAAGCTCTTTATGTAAAACGTGTTATAGGGAAGGGGGGGTAACAATTATGGGACAATCAAAGAAAATGTGGCGTAGAATTCCTTCAAGTTAAGCCGCATTCATAGAGGGAATGGTCACGAATTCTAATTTTTTAAATTTTTTATTGCAGGATTTCAGCAGACAGGCAGACGGCCCACTTGATGGAAAGCGGTTACCATCGCCTATGGACATTTGCAACACCAAATGTGCTGCTGCTCTTTTAAGGGAGACTGGAACCTGGTGACTAATGCCGGAACACAACTCAAGGTTGTTATGGCGACATACTTTAGACCAGGGGTGGTAGCCGTCCAGTCGGGCAAATGCCCTACCACCTGGCTGTGGGTTGTTTTGTTTTATCGCCTCTTACGACAGGCCGCCCGGCCTCAGGAAATTGTATTCTTTCTCCGTTCCTGCACGGATAATAAATAATTAATTAAGCTAATTTTAGCTAAGAAAACAGATGAGCAGCAGTGACCAAGCCTACGACGGTAAAACCGTTTTTATGACCAGTACCGTAGACGTGAGAGACATATGTTATGTTATTAAGGGGGTAAAACTATAAATAAAAAATAATACACTACACGACTGTTTCCTACTCACTCACACAAATGAAGTCATACATGCTATCTCTACTATGTTGTTTACAATACTGTTATCGCTTGAATGGTATGACGCGACGCCGTGCCCCCGCACACTGTTATCAATAATATTGATATAGCAAATTAAACACTAGTTATTTTTATCTTTTTTACGCAACATTACTAAAAAATATTTTTTGAACAAGAGAATTGTAATCCGAATTCATATTTTCAGATTACATTTAGTTTTGGTGTTCCGCAGGGATTTGGACAATAATGGAATCCTTTTGAAAACTTCATGTTTATTCGTCACTGTCTTCGTTTAAGAAGGACCGACTTTAAAAAGGAGGAGGTTTTCAATTCGACTGTTTTTGAAGTGAAACTTCTTTAGAGTCGTTGTGATTTGAAACTCGATGAAATGAAAAAGCGACACTAAAAGAAGATAAACACATAAATCTATAGGACTAAGCTTGCGAGAGGTACGAGTTTTACATTGTGTGTCTGCGACAAGGTGTGATGGCATAATACCAATATGTAAGTGGCAACACTAGAAGTTGCGCAAATTGGGTTTGTTAACCTGGTAACACAAACAGGTCATGAAAATTGTAATATATGTGTGGCAACACCAATAAAGTCTTCTTGAATACGCATCCGTGTAGACAACTTCGCAGCACAACCTAATCCACGAATATATATACAATCGCATAATTTAGGGATCAAATAATTAAACCAAACATTGTGCAACACAGATTAAAGAGTCAATAAGACCGATGGTTAAACATAGGTTCAATTTGGACCGAAATAAAACTGATAATAATATTTTTAGACTAAAGCAATGAAAAATTTAAAGTGATACTTAAGAAGTTTATTTTGAATTATAATATGTTAACGGATTTAGGCTAAAGGAATTATATTTATATTAATAGAAGTTAGAGAAGAATTTATTATCTGAGAGTATATTCTCCGATGTTTCACTTTCCAAGTCAGGATCTGGGGACAATCTCATAAAGACAATAGGTATTGAACTCGAACTCCCAGACCCCCCCACCTCACCAACTCCCGAACAGCCAAGAGCTGCCGGGAGGGAGGGATGGGGGGGCCGGGACAGTATAAATTAAAATTGAATAATAAATTAGTATAAACATGTAGTAGCAAACTTTAAGAATAATACAACAGCTTGGAAGATGTACCTATATGTGTACATGCCTGCCCGCGCCCCTTGGACCGGCGCAATGCTGCTGGACTTAGGTCCGGTGGCATGCGGCGGCCCGGGGGTGCGCGGACGGACGTGTAGACATATGGCAGAAAAGACATATGTATATAAATATGTACGTATGAACTTAGAAATTAAAAGGAACCTATATGTCAATTAATAGATAAAAATTCACAAAAACTCAAATAAAAAATTTAAAATGGCAGTAAATATGCGATAAGTATGTAGTACAACCCGACCCCCCTGTCCACCGACCTTTGACCAGCCTGGTGCCGACCGGAGGAGGTGGACGGGGGGGCCAGGGCAACATCGTAATAATAGTTAAAGTATAAGAATATAAACAAACAAAATACAACATTGCGGAATAGAAAGTATGTATAATTATGTAAAGATGTCCCAATTACATGAGTATGTATGTAGGAGAAACCAACATCCTCGGTTTGCCAACTCCCGACCAGCCTGGAGCTGTAGGGGGAAGATAAACCGGGGACAATAGCAATATAGCAGGATAGGCAAGAATGCAAAATGTATAACAATATAATATATATGAAAATATCTATTAGGAAATATATTAATATAGTATTATATAGTATAAAAACCTTAGGTAAAAATATTTAGACATATATACAAGAAATAAATAAGATATGTAATTAATTAGAATGTAATGTATAGTATTAATATAATATGTATTCCGAAGTCGGGCAATTGCCCTAAATACAAAAAGTGTAAAATAGACTATTAGAGATTAACATCTGTACTCAGGTAAGGTAATTGCCTTAGAATGAGATAAATTGGATAATGTATAACAATATAATATATATGAAAATATGTATCAGGAAATATATGAATATAGTATTATATAGTATAAAAACCTTAGGTAAAAATATGTAGACATATATACAAGAAATAAATAAGATATGTAATTAAGTATAATGCAAAGTATAGTATTAATATAATATGTACTCCGAAGTCGGGCAATTGCCCTAAACACAAAAATGTAAAATAGACTATTAGAGATTAACATCTGTACTCAGGTAGGGTAATTGCCTTAGAATAAGATAAATTGGATAATGTATAACAATACAATATATAGGAAAATATGTATCAGGAAATATATGAATATAGTATTATATAGTATAAAAACCTTAGGTAAAGATATGTAGATATATATACAAGAAATAAATAAGATATGTAATGTAATGTATAGTATGAATATAATATGTATTCCGAAGTCGGGCAATTGCCCTAAACACAAAAAGTGTAAAATAGACTATTAGAGATTAACATCTATACTCAGGTAGGGTAATTGCCTTAGAATAAGATAAATTGGATAATGTATAACAATACAATATATGGGAAAATATGTATCAGGAAATATATGAATATAGTATTATATAGTATAAAAACCTTAGGTAAAGATATGTAGATATATATACAAGAAATAAATAAGATATGTAATGTAATGTATAGTATGAATATAATATGTATTCCGAAGTCGGGCAATTGCCCTAAACACAAAAAGTGTAAAATAGACTATTAGAGATTAACATCTATACTCAGGTAGGGTAATTGCCTTAGAATAAGATAAAATGGATAATGTATAACAATACAATATATAGGAAAATATGTATCAGGAAATATATGAATATAGTATTATATAGTATAAAAACCTTAGGTAAAGATATGTAGATATATATACAAGAAATAAATAAGATATGTAATGTAATGTATAGTATGAATATAATATGTATTCCGAAGTTGGGCAATTGCCCTAAACACAAAAAGTGTAAAATAGACTATTAGAGATTAACATCTATACTCAGGTAGGGTAATTGCCTTAGAATAAGATAAATTGGATAATGTATAACAATACAATATATAGGAAAATATGTATCAGGAAATATATGAATATAGTATTATATAGTATAAAAAACCTTTGGTAAAGATATGTAGACATATATACAAGGAATAAATAAGATATGTAATTAAGTATAATGCAATGTATAGTATTAATATAATATGTATTCCGAAATCGGGCAATTGCCTTAAACACAAAAAATGTAAAATAGACTATTAGAGATTAACTCCTGTACTCAGGTAGGGTAATTGCCTTAGAATAAGATAAATTTTTAATAATTACATGTAAATATATGGGTATGTGACCGGTCATCTTCCCTTGACCATCATCACTGGACCAGCTATAGCTGGGAAAGAGACGGTGGTTCGGGGAAGGCAACACGGGGACATACATCTATATATATATTTAAGCGAATATGTAGTCTATATTAAAATATAATATACACTTTGTTTCATTCATATACAATATATAAGTAATATTTTTATGTAGTATATTAAATTGTATTATAATATATATAAAGAATATGTATATATATGTCTGATCATCTTCCCTGGTTCAGCACAACCGGCACAAACGCAACTCGTGGGGGTGGTGCTGGCCCAGGAAAGGCAACGCGGGCATATAGGTATGTAAATATAGTAATATAATAAGTAAATATATAACACTTGTATATATATATATGTAAGTATAAAAATAACAAGTAGTAACATGTATGTTTATAAAATATAACTCCCAACACAACCCAATCCATCCAACTTCACTCCCAACCCAAACCAACCAAAGCCAACCTAAGCCAACCATTCCCAACCTAAGCCAACCTCTTCCAACCATACTCCAAAACAAGTATTACACACACACACAAGTATTAACACACATGCACCAAAGTAGTTAGTAAGATAGAAATAAGCTTAGTATAAGATTAAAAACAGTAGCAGCTCGGATATATCTTGTTCGTCCGGGCCAACCAGGAAAAAAAAAAAAAAAAAAAAAGTCAGGATCTGATGAGTATCTACTGGAAGGTAACTAAAAGGTAGAAAATTAAATAAAAAATAAAACAAATTGTATTTAAAAGCAAGTAACTAAAACGTAAAAAATAATTTATGAACTATTATTGGACTATTTAAAAGAAATTCCAAAGATATTTCAACGTGGTAGAGCTGTGCTGGATTCATTATCTTGACTACAGCTTTTAGAATCGGCGCGATTGGTGTAATACCCGTTTTGGCCGTGCCGGAACGGAGAAAGAATACAATTTCCTGCGGCCGGATGGCCTATCGTAAGAGGCGACTAAGCAACCCACAGCTGACATACGTCTGAATGGCTACCAACCCCAGAGCATGCCGCCATAACCACCTTACGTTGTGTTCCGGCATTAGTGACCATCCAGTCTTCTTTTAGAGAGTGACAGCACATTGTTAGCACGTCTGGTGTTATAAATGTCCACAGGCGATAGTGACCGCTTTCAATCAGGTGGATTGTCAGCTTGTCTGCTAAACTCATTAAAAAAACCACGACCTCACATAATTTCGAAGTGGAAACGATTGATTTTGCAATTAATCATGTTTTGTATGATGAGTGATAGTTTCGATGGCTCACTTCCCCCTCCTCATATACCATCTCCACTATTCTATTCCTCCTGTCTGATCCTTTATCACTTCCGTCCTTTTTGTTTTATACAGGCGTAATCCGTTTGAGTACCATAGGCCACGCAATTCGCCAGGTTGAGGTGACTCTAGCACCTCACGTTTGAAGTGATACCCACTAAAACTTCAGTTCGATCCTCGAGCATGCATGCTTTGTCCGGGCTGTGGGTTTTTAGGGATGTCCCGACTAAGTGGAGAAGTGAGATGGAATGCTCCTCCGTTCTAAAGGAAGATCTTCCAGCAAGGCTGTTGTTATTCCTCACAGGCCTAGGCCCATTCATTACTGTTGAAAATTTATATATATTCTTTCTACGTGTCGCGAATGGTTTGCGACCTCAATTATTGCACAGCGCCATCTATTGGCTTGTAAGTGTCTCACTACAGGTTCACTCGCGCATTCACCTCCAGCCCGGAAGGACGACGATCGGCTCCTTTACGGGCCGGCTCCACCATCTGCTCTCCGGCTACCTCTCTCACCACAGCGTGAGAGGGGGCCGTCCGGATCGGCGTGCGTCCCTTCTCTCCGGCTTTTATGTGCCAGCGGATTCGGTTTCCCCGCCAGTCGCCCGCACAGTCGTAACCTACGGTGGCTGGAGGTCGTCATGGACGACCCTCCGTCGCGGCCGCTGGCTCTGGCAAGAGATCCTTCTGTCCTAATCCATCCCATCTTGAAGGCTGACAACTGACAACGCGTTAGCTCAGCCCCTGGTGTTGCAAACGTCTATACGCGAAGAGAAACCATTTTCCATAAGGTGGCCCGTCTGCCTGTTTGGTATAAAATTGGCATAATTTGTATCGAGTTTACTCATTTAATTATGAATGAGTAGTAAGATATAAGAACCAGCTGATAGCGGTTAAGCAGTCATTGATAATTTTTGCCTCTTACTAAATGTTGTGCAATATTTATTTTATCTATTCTAGAGAAATGTGATATTCTTAAAATAAGTTTGGGCGGAAACTCGAATGTTTTAATCTTTTCTGTACATTTTGATTTTTTTAATAAAATACATATTTACTTTTTAAAATATTTTATAACACTAATATTGGAAAAAAGTAACGCTAATTAATATTTCTGCTTCATCAGGGTTAATGTCAGTTTACTTTTTGCGAGACAGTAATGTCACTCAAGGAGGCCGCAGAACGCGATAGGGAGAGAAGTCCTGCAGCGCGTGCTAATGCGTCTTCTCGAGGTCGCCGGCCTTCAGCTGGCACCCGGAGAGGCAGGTACGCGCATTACTTCCCTCCCTGAGTTAGGTTCCGTTTACCGCGGGGGGCCTTTAGCTTGCTAGGAGAGCAAAGGACCTTCTACCCCCGCACAACGAAGTGGGGTGTGTTCTCCCAGGGCACACTCCAGGCACTTTATTGCGCTGGATCGGCTGGGCGTAACTATGTTCTAAATCTCAGCCTTTCCAACACAAACAAAAGCGCAGGATTGACAGAGAGGAGGGGGTTTTTAGTGGGTATTGGGGCTGCTCGCTCGTGCAGCAACGCTCGGAGTCTTCCACACTATTCTGTGACGTCGATCGCGGACGGAGCACTGCCAAGAGCATACTATTGCTGCAGAGTTATCGCCCCCGACCGACGCGTGTCGTTCCCCTAGCAACGACCCAGTTTGTGCGTAAATCGGTTAAGCATTTTCCCTCTCCTCAAAAACAAAAAAAAAATAGTGTTAATTACAGATTGATTGATTATGATGATTACAGAGAGATTGCAAGTACAAATATATCCATTGATAATAAAACTACGTTTTAACGGTTTTAAGCGCGGTAATTTTATTTGATTTTGGTTTTTCCGACGTTTCGGCCACTTTTCAGTGGCCGTGATCACGGAAGACAAAGATGTCAAGTGTCAACGAGTATTGTTAAAGTTTTATTTAGCCTACCGCCAACTTATTAATTTTAATTATTTAATTTTTAATTTTGTTTATGGTTATTATTTAATCTATGGGAGCCTAATCTAATTTACTACCGCTTCGCAACATGTTATGGCTTGAAGAGAAGAAGCGGCGCAAGAAACTCTTCAGCAAACATGCCTAGCTCTAATAATTTTATATAATATTAAAATGGGTGGAAGGAAAAATAAAAGTAATTATCAGTCAAGTTGGTTTGTGTTCCGTTGTACGCAGAAAGAGCTCACAGTGTCTTGAGGTCTGGCAGCTGGTTTTTGCTGGGTTTGGGTCTTAATAGTTTTGATAATTGGATCCCAAACAGGTGGTACTTGCCAACCATCTTCTCTATTGAAATTTGGGTGTTTTTTGATTTCAATAGCCTCACGCATCATTCTAGGTATGAAACGATTCTCTTTCGCGAGGATTTGTGGGTTATCGAATCTGATGTAGTGGTTGGGTTTATCCAGCGTGTGTTCACTGATCGCAGACTTCGTAGACCTTGTGTGTTTCATGTCATGTTGGCGGTAGGCTAAATAAAACTTTAACAATACTCGTTGACACTTGACATCTTTGTCTTCCGTGATCACGGCCACTGAAAAGTGGCCGAAACGTCGGAAAAACCAAAATCAAATAAAATTACCGCGCTTAAAACCGTTAAAACGTAGTTTTATTATGTATACAAGTCGCGAAAACTTAAGAAAATATTATATCCATTGATATTTTAAATTCGGGCAATTATTTGCAACAATATTTCTGGCATAGTTGCATAATAATTTTGTTACCTAACCACTGTAAAACTCACATTATAATAAGTCATACTAACCCCTAAACATCTTGTCAATGTATGGTACATTATGTGCTCACATGTTTAGAGTTCAACCTGTGGTGTACCAGACGATGTTTTACACGTGCTGATGGAGTGTACCCAGAGTGCGAGTACCCTACGAACAAGAAACAGAAGCTACAACATAGGTGTTTGTAACACTATCTTGGCCTCTCCCCTATGTCAGCAAGCAAAAAATGTATGCTGTGTGTTAACCGATTATTTAAAAAAAATGTGATTTTTTGTTTTATTTTTATTATCTGATGTATGTCTCTACGGGGGTGGCATTGTCACTGAGTGATAAAACCCCTTTAAAAAAATAGAATAAAAAATAATAATAATAATAATGTTTAGAGTTACAGCTTAGACCTAATAATTTATACATAATATGAAATATGTAACTTTTAGCTGTTTCTTGTTTTGTGTGCCAAATAAATAAATTAGCGTGTCATATAAATGTAGCTAAGGTTTTAATGCGATAATTTTGATACGACATTTTTATTAATTGTTAATGATGTTAAACATTGTGATAGATAACGTATTGAATGTATATACGGTAATGTAGCTAATCGTTAACGGCATGGAGGACGAAGTAAAAGAAACGACGATTACAGATTTTTTTACTTCAACTGTGTTATTTTACCTTCACACTTATGTACTGTTACAATAATTACCATGGGCTATCTATCGGTGAAGAAAAACATCGTGGTGAAATCTGCACATTAATATAGTATGATATGAAACAGGCCAAGTCACCTTTGTTTTTTTTATTGCAGGAGTTCAGCAGACAGGCACACGGCTCACTTGATGGAAAGCGGTTACCATCGCCTATGGACATTTGCAACACCAAAGGTGCCACAAACGCGCTGCTGCTCTCTTAAAGGAGAACCTTAGAGAAGCGTGGCGGATGTAATGTCAGTTACTTTAAAAATTAGGCCACTCGAACCCTACAATGGAGGCTCAACAGGACGCTGTTCGGCAATGACCGTCTTTTTAATGCTCGACTTCAGTCTTAAGCGTAGCCGAAAGATTGCTAGACAGTCTAGCTAGAGTGTTCCTCATAACTGCACGATCTGGTTCCCCCATTCCATTGAACAAGCAAACACACCTATTTGCACCACCGTTACATGGTGGAAACACCACCAGTCAGGGCGAAGCATTTTGCCTCTCCTTTTCTGGTACCTGGAAAAATTTGCCGAATCTTTTTTATTGATAAATACAATCTAGGAATCTTTAAATCACGAGTGAATAGGTATCTAGTTGGTAAACGTGCTCCATCTTAGACCGCATCATTACCCAACGTCATGTGAGACAGGGGTCAAACGAGGACCTGCATAATCATTAAAAAATACTGTGATGATTATGAGCATATATTATCATATTAGAGGAAATAATGTACAAACGAACTGTGTACATGAACATCATAATGTAAATCTTTCTACTACCATATAGTAAACAACGCGAGATTTATATGATTGTACGTGTGAATGAAGAACCAACACATAAATATATAAAATGACGTAATTGCGTAGGTGTGTCTCGCCGTGGTTAGTTTTTTCAGATTACGTCATGACTTCATAATTATAGCGATGCGATATCGCTATTCCTTCATCTATCAGTAACTAATCTTTGTAAAACCAATTTATCTACATATATTAATACAATGAATCCATATAACTCGTGATTTATATTGCGTTCGATTATAATCCATACTATCATCTATATTTTATCATCCATACTATTGTTACGCGTGAGCGACGGTACGCATTTACGATTGGAAGTAAACACCAGTTTCTTTAACTAAATGCTTTTATTGACTTACACAATCGTACGTGATTTTTCTCTGTAGGGTTGCTCCTTCACGAACAACTACCGACTCTTTACCCCGACGATGAGATGTCTCACTCACAATACCGTCGCCGATATTGCATCGACCACCTTCTGCTACTGCAGTGCTCCTCCGAATTTACCACGCGTAGTTCGCTTCTGGATCTCCTCTTAAACTACACTACATTCCTCCTTCACTGAACTTCCCACTAAACGCGTCACTGTCTTCTACTTAACTCTTCTCTCGACTCTCTTGTATCGCACTTGTCGCTTTGCTGTCTTCAATTGAACTACCTCGTAGGCGCGCCATACGCTGTTTATATATATATATTCAGAAAAATCTTCTGGAACCCATAATTTCGATCTTCTTTTCATTATTCTTTTATTTACTGTCCGTCCCTTTCTAAACATCTATCTCTGTCTTTTGCTTTCTGAACCTTCTGTTCTAGAATTCACAATTTAAACAATAAATAACTTTAGTGGGAACCAATTTTGCAACCTGAGGCAATTCTCTATATTAAGATGGGTTTTGTATAGATAATTTTAAAATAATAAATAATAATATCAGCCCATAATTGTCCTACTGCAGGGCTCGGACCCCGATTATAGGGGTAACGGACAGTATACCCGTCACGCTTGACTAAGGCGGCTTGGCAGGTTTGACACATCTGTTATCTCGATGTGCAGGTTGCATCACGATGTTTTCCTTCACCGTTGTTAGCACGTGGTAATTGTAACAATATGCACATTAGATCAGAAAACTGACTAAGTGGTGCATTCGTTTCGGCCAGGATCGAGACCGCGCCTTTGAGTTTGGAACGCGTGCACTGGCCATTACGCTACCTCGACTTTTTTTTAAATAAGCAAACGTCAGAAATCATGTGATCTTCTTATGCAGCAATATATAAAGTTCCCCGAACAGCGGATGATATTAATTGGCCGTGACTTAGTTTTTACATTTTAATAGCTTTGATTGGCAGATATATTCAAGTAAATAACTATATCTGGTTATTTCTTTTGTGGAACGTATCGATTCGTATGTTTCAATCTTGCTGCGTGATCTGTTTTACGTATGTTAGTAGTGAGCATTTGAAATCGGCCGAATGCATTGTATCAATCAATCAGTCAATCAATAACTCTTGATTGTGCACCAATACAAAAAAAGAACTTACAGACTAAAACTATGTCTCATTATGCACAAAGGCCGGTCTCATCGCTAAAAAGCGATCTCTTCCAGACAACCCAGGAATTAATTGAGAATATAAGGATGATGGTGGTATACGTAATACATAGTACAATT
The DNA here is from genome assembly GCA_019925095.2 of Dendrolimus kikuchii. Classification (NCBI taxonomy): domain Eukaryota; kingdom Metazoa; phylum Arthropoda; class Insecta; order Lepidoptera; family Lasiocampidae; genus Dendrolimus; species Dendrolimus kikuchii. The sequence goes on along the minus strand of CM034406.1, from coordinate 15,154,550 downwards.
TCTTACATTCTAGTAATAAATATATAAATGCAGTATATACAGATTTTCTATATGTTAAATAGATATATACTTAATATACATAACATATCAATACATATCTACAAAAAAATATAAATGTTTATAGATAAATATATATGAAGTATGTATGGAAGAAAGCAAATAAAGATTTTCCTGTTCTTAGTACCACGGAAGCTGGACACTAATGAATAATAATCACTAAGGAAAAGAAAGAAAGATTTTTTTTATTGATGATAGCGACGTACTTACATCATTAACCAGAGTTGAAATATTATTTAACTGAGCAAAAACATCTGTTAAGAAACCATTTTGAGAGTTTTCATTTAAATGATGGAATGATTCAGTTTTCTTTAATATTGTATTGGCTTGTTTGTATATTTTGTTTAACAATGTCCAATTTGTTTTATTCACTTCGGGTTGTATGGAAGGAATCGCTTTTCACCAACCGCCCATTGTGCACACTTACAATATTTTGAGGTTATAATTCTGCCGTAATCGATTACAATAAACAGTTATTAACTTGTTTTGGTGACATTCAAAAGAAACTAGCCCTCTCTGTAGATTATTTAATTACTTCAACCTGCGTAATAACAAAATAAACATAAGATTTACGTAATGTTATTACATATCAGTAAAATGATTCTAGCTTAGATATAAAGACGGTCACAGGTTCACCGCATTTGCCGTACGGAAGTATTTTGTTTCAAATATCAAGGGTACTGCAAAATACTTTTTAAAGCACTGTTTCTATAACTTACTGGGTACCGTTACTTTATTAGCCTTACTCTCTTTTCATTCACCATATCCCGATTATTTGACATACATCTTCTGTCACACCACAAATCATCATATCATCCTTCACACAATCCATTCATCTCATTTTTGATCTACCTTAACATTTGTACCCATCCATCTTGTAGTTTAAAATTATTTTCGTGACTTTCGTCCCTCCTCATTGTATGCCCATACCACCTTAATCTTCTTCCTCTCAACTTTTCAGTCACGGGTGCAACTTTCAAGGATCTCCTTATATACTCATTTCTCACCTTATCCATTCTTATAACACCATACATCCATCTCAACATTCTTATCTCGGCTGAGTGGAGCTGTTTGTGGTTTATCACTTCAGTGACCCAACATTCGCACCCATTAGTTTCGGGGCATTAGTTTGTTGTTTAGTTAGTTGCTTCATTTTTTATCTTGTCTAAGAGGGTAGTTTAGACATGTAAAACCTTTTTATTGGTTTTAATATGTATGTTAAGCGTAGTGATTATACTCTTTGTTACTTATTGTTAATCTTAGCGTCTGTCATTGTCAACATTGCACTATCTATTTTTCACGTTCTATCTATACATACACATAAATAAAATTAAAACAGCTTGACCGATTTTGACGGGACTTTCACTGGCAGATAGCTGATATTATAAGGAGTAACTTAGGCTACATTTCGTTTAGGGTTCCGCGAAAAGAATTCCACGCGGATGAAGTCGCGGGCATAGCTAGTATTTTATAAATATAACAGTTATTAAAATGTTGGCTATACTGTTTCTTGTACTCGTGCAAGTTATGACGTCATAATTTAATGCCGTCAAATAGCGTATTTATTATTGGATTATATAAATGAAACGTAAAAAATGAGAGTAGTGGTTTTATTTAGTCACGTGGGATTTAGGAGATTTTTAGTGATATTTCTTATTGTGCGATTATTTTTCCTACTATTTTTCTTCCATGATACCTTGAAACATGGTGTGGAAAAATTTCATATATTCACTCAGCGCAATTTACACGTCAACTTCTAAATTGTGTGCCAAAGGAAATTTGAGTAAATAAGTAAAGTGATACCTGTTATATGTTCGTCACTAAATTTCCATTTAAAAAGCTGTAAAAATTGGATAGTTACCAGAAATTATAAACACCAATGACAAGGGTAAAAACCTCTACGATTAAACAATATAAAAAAGAATTAAAATATTTTAAGTCTAGGAAGAATCAGTAAATTTTTCAACCATTCCATATCCACTGGTGGATGCAGGCCACCCGAAATTTGCCCCACATATCTCGGTCTCCCGTTGTTCAAACCGTCCTCCTATTATTAGTTTTAGTAATAATTGGTATTTAATTTAATAAATTCAGTAGTTTAAATTTGTTTATATTCGTTTAGATTAGATTAGTATTTTTTTGTGACGCGAGCAAGTGAGGGTAGAAAATTGCGGCAAAAGTCACTCGCTGCACCCGTCGGTACGAACACATTCGGCAAGTTTTGTTCGTCGAATTCGCATCAAAAGAGACTCATTTCGTATTTTGTGGAAATATTCGTAACCTTCGCCATCCAGTGTGTGTGCTGCATCCTCGTCGCGAGTGCTGTGAAAATTACTCATTTTGAACTAAAGTTGTATCCGCAAAGGAAGGAGTCGGCGCCGACCATTGGACTAATATGCCCCTGAGACAGTCATTCGCAATTGTCAATTTTTACGTCATTGAAGTACCAAATGATCGTCTATGAGGCAATTGAAGCCATTGTCATTCGCGATTACGTGATTGAAAGCGAATGATGGAAGATTTGATTGAAGCCCATTGACAATCGCAAATGACGTATCAATTGAACGTCTCGTTGTGCGATTGACAGATTTCGGTCGTTCGCTCGCTAATTGAGATACATGGCGGACAGAAAGCAAAGCTGGGCGAGCAATTGACGCATCGTATGAAGCTCCAGCATTCGCACCTTCAATTGAAACGGCCAATGACGTAAAAATTGACAATTGCGAATGACTGTCTCCGGGGCATTTTAAAACCCGCTCTTCGCAAGGTAAGTTTACTACTCGTAAGATTTGTTCTCACTGGCTAGTTCATCGTTTTTCGCATAGTTTCGCACAAAATTGGCAGAAATACAGTCCGCATAGTCGCAATCCCAATATTTAGGGATTGTACACCCGTCTTCAGTGGCGACCCTGCGCAGGTCATCAGTCCACAGAATTGGAGGGCGTCCTACGCAACGTTTGTCGTGTCTTAAGCGAAAGTTAGTTATTATAAATTGTTAAATCAATGTATTTGATACAAAGCTCAGTACAATAATTAACCTAAGATTATTCTTCAGTACATCAAAAAGACCGGGTCCTCAATATACATGTACTATCAATTTCTTTGCTACCTCTTTTCAAATTATGTGCTCTATCGTCTTATTAAATTCTATTGTATGTTTGTATGTCATCATTCTGAATCAAAACCGCAGCTGTCGCGACCTTCGTTGCCTCGTCAATGCATTGTATACAGACAACTACCTTTATCCTTTATTACATTAAATAATTTAATTGTTGTTAGATGATAATGATTTAGAGTTATATATTTTGACATGCAGATATGAAGTTTATTTTTAATCATTTTCCCGTCTGGATAGCTACCATCCCAGGGGCCCAATTCTGTTATTACTATTTCGTTAAAATCGCTGGAAACTATTGTCTCAATCGTAAGTTAGCTTGATTTCGGTATTCTATTAATTCCAATAGTGCACCCGTGGAACGCCACTTTATCTATATAATAAATATTTAAAAGCGAAAACTCGCGAAATAAATATTTAATATTTTGGTAGTTTTTCATTTCAGCTAACACCACTAATAATAATGATAATACCATTTTTTTTCTACTCGTAAGCCGCCGCGACAATATCGAGAAGGTGTTGTGGATTTAATAGACTACGAATTCATATACTGTGTTACTTTCTTACTACATTTACTGTTACTTACTTACTGTTACATTTACTAAATTTACATTTAATGAAGTGGGGTCGGCACTGAAAATCAGCGTTGTGAAGGAGAAAACTCCGACACAGCTTTATGCCGAGTTGCCGATTTCATTTGTAGGAAATGCGGTGTACAACATATCGAATTGTATGTATAAATTATTTCTACATCATTCTTCTTATCCATCTTTCTTTCTAATTCTTGACACTATCGCAATGGATGTACTTTGAATATCTTTGCAACGATAAAATATTAAAATAATATAATTGGGCCCCTGGTCTGAAGTATGCCGCCATAACAACCTTGAGTTACGTTCCAGTATCTCTTTAGAGAGACAGCACATTGGTGATATTTTTGGTGTTATAAATGTTTATATATGACGGTAACTGCTTTCCATCAAACGAGCTGTCTGCGGTCTGCTGAACTCGTGCAATAAAAAAATGTAACTCAAATCATTGTCTTTTTAATAAAAGTTAATAAACGTCTCACAGCTGGGCTTGGATCTCCCATTTATACGGGAATGAACTCTATAACCGCCACGCTTGTCCAAGGCGGACTGGCGGGTTAGACACATTGGCTATCTCGATGTGTTGTAGGTTTCATCACGTTACTCCCTTTCACCGTTGGTACGTGGTAATTCTAACAATATGAACACACATTAAGATCAGAAAACTGCCAAGTTATGCGTGCATGTTATCCTGTCAGCATTTGAACCCGTGTGTTAGGGACTGTATGAATTTAGATTATAATACTGAAAAAATACGCTTGACAACGATGGTGAAAATACATATATTTGGTAACTAATAAACAGAAATGTCATTCTCTTATAATCAAAAATAAATTTAAAAAACAAATATACGAAAGAGTTCGTAACACCGTGGCCTTGGAGTTTAAGAAGCGAGTGCGCTAACCACTAAGCTACCGCGGCTTTTTTGCACCCAATGCCAAGGTGATAATCCATTCAGTGTTCTCGGTACGATTTCCCCGGCCAGCGATTTGGTACATAATGAATGGATGAATGAATAAATAAATAAATATGCTTTATTCTGTGTTAACCATACAAGAGTAATATGTACCAACATTGGTACACAATTCAAATCAGAACCTTTCTGTTAATAGAAATAGTTACAAAAAATAACAATTTACAATACAGTAAGCGGTCTTATAGCTATTAGCGATTTCTTCTAGGCAACCTTTGGATGGACAAGAAGTTTGATAAGAACAGTGGTTTGTTGTATTATTCTCACTTTACCGATTCGGTATTAATTAGTCCCTCTGAGTATTTTGTCCTTTTCAAATTCATTGAAGAAACTCAAAACCCTAAGAGATTTCTTATATTAATATAATAGCCAGGTTAATAAATGTGTTTAAAAATGAATTCATCAAAAACGAGGATAATTCAGTTTTAGGAGATATACTGTCTAGAGAGAGAAACTTAAACACAATCACAGCCGGATTTTCCTCGTAGTTATTAATTTAATATTATAATGCTGATTTAAAATGTAGACAGTGACGAAAATATAATAATCATTAAGAACTTTATCATAGATTATATTATATGTAGATCGACCTGTTCAAACTGTAAGTCAAAGTCAATAGTCAAAGTAATTTATTTGTTTGAAACATGGACATTTTTGCAGGAGTTATGCTAAGTCTCAAGTTACATGGTTTGCCTTGACAGGCATACAAATTTTTTGTAGTTTTGGTTACAAGTCTTTTGTTGTCGTTTTGATTATGATGCTCTTAGAATAACAATATTTAATATACAACTATGTCTCTTTTAGTTAATATATTATTTATAAAATAATTAAATTAAGATAATGTCATTAACAATTTTATATAATTTAGTCAAACAATTCATTATATTACGTTCTTATTGCTCGTCTGTTTAAAGTTAAAATATTCATCAATGGTATAAAATGTCATGCGTATCAGCCACCCTGTTACTTTTATTTTAAAATATTTTAAGGGGAGTGACTTAAAATTTTCTGGTACATGGTTATAAATATTAACACACATGGAGTAAGAGTTTCTTTGGCATATTACAGTTCTACCATTAGGTAGCATAAGTCGATTAGGATTTCTTGAATTACACGTACTAATATCTTTAAATCTTACGAATTGTTTTGGATAATTTTTAACAAATATGCATGTTTCGTAAATATATAAACAGGGTAATGTTAGAAGTTTATACTTTTTAAACAGAGGTTTGCAGTTTACAGTAGGTGCAATATCACCTATTGCACGAACACATTGTTTTTGAGCAATAAATGCCTTCGACATGTGTACCGAATTTCCCCATAACAGTACGCCATATCGAGGGTTTGAGGCGACGTATCCGTGATATGCATTTATTGCAGTGTTTTGGTTGCTTATTTTTCCTAGCCTCCATAAAGCATATGTAAAGTTGTTAATTATTGTGCATAGCTTATCTATATGTTGTTTCTATGTACAGCAATCATCGACAATAATGACAAGAAATTTGGCAGTAATCGCACATACCTTTATTGGACGGTGTGTATATCTTTCTATTCATTCAATTGCCTTACCATTGGCAGAAATTTAACATTACTTTTACAGCTTATATTAAATTTACCGCGTTAGGAGATCTCATCAAATAGCGGACGAACTGCAAGAATGGTATGGCTTGGTTTTGCAGAAACTGGTAAGTAGTTACATGGGGAACGAATATCTAGCCATGCCGTTTTCTCCAGGTTTCGGTCGAAATTATGACATGAGTACCACGTGAAGTGGAGAAGACAAAGTAGAAAACCGGACCACCAGTCACTCCGGGCGCAACTGACATTTAATGCTACGTCGATGATGATGATGATTAAGGTAAAACAAATCCCTTATATTATCTTTCCATTAATATAGCGCCTACAAACAGACAAACAAGTACTATTGTAGTATTTTGTTTAAATACTAAGAACAATGGCTCTGGGCTATTATAACATACACACATGATCAGAACACGAAATGAATATCGAGAAATAGGAGATCATAGTATCCGTAAGGAAGATGACTCGACACCATTTTTATTCAAAGAAATGAAATAGGTACAAAATCATAACATTAAAACGATGGTCCTCTCTACAAGTTTTGGATGAAAGTTATTAATCTTTGTCAGTCATGATTTGGCAATTTAAAGTTACCTATATGTGACCTTGACAGTATGCAATGTTAATTAGGGTTGCCAGATCAAACTGAAAAAATGCCAACTTTGCTTCTTGATGAGGTTAAAAGTAATGTAATGAAATACATTTCCAATAAGAAACTAATTTTTTATTGCTAGTTATATCTTTAATATAAAGGAGAAAAATTAAATAAGATATCGCATTTTAAAATTATTATTCGGATTCTGTACTGCAATATTAGACATACATAATATACGTAATAATTCTAACTGTTACCAGCAATTGTACCTGAAATATTTTTTTAGTTTTAAATGAAGTAAAAACGCAAGTTAAACACTAAAACATGTACTTCTTTAATTTTTGCCTGAGGTATAATATAAAATGTAATATTCTTAACTTAATTACTATCGCATTGTAACTATTGTAATAATACGTCAGGCCAGAAAAACTGCCTAAAGGATGCATGCCCCCGACCAAGATTCGTACCCACGTTGTAAGGATGGAATGCAGGTGCCTCATCAAATGAGGCAACAAGACTTGATCAGTAAAATAATAAAGGAAGATATCCTTCCTATTGTTACGACCTAGACGCCGACAAAAGACAAATTCACACCTGTATACCTGTTGAAACACATTTTATTACCTTTCGGCATTTGGACTTCTTTTGTTTGTGATCATTGCCAGGTGTCTCGGATTTAAAAGTACAAACTAATTCTAGCTGTCCACGCGGCCGGGCAGACATATTGCATTTATACAGTATAAAGCAATGTCCCAATTGAGAGATCAGGCAGTCGAGCGAGAACCATGAGCGAAGCGAGACTTGTGTATATTCGATAATCTATTTAGTGACGGACTTTGCGCGTGTTATTGAATTTAGGAACTTCTGCATTACGTTTGGACTTGTTGCGTTCGGTTATATTCGTACTTGTGTTATACGTGTTTGTATTTAATTTTAATAAACTATAAACTATAATCATTCCAAGGGCATTTTAATTCGAGTCCTGCAACTCGTTACATTATTATAAAACCTGGAATAAAGCAAAAATAGAAAATTTTAAAAATTACATTCCCAGGTGACTATAAAACAGGTAATAAGTTCTTTATCTCTATCTCTTCCTAATCACTTTTGTTTATATTGAGTACATATTACCAGGCTAGAATACAGCATATTTCGGTAAAATTTAAAACTTCGCAACCCTGATCTTAAATGCATCTATGTAGGCAACGCTCTTAGACTGTATCTTTCAAATGTCTCATATATCATAATAACACATTTTGACATTTTATTAAACCCTTTGTTGTACAAAAAGGTTATGTTAATTGAATACCTTTACACGTATAATTTTGAAGCAATAAGGGCAGTGACAAAGCGTTGTCTTCCAATTTACAACTGTATAGTCACGTGCAGTCAGATTAAAGGATGATTTATGCTAGGCCCGCTATACAGCCGGACAAGACCTCTTGCTCTCCGCAGTGGTAATGGCTATAGTCAGGAGCAAATCCGAATGCGATGCCGTTTGTTCTTTTTGCGAGGGCGTAATGCTCGTTCGAGAAGAAGCAGAGCAGTTGCATGAGCGTATGAGCTTACTCCGCTCCCTCCTAAGAAAGTCGCGCCGGGCGGAATTCGACTGTACGAGAAGAGCGGAGGACCGGGATATTTGGCGCAGACTTGGGGAGATGATTATTCCCAACCTGCGGCCCGTGGGCCAATATGACCAAACTAGTTTTTATGAGTGGACCGGCTGACATATTACGTATTGGATAATATAATGGATATACATTAGTATCACCTTGCGTGTTGCAAATGTTCATGGACCACGTAGGCACTTTCCAGCAGGTTGGCTGTTGGCCTGTCTGCCTTGAACTCTAGTAGTAGAAAAACCTAAATAAAATAATGTTGTAGCCCGTCTTATTTCGGTTTATGGTTTAAATTCAATAGGCATTGTTTAAGATAAGCATTTTTTTATTTCACACGCCATAAAATTTGTTTTAAAACTTAATTTATTTTAGAGACTGCAGTAATTTTATTACACGGTATTAATATTTCAAAATTGATCAATAGATAAGTTATTGGAAAGTTGATTCAATTAAGTTTTATTTTTATAACTTTGCATTAATAAAATTTTATACAACTTTCCTTCGACATTTAACCATCATATTTTTCTTATATAATGTCTTGGTTGTGACTTCAGTGGCTAACCAGTTGTCTAATTCCAAAGACGTTAGTACAAATTTTAATAGAAACCATGACTAGGGCTGTTTTTGGGTTTTGTGGCCATTTTGAAAATTGTCTAGCCAGGTGGTGCCTCCGCCCGCTCCCGGTAAAAGTGGTAGCCCAATTATATGTGAAAGATGATATTCATAATAATAGCAATTATTCATTTCCAATTATGTGATTCAATTCATATGTTGGTTAGTAAAATTACTAAATTAGAAATACTTAAATCTAGTGTTAGTAGAATTTAGCTTAAAGTTTTGTTACAATTATTGTGTTAGCTTTATATTTGCTAGCACAACAATTGAGTACTACTAGAACATCAAATATGTCAGCTAGGACTTTTAATCTGTGAAGTTTACTAGCCAAAAAATCAAAATTATTCCCTATTTCTATATTCTAAACTATAAATGTCATATTCTTTGTGAAAATTACACAAATATGTTTTTGACGTTTATATCTACACGAAAGACTTGAATAGACGTTGCGATGCAGTAGCGGTGTCGCTGCGGCGTTTTACACCTGGCGCCGCGCTATACGGGCACATTTTTTCTGTTTCTTTTTTGTTAACTCAGGGGGAATGTCTTTTCTTGTGACACACACACGGGTCTTGGATACAGGGGAAGACCAAAAGCGCTGCCTAGTGCCGCGCGCTTCTTGTACGTGTGGGACTCTTGCGCCAAACGGCAAACGAGATTTCCTCCACTAAAGGAGGAGGCCGAACAAACTACCCACTAAACCTACCTGAGTCCCTATGAGCGCATATATCTAAAAGACGTATAAGGTAGTTAAACTCTTCTGACATCCTAGTGCGCCGATTTGGTACTAAACCCCGGGAAGCAGGGTTGTACCACTTCGCACAGTAGAGGTTGACAAGGCTTACTTGACGTGGTAGAGCCGTAGTCGAGAGGGTCGGAAACTCCTGAGGCAGGCATTGGGATGGTGGAGGCGATGCGTCCGCACTTGTTGCGATGGCTCTCGCGGAAACGCGGGACCCTGATCTTCAGGATGACGTAGATATTTACCGGGCATGGATGCTTCGAGAAATATCTGAATCATATCGCAAGCTGCCTGCCTTCCCCTAAGTGTCGCCAATGTGGCGCATTAGACACTGTGTTTCATGCGCTGGTCGAGTGCGCAGCATGGGCACCGCAGAGATATGAACTCAAGATCCACGTAGGTCCGATCTATTGGCTGCGCAGTTTAGTGCAAGCCATGCTACATAGCGACGATCATTGGGTGGGTGCGGCCAATTTCTGCGAGACTGTCATGTCTCAAAAGGAGGCCGCGGAAAGAGAAAGGGAAAGAGGTGCGCATGCTTCTTGCGGGTATCGACGTCAGTCGGCGTCCCGGAGGTGCAGATATGCGCAAAATCTCATCCCGTAATACCGCTGCAGGGGCCCTCTAGCATCTAGGGAGCAGAGGAGTCTTCACCCCTGTTGACGAAGTGAGTTTGCCTTTTCCGTGGCATTCTCAAACACTGATGCGCTAGGATCAGCGTGGGCGTGACTACGTTCTAAGTCTCATGCTCTTCCTGCCATAAGCGCGGGGCACATGGGAGGAGGGTGGTTTTAGTGGAGTATTGAGTTTTCGAGTCTCCACACAAGCCGGCGATTTGACTCTGGTGCCCATACCTGGTGTTACCTCTCATCGCTATGATCTAATCCCTAGTAAAGGACCCGGTAGTGTGTGAAATGCATTTCCCCCGCCTCAAAAAAAAAACGTGGTAGAGCCATGCTGGAATCATTATCTCGATTACAGGTCTTAAGGCCGGTTCGACCGGTATAATACCATGCTCTGACATAATATAATTAATACCAGCGTGAACTGGTTATTCTTGAGCTCTACTTGTTTCGTGCAATGAATGAGAGTTGTCGCCGATGTCCCACTTCGCGATTCCCCTGTCGAATCTGAGTGTGATAGGGCCACATTCAAATTCCATATCCCATCCCCCTATTTCATCCTCTTTATCTCATCACTTTCTATGAGCTGAGCCGTGTGCCTATTTCCCAGCTTCACATTAAAAAAGAGAAATGTATTACTGCTAAATTATAGTCTCACTACTGCAGTGTAACTGCCGCGGTATCTATAAGTGTAACAGTCTTCGACGCCGCAACGTTCGTGTGACCGTCAATGCAGCGCGCAACGCATTGTGTACCTAGACACTTATTTGATCTATTTCACTTACCTACATTTATATACCAACTATATAATAATATTCACATTTTGACATTTCTTTTGTCGCCTGAATCCTCTAGTGCATATTTTTTTTTATTGCAGGAGATCAGCAGACAGGCAGACGGCCCACTCGATGGAAAGCTGTTACCATCGCCTATGGACAGTTGCAACACCAAACTTGCTTCAAATGCGCTGCTGCTCTCTTAAGGGAGAGTGGAACCTGGTCACTAATGCCGGAACACAACTCAAGGTTGTTATGGCGACATACTTTAGACCAGTGGTGGTAGCCATCCAGTCGGGCAAATGCCCTACCACCTGGCTGTGGGTTGTTAAGTCGCCTCTTACGACAGGCCGCCCGGCCGCAGGAAATTGTATTCTTTCTGCGTTCCTGCACGGATAAAAATTTGTCAAAATAGGCGACTTGTTGGGATTTTCGGTATGATCCACAAGCTCAATAACACAAATGTTATTATTTTTTTCTATACAGCAACATTGTTAAACAGCAATTAATAAAACATTTATGATTATCAAAGCTTGTTACTACACATCGAAGGTCAATCAATCAATTACAGGGGTTGTGTTGTCAAAGGGCTTTTGCGTCCTTTTATACGATACTCAAGATCTTCGTTAATACGTGGTCAAGGTTTGTTTGGCAACTTTATGAAGAAAGCACGTAATAAGATCTATTTTGAGGTATATAAAGAAAGCTGGCTTGTGTAAGGACCAAGGCTATCTACGTTATTTTATCCACATAAAAGGGATAATGGTGTAAATAACATGCGCCTTAAACTCAAAAATGCACTGTTAAGGAACTACCTAATGGCCGGTTACAATATCTTACCGACCGTTAATTTTCCTTACTATTGGTTAAAATTTGACAGCAGATTTTTGTAATGGAGTACAGCACACAGGCAGATGGTCCACCTGATGGAAAGCGGCTATCGTCGCCTATGCACGTTTACAGCACCAGAGATGTAACCATCGCTCTGCCGGTCTCGAAGAAATTTTATGACACCCATTTTAAAAACCCCCATATTGTAGTGCTGTTGGAAAACCACGGCTGGGGGCTCCTTTTAAATCCCCACGGTACGCATGAGAAACGTTCTAGAGAATCGATGCGTACAAGAGCGAAGCGGCTCAAGGTAGTGGGGATGAACTCCCAGCCGGTGGCTTGCGGTGCGGTGGTAAACAGAAGAAAGTATAAAAATATAATTTGACAGAGTTTATTTACGAGGAAGCTGTATTACACAAATCTCAACAAAAAAAAATTTTTATTTTTTTTATTGCCGGAGATCAGCAGACAGGCAGACGGCCCACTTAATGGAAAGCGGTTACCATCGCCTATGGACATTTGCAACACCAAAGTTGCTACAAATGCGCTGCTGCGCTCTGAAGGGAAACTGGAACCTGGTCACTAATGCAGAAACACAACTCAAGGTTGTTATGGCGACATATTTTAGACCAGGGGTGGTAGCCATCCAGTCGGGAAAATGCCCTACCACCTAGCTGTGGGTTATTAAGTCGCCTCTTACGACAGGCCGCCCGGCCGCAGGAAATTCTATTCTTTCTCCGTTCCTGCACGGAAAATACGAATGTTTTACAAAAACCTTATTTTAATTCAAACAAGGTTTCATGATTTTATTTTCACAAGTATTAGTTTTTTTTTATTATTTAGAAATGTATATGCAAATTGGTCTTCTTTTTGTTTGTTAACATCTTTAAAACAAAATTTAAGTCGCCTCTTACGGCCCGGTTTCTATATGTTATCGACCGTTCATTTGCCTTATTGTCGGTTAAAATTTGACATAAGACCTATACAAGTAATTTTAAAATTCCATCGATGATAGGGGCAAGTAAATGAATAGTAAGATATAGGAACCGGCCATAAAAGAACTTCTCACCACCCCGATGATCATTACGATTGGGAGGAAAACGTCGATCTTGAGTTGTCTGTCTGAACATTATTATATATCACACTAGCATTTGCTTGCGACTTTGTCCACTTTGTTACAAAGATTACAATTATTTTGTTAAATATAAAATCTAAGGTTATTTTCAGTAGGATAATGGATTTTTTAACATGAATATAAATGAGTCCCGGAAATTCCCATAAAACTATTTAAAATATTTTTTTGACCTGGCCACTTTAAACCTCTCCCGAGAAAATTTCCACAAAATTCTCGGAATATAAAGTACCGCAGATTGTAAGTCCGGAAATTTACTATATAGGTAGAAAGATGAGCGGAAATCATCTCGAAAACGTCCCTAGTAGTTTTTAAGTGAATCCCAAAGAAACAGACCAACAAAAAAATGTAATAAACAAAATACTACACTTTTAAAACTTTATAATACTATAGACGATCACGTAGTGGTCGGTATTGCACAAAAAATTGCATACGCGGTAGATAATTACCAGCCAGGTTTCGTACCCGTTTCATTGGATGCGTTATTCACTAAGCTACTTAAGCCTTGTGACCATGCTGATGTAAAGTCAAGGTGATTCAACAAAGGCTCCATAAGGACCACTCAGTCGTTGCCAAGGTGTTAGATTACTTTCCTTGAAGATAAACATCATATACGAACAAAAGGTTTAATGTTGATAATAATAATCACTTTTTGTTGTGTTGGCACTTACGTGAGGTAACATTTGAGAAGGTAGGTATATATAAGGAGACAGAGGCCTTGCTCTCAAACGTCTTTTGTCGTTCGTTTCATCCGATCCGCCGGAAAAATTCTATGAAATTTTAGACAGGGCAAACATAGAACAATGATTTATTTTAAGCGATAACAACGAAGTTGTATATCTATGTATATTTAGTCTACATTTCATTCAACTTTAACAAACTGCATTATTCCATATATTTATTTGTTGTTATGTGTTGTATTGTCCACCGTGACTTCACTTTTTGGGCCCAGACGGAAGAACAGCGCTAGTCCTTGTTGGCTAGCATTATGCTGAGACTGGGTCCAATTTAGGACTTATTTTCTTTTTTTTCTTTTTCTATTTACATTAATTTAGTTTTTGTCCTAAATAAAATATTTTCTTTCTTTCTTTCTTTCTTTCTTTCAAGTCTGTTAAGTCTATATATAGAATACACAAAAACAGCAAAAACTTTGTACCCCTTTTTACGGAAATTGCGCGGACGGAAGAGTATAAAATTTTGCACACTTATAGTTTACTACCGGCCCGGCGCAGTTTCACCCGCGCTCTATCTCGCTCTCGTGGTATATAGTGTCATGTTATATTATAATCTATGACACTCCCTGTTAACGTAGCTTTCGAACAGTAAAAGAATTTTTAAAATCGGTTTGGTAGATCCAGAGATTACCCCCTACAACGTCACAAACTCACAAACTTAGTTTAATAGAATAGACATAGAGGAGTGCAGACTGCTAATATTTTTTAAAATTATGCATAACAAATACATCAATAAAAAAAAAACATTACACGCACTACCATGTATTTGACACACACACGCATATACTCTTTTGTTTATTGTTAAAGTAAGCCTTGGCGAAATCTGTGATTATAGAAATGTAGTCTTTGACAACAGAACCTTAATAATGTTCAAACTTGTAATTTAAATTAATTATCATGGTGGAATTTCGACCACGGGCGACCACTAGTTCACATAAATCGATTATGCTAATCGAAACTTATTTCATCTGTGACCTTATTTTTAATATTTCTTGTCTTCCAGACAGAATTTAGGGCTGATGTTTTCCATTTTGTAATAGAAAAATATAACGCTTTTCGAAGCCATTTCTCAACTTACAGTTTTTGGCTCAAAAGTCGGGGTGCTGAGTAGTGGGCGTTTTGGTGTTCCGCCAGCGCCTCTCTCAATCACGGATTGAAGCAATAGAGACTTGCCCGTAAAGGCGGGCGCTCATGTCAGTTGGGGTCGCGGCGAAAAGCTCGCGCATGTCTCGGGGCCCTGAAATATAGCGACAGAAGGACACCGCGTAATTCTATACAATATTACTATGAGTATTATATATACATATGTGTCTTATTTCTATGTCTCTTTATTATACTTGCCTTTTCAAAATTTTATATATATACTTTTTTATTTTAGTTATATGCAAAACCCAGATGTTACACAATATTTTCTAATCCATCCTAAGGTTGTCTGGAAGAAATTGCTTTTAGTGATAAGGCCGCCCATTGTCTTCTGTACTTAAACTTCTTGAATTGTATCTTAATACATACATACATACATAACTTCACGCCAGTTCCCTTGCGGGGTAGGCACGAACGACAGAGCGCCATTTAGGCTTATTCTTACACACCTCACTTGCTTCTTTGACATTCATAGCTCTTGTCATGCACGCTCGTCTGTTCTTAAGGCTCCTGACATCACCCTCCGCTAGTACACGATCAATTTGATCATGGAGGGTGTGTCGTGGCCTTCCACGACTTCTGCATCCATCCACTTTTGCATTGTATATCTGTTTAGTCATCTGTATCTTAATGTTATGCAATAAAGTATATTCTATTATATATGTAGTGAGTGATGAGACATAATCTTATAACAACAGCCTATAAATGTCCCACTGCTGAGCTCGGGCCTCCCACTATTGGGGAATAGACAATATACTCGCCACGCATGTCCAAGGCGGCTTAGGAGGTGGAACACATCGGTTATCTCGATTTGCAGGTTTAATCACAATGTTTTCCTTCACCGTTGTTAGCACGTGGTAATTTTAACAATATGCATTTCTGACCTAAATGGTGCATGCGTTCCGCTCGTGCGTTAGTTCGGGATGCATGCGCTAGGCATTACGCTACCACGACTTAATATCTTAATGTATTAATATTCTTTTTTTTTTAAGATACACTTCGTCGTATTCATAGCTTAAATCAATTTAGTGATATCTGTTTGTTTTTTTTATTTTAATTTTATTGCAGGAGTTCAGCAGACAGGCAGACGGCCCACTTGATGGAAAGCGGTTACCATCGCCTATGGACATTTGCAACACCAAAGGTACTACAAATGCGCTGCTGCTCTCTTAAAGGAGACTGGAACCTGGTCACTAATGCCGGAACACAACACAATGTTGTTATGGCGGCATACTCTAGACCAGGGGTGGTCGCCATCCAGTCGAGCAAATACCCTACCACCTGGCTGTGGGTTGTTTAGTCGCCTCTTACGACAGGCCGCCTGGCCGCAGGAAATTGTATTCTTTCTCCGTTCCTGCACGGATACAATCCGGATTCTGTCCGGGTTTATTAAAATTATTGACTTTCTTTATTATTGCTTTCATTCATCTATATAACAACATCTGTAATAAACGCAATAAAACAGTATTGTTACATCAGTACAAATTCTGGGTAACAACGTGTTTATAAATTTATTCATAAAATACATTAATCAGGGAAACATGTCAAAACATAATTTTCAATATCTTCAAAAGTGCGTAATAATATTCCTATACAGCATTGTTATTTATGTATATCTTGGAAATTCATAAACTTAAGTGGCTCGGAGATATTCGACCGACTTTCCTGCTTGATATTTATTTATAAAAAAACCAACAGCTTATAAACATCTAGTATAAACCAGACAAGTATACTAGCGTTCGTCTATGTACTACTCGTGCGCAGAAAGTTTCCCGATACTACATGATGTCACGCGTCGATGGTCGAAATAGAGTTGACAAAAAGGTTACATAAATAGTTGTTGCACTAAATCTATTATTTTAGCTTATTATTGTATATACTTTAGATAAGTATATACAATAATAGTAAATAATACAATACAATAATAATAAGTAGTCATCGGCAAAGCTTCTGTGCGCGGCTTATATACATTTTTTTTATAAGATCATTTTTGTGCATTACTAGCTGGATGTTTGCAATGAATAACACTGATAAATGATGTTTAAACGTCAAAGGACCGATTTTTCAATCACCAGTTAATATCCAAAGAATAAAATACAACGTGGGAAAATTAAAAAGGACAGTTGCATGATTAAAACGGTTGAATTGTGTTAGTATTGATATAGTTCGATTAAAATTTATTTCACTGATAACTATTGTCTGATTTATTTATTACTAGCTGTCCCGGCAGACGTCGTCCTGCCCGGAAAAGTTTCAATCGATATGCCGACAGCAGCGCCACCTACCGGGTCCAATTGTGAACCAACTCAGAAACCTTCTTTAGCTCATGCACAACAACTTTGCTAAAGATCATCACATGATCAAATGTATAGTTTACGATTCTATAAAGGAAATACAGACAAACATTCATTTTTATATATAAAGATTATCAGAATCTCCAACAAAAGCTACACATAACACATTTGTAAAAATATACATAACCTTAAATTTTTAATCAATCTGATCCTTCAGTTACTGGAGACCACGACATACGTAAAAACTAATCATATAAATTTAATGTGTAATATACAATAATACGAATATAAAAAGCTAAACAATGTAATATTATATTCGTGATAGAATACATACATAAATAACTTCACGCCAGTGATAGAATACACAATTATATATATAAATAAATTAGTTTATTAATAAAAATTCGTATATTTATTTTATCAAGCAAGCTCTGTAATAACTTCCTCAAGGATATAGTCTTTGTTCCCAAAAAAGGATCAATATCGTTGAAAATACGATTATATGTATCACCAATTCTGGAGAAAACAGAGATGATTGAAAAATCGGCCCTTCGACAACCTAAGCTACATTCAAAGTCAGATGTTACAGTGGAAAAGGTTTTACTCGTATATTAATCATCTTAGACTTAAGTAAAATTTTATCCAAAAATTTATCGTGTAAGCAAAAATAAATTATGATTTTTATTCGTCCCTCCTGACGTTACAACGACGTTAGCGTGTCAAGTTTATGTCATACTTTGCATTTTACATTTATTTTATTCCATTACTGCTATTATTTATAACATGAATGAAACGGTTGATTTGTGTTATTTTTTAATCTAGCTCAAACTAACAAACTAACTCCGTTGGCTCAGCGACCCAAAATTTGTCTTGGCTTCCGAAACGAGAACACGCCACCTGTTTCTGTCCTGATTTTTTTTTAATCTAGTCCGGTTATAATTTATTAGACTGATAACTTTTATCTGATGATTGAAATATCGGCCTTTAGTAATTCTTCGCAACATGTTGTGACTTGAAGCGGTGGTAAATTAGATTAGGCTCCCATAGAGCAAGTAAAAACCATGAACAAAATTAAAATTAACAAGTTGGCGGTAGGCTTAATAAAACTTTAATAATACTCATTGACACCTGAGATCTTTGTCTTCCGTTTTATTTTTTATTGCAGGAGTTCAGCAGACAGGCACACGGCCCACTTCATGGAAAGCGTTTACCATCGCCTATGGATATTTGCAATACCAAAGGTGCTATAAATGCGCTGATGCCTCTTAAGGGAGACTGGAACCTGGTCACTAATGCCGGAACACAACTCAAGGTTGTTATGGCGGCATACTCTAGACTAGACGTGGTAGCCCTCCAGTCGGGCAAATGCCCTACCACCTGGCTGTGGGTTGTTTTGTCGCCTCTTACGACAGGCCGCCCGGCCGCAGGAAATTGTATACTTTCTCCGTTCCTGCACGGATAGAATGGTCCGTGATCACGGCCACTCAAAAGTGGCCGAAATTATCGTACTTAAAACCGTTATAACGTAGTTTTATTATAAAAAAAAACATTATAATTAGTTATCTATCTCAGGCTTTTTTTATAAATATATATAGTAGTTGTTATACAATAACTTTTCAAAGAATTCATTAACGCGCATGCTGCCGCTCTTGCCGCACCGGAAGGCAAAGTATTTAAATTAAATTTTACGCAGACGAAATCACGGGTAGCAGCTAGTCATATAAATATAGTTTTATTACATGACAAGCATATTATATTGACATATATTACAATAGAAATACATTTTAATTATATTACTGATTTTTATTTAAAGACAAATAGTAATTTATGTTAAACAAGCTAAGTAATGCAAGACACTAACCTTTGAAAAATACTTTCAAATAATTCCGGTAAAATCCATTGAGTAACTTTTGAATTGTGGAAAATTTTTGGTTATTTTCTATTATACCATCATCAAATGACGAAAAAGTGGACACCAGTCTCCGGAACGTTTGGTATAGGATGGCGCTTACCAGATTTGTTGGAATCTAGTGTTAATCATTCTAGGAATGTAATCAGCATTGTTGCAACTTGCCTTTATGTGCAATTTACATCGCATGAGCAATGCCCCATGGGCTGCCTCGTGACAATGCTGCGGTAGCGCATGCTACTCCACGTGCTGTCTAGATTATCATCAGTATCTCACAATACAATGTTAAAGTATATAACTTAATTATTATTTTGTTCCCTTTTTCAGTCGGTGAATAATCTTAAAATTATTTAGATAATACTTTATTTCTCAGCCAGAAGGCCCAGCTCGCCGTACACAACGCGGTGCTGGTACCTACGCTCACGTATGGAAGCGAGAGTTGGGTATGGAAGAAAGAGCATGAAAGTAGAGTAAACGCGGTCGAGATGCGAGCACTGCGCAAAATCTGCGGAGTGACGCTCGCGGACCGCGTTCGTAATACCGAGGTAAGAAAGAGAGTTGGTCTGAAAGAGAGTGTCGGGGTGAAGGTAAGGAAAGGAATGCTCCGGTGGTTCGGGCATGTGGAAAGAATGCATGATGAAAGAATGAATAAACAGATATACAATGCAAAAGTGGATGGATGCAGAGGTCGTGGAAGGCCACGACACACTTTCCATGATCAAATTGATCGTGTACTAGCAGAAGGTGATGTTAGGAGCCTTAAGAACAGACGAGCGTGCATGTCTCATTAATATAAATCTTGACGTGCTAGAGAGATGCTGGATATATTCTTATGATTTCAGCTCTCACAGAATATCAGCGTGAAATGCCTTAAGCTATCCGTGAAGTAACGGAGATAGAATACGATTTCCTACGGCCGGGAGCCTGTCGTAATAAACGATAAAACAATCTACAGCCAGGTGATAGGGTACTTGCCCGTGTGGATGGTCACTGCCCCTGATTTAGAGTATACCGCCATAACAACCTTGAGTTGTGTTCCGGTATTAGAGGCCAAGTTCCAGTCTCCCTTTAAAGAGGGACAGCACATTGGTAACTCATTTGCATCAGGTGGGCCGTCTGCCTGTCTGCTATACTCATGCAATAAAAAAAGTTAATTATATTTCATGCGATAAGTGAGAGTTCCGATGGCTCACTTACCTCTTCTTCTATCACTTTCATATCTCATTCTTTCTGTCTGATTCTCCCCCTCCCATTACAGTACCCTATCCCTTCTATCCCTTCCTAAAGGCTAAAGGCCTAAAGGCTGGCAAAAGGTTGGCTACGCACCTGGTGTTACAAATATCTAATGGCTACGGTAACCGCTTTCTATTTCGTAGGCCTTATGTCTCTCTGTCAGCTTTGCAATAAAAAAAAGGGATTACATTTGTCCTTGAGGAGCGGTGGTAGAATACCAACCCATGCGGTTCTAGTCGACATCATCCGCCGTGCTCTTATCACCGCCGGGATACTGGTCATTCTTGAGCAGAATGGACTGTGCCGCGACGACGGCAAGAGACTGGACGTGATGTCTGTGGCATCCTAGGAGATGATACTGACCAGTAGTGTAAGAGGTCGTATACGTTGATACCTGGATGGTTACCATTAACCAGACACGACTATGGTAGCTGGCGCAGCTACCGCACGGCCTGGGGTGGGGGGCCAATCTGCTACTTCAATATCTTGACGTCACGAAGATATTCTAAGTACGATTCCATTCCGAGAGTGTTGAAAATTTGTATTCAACTAAATAAAGAATATCTTTTCGACATTATCGCGACGGAATAATAGCAGATAAAAAATTATACTTCCATCATAACAGTTGGCGTTAGCCGAAATGAATATTTAAAAGCTACCAACATTTTAAGCATTTATTGCGCTTTACAAGAATATTTACAAAGATACCCGAGTGGCGTGTCACGGGCACGCCTTTGGAGTTACCAGAATACCGAAATTGGGCAATCCTACGATTGAGGCGATAGTGTCTGGCGATTTTGACGAGATTGCAATAGCAGAATTGGGCCTCAAAACAATTCTTTGTCGAGACTCGTCGCCCATGGGGTCCTAAAGCTTATTTATCTTTTATATAATCCTCTTTATCGAGATTTATCAACACGTTTGATAGAAATCTCACGGAACGAAACGGCTTCCCTGTGTTTAGGGCACTCAACGTGGAAACGAGACCAGTGTTTGGGTACCGTCCCAAAGTGCTACGGATGGCGATTTGGAACTAATTATTATTTTAAACTTTTTTCTTATTGAATGCATATATGTTTATATATTTTTTTAATTTATTGGATACTTTAATTTATAGTTTAATTTTTTATAATCGTTTTAATTTAAAAGGTTTTGTTAAATGTTTAATAATAATATTCGATGGTTTTAAAGCGAAGGTGCCACGTGAACGATCATCAACACAGATACTTTTAATCGTCATAAAAACTTCATAGCCTCCTTGATTTGGCATAAATGTACTGCATTGTGACGTCATAATTCGAACGAGTCAAATAGCTTATTATTTACTGTTTAAACAGTAAGTACAATTATACAATAAAAAAAAATATATATATGACCACATTTCTGAGTATCGGAAAAAACTCAAGTGGCTCCCAATCTCACTTCGCCGGAATGCTCATCTTCTAAATTTATTATATCGTAGACTATTTATACCCTATACTCCTCCTTACCTCAAGGAATGTTTCAACTTCCTTCATACATCACACACCTTCGATTTGCGCTCCTCTAATAACCTCCTGTTAAAGGCACCTGCACATTCTTCAACATTTTACTCCAAATCCTTCGCTATGCAGGCTGTCTGCCTTTGGAACTCTTTACCCGTAGATGTCAGAAAAGCTAAATCACTTGCCATATTTAAAAAATCTGTCAAAAACTATTACCTTACTTTATAATAAAATATATATTTTTCTATTCATTTTTCTTAACTTAGCTGTTTACTGCCCACATTGTATTGTTCTTCCTTTTTTATTTTACTTCTTTTAATTTAATTATACATAGACATAATTTGTTAAAAGTATCCTCTCAGTCAGGTTGCCTGGAAGAGATCGCTTTAAGCGATAAGGCCGCCTTTTGTTTTGCCGTTAAATTATTGTAATTATTTATTCTGTAATTGTTTATTATGGTGAACAATAAAGTGTTTTCTATTCTATTCTATTCTACAATTATTTCTTTAAATCAATTTTGAAAGTAAGATGATGATAGTAAGGTTTTTATTTAGAAGCACGAGTTAAATACCTAATTAAATAACGTGACGCCAGTAATTGCTATTTTCAGAATTCTGTAGTGTCATTTATTATACGACTACACGTGTTATTAATTTATGTGCTTGAAAATTCGCGTCATTGAACATTTCCCCATAAGTAATAAAAACTACAAACGTACCACAAATGACGTGTCAGTGAAACAGAACATCAGGGTCCCAATTGTGCTATCACTATCTCGTCGAAATCACCGGACACTATCGCCTCAATCGTAATTTTGCCTGATTTCGGTATTCTGTTAATTTCAATGGCGAGCCCGTGGCATGCCACTCCCACTGTATCTTCTATAATAATACTAGCTTCTGCCCGCGACATCGTCCTCGTGGAATAGTTTAAAAAAAAGTTTAGTCTTACCGTGATGATATATAGACTGTAATAGCCTTCCTCGATAAATGGGCTATCTAACACTGAAAGAATTTTTCAAATCAGACCACTAGTTTTTGAGATTAGCGCGTCCAATCAAACAAACAAACTCTTCAGCTCTATATTAAGAGCTGTATTAAGATTATAAAGAGGAAAGATTTGTATTTTTGTATGTTTGCAACGAATAAACTCAAAAACTACTGGACCGATTCCAAAAATTCTTTCACCATTCGTATGCTACATTCAGTATCCCTTTGATTAATCTCTAATGATCCCTATTAAAATTTCAATAATTTAACCCATCAATCTAAACAAAATACTGGCCGCTGGAATCGGATTCTACGATTTTGATGAAATCATATATATGTTTGATTGGATCCCGGGGTCGTTTCGATTCAAAATTAGACCCAGTAGATGGCGCTCGTGTTGGGTTCTAGGTTTTTTATTATTTCAGAGAAGGATAATGTCTGCCGACACCGCTAGATATAGATAAATAACGTCGACATTGTCAGTATTGACACGCAACGCAGTCATGAAGTCTTGTTCGATGAAATGTTACAAGTCTGAACCCAGCCTAAGATAATGTTGTCCGCAGTTTCAAGCAACCAAATCCAGAAAATTTACGACTGACCTTAAAAAATGAAGACGTCGATAGGACTTTATAGTTTAATGTCCATGGAAGTAGGTTTCCGGAGTTTTAGATCGCTTTGTTACTAACGACTTGTTTGGGTAAAGTGAGTTATTGCATATACATTAAGATCCATTACGATTCTATTTGAGCTGGACTATTTCGTATGTTTTGCTCGTTGTTGTAATACTAGGTCACCTATAAAGATGTTACCACCTTATAAAGTGTGTTGGCGGATTCCTGAACAAAATAGGGTGGGTATACAAGCCACATATGAGCACAATATCTATCCGTGCAGGAACGGAGAAAGAATACAATTTCCTGCGGCCGGGCGGCCTGTCGTAAGAGGCGACTTAACAACTCATAGCCAGGTGGTAGGGCATTTGCCCGACTGGATGGCTACCACCCCTGGTCTAAAGTATGTCGCCATAACAACCTTGAGTTGAATTCCGGCATTAGTGAACATGTTCCAGTCTCCCTTAAGAGAGCAGCAGCGCATTTGTAGCGACTTTGGTGTTTCAAATGTCCATAGGCGATGGTAACCGCTTTCCATCAAGTGGGCCGTCTGCCTGTCTGCTGATCTCCTGCAATAAAAAAAAAAACAATACTGGTATGGGAATCAGAGCTCTAATGCTTCCAGTATAGAATAGAGTAGAATATACTTTATTGCATAACATTAAGATACAATTCAAGAAGTTTGAGTACAGAAGACAATAGGCGGTCTTATCGCTAAATGCAATTTCTTTCAGACAACCTTAGGATGGATTACAGATAGCGATAGCTCAAAAAGTAATTGTCTTACAATAATTACGAGTCGATTCTGATCTTTACCAGCTGTTATCACGGCATGAACGCGCGCCCAGAAACAAACATCGGGGAGTGACTGCAAGTTTTCATTTGTTACATTTAAATATCGGAACCCTAAAAATGTAAAAAACATGTACCCACTGTTTCTAAAATAAACTTCCTAAAATATATTTTGTTCACATACATTTTCTTCAAGAATTGCTTCATATAGAAATAATATTTACAATATAATATAAAGGACCTTTTATAACCGATTTATATTGATTTTATTATATATCATTTATTTATTAAAGGTGATATTCACCTAGCTTTCCTACAATATATCTGCGATTTGATTGCTGTACGTGTCCGTAGCAAGTGGAGATCTATCGTCTCAGCCTACCCTTACTGGAAACAGGTGTAATAATATGTTTGATTTGATAAATCAGCAAGCTAAAGTAGCAAATGCAATGCAAAAGTGGATGGATGCAGAAGTCGTGGAAGGCCACGACACACCTTCCATGATCAAATTGATCGTATACTAGCAGAAGGTGATGTCAGGAGCCTTAGGAACAGACGAGCGTGCATGACAAGAGTTATGAATATCAAAGAAGCAAGTGAGGTGTGTAAGAATAAGCCTAAATGGCGCTCTGTTGTTCATGCCTACCCCGCAAGGGAACTGGCGTGAAGTTATGTATGTATGTAAAGTAGCAAACTTGATTTACTTGTACGGCTTTAAGGTAGTATGAGATAAGTAATCATAAATTAATATGTTACTTAGTGTATAAGTTAAGGAAGAAAGTAATAGAAGTATTCATCGTCGAATAAAAATTTACCTCTGAAAAGTTTCTCAACTCGACATGAGTAAACGGCGCCGCTACTCTTGCTTGACATCTGTTAGATAATTTAACAAAGTGAAGAATTTTGGGGGACATTAAATGAGGAAGCCATACTTAGTTAAAGATAATTTTTTATTTTCAATGTCGTTGTCACACATGAAAAATGTTTTTAAGTGTTGCTAGACTTCATTCTAAAATTAACATATTTTATGTCTTGAAAAACATCTAATTCAAAAAATATTTTTACCTCATATTGAGAATATAATAAATCTGTAGAAGGTCGAGGTTGTAATATGCGTTTAAATATATAAAAAAAATCTGGGGGCGAATTCGGACCAGCAGATTTCGAAAATACAATTTCCAGATATATTACTATTCGTCTGTCTATTAGAGCATCACATGAAAATTAATAAATGGACAGAAATGAAACTCGACACAGAGGTAGCTTATATCCCGGGTCAATACTTAGGATACATTTTTCCCGGTAAATAAAGTCGTTTAGGTAGTATAGAAGAATATAGCGAAAAAGGTGGTGCTACCATAAATAATATACTATATTTCTAACAACAATGTCGTCGTTATGGTAACAGCGAACGAAGTTTCTCTGACACATGTTAGTTAATCATAAATTGAATTTGGTCTAAAACTATTTCTGATATAATAAAACTTCAAAAAGCTAGAGAAGAATAATTTATGACGCATTTCAGAGTCACGTTTTACACGCTACTACATACATACATACATAACTTCACGCCAGTTCCCTTGCGGGGTAGGCACGAACAACAGAGTGCCATTTAGGCTTATTCTTACACACCTCACTTGCCTCTTTGACATTCATAACTCTTGTCATGCACACTCGTCTGTTCTTAAGGCTCCTGACATCACCTTCTGCTAGTACACGATCAATTTGATCATGGAAGGTGTGTCGTGGCCTTCCACGACTTCTGCATCCATCCACTTTTGCATTGTATATCTGTTTAGTCATTCTTTCATCATGCATTCTTTCCACATGCCCGAACCACCGGAGCATTCCTTTCCTTACCTTCACCCCGACACTCTCTTTCAGACCAACTC
Source organism: Dendrolimus kikuchii (assembly GCA_019925095.2). NCBI lineage: Eukaryota > Metazoa > Arthropoda > Insecta > Lepidoptera > Lasiocampidae > Dendrolimus > Dendrolimus kikuchii. The sequence goes on along the minus strand of CM034406.1, from coordinate 15,128,217 downwards.
TCTTTCTTACTTCGGTATTACGAACGCGGTCCGCGAGCGTCACTCCGCAGATTTTGCGTAGTGCTCGCATCTCGACCGCGTTTACTCTACTTTCATGCTCTTTCTTCCATACCCAACTCTCGCTTCCATACGTGAGCGTAGGTACCAGCACCGCGTTGTGTACGGCGAGCTGGGCCTTCTGGCTGAGGTTCTTAGCGCCTAGAAGTTTACCTAACGCTCCATTCACACTATTCCCCAAATTCACTCTTCTTTCTATATCAGCGGTGTACCTTCCATCCCTGCTAAAAGCACATCCAAGATATACAAACTCATTCACTTGCTCCAGCATAACATCATCGACCATTATCCTTGCATTCGTTCTGGTTTCTTCTCTTTCAAACACCATAACCTTTGTTTTCTTCGCATTCAAATGTAAGCCTCTCGCCTGACAGTCATCTTTCATCATTGTGACTAGTGTTTGCAGTTCTGATGGCGATTCGGCTAAAAGCACGGCATCATCCGCATAAAGCAAGGTGCTTACAACTAGATCACTCATCCGCACCCCAACATCCATCAATCTTATTCTCTGGAGACAATCGTCCAGATATAGGATGAACAGCAAAGCCGACAGCACGCAGCCCTGGCGGACGCCAATATTGACGTCAAACCAGGGCGACAGGCTGCCTTCCACCCGCACGCATGCCATACAGCCCTCGTAAGTGGACTGCACAGCACGCATCAATTGGCCATTAATCCCATATCCAGGCAATATGTCCCAGAGGTCCTTCCGCACAACCCTGTCAAATGCTTTCTCTAGATCCACAAAACCGCAGAAAACCTTCCGGCCCATAGCCAGCTGCTTCTCTACGATATTGCGGAGAGAGAAAACTTGATCCATACATCCCCTTCCATTTCTGAAACCACCTTGTGCATCCCACAGTAATCCATCGGATACAACTCTCATTCTCTTTTCAATAATCTTCGCATACACTTTAGATGCTGTGCTGATCAAACTGATGGCCCTGTAGCTGGCGCACTCCATACGTGACCCCTTGCCTTTATACAAGGGCACGATGACAGCGCGCCTCCAGTCCTTGGGAACCTTTCCCGTCCTCCAGCACAAGTTGCATAAGGACAGGAAAGCGTCCCGGACGCAGGTTCCACCATATTTGATCATCTCAGCAGACACACTATCGATTCCTCCTGCCTTTCCATTTTTCAGACTTCTTATCGACCATTCGATCTCTTCCAACGTGATCTCGGATGCTGACTCCTCGGAGTCAGTCACAGACTCAGTCGTGGTGCCAGCATCCGGGATATCATCATACATTTCTCTAAAATATTCACTCCATCGCGCTAATACCTCTTGTGGGTTAGCAAGAACGTGCTTTAGATTTTATTCTTTCCATTCTGGAAGCTGACGAACAACCCCGAGACTTCTTAACCTCTCTCCAAAAGAGTTTGGTATTCGCCTCGAAGTTCTCCGTCAGCTTCTCTTCTTCTTTCAATTTTATTCTTTCACGCTTCTCTTTCACTAAAGCTTTGGTTTCATTCTTGCAGAGGCGATAAATTTCTTTCTTCATCTCTTTCATACTGTCATTCTGTTGCAAGGAAGCAACATAATCCAGCCAGGCTTTTCTCTTTCTCTCTACGCTGGATTTAACATCCGCGTCCCACCATTCATCACCTTTCGTTGTTATGTGCCTCTTCGCGCATCCACATGCTTCTTTTGCGCTTTCCACTATACTTTCTTTCATACTATCCCAGTCATTATCCACATCTAAGTCGAAAAAGTCCGCTTTTGCAAGCCTTTCTTCGACTAGGCGCGCATACATACTCCTTACACTAACATCTTCCAATTTTTCACACTTTATTCTTTCAAGCTCCCCGAAATTGGTACGCACTCGCCAGTGCCTCCACTTCTTGAAAAGGCCCACAAACCGGCTTATCACCAGGTAGTGGTCCGTTTCAAGAGTGGGGCCTCTGTAGGCTCTTGTATCCATTATTGTGTTTCGGAGGCGACTATCAATTAAAATCAGATCAATCATACTTTTCTGATCATTCATTCTCCATGTATACGTGTGAATATCCTTATGATGGAATAGGGTGTTCGACACAAGCAAGTTTCTTTCCATGCATACGTCTATGATTGGCCTACCAGCATCGTTCACTCTCTTGTCACCATAGGGTCCAAGGACAGCCTCAAGGCCGTCTCGTTTGGTCCCCACCCAGCCATTAAGATCACCACACATAATTAGTCTTTCGTTCCCTTCAGCCAGATCCAGAATTTCTCTCACAGACTCCCAAAACTTCTCGAGTTCTTGGGGATCCGCTGAGCTGACGGGAGCATAAGCTGCGACCAGAAAAACTCGCGTGATCCCCAGTTTTAGGCGGACCCAGAGAAGTCTCGGGTTCACCAGACAATAAGCTTTTACTCCAGACACAAAGCGGGATGAGAGTAAGACGCCTACCCCCCCACTCGCACGCTCGTCCAGGTCCACGCCGGACCACAGAGCAAGCATGCCACCGGGGAGGTCATCGACGTCGCACCCCTTCCGCTTTGTCTCTGTCAGACATAAGGCATCCAGGCTTCTCTCATTCATTATATCAATCATTTCGTCCATCTTATCTTTCATCCCACCTCTCACATTCCACGTGCCTATACGGCACTCTGCTCCTCTCGACCCGCCAGGTTTGGCGCTGCGTGAAGGGTGGCGGCCCCCTTCGCCGCATGCGCGAGAATTCACACCGACGGGGGCGCATCGGTGAGCGTCGCCTGCGGGGGACGCCCTATCGTGCACTGCACGCCGGTGAATTCTGGTCAGAATTGTGGCCCTCTGGGCCAGCGGGGATCGCGACGAGCACGCTTCTGACATGACCCCCACGCTACTGATCCTAGTATTATTATTTTATTATGCTACTAATCAGTCAAAAAAATATTCAAATTCAACAATGTATTAACGTCTTTATAAACATGCATCGGTTAAGAACAGGTGTTCAGAAAATGCTTATCAAAAGATTACCGAGTGTTTCGCTAAATTCAGCACTAAATTAAAGCCCGTGTAACATAGATTTTTGTGTATCAGGGTCATATACACATATAATTTATTGCCTATTTCTTCTTTATTTTTTAAAATATTTATATACACGTATGTCTCTGCAGACCACGGGCAATAAAAATGGCCCGAACTTTTGGATGGCTTGCGTGAGGCTATGGGAAGGACAACACGTAGAGGCCCCTTGACAAATTTGATGTAAATGTGGCGTGACACTGACCCTGTCTACACCATATTAGTAATGCATCCAAGGACAAGCCCCGATCAGTGTAGGACTATTTTAGGGAATGAGAACAAAAGATAATGGGCTATTGGGATGAACTGCTAGTGGTGTTACAGATCGGGGACTATGGCGTCGGCCCGAAGCAATGTTCAAAGAATATAGTAAAAATGGGCAGACAGTGAGTCGCCACTCACTGCATGAACCCCTAAAAATACCAAGATTGGCGAGGGGTAATATGGGAGTGAGTGGTTCACCGAAATTACTTCCGATGTTATGCTATTTATTATTTCCACCCCTGGAGCTTGATGTCTGATTGTGAGATGATTGAGTCTACAGCGATTTCCACTCCGTGCCGGCTGGCTGAGGCAAGCACGGAGGCTTTGCTTTGCCTTGGCCACCGGAGTGTCGGTGTTGGAGGACACGAGGTGTCGCTACTCACCTAAGGCTTCGCCACAAAGCCCCCCTGCGGGTATTATATATATACTTAAAATAAGTAAAAAATCAAGAGAAGATTTGTAGGGCGCTATAGCCCACGGGTAATATGCTGATTCGGTAATTGTGGACTGTATGGGAGAGATATGAACTAGATCTTCGCACTAGAAAAGCAGAAATTCCACTAACCTTGATTGAGATCCGCCTTATCCTGGCTTGGGTCAGATTGCACACAGTAACAGCACACGGCACTGAAATCCACTGGGGGGAGGTGGAGGGAGGGAGGTGGTGCATTGAACATTGTAAATCACCAGGCTACGCTTTCTACGTTTTTGTTATGGGCAACATACAACGGACCAATCTGCGGCTGTACCTACTCAGACCATAATGGAAAGTTTATTTATAAAATTTAGCGCATCAAGAATCGAACTCGGAGCCTCTGTGCTGCAATGAAGTAGGTCGGCAGTAGCTGCTCAACCATAGAGGCCGTATTGTTGATATGCTACGGTTAGCTAGCTTAACTATTATTTTTTTTACTTTGTCCGTGTTATTGATATGATGCCTTGTATCTTATAAAATAAAATAGTTTATACAGATTAAAAGGTTACGTCAATAAAGCTATTATATAATGACCTTACTTCATTTCAAATTACAACTTACATCTTCACAACGCGGTATTTATTTAGAAATATTCCATTAAATCTTCCATATGGCGTGACCAGTAAATTATCTACATACACAGTTGTAGCGGAAAAAACTATAATTTCAGGGGGAAAAGTAATTAGAATTTTATTGTTTTGTTTATTGACAATTATGCCTTGGCTTTTAAATGTTTGTCAACTTCCGATATGTGACGTCTATTTTAGTTTTAGGTGCTACACCTCGCGATTAAAATACCACAAACTCGACTAGTATTATATATACTAATTCACATATTCTTAGTTGTTACTAGCATTGTTCTCCGATAATTAGTACCGGCAATCCATATTTTCTCGAGAATATAAATCGCCAATAAATTTGTACAAATTTTGAATAATTATATTTTGCGTTTAAAATACTTCTGTAACACGGAGGTTTCATTTCCCGTTTCCCGTCATGAAAGAGAGACTTCGCTTATGTCTGCGATATTATAAGACGTTTTCTTGAATCTAAATAAATACAAATTTATCTCTAATATCAATTACAGTATCTTTTGGTACCTTAAAATATATAAACTGCTATATTTCCTTCATCCCGACACTCTCTTTCAGAGAGTGTCGGGGTGAAGGTAAAGAAAGGAATGCTCCGGTGGTTCGGGCATGTGGAAAGAATGCATGATGAAAGAATGACTAAACAGATATACAATGCAAAAGTGGATGGATGCAGAAGTCGTGGAAGGCCACGACACACCTTCCATGATCAAATTGATCGTGTACTAGCAGAAGGTGATGGCAGGAGCCTTAAGAACAGACGAGCGTGCATGACAAGAGTTATGAATGTCAAAGAAGCAAGTGAGGTGGGTAAGAATAAGCCTAAATGGCGCTCTCTTGTTCGTGCCTACCCCGCAAGGGAACTGGCGTGAAGTTCTGTATGTATGTATTTCCGATTTTTTCGAAAATTTTACGTTTACACGTTGCCAATTATAACTTAAAAAAATAAAATTGAAAATGTTTATGCGTCACTCGATCAAATCACTCAACTTTTAAATTTCTGATCGGAACCATGAAAGAACATATCGAGAGCATAAAAGTTAATGTAAACATGTTGTTGAATTTTTTTTACATTTTCAGTAGGTAGGTACCTAACGAGACATCGTAGTCCTAAATACGTTTTTTAAATCCTAAGTTTTTACATTGAATTTTTCTACCTAATATTATTCGTTTTTTACAGTAACTTTTCTCAGAAAAAAATGAGTCAGTACCAGTTATTTCTGGAACTTACTGTAACATACAAACGGATCGACGCGACGGACAGAAGGCTGTTTGACGGCACAAGGACATAGCCATTTTCAAAATGGCTACGAATCCTTCATAATCAAATAGATATGTGGCCGTCATATGTATACACCACCACTTTAGTGTTGGCAACATTTCCATAGACTGGCAACAGTAGAGAGCCAAGCATTGTATTATTTATAGCGTTTTGACAGATCGCATGTACCTAAATTGTTCTTATATGTTATTATGTACCGTTCAAGTGTAAAATAAAATACAAGTATTACATAATTAACAGTCTTTAGATATAAATTTTATTCTCTGAAATACAAACTACTAATTTATTCTAAGAAACCACATCTTAACAGTTTTAAGCACGGTAATTTATTTGTTTTTTATTATTCTGTTATTATATTATTCTCAACTTTCTGCGGCCGGACGGCCCGTCGTAAGGGGCGACAAAACAACCTACAGCCAGATGTTAGGCCATTTGCTCAACTGGAGGGCTACCACCCCTGGTCTAGAGTATGCCGCCATAACAACCTTGAGTTGTGTTTCGGCATTAGTGGCCAGGTTCCAGTCTGTCTTTATAGAGCGGCAACGCATTTGTAGGACCTTTGGTATTGCAAACGCTTCCCATCAGGTGTACCGTCTGCCTGTCTGCTAAGGCTATAAAAAAAATATCCAAGAAATCAGTAAATAAATACGGACTTAACGCCATCAATACTCGGTTTCTAGGAACCGCGTTGTTTGACTGATAATTATTTGCGAGGCGACGTTTTTCTAGGAGATCGCATTTGAAAGGCAAAACATATGTTGCCAGTGTTTTAATACTAATATCCTGTAAATCTTTTTGACATGGTACAGCCATACTGGAATCATTGTCTTGATGGCAGCTTTCAGGGCTGACTCGATCGGTGTGACACCACGCTCTCATAGAATTTTGGGGTCAAACGATTAGCCTTGAGCTAATCGTGTTTCGTGACATGATTGACAGTTTCGATAGCCGAATACCCCCTCTCTCTATCCTATACTCCTATCCCATGCCTATATCTCATACCCCAGATCCATTCCGATATTTTATCTTCTCCATCCCATTCCTCCTGTTTAACCCCTCTATTACATCCTAAAGGTTAGCAACGTATCGGCTTCGCATCTGGTATTGCAAACATCTATATGCGATGGTAACCACCTTCCATCAGGTGAGCCATGAGCTTGTCTGTTATACTCCAGCTATAAAAAACAGACATTATACATATTATAATAAGTTTGAAAGAAAGGCGCATTAGGAATTAGAAAGAAAGAAAGAGAAGAGAAAGAGAAATATTGATTGTCTCAAAATAATGCACAAAAATCAATAATTACACTTGTTGTTACACATAAACAATATGACAATGTACATTAAATTTACGACAATGAGGCTTGTCACTCAGCGTTATGCTGTGGCAGGATCTAACACAGCGCTGATTTTCAGTACCAGCCTCCTTCCATCCGTCCAGTAAGATTCGACTCACAATCAAATGATTTACCATCTGTTTACCATCATCTAGTTAATACTAATAACAAAGTTAGATAATATTAATAAAAAACAGACACGTATTTTTAACCGACTTCAAAGAAAGGAGGAGGTTCTCAATTCGTCGGGATTTTTTTTAACCGACTTCAAAAAAAGTAGGAGGTTCTCAATTCGTCGGGATCTTTTTTTTTATGTATATTCACCGACTACTCCGCGATTTATAATCCGATTTACGTGATTTTTTTTGGTTCGACGCAAGATAGCTGCCATTTGGTCCCTTAAAAATTTGACATAGTTTGGCCTAGTAGTTTTCATTTTATGAACATTTTTTATGAAAATTTTTCCATTCCGTTCCATATGTACACCGATATCGCTAAGATTTATGATCCGATTTACGTGACTCTTATTTAATTTGATGCAGAATAGTTGCCATTTGGTCCCCTAAATATTTGACATAGTGTGGCCTAGTAGTTTTTATTTTACGAACATTTTTTTGTTCCCGTTTCTTGGGACCTATATTTTTTAAGGAGCGCGGCACCTTTCGTATGTCTACCCATACATAGCTAGACACTAAAAGTAACAAATAAAATAAAAAAACTTCGTTCAATAACACCGACTTCAAAAACTAAAAAGTATAAAATAACTTATTTCTAAAGCTATTATTATTAATATATATACAGATTCTACTCCATAGAAACACTGATAATATTTAATAAATACACTATTGTACTATAAGTTTTGTTATAAAAATACATTTTTCCAAGAAATAAACATAAATGAATGTAACAAATTTGAAACTATAATATGTAATAAATATTGTGGAAATTATACAATTTGAATAATAACTTATTCAAATTGTATAATTTCCACTTTCCACGGAATTAATTGTTTTAAATAATGGCAACACTTTTACAGGGAAACTTGCGCACACGCAGGTGTCAAGGTTTGTGATGATCGCGATTACAAAACACGAAGGCGGTTTATAAACGCAGACGAATCATAACACCATAGAATGGGAATTTCAACCTACACTATTTTAAGTGTTCAGTATCTATATTCGTAAAGAAGAACCTTATAAAGGCTTTGTATCCGCCTTTCTAACTCAGTCATTTTATATAAACGTACTAGGATATGCCCGCGACTTTGTCTGCGCTTGATTTGAAGTATGTGCGGGATTCCCGGGACACAAAGTACCGCGGCATTTAAAAAAGAATATGAGCCATCGTTGTAGTGAAAACTGTGTTGGAATAAGCTAATTTTTATACACCCGAACAACTACAAACCGCTCTTTAGGTAAATTTCTGCAGGATTTCCGAGATAATAATTATTACACGTTTTATTACATAGAATTTGCTATCGATCAGTGAAAAAATCACATTGAAATTCGATATTTTCTAATATGGCTATCTTTAAATAATTCCCAGGAAAATTGCCACGAAATTCCCAGGATAAAAAGTACTGCAAATTTTAAGTATAAAATTTGCTCTCAATCAGCGAAAACATCATCGAAATCGGCCCAGTAGTGAATCCCGAATAAATAGACAAGCTGACAAACAGACAAGATTTTTTTTTAATGCGTCGTGTTTTCCGTCGTTTATGTAGTCTATTCCAGTTGTTTTTTTTTTATATCTTTAATTCACAGGCACGTCATGTATAGAATTTTATAATAATACTAGCTGTCTCGATAGACGTTGTCCTGCCGAAATAAATTTTAGAACCTGATTGCGGCGCCACCTACCGGATCCAATAGTGAATCTAAACCATTCTCGGATCTGAACATACAAAAAAAATTTCATCGGCATCGGTCCAGCCGTTTAGGTGGAGTTCAGTCACATACACACGCACAGAAGAATTTTATATATAAAGATAGATATGGGTATAATTTCGTAGGGACATAATTATATTCTATATACCGCTACGTAATATAGATATATCATAGTATTGTGAAATTGTAGAAACATTTTTTGCATAATTTGTCAATAAAAAAAATAACTTATAAAAAATTATATCACAAGTGTAGCTAGCTTAGCTTGGGAATTTACTTTGCATATGTTGATCCACCGATTATTGTTATTATAATTGTTGCGGACATAGAGCACCCCTCCTGACCCGCCCGCTGGAGCACATCTCTCCGCGCCCCGCATACCGCCGACGCCTATAGCTCACACAGTTAGCAGCTAGGCGTCGCACGGAACATGCAATATAAGAAGCGGCCTTGGAGGCCGGAATTGCACTACTTCACTTCAAAACGACTACTACTCTCTCTGCCACTTAGCATTATTTTTTCTGTTTTTATTTTATTTTTATTTTATTTTATTTATTTAGGATAATAAACAGATATACACTAAAGTTACATAATTAAAAAAAAAATAGTATAAAATTAGTGCTTATCCAACTAGATTATCCACGAACTAAAAGATGGTAGTGTACAATACTTTAAAAGAATATGGGACGTATATAAAACTCATGCTCACCCACACACACACACACACACACACACACACACACACACATATATACACACACACACACACACATACATACACACATGAACATACACGCGCCCGCGCAACCAAACACACACATTAGCAGTTTTATATACATTTCATATATGTGAGGGATAAAGATAACACAGACATAAAAATAAAAAAATGAAAGAAAATTACAGTGCCTGATCCTTAATGCCGTTAATAACATATTTTATTATTAACGCCATTAAGGACTGTTACTCGTCTATGTATGCTTTTAAATTAATGTTTGTAAATATCAAAGCAATAAATCATACAGTCCACATCGAGTTTTATTTGGAAAAAGCAACTGCCACCAATAATAATTAAATACTAAAACATCAATACACATTATCGTACATAAAACTTAAAAATTTTACATAGTTACGCTGCAGTTCTTCTTCTTTTTTCAAATTTGGTTTAGTACGGTTTATGCATCTAGCCAGAGTCACGTGGTGAAACTCTGCAGTTGCGAATATAGCTATACTTAGATCAGTTATACCTTTATGTATTAAAACTTGGCAAGTCGGCGACACAACCGTTCTTGTCGTGAACATTTTAGTTAGCCTTATGTTGCGTGTCCGCTGTTCCCGAAATTTTCCACTGGTTATGTTTGCTGTGAAATATAATGAAGATATCAATTGAAATATTTTTTATAAAAAAAATCTATTATTTACTTCATTTTACGAAAAAGAAGTCCGGTATTCCAGTATTGTAGATAATATAATTGGATAAGTGCCTGGGAGATCACTAAGTATGAAGTGTTCCAAAGAAATGATATACAAAACACACGCAAGGAATAAAATAGGCTTCCGTGTTTTATCAAAACGAATACAGAACCCCAAATAAAAACTCCATTTGCATTCAAATTAAAGGTGAGTGACACCATATCTAGTCTATCATATAACAGATGAAATGACATGATGTGTTATATGAGGCTTCTAAAGATTTATGGCATAGTAAGCGCAATAAAAAAATATCTTGTAGTTTATAGCTCAATAAAGTTTAGAACTTTGGCTACGATTCAATTATGAGTGTTGGATCAGGTTTTGCAGATTAGTTGTATTATGTTATAGTTTAGTAAAAAGTACGTTGGGCCGTTTTGTGATCCTGGTCGTAGTTCGCGTCATGGTTGGGAGCTCCATTGGATGGGACGCCGTCTTCTACTTCTGCGAGTAGGTCATGCTCGCTAAGGAGGAGACAGAGCAAGTGCGTGAGCGCACGGGCTTGCACTGTTACTGTCAAAGGAAGACGCGTCGGCGCCAGAGGGCGACCTTCGACCTCCGTGAACTATCCCTGGGGAAGGGTTCTCACCCGTCGTTAATGATCCGTGCGCGCTTATCTTTTGAGATTCTGGCTGTGGTTCGCGTCATGGTTGGGAGCTCCATTGGATGGGACACCGTCTTCTCCTTCTGCAAGTAGGTCATGCTCGCCAAGAAGAAGACAGAGCGGGTGCGTGAGCGCACAGGCTTGCACCGCTATTGTCAAAGGGACACGCGTCGGCGCCAGAGGACGACCTTCGACCGCCGCGAACTATCCATGGGGAAGGGTTCTCACCCATTGTTGATGTTCAGTGAGCGCCTACCTCTCCCCTCGTACGGCGCATTAGAGACCACTCCACGCCAAAAAGAGAGAAGAAAGACGCCGGGAATGTTGGTTCCCTCGGCAATGAATGAGGCCGTTGGGCGTGCGACACAGCTATGTACCCTTTGCCCTGCTATAAAGGCCGAGAACGGAACACAGAAGGCTTTTAGTACATATTGAGGACCTTGGTGTAGCAGTAGCATTTCTAGTGTCACCCTAACGTGGCGAATTCCACACTTCCCACCGCGTTTCCCCCGTGTTGGATAGTCATCAGACGGATTTCCCCTCGTTAAAAAAAAGGATATTGAAAACTCGTTAATCTATGTGTGCCATAACAAAGAATCACCTCTAGCAACAACAAAATCGGTTAGTAAAACGGATATTATGCATGAATTCTAGTAATAACAAACAAATATTTTGTGAATGAACAGGCGGAACAAACAACTATTTATAGTAAGCATGTATTAGCATTTATCACAAAAGTTCATTCAACTAAGGGCCGTGTAATATTCTTATTTTATTTCAGGTTGCCGACACCTGAAGGTATTACTCCGAAGTCTTGTCACATCTTATCATCTCAGGAGGTTAGAAATACATTTGGAGTATATATAAAAGTGTCTTAATATTCTTTTCTCTTTTGTACTTATAGAATAATATTATTTTCATAAATCAAGTTATAAATAGTACAAGCAATTATGGCCTGTGTAACAAATCGCTACCAGATGGGAGCGTACCCAGAAGGCTAGCTGCATTACTGCGCTGTATAGCAATGCGTATTCGTTGGGAGAAATATGAGCCACGGGTGGCATCGAAGAGTTTCTTGAAAATTTCTTTGAAGAAATTATTTGCCAATGGACCTCACGGACCTAATGTTTCAACTTCAAACGGCACAAGTATGTAACCCCTTCCTAAGATTCCACAATTGCGCCGCTTGAAAGCTTCAGCTTTTGTAGCAGCGTTGCCGGCCTCTAACTCCGTCATTGGAAGATGTGACGGTGCCAGAGTGTCTACATATGTCGCGTCCCAGACGAGCGGCTGTCTCATCTTCTAAGGCAGTGACATACCATCCGGCCTCTTACTATCGTCGCGTACCAAGCCATTCGGTTCTAATACCGCCGGTACGCCCACGCTGACAAGAGCCCAACGAATGATGTCAACACTATGTAAACGTGATAATCCGTGGTGTCTATACGGGTCCAGCATACTCCTACACTGGCAACAATGGGGTACGCAACATAAAGTGTCTTGTGTTTGCAAAAATGATTTATCAATTCTGTGGTTTTTTTTTAAATATCGAAAGGAAACCAATATTGATATCTACAGTCTGTTTCAAATAGGACGATATGGTGGTGTGAATCTAGATACAGAAGTAAACATAATAATTCTAAGGTGATAAGTTGATAAGATTATTATTAAACCGTAACAGGATTAAACATATTTTTAAAATATTAAAATTAATATTTATTTTGTAAGAGAATTTAAATTTTAAATTTAGTTCAATTAGTCATGGATGAGAATGAATGGTTAATAAGATATAAGGTCTCAATGTAGATATTCATGACACTCATGGGCCCTGAGGCTATGAGCCTCTATCGAAATGTATCAAAACGACTCATTGACCTTTCAGGTGATCAGGGCTGGTACCTACCTCGGACAACGGATCAGTATGACTATCCAGAGAAGAAACGTAACCATCCTTCTGGGCATATTACCCATAGAAGGCGGTGATCTAGGCTCAGTATTCTAATTATAGTCTTTTTTTTTATTGCAGGAGTTTAGCAGACAGGCAGACGGCCCACTTGATGGAAAGCGGTTACCATCGCCTATGGACATTTGCAACACCAAAGGTGCTACAAATGCGCTGCTGCTCTCTTAAGAGAAACTGGAACCTAGTCACTAATGCCGGAACACAACTCAAGGTTGTTAAGGCGACATACTTTAGACCAGTGGTGGTAGTCATCCAGTCGGGCAAATGCCCTACCACCTGGCTGTGGGTTGTTAAGTCGCCTCTTACGACAGGCCGCAGGAAATTGTATTCTTTCTCCGTTCCTGCACGGATAAAAAAGTCTTGAGGGACTGTGGGTAAAATATAATATAAATAAGTTAAGTTTTCTTTTATTGTATTAGTTTATAAAAAAAATTTGCTCTAGAACACGAAATTTGAAATATTAACGAAAAACGCCAAAACATTTCCAACTATCTATCTCATTCTCTTGCAGGCTTAGTCCTATAGATTTATGTGTTTATCTCTTTTTAGTGTCGCTTTTTCGTTTTATCGAGTATCAAATCCAACGATTCTAAAAAAGTTTCACTTCAAAATACTTTTTCTGAAGAACCGTGTACAGTCGTAGTATAAATATGTTCGCCAGTTTTCAAATTGATTAATTTAACGTTCCGCGAGCACATGTTACGTTTTCAAAATAAGTCACAGAATAGACTGTTCCATGAAAATTATGTTTAACTATTTGACAATAAAGCTTAAAGTATTTAGATAAAACTTGTTTGATTTTCTATCTTGTCTAAGAAGATTATTTAAACATTTAAAACTTTTGATTAGTTTTAATATTTATGTTAAGCGTAGTGATTATATCCTCTTTGTTTCTTATTGTTAATCTGAGCGTCTGTCATTGCAATTTTATTTTTTCACGTTTGTATATTTTACAAACGTGAAATTTATTAAAATGTTGGCAGTATTATTTCTTGTACTCATGCAAGCAAAAGTCGACTTTAATTGAGGTGACGAACGTTTTCATTCCGCGACTGTACTTTCACTGTTCTTTAAATAATAAAAAACAGGTTTTAGGGAATTTGTACGCTGTATTTTCAGCAAACAATATTTGCTTAACCAATAGATCAATCTTTATTCTTAAATTCTTACATAAGTTACATAGTTTATTAATGTATTTTATTTTTTATATAACAATGCCAGCGGATGGTTCACCCGTCGTCAATTGTAACCAAGCAGCAATATTTCCCATGCTAAATGGGAAAAGGCATGGCATGGAGTGTCGTTACTCCAAAGCTAATAAAGGCAAAATGAGCTATAAGCGGTTCGATGCATTTCACCTTGTACCCCTTGGGGTAGGTCGACCCCTAAGGCGCGGAGGTCGTCAAGTAATGTGCAAAACGATAAAACTCTATGACAACCGAGGTTAATCGGGCTACTGTTACACCGTTGCAGAATTCAATCGACATTATTTTCTTCTTTTAAATACGACTCGTGAAATATAGACACAAGGAGTACAATCTTAATAGAGCTAAACTAAAAAATTGACCGGTGGTAGCCTTAAGGGTTGTTTTTTTTTATTATTATTAATATCTCTACGGACTCTAGTTCCGTACCCTTTTTTACTACTTAATTTCTATGAAAAATTTGAGACTACATACACGCTTATTGTTTATTTTTGTTAGTGTATGTGACATTATATGTAGTAATTTTTATGTTTTGGTGTACCTTAAGAATAACTTATTATATTAATTTATTCTAATTTTAATACTAAACTTATACTAATGTAGAGTGTATCTGTTACATGCTGGTGTTGTGAGGAAGTGCATGTGCAGTGTTGGCCTTATATCTATACTTATATATAGTTCTATCTAGTGCCATGTGTGTTGTTTTTTTTCTTTTCTGTGCCTGGGTTATTAATTTTTAGGCTCTTTGTGTGTCTTGGTTTGTTTGTGGAGTGTGCGTGTAATGCAATGCGATGGTAGTGCGCGTAGGTTTAAGTATGTGTATAAGGGTCCTAAGGGGCCTTAAGGTTTTTAGCAACGGCAACGTCCTTCAGATATTTTGGTACTGATTTTTCGCGCCATAGCGGATATTTCATAGACACAGTCGTTTTTCCGATGCGTTATTATTTTAAATGTAAATAATAACCATAAACAAAACTAAAACTAAATAATTAAAATGAACAAGTTAGCGGTAGGCTAAATAAAACTTTAACAATACTCATTGACACTTGAAATCTCTGTCTGCCATGATCACGGCCACTGAAAAGTGGCCGAAACGTCGGAATAATAAAAATTAAATAAATTAGCGCGCTTAAAAGTATTAAAACGTAGTTTTATTATATGTATACAAGTCGCGAAAACTTAAGAAATTATTAATACCAGAGGTGTCGCCAATGAGCTGCTGGCCTTGAAGGCGAAACTACACCTAGCCACTGATGCCGGAACACAACTCAAAGTTGTTATGCCTGCATACACTAGACCAACCCACAGCCAGGTGGTAGGGCATTTGCCCGACTGGATGGCTACCACCCCTGGTCGTGGTCACTAATGCTGGAACACAACCTTAAGTTGTGTTCCAGCATTAGTGACCAGGTTCCAGTCTCCCTTAAGAGAGCAGCAGCGCATTTGTAGCACCTTTGGTGTTGCAAATGTCCATAGGCGACGGTAACCGCTTTCCATCAAGTGGGCCGTCTGCCTGTCTGCTGAACTCCTGCAATAAAAAAATAAATAAAAACCAGGGGTGGTAGCCATCCAGTCGGGCAATACTATTCTTTTCCGTTTCTGCACGGAGTGTAGTATAGAAGATACACGGATCTGCGAAGGTACCTATTTTAATCACCCCCAATTACTATACATTTAAATTGTTTGTATATTTAGATTATATTTACTTAACGATGACGATAATAAGTACTTTAAATAAATTATTTTACATTATTTTAATTGTTATTATCATATGTTCAATCTACTTTAATTTTAATTTGCGTCATGAATACTAATTTATAAATGCGAAATTAATGTTTTTTTCTTATTTGCTTGAAAACGAATTTAAGACTTCAATATTCATGATTTTTTTGGCACTGGTACACAAATTTTGCGGTCATATTTAAAAATAAAAACAATTAATAGTGCCTTATATAGGAAAATTTATTTATGACCGATAGCTCTTAATATCGTGCGGTTTGTTCGATGCCTTGTCAATATTCATATCCGGTCTGAGTGTACTTACATCAATATGCTGCTGACTACTCGATTTAGAATTATTATACCTTCAATAGTCAAGTCGTGGTAGTGTAATGGCTAGCGCACGCGTCCCAAACTCAAAGGGCGCGGGTTCGATCCTGGCCGGAACGCATGCACCACTTAGGCAGTTTTCTGATCTAATGTGCATATTGATACAATTAATAAGTGCTTACAACGGTGAAGTTAAAACATCGTGATGCAACCTGCACATCGAGGTAACCGATGTATCAAACCTGCCAAGCTGCCTTGGACTAACGTGGCGGGTATATTGTCCGTTCCTCCTATAATGGGAGGCCTGAGCCCAGCAGTGGGACATTTATAGATTGAAATTGCAAAACTACTTCTATCGTGATTATTTCAAAGATAATATGTTATTTTAACGCTTGTTCTTTTATATGTAAATAATATTAGAATTTATTGTAATATACGTACACATACTTATTGTAAGGTATTAATGTTTTCAATAAATAGCATTCATTTTATTTTTAACAATAACAAAACCGACTTGCATCTAAAAAGCCAGAAATATTTTTTTTCTATAACATCTGGGAGTCGGTGCATTTTGCAATTTTGCTCTTGGTTTTTATGTTTTACCATGGAAAAAGATTCTTCCATGAACAAAAACATACATTTTTACATATCTACATCTTAAAACCCGAAAGGGTTTGACGAAGATGCATAAAGTCTGCGCTTTATGTAAAATTAACAAATATGAGGTAGTTTGAATTTTTACATCTACCCTTTCTCCATTTCTACTTGGTTCTACGTTTTAGTTGCTTGAACAGCTTTAGAAATCATACACTAAACCTGCGGTCAGAGACAGCGATTACTCGCTGCGAGTACAATCGCTGCGAATAGTAGTCACAGCGAGAATTCGCTGCCTGCCTGTCACACAGAGAGTTCTACACGAGAATTTCGACAGTCTGTTGTTGCGCAAATTAGTGTCGTGTCTAGTCTAGAGCGGCGCGCGGAATGGCTATTCCTAGCGAGTACCCTGTCACACACAGCGAATGCGCATTCGCCGAGAATAAAATTGAACATGCTCAATTCAAATCGCGACGAATTCAACTCGCGGCGAGTGAGTCTATTCGCAGCGAATAGCCTGTCACATACAGCGAATACTCGCGGCGAGTAGGCATTCGCAGCGAGTATTCGCTGTGTGTGACCGCGGCTTAACCGCCTGTAGCATTTGTACTACTGCCAGGCGTATACAAGATATGTTTCTCTAAGAGTGTAGGTGTTCGGCGCTCTTCAACAAGGATTGTTCTTGATTTCCCTGGATTCAGATCAGATCCTGACTTGGTGATAACGGAACCACTTCAGTAGTATAAGTCTTTCGAATAAAGAAAAAAACATTAACATCAGCCCACAATTGACAAAGAAATCGCATAACAAACAAGAAAATTACAGTCGAACTGTAAACCTCCTCCTTTTGGAAGTTGGTTAATAAGTATAATAATTAAAATAGTTTCCAGTTTACCATGAAATGAGTCCATACGCATTAAATTGTCAAGGACTACAAGAAAGCAGTTAACTGAAATGTGTTTACACCAGAATTGCAGTGAAAACCGAACTGCAACTGAGCCTTGAGAGTTTCATTGAAAAATAGTTTTATCTTGCCATAAAATAGTTTCAAACAAATGTACTTATATAGTGCTATTACCCGCGACTTCGTCCGTTTTTATTTTTATACTCTGCAAGTAAAAACTTAACTGTAACGTTGAAACCAGTATTTCTTTATTGAAATCAAATCAAATTTATTTGCTTAATTAAAAAATGTTTATAAAGTTGGTATTTATATGCTGTAGTTTACTGTAACGGCGGTTTCTGAGCTGACCGGGATCTTCAAAAAGAGACTGGGTTCAGGATTTAAGCTTATATTAGTAATCAAGAGACTTTTACATTCATGTGTTTCGCTCGCGGCCCGATACAATTCCGTTTTAGATTGTTTTGGGAGGCGTTTCACGTTTGTATTTGAAATCATTATATTTCTTAATATATATGACGACTAAAAAGGTTAGTTGTTACAGTACACATGTTTTGCTTACATGAGAGCATACAAATATATGTATGTAGGAATCGTATTTGTTATTATAAAATAACCATATGACGGAAGTAGTCAATAACCGGATTCTTAATGTAGTAATTGGAAGTTGTTTAACCGGATGTCAATGTAGAAGCATTTATATATTAAGCTAACAGATATCGGAAATGGAGTAACCGGATGTTGGAAGTTAATACGTATGGCGGAAGTTGGTTTTATGAAGGAAGTTTAACTGAAGTGGCGCCACAGCATTACCGGATATTGTCACCGCAGCGCGCTATGAGGACTTTATAAATACTGGGTGTTCGGGCAGAGGGGACGGTATTGAACCAGCAGTCTTCAACCGACAGTCTACGATTCTACAACCAAGTCTACGACTGACAGTCTGCATTGTGGTAGTCTTGGACGAGGAGCACATAATATATTATGGTCGATAATTACTGCTTGATAATCGCAGTATTCTTGGAGGGCAATTGCTGCTCGACACCTGACAAGCGTGGATGCAACTCTTGGAGTTGTCCTAATATATCTGTGTATTATTGTGCATATTTAATATCTATGCAAAAGTGGATGGATGCAGAAGTCGTGGGAGGCCACGACACACCTTCCATGATCAAATTGATCGTGTACTAGCAGAAGGTGATGTCAGGAGCCTTAAGAACAGACGAGCGTGCATGACAAGAGTTATGAATGTCAAAGAGGCAAGTGAGGTGTGTAAGAATAAGCCTAAATGGCACTCTGTTGTTCGTGCCCACCCCGCAAGGGAACTGGCGTGAAGTTATGTATGTATGTATGTAATATCTATAATATTTCAGATTATTATTGTGTTATTCTCGGAGCGTCATTCGTTCGCTCCCGGCGTGAACCCGACATGTATATAAGTGCATTATTACATTACAAATAACTACTCACAAAAATTATAGAATAAAGCTCCGAAACTATCTCCTACCAAAAATCTTTATAAGCATTAATTATATAAAGGAACATGCGTTAAAATAACATAATAGAAATATATCAAAAAAGGAGGAGTTTCTCAATTCGTCGTGTAAATATTTTTTATGTATGTTCAGCCATAACTTTTTGTTTCTGAACGAATCACCAAAGATTATTTTTATGTTGGATTCAGTACAGCTTTAGGATATTTCATTTTCTTGATTAACATATACTTACGTAAAATAAAAGTGAATAAGTAAAACTTTTCTAGCGTAAAAGAAACCCATTTCAAGGGTAATTAAAAAGCAAAACATAAGTATATTCTACAATATCTTGAATTGGTACCAAGTAAAACAGAAAATCAGCACATTTGCAACGTATAGTGATTTTTATGTTGTACTACGTACCGACTTCAGTTGTAAAAAATATTTACCTTTTTTGGATTTTAGTTACTCTTGAACTCGTATTCTTTATTGCTAGATTTTTTTACATTTACAAATTTGTGACGTCATAGGTTTGTACATTTGTGCGAAATACGTGGCGCTGTGAGTTAGGTCAGATGATAAAATTATCTCAGTGCGTGCGGCGCTGTAGCCACAGATATTATGTTTCGACAGTTATGGACTGTATTGGGAGAGATATGAACCTGATCCTTGCACTAGAAAAGCAGAAGCTCCACCAACCTTGAGATCCGTCCTCTACTGGCTTGGTTCACTTTGCAGCACATATATGAACATTGCATGGCACCAACTTCACTATGGAGTGATCACTTCTTTTGATCAGTATTACACAATAAGTTCTTGGCACGGCCAGTAATTAATAGTTAGCGTAAAATATGTTTTGAATCAAAAAACGCACGGCGCGATCTTCCTTTGTCAAAACGTTGACAGTCAGTCATCAAAATATGGCTGCCTTGACCCTTCGTGTATTGGCCGTCGCCTCACTCAGAAAGAGGGTAGACAGTAAAATTGATGGAGCGATATTCTACCTACATTATACTAGGCAAGGACCGAACACAGTGTATTCAACTGAGCGCTTTCCTATTGGGAGTGACATTGCTTTTCCGTATACGTTGTATCACAAGGGCCGTTTGATAAGGATCACGTGTCATTGAATCTCTATTGTTGACAACCGATTTTGGGTCAAGGTATTTGCACACATTTGGATGATATTCCTCTTGATATATAATAAATTAGGACTGCTGTGGTCACGACTTTAAGGAACAGGATTCCTTCACTATCCCAAAACACTCAGCCATAACTTTGCCAGCGGTAGGAGCAACTCGAAATTTCTTAATGGATGGAGAGGATGGTTGTGTCCAAGATATGCTTTGTTTTTTAGTTTCAGGATCGAAATGGTGGACCCACGTTTCATCCATGATGATAAGGCAACGGCAAAAATTATCCGAATCATGCTGAAACATTTTGAGATTCCGCTTAGAAATTTCCAAACGTCGCTTTTTGTTTTCGTCGGTTAACGACTTTAGGCATAGCGTCGAGCCACGAACGGCGGCGTGCTCGCCAAGGTATCGACAACAGCCCAGCGCAGACTACTACTAGATTTGTCCATGAACTATAACGAATGTTCAAATAAGCTAGTTAGGGACGCCTTCTCTAGTATGTAGTACATTAAACTTCATTGGTTGCAAACGTCTACAGGCGACGGTAACCTCTTAGGTGGGCCGGCTGTCTTTGCTTGCCAGCTTCGCAATAAAGACATATAAGAATGTAAATTATCGTTTTAGTGGAAACTGTGTCGGAATAACCTAATTTTTATGCATCCGAAGAACTTCAAATCGCGCCCGGGGAAATTCCCGTGGGATTACCGGCATAAAAAATATCACACATTTTATTATATTAAATTTGCTATCGATCAGTAAATAAATCACATTGGAATTCCATTTTTTTTTTGATCTGGTTATTTTAAACAATTCCCAGAAAGATTCCCGCGGGATTCCCAGCATAAAAAGTAGCGCAGAGTTTAAGTCTAAAAATCAGCTGTCGATCAATGAAAACCGCATCGAAATCGGCCCAGTAGTTGTTACGTGAATCCCGAACAAACAGACAAGAAATCTAAAAAAATCGTTTATATAGTCTATTCCGGTTTTTTTTTATAGCTTTAATGTACAGACACGACAACTTTAGACTTTTATAATATTACTAGCTGTCCCGGCAGACGTTGTTCTGCCCTGAAGAAATAAAATTTAGAACCCGATTGCAGCGCCACCTACCGGGTCCAATTGTGAATCTAAACCATCCTCGAATCCACACACAAAAAAATTCAATCAAATCAGTCCAGCCGTTTAGGAGGAGTTCACTCTCAACACACATACAGAAGAATTATATATATAAAGATAGATATTTTTGTTTAAGTATTAACAAAATCGTTTACAGATAATGAGTTTTAAAAATATTGGCAAATGGCATTGCAGTGCCATATAGGACGCAAGGCTTGGACATTTATGGCCTGAACGATAATAGGCACGTGCCAATATTAGAAACCCATTGTCCGATTAATTTACTATCGCTGTTTCCGCAAATTTAAACATAGGCTTTATTATATTTTTTATAACTTTACTTAAAGGTTGTTCCTATTTTTGTCGTTAAGATTAGCTAAGATTAAAACTTCGGGTAAAATTGCAAATAGATTTTTTTTTTAAGCTAGCAAGGTATCATAATGAAACATACACATTTTTTTGCATGAGATCAGTAGACAGCCCACCTGATGGAAAGCGGTTACTATCGCCTATGGACATTTGTAACACCAAAGTTGCTACAAATGCGCTACTGATCTCTAAGGGGACATAGGAACCTGGCTACTAATGCCGGAACACAACTCAAGGTTGTTAGGGCGGCATACCCTAGACTAGGAGCGGTAGCCATCTAGACGGGCAAATACCCTACCACCTCGCTGTAGGTTGTTTATTCGCCTGTTACGACAGGCCACCCGGCAGCAGGAAATTGTATTCTTTCTCCGTTCCTGCACGGATATAATTCAGGAACGGAACCATAAGTGTTTAATTTAATGCCTGAAATTCTAATGAGAAAAGTAAATAAGACTAAATTGAAACTAAACACCACTACGCATAGTTCATTTTTCTACAACAATTCTTTTACCGTCACAGCTGTATAGCTTTGGAACGCGCTGCCAATTGCTATCACACAAACAAAATTACTACCGATATTTAAAACGATGATCAGAAAATATTGGGGAATGTGTCTTTGGAATATGACAATATTTATATGTATGTACTTATATATTTATCTATAAACATTTATATATTTTTGTAGATATGTATTGGAATGTTATGTATATTAGGTATATATCTATTTAATATATAGAACATCTGTATATACTAAATTTATATATTAATTACTAGAATGTAAAGTAATTGTACTATGTATTATGTATACCACCATCGTCATTATATTCTCAATTAATTCATGGGGTTGTCTGGAAGAGATCCCTTTTTAGTGATAAGATTGCCCTTTGTCTATAATTAGATATAGTTTTAGTCTGTAAGTTCTTTTTTGTATTTATTATATATTTGTATTGGTGTACAATAAATAGTTATTGTTTGATAAATTCATGGGAATATTAAATTAATGTTTAGAAAACTAAAATATTACAAACTACAACAATGAAAACTTAGATAGATAATTTCTTAATTCTACATTAATACAAAATAAATTAATAGGCTAAAACTAATAGAACTAAACTTAAATTAGTTATAATAATGTAGTAGTATATCTATATTATAATACTTTCTCTTGCACGAAAAGCATCTTTAAAGCAACGAAAAGTGTTTTCATTAGCACCCCACTTTAGGGGTACATAGAAGAAGAAGAAATGAGAATTGGCCAGCAAAATACGTAACTCGTCATAACACATGCTGCAAAAAGTTGACGCTACTAACCTGTTCTTTTTTTTATAGATAACTAGCGGTCCCGGCAGACGTTGTCCTGCTCTGAAAAAATAAAAATCTAGGACCCGATCCCAGTGCCACCTACCGGTTCCAATTGTGGATTTAAACCATCCGGGGACCCACTCAAACACACAAAAACAAAATCAACAAAATCGGTCCAGGTGATTCGGAGGATTCTAGAACCCGATCTCAGCGCTACCTACCGGTTCCAACGGGATAAAAAGTATCTATATCCGTCTCCTGGTTCTAAGCTACCTCCCCACCAATTTTCAGCCAAATCGGGACAGCCGTTCTTGAGTTATATATAGTGTAACTAACACGACTTTCTTTCATATATATAGATTTCAATGAAAGCTTTTTCAATAAACGTCTCATTATTTAAATCATATTTTTTTACTATTCAATCGTATACCTATTCATACATAGTCTTTTCAATTTCATCAATTTTCCGAAATTGAATGCAAGCTAATTATGACTTCGATAAATGCAAGCAATTGATCACCTGACCTTTTTCAACTTATTTTGAAGTATTGATATGAAAGCAATAACATGCATTATCAGTCTAGGTCATAAGAACATGTGAATACACTAAAAAGGTTTTGGGTTTTTAATTTTATAGGGTTGTAAGTACTCGTAGTCTGAATTTTAAGTATTAAGCTTCAAAGAAACCTTTTTAAGGTTCCATTTTTTTATTACACGAGTTCAGCAGATGGCTAGACGGTTCAATAAATTATAACACCACACAAAGTCACAAACACACAACTAACAACAAAACTTACACACATAACACCAACGCGCACTACAACCGCATTGCATTACACACACACTTCACAAACAAACCAAGACACACAAAGAGCCTAAAAATTAATAACCCAGACACAGAAAGGAAAACAATAAACATGGCACTAGTTAGGATAATATATATATAGGTATAGACATATGGCACACACTGCACATGCACTTCCTCACAACACTTTACTTTAGTATTAAAATTATAATAAATTAAAATAATAAGTTATTCTTAAGGTACATCACAACACAAACGTACATTCATTAAATGTCACACACAATAACAAAGCAACAGATAAGCGTGTACAACTTCCTAACTTCTTAAATTTAATTGTAAAAAAGTATAAATAATAAAAAAAGGTAATCTGAAACCTGGCCATTAACACCGGAACACAACTCGAGTTGTTATGGCGGCAAACTCTAGACCAGGGGTAGTAGTTATCCAGACGCGTAAATACCACTTACGACAGGCCGCCCGGCCGCAGGAAATTCTATTGTTGTTCCGTTTCTGCACGGATAAGGAAAAGAACGGATAAGAAAAAGAACGAATAAGAAAAAATCCGTTACGTAAGAGTAAAAAGGAATCAACAATGGTGGTCTTATTCATTGAATTTCTCATGTTGAAGATATGGATTTGAACTAGGTAATGCAGTCTCGTATTTACTAAAGTGTAGCATAATTGCGAAATTAATTGATTTTTAATGAAATAAATTACTAGTGAATATCCATTAAGTAGGGAATTAAATAAAAAGCTTTAATTAGTATATTAAATATTTTTATCTTATTTTAAGAGGTGTTTAGTTTTGTTACAGTTATGACTATGATCTAATCGTTTTTTTAAAGGGCCTAACAAGCCCTGGCGTATTTAGGAACTTTAAATTAGCAGCTCTTTTAATTGGGTGCTCTATTCCAACTTCGTTAGATCTTTTGTTGGAGCTGTTATTTTTTTTTCTTTACTATTACTTTACGTATATATATTTACCTGCATTGTTCTTTTTGAGATTCGTGGTAGCATAATAGCTAACGCACGCGTCCCAAACTCAAAGGGCGCGGGTTCGAATCATGGCGGGAACGCATGTATCATCTAGGCAGTTTTCTGACCTCATGTGGATATTGTTGCAATCACCGTGGGCTTACAACGGCGAACAAAAACATCCTGATGGAGCCTGCACGTCGAGCTAACCGACGTGTCAAATCTGCCAAGCCGCCTAGGACAAGCGTGGCGGTTGTACTGTCCGTTCCCCAATAGTGGGAGGCCCGAGCCCAGCAGTGGGACGTTTATGGGCTGTTATTACTATTATATTGTTTTGATGTATGTATATTCCTTCTTTTCTGTATTTAAAGACTTTCAATCTAAGCTGTAGCTATTCAAGGCTGCGACTGAAATTCCAGTTATTGTTTTCCGAGACGGCTTTTAAGCAAATTCAGATCCATCTCAAGTTTCTCAAGGTTCTGATGTCTTGCCCCAGTTTCTTCCGACGTGCCCGTAGACGTTGACTTCTGTTTTAGAACAAAGAATGATCCAGAAGGAGCACACGTAAGTTCGCGATACTTATGTCAAAAAGTTTTGGCATTTTTATTGATTGTTTAATCTATTTATTTTATGCTTCATTCTACATCAAGTCGTAATAAAGCTATTATTTGAGCTGTATTCTCTCCATATTTAAGAAAACGGACAATACACCCCCACCGCTTATCCAAGGCAGTTTAGAGGGTTTTACACATCGGTTTTTTCGATGTGCAGGTTTCATCACGATGTCTTCCTTTCCCTATTTCACACATTAGGTCAGAAAACTGCTTCAATGTTGCATGTTTTTCCGGCCAAGATTTGAATCCTTATCCTTGAGTTTGGGACGTGAGTACATTAACCATTAAGAGACGGTTCCTATATCTTACTATTCCTTCGCTTGCCATTATTTGTATGGAGCTATGTCAAATTTAGCCGATAGTAAGGTAACTGAACGCTCGGCCATAATCTAGCATGGCTTAATAAAATAGCGTTTACTCATTCTGTTTAATTTCAATGTTCTTACACAATGCCCTACATTCCGGTACTTTGGATATTTGAGAAGTGGTCTTCACTTAATAATGACCTATTTTACACAAGGAATGGGGTAAGTGAGATTGCTTTGAGCAAAATTGTTTGTAGATTTAAGACGATTTGAATTGTTCCTGAAATAATTTTAATTACACTTTATCAAACTTTATTCGCGTGCTTTCGCTTGCATAACTTTTAGTTTTGTGTCGTACGGAAATTCCCTCATTTTTCTAAAAGAAATGCACTCTAAATTCATCTGCGATCTTAACCAAATTTCATAAGAAACGAAAACAATATCGAAAATCTTGAAAAAAAAATTTGGAAGTTTAAGTTTTGTTAGTATAATTCTCCAAAAATTTGTTTCAATCAAGCCACAAATAGTAGATATATGTATGAGTTCTCGAGTTAATCGTGTTTCGTACGATGACTGAGAATTCCGATAGCCCACTTATCCAATCCCTCCATTCCATTCTTCTATCCCATTTTTCCTATCCCATCCTTACTAGCCTATTCTCCTATCCCACCCATTCTATTTCTTTACTGCCATCTGTCGGAAACGTTTCCGTATAATAACGGAAAGCTCCCGAACGAATCAATTTGCAATCCGACGAAAAGTGCAACGCTATTGTCAAATTCTGTCGGAAACACATTCTCGAATGTGTTTGTTTCACGTAGGATGGCAAACTGATTTATTCGGGAGTTTTCTGTTCTTACACGGAGACCACACACATCACACCCGACGTTTTTGAATAACCCTACTGATCCCTCTATTCCATTCGTCCTTTTCGTTAAGTTTATGTTAGGTTTTGCAGCTCTGCAATAAAAAAAACAAAACTGCACAAAAATCTCGAGCCAGTTATATGTAAGACATATAAGATGGTAACCCAACGCCTAAGATAATATTACCCCATTACTCAAACACATCCCGGTTACCTTTTACGTGTAACAAGATCCCTAAATCAATCAACCCACAAACCTCGGAGCTAGAAAAGAAAAAGGGCCAGCCCTATTTTCATTAATTGCATTAATAAATACACGTAGTGATGTGGAACATAGAGGATTATTTATTATCTATAAAGGGCATAAGGTGATAAGGCCCAAAAAGTGTTTCGCTAAGCTCTGGATTTGGTATGGATATTTTTATTATTTCAATTTTGAACAGAGGTCATTTCTTTCGTATTATATTATAAAAAGAGAAGGTTTGTGAGGATGAATGCACATTTGTTACTTTCACGAAAAAACTGCTCAACGGATTTTGACGAAACTTTACACTATTTAAGTTATATATCAGAATAATACAGGCTAAATTTTTTTAGTGCGTCAGATCAGGAGACAAGCAGACGGCCCATCTAATGGAAAGTAGTTACCGTCTCCTATGGACATCCCAAAGGTACTGCCGGTCCCTAAAGGGATACGGGAACCTGGCCACTAATGCCGGTGCCGGGGACTATATTTGAATTCCTAAATCAGCCGTAATAGCAAAATAGTCAAGTGGCAATTATTTCTTTCGTGAAATATAAGACTCTCTATTGCTATAGCTAAGTTGTTTGTTTAATTTTGTGTTTTAAAAATGTTTAAACAAAGTTAATAAAAGTTATTTATTTATATTTCATTTTTAATGGTAGTTGTTGATTATGAATTATATTTTAGTTGAGTGCACCACCAAAAATATAATTCTTCTTTAAAATCTCCTTAGACACCGGGTTGGCAGGAAGAGATCGTTGTAAACAATAAGGCTGCCCATTGTTCTAATGCAAATGTATCCATATTAATTAGATTGGACCACAAAAAATACACCCTCAAAATGTTGCGGTGTATGGACCAAACTGCCCCAGATTCGGTCTTTTGGTCCATAAATCCTAAAAAAATGTTGAGGGTGTATTTACCAAACTGTCTCCAGACTCGGATTCAGCGCATCAAGATACATAAGAATAGGTGGGTTTAATCAAAATTACAGATCATTTTTGATTTTTTTGGGGTTCGATATTATTTAGGTTTAAGTTTATGGTGAACAATAAGGAGTTTTCATTCATTCATTCAAAAGTGATGATATATTAAATATGTGGCCTGTGACAAGGTTTCAAGCAACAATACAAATTTATTTATTTTCTTTTATAATCTAGGAAATAACTTTCGTAGTATTTATTTAAAAATAGGTTACGCCACGGTTCGCTTACACAAGCGAATTGTCGTGATATATCCTAGTTCCAATATTATAAAAACTTTATAACAAATCAAGCGTTTTTTGTCACGGATTTACAACTTTGACCCTGTTCTCAATATGTCTCAGACTTTATATTCGTTTGTAACGCGTTAAAGGCCCGTTTTTCTCCGTACAGGAGAAATAATACAATTTCCTGTGGCCGGGTGGCCTGTCGTAAGAGGCGACAAAATAACCCACAGCCAGGTGGTAGGGGACTCGCCGGACTGCGATAGCTACCACCTTTTGTCTAGAATATGCCACCATAACAACCTTCAGCTGTATTCCGGCATCAGTGGCCAGGTTCCAGTTTCTCCTTCAAGGCTGGTAGCACATAGGCCGCTAATGTTTATAGGCGATAGTAACCACTTTCTATCGCAGTTGGGCCGTCGGCCTGTCTGCTGTGCTACGACAATAAAAAAAGGCACTTAAAGCTAAGAAGACGGCGGGGCGGAATTGTGAGCAAATTTCTAGGATCTCTTTCCACATACATTGGGTAACACCGCGCCGAAGGGCACCGTAGACAACGGCCACAGGTGGACTGGCTTCGGCGAACAACAAGAGCACTCGCAAAAAGACTTATAAATGAGAAAAAGCTGAAAGAAAAGTAAGAAATACCGAGGTGGTTTTAATGGGTAGGACGAATGATTTACGACGCTTTATCTCCGCCCGTTATAAGTCGTCAATAATTATTAGAAGTAAGATAGTAACTCGAGTTGGTCCATATTTTTATTTTTTTATTTTTTCAACAAGTTTTTTCAAATGATTGTTTGTTGATTACGCAGCTAGTAAATTGTAATATCACAGAGCCTTTGACATCATTATTTCACTAAAAACTTGACCCGCGAACAATCAGTAAAATTACGCTCGTCATTTGTAATTTGTAAATGATGTTTCTAATATTTTTGTAACGGGCGTGAAAAGTGATATACCTAATTATGTCATCACTCGATATGTATCTAGTGATATGTGAAACCTCTCATTCGTCATTAATGCCTCGTGATAGTTTTATAGACTTGTCCCTTCAGCTTGACCCGCATTTTGAGATCACTGTTGTACACAGTTATTGCCATAACCAGCGTTTAGTAATAAAATATAACAAGGGCTCATTGCGAGTAATTGCCAATGTGGCTTTATAGATCAATTCTATTGTGCCCAGACCCGAAAACAAAGTGTCGTAACTGTGCCCTACTAGCCTGACAACATTTGTTATTGGATTAACTACAATTGAGATCTTTCGATTATTTATTTTTTCGAAGTGTAAGGGTGCTGTCAGACAGTAAGCGATCAGGCGTTCGCGTTTTGCGTTTGTTGTATTATATTCAAATTCAAATTCAAAAGTTTTTATTCAAAATAAGTTCCACTGGAGAACACTTTTTGAAGGTCATACATTTAATTTTTTACTTCCTATTCTATGTACACCGCTTCGCAACGTGTTGATGCTGTAAAGGAGAAGAAGCGGCAAGAAACTCCCCAGCAACACGTCTAAATATTGTTTTTCTTTATATTTCATATTCTATTTATATCTCAAGTTCTTTTTTTTAATAAGTTTTGTACAGAAGTATGTTACAGAATCACTTTTTGAAGAATTAATGGAGTTGTAGCAAACAATGTATACTCAATAAGACCAAGACAATAAAAGGAAAGAAAAATAATATTATAGTTATAATAATGACATGCGTGCTAAAATTTTATGCAGCAATATGTCTCCACAAATTCCTTAAAAGCATGGCAAGATTTAAAAAAATAAAAACGTTATACAAAATTTAGTATAAGAGGTTGGAGCTAGGTGCTATGTAAATGAATTTTTGTCATTTAAATATTCTTCGATAGTGTATTTCGTTATAGAGGAGCCCAAGAGGCTAAATTGGAACTTACTCAAGCGTCGCGGGGGCTTTTTGGATTGTGAAGATTAGATGCTAAAAAGAAAAAAGGTTATATGATGTATATATGCCCTTTCACTGTTGTAAAAAAAGAGTCACACCGAAATACTTGAGCGCTTCAGATATTAATAATGTATGCACTCCGTGTGTTTCTGATAACGGAGATATTATATAAACATACCCAGACAGCAGGCATTCTGACCGCGTCGGTCAACCAGGACGCGCGTGTTCACACGTTCATTACTGTTTCGGTGTCCACATTGATTGGAAGGAAGATGGTAATCAAAAAATTAATAATGTTAGTGAAAAGTGAATGTTTTTTTTTATATTATGATGCTAAGAATAACGATTATAAAAATTGAGGATAAGTAGCAGAAACATGGTTGGAAATTGCCAGAGAAATGGGGATTGAAAATAGTAAAGTAGTTGGGGTTGTCTGGAAGAGATCACTTTTTAGGGATAAGACCGCCCTTTGTACATAACTAGATATAATTTTAGTCTTTAAGTTCATGTTTGTATTGGTGTACAATAAAGAGTTATCTATCTAAAGTTTATGAGATTATTAGGCTAGAGAAAAAATTGTCTCCATATTTTTCTCCAGTCTAATTTACTGGGTCTACACAGTATTTCCTTTTTCGTTTCCACTTTGTTACCGCTAATTAACACAGAATCGATAGTTCATCTTCCGATGAAGAACTATCGCCAAAAATTATGGTCAGAGTAGCGGCATCGCGTACACCGACCAACAACGGGCGAACGCAGAACGCGAACGCCGAACGCTCGAACGCATGACTGTTTTCTATCTGATAGCACCCTAATCTGTCATGATCGCCTTTGCACCCAGAATAGTCGTAGGATAGTCTTTACGATGTAAGTTGTAAAGTCATTCTGCTTAGTGCTTTCTCTATTCGGTTTTCCATTGACATTTTTTTATTTATTTTTTATTGCATGAGTTCAGCAGACAGGCAGACGGCCTACTTGATGAAAAGCGGTTACCATCGCCTATGGACATTCGCAACATCTCAATGTTCGGCGGTAAATGCTATGTACTACAGTACTGCTATATGCTACTACATATAATAAAACATCCTACAAAATGACTTTAATGCCCATGCTACATCTGGGATGTAGTTGGTATTAGTGACTGTCCAAATGCGACTTACTTATAGCGTTAAAAATAACACCTTTCTTTAATGATTAGCTACATTAGAATATATACATAAATATCGCAACTCCAATAACGCATTAAATCCGGCACTGCATCTGCGTGACACAATTACTAATACATTATGCCAAGTGCAGGAAGAAGCATACATAATATCACTCCAAAAATTAAAAATTCAAAATAACTGACTATTTTACTAAGACTTATTATAAATAAAATAGTAAAAAAGTTGGTTTAATTTTTCCCGGGTCATTTTGGCTGACGGTTGCGAACGGAACGGGAACACGTGACCTAATGACCAGGGTTATATGAAGAGAGAGAGTGTCGATTCTGTCCTATTGACTTGTCATGTTAATACAAGTCTTAGGTCCTTGTGGTAAAGTTCATTCTTAATTCAAACATAAATAACTGCTCCTTTCCAAGAGCAGCCTATGAAATCATATGTAATTAATCCATTTTGTGTTCTATTCTTTTCGCACTAAAGTCGTTTTTGAATTTTAAATAATGATACGAATCGATGGGATACTTTTGTGGATTTATGTATTCCTAGTAAAATTCGACCGAGAGAGGGTCGGAACACGGGATGAGTGAGAAACCCCGCCAGATAGTTGGTAACCAACCAACCATAATAAGAAAAAAGGCCGCTGTGGAAGTTTTAAGGTTATTTAAAAAGTATGGTAACGGTTTTCGGGAATTTTTGTTTGAAAATGAAAGGGACAGAATAGCAAAATCACTTGAATTAATTCGATAATGACCACACCATTAGATGATTATGAATGTGACTATAAATTTGTTAGCTCCATCGTTACGGTTTTTTGGAATGAATTATCATTATCATAAATAATATAAAATTTAAAAGCCTCTAAACATAAATACAAACATATTATACAATATATAATATTTCTGTTATAATAGTAATAACATTCAAGATAAAATTAGAACAATCGAATTCCAAATTTGAACTTTCTCTCAACCTTGTCCTAATACGGCGGCTTTGTTCCACTTTAAAAATAAAAAAACTCTTTTAAAACTAAATTCATGAAAATGTATGAGTTCTTATTATTTTATTTGTTTTTGAAATCACTTCTTATTAAGCAGTGATGTTATCAACGGAATGCTAAAAACCTATTCGATGTAGGTCATCGAATGAAATGTGCCATAGACAAAGAGGTTTTATTTGAAACAAGAAATCGAATAAAAATTGCATCTTGTTCTTCATCGTTTATATAGAGTATTCCAGTTTTTTTTTAAATAGCATCAATGTACAGACACGGAATTTGTAGAATTTTATCTTAATATATATAAATTACGTGTCACGTTGTTTGTCCGCGATGGACTCCTAAACTACTTGACCGATTTTAATCAAATTTGCACACCGTGTGCAGTTTGATCCGACTTGAAAGATAGGGTAGCTTAGATTTGGACCCGGTAGGTGGCGCTGGAATCGGGTTCTAAATTTTATTTCTTCAGGGCAGAACAACGTCTGCCGGGACAGCTAGTAATATTATAGATTTTCCTAAAGTTTTTGTCCTAAACTTAAATTAATTTTACTACAATACTACGTAGGTTTATTTTAATTTTAAAAGACAGTGCGGTCAATCAGAGTAAGGAATTTCCACTGTTTCAGTGGCTATGCTATCCTAAAAATATTTAATATAAAGTACTACGTAATACAAATACTATTTTGAATTCGAAATAGTTTTCGTTGGCTAACTTTCTTAAGCTCTACCACTTTAAATTCCTGAACTTTTTCCGGAAACGAACTTTCCGCTATTTACTATGGTACGGGTGTCTGTCATCGGCCCCCAAGTGGTCTGTTTTACATTACACAAGTGTAACATGTTTAGCTTGGAAATATACAATGTTAAAAAATTGTGATTTTAGAAGCGAATATGTTGTGCGAAGTTACTTATGATTCTAATAAATATATAATACACATACGTAAAATCACGAAGACTCCACACCAATGTCATTTAGATAACATAATTGCAAGTAACCAACAAGGAAATACATTAAAGTACTGAGATTTTAATTCCCAATAATCTTTCATGGTAACTCTCTATTCTCCATCCATCCATCTATACTCGGCGTAAACCGTGGGCTACGTGGGCCATCACCTACAGTCTTGCACTCCTAGTAGCCTCGCACCTCCGAAAACAAGACAAGTAAATTTTTATGTCGAATTTTTTTAATGCATGATTTCAACAGACGGCCCATACGATGAAAAGCGGTTGCCACGCCAAAGATGCTACCAATCTGCTGCCGCTCTCTGAAGGACTTTCTCACTGGAACCTTTTTTTTTTTTTATACAGGGGAAATCCGTTTGAGGACCGTAGGCCACGCGAGGGGGAAAGGTCGCGGCCCGTGAGTGGGATTCGCCAGGTCGGGGTGGCACTAGCACCCCACGTTGAGATGTGAGATGCTATTGCCACGCCGCGGTTAGGGATACCCACTAAAACCCCTGTCCGATCCCAAGCGTCCTTTGTCCGGGCTGTGGGCTCGCTCGCGCATTCACCACCAGCCCGGACGGACGGCGGCCGGCCCCTTTGCGGGCTGGCCTCACCATTTGGTAGCCGGAGATCTGGGTCTCTCCGGCTCCTCAACCTCACCGCTCTCACTGGAATCTGGCCGTTATGCCGGAACGCAACTCAAGGTTGTTATGGCGGCATACTCTAGACTAGGGGTGTTAGCCATCAAGGCGGGCAAATATCGTACCACCTGGCTGTGGGGTGTTGTTGAACATTGTGTTCTTTCTCTGTTCCTGTATAGAACAATTTTATTCGTTGTAAAAGAATAAACCTTGTTCATACCAAATTCATAATTAAACTACACTACAAAAAAAAAACTTAAAAATCGAATACTATTATAAACATATTTATAAGTAAAAAATGTAGTCTAGATTGCTGCCCGCGGGGAGCATTCCCAAAATGCTGGCCGCATTTCTACGTATGGCAACGCTAATCCGTTGCCCTAAATATTGGCCAGCCCTTTGGTCACGTGAGACTTCTTTTAATCGCCTTGAAAAGTCTCGATAAAGTTGATAAGCCTCACGTTCCCATGGCCCCAAAATCTCAACCCCGAAAGCTACAAATATGTATCCGTCACCGATGGATGCATATTTGCGGCGTTTCAGAGTTTCTAGAAATGTGGCAGCTCTTCCGGCAGTGACGGCTGTATTTGGAAGATGGGAAGCCGCTAATATCAAATTCTTTTTTATTTCGGCTAGCGAAGTTCGCGGTAACTATTACGGGGAACAAGTGCCAGTAGTCAGTTTCAATTGTTTTCCAAATCAATCTATTTGCGTTACCAGCGGGCCTCGCAAAATGTATATACTGCCCGTATGAAATTTAGGGATTGCTCCACCACTGCATCCATCCATCATATATCTTTATCATACTAGCTGTCTTATCACTACTAATAAATTGAAATATTGCCTATATATTTTTCCTGAAGTCTTGCAATAATTTATGTTTAAAATTTTTTAGCCTGTTACGTTTGAAATTTAATGACCAATTTGACAACAGAGGAAAATTTATTAATACATTATACATAAATTGTAATATACGCATACAATAAAAGATATTAACATGTCATTAACATTGTGACATTCAAAGAACTATTGACCTATAAGATAAAATTATTCCGTAATAATTAGACATTGTCGTTTTGTATCATTGATTGGGAAACTATTTCCTAAAGCACGCAACAGAGAAGTCTTGAGAAGCTTTGCGTAAAGGAGCGTAGCGTGGGTGCGGTCATCATACCCTGCCGACAGCAAGTGGTGCGAAGTCTGAGCCATCTGTCAGAACACTCCGTATTACACAGCTAGTAAAATTTATGTTGCTTTTATGTTTAAATTGGTGGACTACAATAGACAGGCTGATGGCCCTCCAGATGGAAAGTGTTTACTGTCTCCTATGGACATTTGCTACACCAAAGGTGCTGCCGACCTTGAAGGCGAAATTGGACCTGGCTACTAATGCTGGGACACAAGTAAACGCCTTACCACCTAGCCTTGTATTGTTTACCATTTACAGTATGCCTCCCAGCTGCAGGATTTAGTATTCTTTCTCCGTCTTTACACCTAAATTAATGCACTTCTGTTGTTGACTTCTTAAGAAAGCGGTGTATATAGTCTCCTTGCTGTGATTCTGTGATTCCGAGCAGGGGCGTCTTAATTATATTAGGTGCAAAAATTGGGTTCATTTTCTTGCCAACAGTAAAAAACAGAATTTAATTTATATGTTAAATTTGTTAGATCTTTTATCATTTCGCTAAAACAGGAACCTATTGGAAATCCTCGTGTCCATCCGCTGTCGCACGGTATTGTCGATATAAGGCGATCGGATAGCGCCCTCTAGGAGCCTGAGCCTGGGTGCCATGCACCCCTTGCAACCCTGGGTGAAGACGGCACTGATTCAGACGAGAGCATTAGAAAAAACATTTAGGTAATAAGTTATCATTATATTGGTTTTCTGCAGTAGATTCAGTTCAACAATTTACAATCAAGACAAAATCCTTAATGATGTGAGTTTTTCTAGAGTCTAAGGATAAGCAAGCAACACTACGATGAATTTACTAAGAACTAAAGATTATTTTATTAATAACACAATTTAAATTAACATTATCACAAACAAGGCGCCAATAATAATTAAAAAAAGTTCTCACAACAACATGATGATAGGAATATTCCTGCGTCCGCAAGACCTTGGGGTTATCTGTAGGCCTTGTGTGGTCTTATAGGCCAAAGGGTCTTGCGAAAATAGATTACCATTATTATCACCGTAAATAAGGCAAACACGTGAGAAACTCAAAACAGTATTAAGGCGTTGGATAGTCTATACGTACTTGTCAATACATTTATTCATTCATTATAGAGTAGAGCTTCGATCGATTATGTTTTTGATCCAAGCAGTAGAGCGTCCAAATTCTAAATCATCCCAAGAATGCTGTAGCTATTTAATCATATATGGAACTTCTAAAAATCATCAGTCGATTCACTCATTCCTTCATTCGTTTCGGAGCAGAGTTCTGAGCAATGCAAAAAATATGTTGTTGCCATTTTGGTAACAACAGAACTTTTATAAAATAGTCAGGTTATTCATTCATTCTTTCGTTCGTTACGGTGTTTCATAGTCTTGAGTAACAGAAAGCATATACTATAAATATTTTGGCAAACACGGGACCCATACAAAATTGTCACACAGCCCAAAGTAACGTAAAATATATGCAATTTTTAAAAATCATCACGTCAAAAATCATTCATTGAGGAGCTTTATTCAGAGAAAGGCAATTGATATTCTGTGGCCATTTTGTCAAAATACGAGTAGAACTTTTATAACATCGTCGATTCATTCATTCATTCCTTCAATCGTTATGAAGCATAGTCCGGAATAACAGATGGATATCCAATTTCGGAAAAAAGTCGGCTCAAATGAACAAATTAGGTACACTGAGCTCGGAACTCTCAGAATGAAGCCAGTTAAAGGAAGACAATCGCGTCGCAGTGCGTTATGAATTGCGGATAAAGGAGGAATAGTTTACAGTGGATTCATTACTGTTAACCACACAGACCCAACCGACAACCACACGTGCGCAGAAGGTTTGCCGATTGCCTCATGATTTCACGCGTCGATGGTACAGTAGGGTTGACAAAAAAGGTTACATAAATAGTTATTGCAATAAATTTATTATTTTAATTTATATGTATATATATATATACTTTACATAAGTATATACAATAATAGTAAGTAATACAATATAATAATAATAGTAAGTAGTCATCGGCAAACTTTCTGCGCACGGATTATACATAAATTTACGCACAAAAGTTTTTACAAAATGCTTCACTTCATTTGATGCTTTTGTTTACGTAGGCTCTATCTATACTGTTGGAATCTCCAACAAAAAGTTTTTATTAATTTGGTGTGGGGAGTTTTTAGCGGGAACTGTAAGGGGACGTTGTTCTGTGCAGTTTTATTTTCTAAAAATGTGTAAAATTACTCTAAAATGAACAATAGTTGTAGGATATTTATAGGTTTTGAGTAGTAATTATGTGTTTTTGCGAGAAATGTGAACTATATAGCCAAATGTGGCCTTTCGAGTTTTCATAAGAACTCCGTTGAATGATGTCGATTGTAGCCTACAATACAATGGCACCTGGCTTAAAGGCCTAGTTGCCAAGCCTTAAACATAAAACAAAATAATAAATAATTTGGTGTGGCATGGTACTGGCCACCAAACATAATAAATGTTTAAATTTAGAACATATATTGTTCTTTTGTTTTCTATCTGTTTATACCAAAACGCGAATATTATTTAAATAATTTTAAGAACATTAAAAGGCGAACAGTTTGTTCCATGTGCATTTTTAAATTGTATTTTTTTGTATTTGGCTACATAAAGTGCCCTCGACGAATCTTGACGCACTTTTGGATGATACTACTTTTAGAATCTGTGTCATTATTTGCCTGGGGGCAGCCTATATAGTCCCACCACTCTGTCAATGCTCTATCAATAGGGTGGAAAACTTGATAAAAGGCTGGTGTCTGTTTTACTCAAAGATTAAGCCTTGCTATACAACGCGGCTACCCCGGCATCCTTTTGGGAACGTTCCCCAATAAATGACAGTGGTTTAGGAACAATTTTTATCTTTACTATTGAAGCCCCTATATTATTTAGTTTCATTTAATTTATGTAGTTGTTGTTCATAATATAGTTTAATTTTAACTTAATTCGGTAAGTGACTGTGGTTTGGGACCAATACCTTGATCTTTATGTATTTTTCCCTTTTTTAGTTAGTTTTTTTTTATTGCAGAAGATCAGCAGACAGGCAGACGGCCCACTTGATGGAAAGCGGTTACCATCGCCTATGGACGACATACTTTAGACCAGGGGTGGTAGCCATCCAGTCGGGCAAATGCCCTACCACCTGGCTGTGGGTTGTTAAGTCGCCTCTTACGACAGGCCGCCCGGCCGCAGTAAATTGTATTCTTTCTCCGTTCCTGCACGGATAAAATGTTTAATTTTCATACAGTTCATAGTATAATTTATAACATATTTAAGCTTTAAAACACAAAATTTAAAGTAGTAACGAAAATCTTCAAAAGTTTAATTTTTAATTTGTTTTTTAGTTTATATTGTATTTTTGAATATTTCAATTATTTTATTAGCGATAAATAGGTAAAGAACTTGAAATTTTAAAATATTTTTTATAACTGTGTTATTTTTTTTATTCATCAGATAAATGTTATGTTGTTATTACATACATACATACATACATACATAACTTCACGCCAGTTCCCTTGCGGGGTAGGCACGAAGAACAGAGCGCCATTTAGGCTTATTCTTACATACCTCATTAAAAATGTTGTTATTCATTAAAAAAAATCTCTTTTTATTTTTTTTATAATACTAAACCCTATCCTAACCGAATAACTTTTATTTGATGAATTATTTAAATTATTAATCATTTATTTATCACGCAATTCTCAAGGTTTTTTTTAGTGTCTCACGCGTATCATCTGGTAAAGGATAACAATGTCATTGACCTCGGCTGTACATGATAATATACACATCTCTAGTAAGAAAAATATTATTCGTAGGTTCATATAAAATATATATTATAATTTAGAAATACAAAATAATAATTTACATTAACATTTATACTTAGAAATAAAATCATTCTCATTTGCACACATTTTTGAAATTCAAAATTCATTTAACTAAAAAATCATATAACACATCAATACACGCAAAGTAAAATCAAATAACATTTGTATGCATTGTGTAGGTACTTTTAATAATAAAGCACGCCTCAATGTGAAATAATTTACTATAGGAGTATTATCGCTTGCTGAGGCCTATCAAGGTGAATGGCCTTGCGTTGCGGCGACGTCACCAGTGACGTCATAACTAGGAGGCTAGCGTCGCAGGATCGTATGACCTATTTCGATGAATCTACCACGGACCGTGTGGCCTAATGGATAAGGCGTCGGACTTCGGATCCGAAGATTGCAGGTTCGAGTCCTGTCACGGTCGCATTGCAGAATAATCTTTTTGATTTTTACAATAGATATTCTATCGATACCGTATTTGAAAATAAAATAAAAATTATGGTTAAAATTTTCAGGTATCAATTTTTTTTAAAGAGTACATGAAAAATCTAAAATACTAGTAGTCGCGTTTTTGATATATATATTAGGATTATAAATAATCCTGTAATAATACAATATTAATGTTAATATAATAGTAAATCGTTTTCCTTTCCTGTGTAGATATTTATGTATAAGCCGTATGGTGTGGCTTTTAATTTCATTTATTGATATCACATTTTTTAATTTATTTTGGAAAGAAACAAATAGAGAAAGACGAAGTGCACAGTTTTATATTTAAATAGTATAAAACACAGTCCGCTAATTCTTGCTAAACCATGCATCGGATTTTTAAGCGATTTTCACCTTCACTTAGATAAGCTCTTTTTTGTACGCTACGTCTCTTAAAAATCAGTAAAAATCATATATAATTAGATAAACTTAGCAGGCAAAGTTATTAACCACAGTCGAGCTCGAAGGGAGTTTATAAGCAGCATGTAAACACTCACTGCTCGCAATGTTGCCTCAGAAGTATTTTGAGAAATTTGAGCAACAAGAGCAGCAGTGCGAATGGGTGATACAAACGAGGCATTACATTATAATTTAAAACAAGTTTTTCTAGGAAGCTATTAACTTTCCTGTTTTTCTTGTAATGGGTTCTTTACCGTATCATACGAATCTACACATATAGAGGTACAATTATCACATGTTAGTTTATCATACAGGGAAAATGTAGATATGTATGTACGTGATAAGTTTTAATTTTTCAAATTATTAACCGCAACACAATTATTTCGAATGCACATTATCCGTACGTTAAAGTTTTGGAAAAACCAAATTTTGTTTTTCAAACGTAGTGATTAATTTATGAGTAACTAGCGACCTGGCGCAGTTACACCCGCGCTCTGTCCCGCTCCCGTGGTATAGAGCGTCATGTTATATAGCCTATGACACTCCCTGTTAACGTAGCTTACCAACAGTAAAAGAATTTTTAAAATCAGTTTAGTAGATCCAGAGATTACCCCTACAACGTCACAAACTAACAAACTTTACCTCTTTATAATATTAGTATAGAAGTATAGATTATATACAAATAGAATCAGCAATTATTCTAATTAAAATGAAAAGAAGTAGCAAAATTTACGACAAACAATTCTCTATTTTCTTTTACTTTCTCCCAATTATTTGGGGTAGGCACAATATGTCTTTTCCTTCCATACTGGGAAATACTTTTCGTACATTACTGGGTCTTTTACTGGGATTAGACCAAAGCAATGAGAGTTATTCACTGAAGATGGCGCAGATAACAGAGTCAATTGCCAGCTTGTGTGGAGACTCGGCAAGGTACCCCTGAGAATAACTCATGGGCGACTACTCCACTAAAACCCCCTTCCTCCGTGTGCCCCGCGCTCATGGTAGGAATGGCGTGAGACTTAGAACGTACGCTATTCTAACATACGTCCTCAATAGGAACTGCTATTAACGGTTGTTTATAGACACCCGAGGAATAACAATAGATAGATAAATTTTTTCGTATAAATAACCTGACAAACAGATATCTATCTAGTATAATATTATAAAATTCTAAACATGCCATATCTGTACATTTTAGCTATTTAAAAAAAACCCAACTGGAATAGACTATATAAATGATGGAGAACACGATGCAAATTTTTTTTAGATTTATTGTCTGCTTGTCGTTTTGTCTGTTTGTTCGGGATTCACGTAAAAACTGTTGAGCCGATTTCGATGCGGTTTTCGCTGATCGACAGCTAATTTTTAGACGTAGACTCCGCGTTACTTTTTATCCTAGAAGTCCCGCGGGAATCTTTCTGGAAATAATTTATAATAGACAGATTAAAAAAATTGAATTCCAATGTGTTCTTTTTACTGATAGATAGCAAATTTAATGTAATAAAATGTGTGATATTTTGTAACTCAGGCACCCGCGGGAAAATCATGTCTTATAAATATGTTTAATTGTTTATATATATGTAATTTATAAAGTAAGTACATGTATTTAATTGATAAAATATGTAATTTATGTCTCTATAAGTTCTACCTAATAATCTGAATCCCATACATCGCCAAATTAGGTTAAATTTTTCCTTAAGTTAGGCTGCCTGGAAGAGTTTGCTTTATTTAACCCTTAAGACAATTATCGATATACCAAAAAGCCGCAAGACTAACACTATCACTATCTCGTAATATACCGAGAAAATATACCCATTTCATACAAATCATACAGCTCCTATATAAACAGAGTGAGACAACAACACAATTAACGATCACGTGCACAAACGCTATCTGCACACTCATCGCGGACACATATGTGCTAATAGTGAGCTAAAGGGTTAAGCAATAAGGCCGCCTATTGTTTCTACCATGACAATTTTGTAATCGTGCATTTTTGTAATTGTATATTTGGTGAGCAATAAAGTGTCATCTATCTATCTTTATTGACCACCAATACAAAAATGAACTTGTCACTAAAATGATATCTCCATATGCACAAAGGGCGGTCTTATCGCTAAAAAGCGATCTCTTCCAGACAACCCTAGGAATGAGTTGAAGTTATATAAGTAATGGCGATGGTAGTATACATAATACATAGTACGATTATTTACATTTTAGTAATAAATGTTTATGTATCAAATAGATATATACTTAATATACATAAAATATTAATACATATCTACAAAAATATATTTTGTAAATGTTTATAGATGAATATATATGTATATACATTTCAAATTCAAAAGTTTTTATTCAAAGTAAGTTCCACCGAAGAACATATAATTGGAAGGTCATACATATAGTTAAAATTTTAATTTTTCTTCCTATTCTATGTACACCGCTTCGCAACATGTTATTGCTGTTAAGGAGAAGAAGCGGCAAGAAACTCTCCAGCAACACGTCTAGCGAAAAATTGTTTTTCTTTATATTTCTTATTCTATTTATATCTGAAGTTAATTTTTTATAACTTTTATACAGAAGTATTTTACAAAATTACTTTTGAAGAATTAATGGAGTTGTAGCAAACAGTGCATACTCAATAATACAAAGACACAATAAAAGGAGGGAAGAAAGGAAGGAATTTAAATATCATCATA
This sequence comes from Dendrolimus kikuchii, assembly GCA_019925095.2. Taxonomy (NCBI): domain Eukaryota; kingdom Metazoa; phylum Arthropoda; class Insecta; order Lepidoptera; family Lasiocampidae; genus Dendrolimus; species Dendrolimus kikuchii. The sequence goes on along the minus strand of CM034406.1, from coordinate 15,085,853 downwards.
TTCCAACGACAGGTAATATCTTCTGATCGTTGTTTTAAATATTGGTAGCGATTTTGCTTATCTAATAACAACAGACAGCGCGTTCCAAAGTATAGTGTAGACAGTTAAAGAATTACGTTTTATTATGTATACATATCGCGAATACCTAAGAAAAAATATTAGGTTAAAGAATTGTTGTAGAAAGTTGAACTTTACTCAATAATAATTTATTACTACATAGTATTAGGAGTATTCGTACATAATGAATGCAGGACTGCGGCGAACCGGATAGTGAGAATGCAACCTCAAGGGACCAAACGTCCTATTTCTTAGACTTTATACATCTATATATAAAAGGGCAACGACTTTGAGATGTATAGGGTTAAGGGATAAAATTGTATTTAACTTTGGGGATTGACCTAATCTTGCGCCTACTTTAAGTTCCGTATTGAGAGTAATAAATCAAGCAACCACAAGGCCCAAACGCTTTGTTACGACTTTTCTAATGCGGAGCTTTAGACCGTTGATGTCTAGATGGAGACAACGCGAACAAAAATGTGAAATGAAGTGAAGCTTTTTTTAAGAACTTGCGTAACGCGTCTGCGTACTTGTAACGCTCTGCAGAACAATCGGCATCCTATTTCAAAATCAGTATCTGATAGCCGGCCTCACTTTTAAAGTCTGAAACTCCGTCTTGCTATTAAGGGTCTTTGAATACTGGAACACTACAGTCGCCCTTTGTGTTTCTGATAAAAAATCACTGCTACATACATACGGACAGACGGACGAAGGACATGATTCGAACAAATTTCCAAATTGCCAAAATGATTAGGGAATTCTAAAAAACACCCACTTTATTGTCAGTCGGGGAAAATTTTGACCACATTTTGGAAGCAAATATCTCATCACCTACTTACATAAACGAAAATGTCATTAGTAACATCGCTATAATTTTTAGAGCCCTGGTATTATTATACAGACCATACTATTCTATGTATACCTGGTAGAATCCGAGAAAAATAACTGTGATGTACACAGACGGACGGATAGGAGACAGACGGACAGACGTACAGATAGACAATGGATGGACGGACGGACATGACGATTTAAAATATGTTCCGTATTTGCCACAGTGGCCATGGAACGCTATTAAGCCTTAATTAGTAATGTATCGCTACCCGGAAATCGTTTGTGAATTTAATTATTTATAAAAAACATACAGACAATTAAGAACTTCCTCCTTTTTAAAGTCGGTTAAACGGCTGTGTTTTGGACGATTTTATTTATACGACATGGTTCCATATGAGTGTTCTAAATGACTAGTCGTAAAACAGTACTTACTACCTATATGTAGACAATCGAAACCACTTCCCACATGCACTTTTTGCTGCCTTAGTACCTGGCACACCGCACTCTATAATGTATGTTATCATGACTCATAATTAATTATTGATTTGGATCAAATTTCGGATATATATGGTCTCCTTCTAGAAAATCTACATTCAGTAGAAGGTTAAGTGAAATTTCAAGAGATACTACTACATGGAAACAATATTACATACATACATACATAACTTCACGCCAGTTCCCTTGCGGAGTAGGCAGGAACAACAGAGCGCCATTTAGGCCCATTCTTACACACCTCACTTGCTTCTTTGACATTCATAACTCTTGTCATGCACGCTGGTCTGTTCTTAAGGCTCCTGACAATATTATAGAAAACAATCACATAAATAACAAATTAAATATACTGGGCATGCGGTTTGAGCACATTTATACCAACAACAAATTAAATTGAATTAGGTATATGTCTGTGATATAATATAGATGATGCTATTTTAAGTGCAAACTTCTATCTATACGATTTTTAATCACATCATGGGGTCTTCAGCTAGGTGGAGTTGGTTGGGGCATCGAGTTAAAAACTCTTTGCTCCGATTTCAACTCCGAGGGCAACGACCCTTGGTGACATGATCTTGGAGCCACTGGAGGCTTCCGAACTGGTGCGTACACAGCAGCTCCCGGCAGCCTTCGCGGGTATCTCGTAGGCTACGTCTGCGGCTAGGTCTGCCAGTTCTTGCGTCCGATAGCCATAAGTGACTTCTGTTGGTTTCTGCGGCTTTGGGACGTCCGTGACCTCTTTGCATCGTTCTCCTGAGGGTATGAAATTACGGGGGTCGGTCGTCAGAAGCCTCGATGGTCCGGAGGTCGAGCGTGCAGAGGGGGTTTGATCATAAGTTTCCTTCATTTGCAGTAGTGAGACGCGTATAGCGTTCCTACCTTTTTTTTATTTTTTTTTTATTGCTGGAGTACAGCAGACAGGCAGACGGCCCACCTGATGGAAAGCGGTTACCGTCGCCTATAGACGTTTGCAACACCAGAGGTGTCACCAACGCGCTGCCGGCCTCGAAGAAATTTTATGACACCCTTTTTAAAAAACCCCATGTTGTAGCGCTGTGGGAAAACCTCGGCTGGGAGCTCATTCCAAATCCCCACGGTACGCAAGAGAAACGTTCTAGAGAACCGTTGCGTACAAGAGCGAAGCGGCTCAAGGTAGTGGGGATGAACTCCCAGCCGATGGCGTGCGGTGCTGTGGTAAAAAGAAGACGAAGGCACCATTCTGAACAGTTCCTCGGAACACTCTCCGTTGTATAGTCGGTAGAATACGCAGAGAGACGCGAAGTCTCTCCGAAGGCCAAGCGTATCTAAACCGTCTGTGAGTATGGGATCGTCAACAATGCGAACGGCTCGACGTTGAATACTGTCCAGGGGGTTTAGCTGGTAGGCGGGTGCCCCGGCCCACAAGTGTGAGCAGTATTCCATGTGCGGCCTCACCTGGGCTTTGTAAAGCACAAGGCGTTGCCGCGGAGTGAAATACTGCTTGGACCGGTTTAGCACTCCCAGCTTCTTGGAGGCGAGTTTTGCCTTGACTTCAAGGTGGCCCCTGAACTGTATATCGTTTGCAATGTCGACACCAAGGATCCCAATACTCTTAGACCTTACCTTCCCTCCTTACATTTTTACAAGCAGACATACGAGCTCACGTTACCGACATATGGTGAAAATATCAACCAAGCGAACGAAGCGTTTTGCTTCCACCTTTACAATACGTACTGCTGAGGAGTGGAACTCCTTAGCGTCGACTAAATGACTTAAGACTTATGATTAAAAAAAAATAGAATTCCAAATTGCTTTTTATACTGATCAACAACAAATTGTATGTAATAAAATGTGTGACATTTTTTATCCCGGAAATCCCGCGGGGATTTTCCCGGGAGCGATTTGTAGTTGTTCGGGTGCATAAAAAATACCTTATTCCGACACATACATACAAACATACATAACTTCACGCCAGTTCCCTTGCGGGGTAGGCACGAACAACAGAGCGCCATTTAGGCCCATTCTTACACACCTCACTTGCTTCTTTAACATTCATAACTCTTGTCGTGCACGCTCGTCTGTTCTTAAGGCTCCTGACATCACCCTCCGTTAGTACATTATTCCGACACAGTTTCCACTAAAACGATGGTTTTCATTTTTTTTAATGCTGCGTCACTTTGTGTCACGAGAATCCCGCGGGAATTTCAAGTCAAGCGTGGACAAAGTCGCGGGCAACTCCTAGTAATATTATAAAATTGTAAAAGTGTAGATTTTTTTAGTTTGTTTGTTTATTCGGGATTCATGTAAAAAATACTGAGCCGAATTCGATGCGATTTTCACTAATCGATAGCAAATCTGTGCTACTTGCTATTCCGGGAATCCCCAGGATTTTTTCCCAGGAGCGGTTTGATATTTTTCTGAGAATCGACGACATCGTTGAAATAGCTTGAAAATTAGCTACATTATTATTATTACATTATAAACTGTGTCACATAACACTTTTTATACCTGACTATTCCGAGACTTTTTACATTTCACGGGATTTCCTAACTTCCAAACAACGTGATTACGACCTGCTTGCTTGCTGCGATAGTTTCTACATTTATTAGACGTCTTTAGTAGAACAGTTTTAGTTATGTATTATGCCTTTAGTAACATTAGTATTGTTACATACCGATAAAGAACGCACACCTGCATGTTGTAAAACGTCGTTTATTGCCTTCTTTAATTTAGGAATTCTTTTGTTTACTTTGTGTTTAGAATTTTTAATCCAGAAAAACATGCTATTGTTATTGAACTTGTTTATGGCCGTCGAAGCTCGCCAGGTTTACGGGATTAACTCGGTGAACGCGATCCTTTGTTTTATTATACAGTTTAGTATAAAACAATGCCCGAACGGAGGGGTGGGGCAGTCAAGCGACGACTACGATACGAGTAAGACGTGTGTAGTACTTTCGATTAGCGATATAGTGACGGACTTTGCGCGTGTTGAATTGCATTGAGTCGTGCAGTGTGAACTGGTTGCATCCAGTTTTATTTGTACCTGTTTTATACCTGTTTGTACAGTTCTAATAAACTCTATAGTAATTCCAACGGCATTTATTCTAATTCGTGTCCTGTAGTTCGTAAAAGTATTTTTGTTATAAAAGCCTGGTTGGTAAGACAACTGTGATCTTTTGCTATTTGTTCAACGTGGACGAACTTGCGAGCAAATTCTAGTTAAAAACCAATTTACAATCCAACAATCACGGCCCGTAGGACGCATACCCAGAAGGCTAGCTGCATTGTTGCCATGTTGGATGGTAATGACAATACGTTGGAAGTATGAATCAGACTTCTGGTCATAGGCAGCATTAAAGCATTAGCATCTGAATTCTTTCGCGTTTTTAGATACCGGTGTACAAAATTTGTGTTTGTAGTGCAACACTTACAAGCCAATAGATGGCGCTGTGCAATAATTGAGGTTGCAAACGATTCCCGAAACGCGCCAATAATATATACAAATTTCCAACAATAATAGATGGGATGGAAAATAGCCCCGCTGGAAGATCTTCCTTTGAGGCGAAGGAGCATTCCATCTCGCTCCTCCACCTAATCGAGACATCCCTAAATGTTTTTGTTTAAATAAATGAAAATAGAAAAGATTCTCATGGTTTCTTCAAAGAAACTCTTCGCCAATGGATGGATATGAATGGAATTCAGAAGTAATATGAAGTACTAGAGGGCTGTAGAAACTGTTTATCTTAAGAAATAAACATACGTGCAGAAAGTTCTTCTATTTGTCTATCGACATTCTTAATAATAAAACACATTTACCCTAATTAGTACTTTAAATCGGTTAACTGCTTTGAAATGCGAGGACAAAATCACGTAAACAGTGAAGAAAAATAAATGCACAGTTATCTACCCATAAGATTTTTTTTAAATCGGCAGACACACATATTGTGCATCCCCAAGTTAGCAAGTTACGCTTGTGTTGTGGGTAATATACAACGGACTACTCTGGGAATGATTTCTTTTTATTTTTTTGTTGCAGGAGATCTGCTGCTGCGGTTCTGCAGGTATCTGCGGTTACCATCGTCTACGGACATTTGCAACAGCAAAGTTGCTACAAATGCGCTGCTGTTCTCTTAAGGGAAACTGGAATCTGGTCACTAATGCCGGAACACAACCCAAGGTTGTTATGGCGACATACTCTAGACCAGGGATGGTAGCTATCCAGTCGGGCAAATACCCTACCACCGAAAAGATCCCAGACGCCCGGACTATATATAGGTATAGTAAATAACGCAGAAAATTCGTTTCCGAATTTACCATACTAGGAATCGAACCCAGAACCTCTACGTTGCAGTGAGCTAGGCTGGCAGAGGCTTAGTCCGCTCAATCACAAAGGCCGTCATTGTAATAAAAAATTGATTGATACAAAAGAAAACAAATCGGCTAAGTGGAAACTAGTTACTGTTGTTGCCTATACTTATATACATTACTGACACCAAAGGTCTACCAAGGAACCATCATACCATACATTACGTCACACGAATTTCATGAATTTTGACCCCTCCCCCGTCCTTGTCGTAACTGGTCAACTTCGTGAGACACTTGCTTCCCTAGTGGGACATCACATATTTTGCAACTTTTAACCCACTTTAAAAAGGAAGTGGTTCTCAACTTGATTGGTATTTTTTTTATGTATGTACACCGATTACGCTAAGATTTATGATCCGATTTACGTGATTCTTCTTTAGTTTGATCCGGAATAATTGCCATTTGGTCCCATAACAATTTAACATAGTTTGGCCCAGTACTTTTCATTTTATGAACATTTTTTAATGAAAATTTTCCGTTCCCGTTTCTTGGGACTTTAAAAACTAAAAAGTTTAAAATAAATAAAATAAAGATTTTTGACTAAGAATTTATTTAGTTTATTACCATAAAAATTACCATATACACCGTTATAACAACAAAATGTTGCAAAATATTATATTTTTTAAGTTGATTAAGTTATTTTATACTTTTTAATTTTAGAAGTCCGTTTTTTAAACGAAGTTTGTTTTATATCAAGAAATTATTAAATTAAATCAGCACTTCCGTAATTAGGTTTATTTCAATTCAAATAAATTTTTAGTAATTTAAACACTATAGTCATATAAATAGAGTTGGAAATATTTTGAAGTATTTCGTTAATAGTTCAAATTGCGTTTTAAAGCTTGTATATATTAGATATTGAAATGTGACGTCACGAAATTTTGGACCCCCCTCTCACCTCTTGTCACACAATGTCACGCTTCGTCGACCCCCTTCCTTCCCTTAATATGTCATGCATATGTCATGTATATGCATATATGTCATGCATAAATTAATGTCGTGCCGTCAATTAATGGATTAAAGTGATGCCTAGCCACTAATGTCGGATCATAACTCAAGGTTATTATGGCGGCATACTCCAGACCAGGGATGGTAGCCATACACACCTTACCATTAGGAGGTGATTGACATGACTTGTGTGGAGTTTATGTCATATTTTTACCATTAGTATCAATTGTTATTTGTTAAATGTTATTTTTTTTTGTTAAATCAGCAGACAAACACACATATTGTATATCCCCAAATTAAGCAAGTTACTTGTGTTATGGGTAATATACAACGGACTGCTCTGGGGCTGATCCCAGACACCCGGACCATAGTAAATAACTGAGAAAATAAGGTTCCGAAATTTACTATACCAGGAATCGAACCCGGAACCTCTGCATTACAGTGAGGTAGGCCGGCAAAGGCTTAGCCCGCTCAACCACAGAAGCCGTCCTGAATTAATGGTATAGGTCCAAGCATAAATCAAGCAAAGAATGATTTATTTAAAAATATTTTTGTTTTCTTGTTGTTTTCGCATGTGAATTGTTATTTTAGTATGTAGATATTAAAATATCAAGCGTCTGTACTAAAATAGACTGAATGAATGAATGAATGAATGACAACACCCGTCGTTCGCCATTGAATTAAAGAAATGAATAAATTTTGAATTTATGAATTTTATTCAAAACTGGTTGTCACAGTGAAACTTTATTTCCGTCGATTTTAAATTATGCTACCCTGAACAAACAATAAACATGTCGTCATAACCACTCCCACTACTAGCTAACTAGTCCATTCATTCACAGACGGCGTACTATAAAACTTACCCATCCTTACTTTCTAGTGTTACGGGTGTCACAAAAAAGCAACTATTTTAAGGCAGATCTGTTGTTGTGAATAATAAAGAAGAGTAAAGACATATAATTTTGGCGTGTTCTTCGAAATGAATGTAGGGTTCAACTAAAATAATACAACCAATAGCCAGCAAGTATTTACTAAATATTGTTAGTGATGTTATATTTATAAGAAGTACATATTTACTAGTTGTTGGGCATTTTAGACTTCGAACATATAATTGTCGGTACTTTCAAATATTTTATAGTATTCAAGACGTCGATGAATAGAGGCACAGCACAGTCGTTCTACCAACCTCTAGGTGCTACATTCTTCAGTTAACTGAGTAAATGATAAATTTATGTAAGTAACTCTTTCTATATTTACTTTATTGTATTATTCTTTTTACTGTGTATATTTAAGATGATGACCTTTTAATTAATAGTAATTTAATAATTACGAGGTATAAGTAGGTGGCTGTATTGGAGGCCACCGAGCCAAGTCGGGCCCAATTTTTGTGTTATCTCTGTAATATATGTAAATATGTCTTAAATTATATGGTTCACATCATATCACACATATAACACGCATAGAGTTTGGCGTTTTTGCTTAAGGCTTATATCAACTCCAACGTCCTTGAAGTTTTTTCGGTACTGATTTTTGGGGCGATAGCGAAGACTCTATAGGCGCGGCGGTTTTTCAGATGCATTATTATTTTAATGTGAATAAAGTAATATATATATACATATATATATCTCTCTTTTATCCTGCTTCGATAAACAGAAAGGAGTAAAATTGTTTCATATCAATAATTTGGAGGTGACATTTTGGTGATTTTTTTGAAACTTAAAATAGGTATAGAAAAACTATGAAATAACCACGTTACGTCTTATATCGTGAAAATGTGTGATATTTTTTGGCAAATTATTGATTTGTTAATACTAGCCATAAATAGTTTCGTTTGCACTCCACTTTTTCCTTTCGCGGCAATAGGAGCCTTAATTTTATTTTTACCACAATGGAGTTTTGATGGGCGGCATGTGTTTTGGTTATCATCTGCGCTCGCCAGGTCTACAATGAATATGAAAAATGATTTCAAACCACTCTCCTAAAGTAAAAAAATACGTTTTCAAAATCAGCCGCTGACAAAAAATCGCTTATGCGTGCACTTGTATTGATAGCTATAATAGTATTGATAGATACAATGTTACATTTTTCTGCGGTTTTAATTGCTCGCGTTTAATCGCAGCACGTGCTAAGCCTTTCGGGCTGGCTCGATTGGTGTGAACCACGCTGTCACAGAAAATCAGAGTGAAGCGGTTATCTTTGAGTTAAGCGTGTTTGGTACGATGAGTGAGAGATCCGATAGCCCATTTCCCACATCCTTACCTTTTTACTTCTATCTGACCCCTCTGTACCATCCCCCCCTATTTCATTCCCTTTATACTTACTGTTATATTTTTTTATTTATGGCAGGAGTTCAGCAGACAGGTAGACGGCCCACTTGATGGAAAGCGGTTACCATCGCCTATGGACATTTGCAACACCAAAGATGCAACAAATGCGCTGCTGCTCTCTTAAGGGAAAATGGAACCTAATCACTAATGCCGGAACACAACTCAAGGTTGTTATGGCGACATACTTTAGACCAGGGGTGGTAGCCATCCAGTCGGGCAAATGCCCTACCACCTGGCTGTGGGTTGTTAAGTCGCCTCTTACGACAGGCCGTATAGGTATATTAATGAAATCACCATAATTAATTAATAAGGATTTATTCCTATATAGCGTGAAACACTGTTACAAAGTTTGAGACAAAAGAGAGACATACATATAAATGTGAGCGAGTGAGGCATCAAATCGCGTTCCACGGACGTCGCGTTCGTTATACTCCACCTGCCATCTTAATGGTATTGCCCCTGGTGTTGCAAACGTCTGTAAACGATGGTAACACCTTTCCATCAGTCAATTACTTTAAGTAAATTACTAGATGGTTGTTATTTTATTGCATTAGTTCAGCAGAGAGGCAGACGGCCCACCTGATAGAAAGCGGTTACCATCGCCTATGAACATTTGTAACACCAGAGGTGATGCCAAAGTGCTGCCGCTCTCTAAAAAGGGACTGGCACCTCGCCACTTATGCCGGAACTCAACTCAAGGTTGTTATAGTGGCACACTTACTCTAGACCAGGGGTGGTAACCATCCAGACGGGCATATACTCTTTTTTTTTATTTTTTTATTGCAGGAGTTCAGCAGACAGGCAGACGGCCCACTAGATGGAAAGCGGTTACCATCGCCTATGGACATTTGCAACAACAAAGGTGCTAAAAATGCGCTGCTGCTCTCTTAAGGGAGACTGGAACCTGGTCCCTAATGCCGGAACACAACACAAGGTTGTTATGGCGGCATACTCTAGACCAGGGGTGGTCGCCATCCAGTCGAGCAAATACTCTACCACCTGGTTGTGGATTGTTTTGTCGCCTCTTACGATAGGACGTCCGGCCGCAAAAAATTGTATTCTTTTTCCGTTCCTGCTATATTGTGCTTTGTCTAATGCTTGTGAATTCATATCAGTTGTCAAATAGTAATATATCAGATAATTTAATTATTATAAACAATAATACATAATATCCTATAATACACATTATATATATACATACATAAGTACACATATTATATTATATACATACAAAAGTAAACAATAACACTATAGCTTGAGGTAGTAATCTTTAAATAATCTGATAAAAGAAGGTAATTGTTAGCGACGCATTTTAATATTTAAATGTTTAATTTTTTTTGTAAATAAATGGCGAAAACAGGCGGTAGAGAGCGCCCATAAGGCAAAAGAGGGGGTTGAGCGGGATGCGGGGGTGAACTGGCGTCGATTGTCGCCCGCGCATCCCAAAACAGTCTTCGCTCATCGGTCCGCGTCGCGTCACGATATATGTGTCTAGTTGCCTACGTTCGTCGGCGTGCCGCTTATTTTCGATTTAAAAAAAATCTCCTCTTTTATTTGCTGGAGATTACAATAATGATCGTGTCTGCTTGATGTTTAGTGGTAGTGCATTCCAGAGTTGAATGGCCTGGACGATAAAAGACTGAATTACCGAATAATAAATACAAAATACTCCATAATTCAAGCTGTAAATTTATTTCGTGGCTATTTACTAACAAAATACTATCAAATAGCGGAACTGCCCCTTTTAGTGGCTTTATTTCGCGTGGGACTTCTTTTGTGGCACGGAATCTAAATATGAAATGAAAGCAAAGACGCAAAAGCTGTTTAATATCTAAAATAACTATACTGACTATAACTATAACCTGCGTCCGGGACGCTTTCCTGTCCGTATGCAACTTGTGCTGGAGGACGGGAAAGGTTCCCAAGGACTGGAGGCGCGCTGTCATCGTGCCCTTGTATAAAGGCAAGGGGTCACGTATGGAGTGCGCCAGCTACAGGGCCATCAGTTTGATCAGCACAGCATCTAAAGTGTATGCGAAGATTATTGAAAAGAGAATGAGAGTTGTATCCGATGGATTACTGTGGGATGCACAAGGTGGTTTCAGAAATGGAAGGGGATGTATGGATCAAGTTTTCTCTCTCCGCAATGTCGTAGAGAAGCAGCTGGCTATGGGCCGGAAGGTTTTCTGCGGTTTTGTGGATCTAGAGAAAGCATTTGACAGGGTTGTGCGGAAGGACCTCTGGGACATATTGCCCGGATATGGGATTAATGGCCAATTGATGCGTGCTGTGCAGTCCACTTACGAGGGCTGTATGGCATGCGTGCGAGTGGATGGCAGCCTGTCGCCCTGGTTTGACGTCAATATTGGCGTCCGCCAGGGCTGCGTGCTGTCGGCTTTGCTGTTCATCCTATATCTGGACGATTGTCTCCAGAGAATAAGATTGATGGATGTTGGGGTGCGGATGAGTGATCTAGTTGTAAGCACCTTGCTTTATGCGGATGATGCCGTGCTTTTAGCCGAATCGCCATCAGAACTGCAAACACTAGTCACAATGATGAAAGATGACTGTCAGGCGAGAGGCTTACATTTGAATGCGAAGAAAACAAAGGTTATGGTGTTTGAAAGAGAAGAAACCAGAACGAATGCAAGGATAATGGTCGATGATGTTATGCTGGAGCAAGTGAATGAGTTTGTATATCTTGGATGTGCTTTTAGCAGGGATGGAAGGTACACCGCTGATATAGAAAGAAGAGTGAATTTGGGGAATAGTTTAAATGGAGCGTTAGGTAAACTTCTAGGCGCTAAGAACCTCAGCCAGAAGGCCCAGCTCGCCGTACACAACGCGGTGCTGGTACCTACGCTCACGTATGGAAGCGAGAGTTGGGTATGGAAGAAAGAGCATGAAAGTAGAGTAAACGCGGTCGAGATGCGAGCACTGCGCAAAATCTGCGGAGTGACGCTCGCGGACCGCGTTCGTAATACCGAAGTAAGAAAGAGAGTTGGTCTGAAAGAGAGTGTCGGGGTGAAGGTAAGGAAAGGAATGCTCCGGTGGTTCGGGCATGTGGAAAGAATGCATGATGAAAGAATGACTAAACAGATATACAATGCAAAAGTGGATGGATGCAGAAGTCGTGGAAGGCCACGACACACCTTCCATGATCAAATTGATCGTGTACTAGCAGAAGGTGATGTCAGGAGCCTTAAGAACAGACGAGCTTGCATGACAAGAGTTATGAATGTCAAAGAGGCAAGTGAGGTGTGTAAGAATAAGCCTAAATGGCACTCTGTTGTTCGTGCCTACCCCGCGAGGGAACTGGCGTGAAGTTATGTATGTATGTATGTATAACTATACTGAACTGAAATATACACTAACGTATCCTGAAAAACAAAAACAGACATTCGTTGAATAATTCACAAGAATAATATCGAACACATCGCATTACGGTTGAAATTAAATTTAAAAGTTAGATTTCGTTCTGTCTGACACTGACAAAGAACAAGGATTTTATGGTACAGATGGTTTCTTATAATATTAGGTCATGATTGATGAATTATTAAAGCAAATTGTCGTTAAAGCCTATATTTTTCCACCCTTACTTTATTAACTTGGTAGAAAAATGTTTTTTTTTAATCGCCCGTTGTCTGTCTTGGTTCCGGATAGAGGGTCTTAATTGGTTTTATATTTGTCAGGTGGTAGGTTATTTGCCCGTCTGAATGGCTACCAACCAGTTTCCATCATCGTTGGACCGTCAGCCTGTCTGCTGTACTCATTCATATTCAGGGAGGCCTCTGCTACAAAAAAATCAAACTATGACAGATCAGAAGCTTTCGTTTCGACTTCTGACATTGTTTTACAGAGCTTATGGCAAAACATTAAACGAATGGTACAGATTTGTCTTAGCTTAGCTTAGTACGTTATGTATTCAAAAGTAATTAAACGGAATGTGCTGTATAATACATACATACATACATAACTTCACGCCAGTTCCCTTGCGGGGTAGGCACGAACAACAGAGTGCCATTTAGGCTTATTCTTACACACCTCACTTGCCTCTTTGACATTCATAACTCTTGTCATGCAAGCTCGTCTGTTCTTAAGGCTTCTGACATCACCTTCTGCTAGTACACGATCAATTTGATCATGGAAGGTGTGTCGTGGCCTTCCACGACCTCTGCATCCATCCACTTTTGCATTGTATATCTGTTTAGTCATTCTTTCATCATGCATTATTTCCACATGCCCGAACCACCGGAGCATTCCTTTCCTTACCTTCACCCCGACACTCTCTTTCAGACCAACTCTCTTTCTTACTTCGGTATTACGAACGCGGTCCGCGAGCGTCACTCGCTGTATAATAAATAGTATAAAAACTAAGTATGTACTACGTACTGTAGATTTCTCGGCTGTGGATAATTTGATTTCTGTGTGAAGTTTCTTACGTGTCCAGCCTAGAATTTCGAATTGGTAGCCCAACATACTGAGGTGGGCACTAGACCATACTGGGCTGGGCACCGTATTCCCGGGTAAAGAATATCACAAATTTTATTACATAAAATTTTCTATCTTTCAGTGGAACAATCAATTTGGAATTCTTTTTTTTTAATTTGGCTATTTTAAATGAATCCCAGAAAAATTCGAGCGAGATCCCCAGAATAAAAAATAATTAAAGTCTAAGAATTTGCTGTCGATCAGCATCGAAAACCGCATCGCAATTGGCCCAGTCGTTTTTACATGACTCCCGAACAAACAGACGAGAAATAAAAAGAACAAACATCATGTTCTCCACCCAGTTGATTTTTTTAAAATAGCTTCAAGATACAGACACGGCATTTTAAGAATTTTATAATATCATAGAAGTTGTTGATTGTGCATCGCAATTTTTTAAAATAATTTTTTCCTATATATTAACGTTCAATATTCAAATTGGGTAACGTGTGCATGCGCACCGTATCACGTAGACATTGGCTGCTTATGACATCAGGAACCAAATTATTCCCCATTCGAACCATGTTCGAATTTTAAATTGTTATTTTGAAAAACATCTTAGTTTTGTACATGACGTCATAGACCAGTAGTAATTTGATCACGTATTGAACGTCATTGTGATGTAGAAGATATACTTACTATCAAACCAAGAAAAAAATCATAGAATTCGTACTCAGTCATACGTGACCAAACGAAGACGTACAAATTTAAATATAACCTTCCGTTTTTTTTTCCAATCCTATGAAATATTGCTTTTCATTACGCAATAAGTTTCCCTTGCGCACCTTAGGGATTTGGAATGAACTTTCAGCTGAGGTTTTCCATGTGCACTAAGACGTCGTTCCTATATTTTACTATTCATTCACTTGCCCTACCATCGGTTGAATTTTGACATTAGATGTATGGAGCTTATGTCAAATTTTAACCGATAGTAAGGCAAATGAACGATCGGTAAGATATAGAAACCCGCCATAAGACAGTAGTAGTAGTAGTAGTAGTAGTAGTAGTAGTTGTATTCGCCACAAAAGCAGGCAAAGGAATCTAGTCCATACAGCCAATCCTGATGTTTAAGTCTTCGTATAATAGTCGCGCAGTTGTATTGTAGGCTACAACTAACGCCATTCAACGGAGTATCTTGTGAAAACTCAAAAGGCCACATTTGACTATACAGTTCACATTTCTCACAAAACACATAATTACTACTCAAAAACTATCAATATCCTACAACTATTGTTCATTTTAGAGTAATTTTACACATTTTTAGAAAATAAAACTGCACAGCACAACGTCTCCTTTCAGTTCCCGTCAAAAACTCCCCGCCATAAGACATGTTTGAAACGTTTCATTGAATATTTTTGATGCCAGTAACACGGTGGTAATAATAAGTCTATCTCTATGAAATTGCCGTTCTGGAGTACAGGCCATTTCAAACCAAAATTATCTTTGGTTGGCTAAGAATTCTAATTTCAAATTAATTTTATTTTAAAAACATGGAATTCTATTTTCAAACTTAGTCATTTGTTTACTGGTTAGCGTTATATATTCATCGCATTTGAATCTTTTTCGTCATCATGGATACGTTAAAAAATCGAATAATTATGGAATATTAGTACCGCCGTGGCAGCAACGCGGCACAAGCGGCACACAACGTCAACGACGTTTACGGAATGAACACTACAAACGCATCACCTGTTATTGGTTTGCCCGCTTCCATTCTGGAAATGTCGACCTGAAAAATTAATCTCGTGGTCGCCCGAAAACTTTGGTTGACAATGATGAATTAAAGGCAATTATGGAAGCTGATGGTACCTGCTCAATTTACGGCTGAATAAGTAGCAGCTTTCGACGTTAGCGTTAAAACAATATTGGTCTATTTGCATCAAATTGGCAAAGTAAAAAAGCTTGATAAATGGGTGCTCCACGAACTGAATGATCGCCAGCGCGAAGTAGGCGTCGAGACATGCCTTGCATTGCTCAACAGGCACACAAACAAAGGAATTTTGAACCGCATTGTTACTTGCAATGAAAAATGGATTCTGTTTGACAATCGCAAGTGCTCAGCAAGTTGGTTGGACCCTGGTTTGGTGGTCTAGTCCGTTAGCCTTGATTCTATAATAAAATTCGCCTTGGTACGTGCCGAAGTCAACAAACTCATAATATTTTCTTAAGTTTTCGCGACTTGTGTACATAATAAAGCTACGTTTTAACGGTTTTAAGCGTGGTAATTTATTTGAAATAATATATATATTTATATAATAAATTGATAATATACAAGTGTAAAAGCAACGAGACTAATGTAATATAATATTTTACATACCAAAAAGTTTTAATAACCTAAACTAAATTATAAATAAGAACTATGATAAAAATTAAAAACAATAACATAAATAAAACTAATTATAAATTAATATCAACTAAGATTAAACTACAATATAAATATAACTAGACTTACAAAATATAATAAATTAATATAAATTACCGCGCTTAAAACGTAGTTTTATTATCAAAAAGCTCAATCAATGAATGAGCTCTCTATTCTCTTATTCAATCCATTTGTTTGCTTAAACATACTCTAAATAATTTATCAATGAAGAAAGCCGCATGCAGCCATCGTTGTTATATTGAGGTTGATTTTAGTGTTGCCAGTTTCAATATAAAATTTTACGATAAAAAGGAGCAAAATTTCAAATTATTATATAGAAGAAGGGATTTAAATTTAGCACTTTTGATGTTTCTGTAATGTCCATGTTAATATCACTTCGATGACGAGAATATTTAAAAAGAAAAACTGAAAAATAAATATTGAAAAATATTACATATACAATTGTTTCAAACATAATTGTATATCTTTTGGATTAAAGCTGTTCCTTGGCATGAATCTTTTATTTGTCAACAGTAAGGAAAGTAAGACTCTAATTAAAAAATATATTAACAGGGATAAATTTTTATAATATAAACAAGAATTATTTGCATTTTGGATCTGTATCTTCCAAAAACTGTCTGGGATAATAAATGTTCCAACTGCTACATGACAAAAAATGTGAAGGTCTACTTTCCATCAGGTGGGCCGTCTCTCCGTTTGCCTAGTTTCGCCAACAATAAAATCTCTGGATATATGAGCCTCGGGGTAAAAGCTTCCCATGGTGTGGTGTTTCGCTTCAATCCCGAATATCAAAAACAATGCAGTAGAATAAGAGAGTACGCAAGGAAAAAAAAGGATATATATATATATATATATATATATATATATATATATATATATATATATATATATATATGTATATGTATATATGTATATGTATATATATATATATATATATATATATATATATATATATATATATATATATATATATAGATTGATACAGTAAGCTTTTTAATTTAAAAAATATATAACAATGAAGTGTAATAAATATATAAATATTACTAAAACCCCTCCCTGAAAATTGGAAAGGTCCAGCAAAACAATACACTTGGCAACACAAATGATATAGCTATTTGACACGCGATGCCCATTGATGGCAATCGATTGGTTCTGCTTACTCCACCTACAAAGTCAAGGTCGATGGATGATAGCTTAAGTGGATTAATTGAGTTCCCAGAAAGCAAAGTGTATTGATTTCTTTGTGTTAACTTATTATTATATATAATACTTTTTACAATAACCGATATGTATTGTCAATATTACGGTTTATAACTACCTACCTTCATTTTAACGACAACATGAAAGACTACTAAGATTACAAACCGTCGAGGTTTTGAGGTGTTATGAGGTATTTTTGAGTAATATTTTTTTTATTGCATAAGTTCAGTAGACAGGCAGACGGCCCACTTGATGGAAAGCGGTAACCGTCGCCTATGGACATTGGTAGCACCAAAGGTGCTACCAATGTCCTGACGCTCTCTAAAGGGAGACTGGAACCTGACTACTAATGCCAGAACACAACTCAATGTTGTTATGGTAAATACTTTTTTAGAGTATGCAGACACTTTATTCTATATAATTGTCGGCAGAGATACACAGTGTCTATCCCGAAGCTGAGCAAGAAGTTTGTGTTACTGGTAATATAAATAAGTGAGTAGGATCGGCCTAGAACACTCTGAGACACCCAGACCACAGTATGTAGCAGAAAGTTCGTTTACGAAATTTAACATGCCAGGAATCGAACTCTGAGCCTCTGTGTTCCAATGAGCTCGGCCGGCCTGGACTTAGCCTGCTCCACCATAAAGGCCCCCTTTGCTATGTCGAGCTAGGATATAATAAAATATAATATACCCATATTACTTTAAACCAGGTTGGCTTTGACTCATCTCTGTTTTGCTTGGCAGTTAATTGTCTAGATTATATGGACTTAGTTTCTTTGTTATTATTAGATATATATTTTTATATTAAAACCTAGGCAAAGTCTATTAATATATATAGTATCGAACAATATTTTGGCCAATTGTACTATAGTACGAAATGTACTATATTTTCATTGCTAATTCAATTGTCACGCTTCACGTTGAGATACTTATTAACATTTTAAAATTAATAGATCCTTGCTGGTCAAAGCAAAAGATAAGAGTAAACACACATGGCAAATGCAATAATGAAATAAATACATTAAAAATGAAAAGTAAATGTGTACTCTTTTTTCACTTAAATTTCTCAAAAGTACTATACTTTTACAGCTTAAAAACAACTTTTTTTTTAATGTGCAAAAGGTATTTTAAACTATTATTTTGTTTAAGACTTTAAATTTTGTTTAGATTAGACCCTACTAATTTAAAAACTGAAAATACCTTTTGCAATAAAAAAAAATGCTTAAGTCCAAATGCTACTTTAGATAAAATGACGATAAGGCTCGATATGTTTTAAAATAGAAGGGAATTAGAGAGTCAGGTACCTATATTCTGAGGTGGTAGAGCCATGCTGGAATCATTACCTTAATTACAGCAATGAAGGCCGGCTCAATCGGTGTGATATCACGTTCTTATAGAATATCGGTGTCAAACGGTTAGCTTTGACCTAATCAAGTTTCGTGAGATGGGTGACATTTTTATTTCATCGCCCTATTTCATCGCTCTATTTCATCGCCCTATTACATCGCCATATTTCATCGCCCTATTTCATCGCTATATCACATCCCTTCTATCTTATCTCCTCGTCTCATTCCGAAGGCTGACAATGCGTTAGCTTCGCCTCTGGTGTTGAAAACGTTTATAGGTGACGGTTATCGCGTTACAGGGCCGTCTGCCCGTCGCCATTATAATAACATCGAAATAAAAGTTAGTCTGAGTTCTTCATGCCTAAATCTTAATTTTTTTAATAAAAGCAAAATCGAATTCTACCTAAAATATTTATTTTTTACTTTGAAGTCGGTTTAATTATGTTAAACAAAATGTTTTTTACTAGTTTTATAAATAATTTATTAAGCGCCTGTAAAAAATATAATACTAGCACGCATTTACAAGCTTTTTTTTCTAATAGAATGTAGGCGATCGGAGTTCTTTAAACTACTCTCGACTTCTCTGGAATCCACTCACCAGATCCTGACTTGGTGAGCATGGAACTTCGGGAGCTTACGAAGAAAATTTGAAAATCGGTTTACAATTGACGAAGAGATTGTGTAACAAAAAAGTCGGTTAACAATTTTCGAGGGTTCCCCTCGATTTCCCTGGGATCCACTCATTAGATCATGACATGTTGACAATGTGATCAATTCGAAATTATAACCCTTTCGATTAAAAGAAAACGTCTGAAAATCCATTCGACAGAGAAATCGAGTACAAACAAAGCAAAACATATAGAAGACTTGAGAACCCCCTCCTTTTTAAAGTCGGTTAAAAAGGGCCCATCATGCAAATTTCGGCAATTCAAGGCTCAATTAGCCAATCTTTATGGGCCACTCCGGCATTTTTAAAGTGGGTTAAGCTCTACTGCCACTTTGAATGTAATTGGTTTTTAAGTGATCTCAAATGGGGCCAAATCTAGATATTTCCTTAAAACTTACCGCCGTTAAAGCATTATGCCCTGTAAGGAATCTGAGTTCCTTGATAGTTATTAACCGAGTTCAAAAAAAGGAGGTTCTCAATTCGTCGGGGTCTTTTTTTTTCTTTTTTTTATGTATGTTCACTGAGTACTCCGAGATTTATGATCCGATTTACGTGATTCCTTTTTGTTCGACGCGAAATAGCTGCCATTTGGTCCCCTAAAAATTTGACATAGTTTGGCCCAGTAGTTTTCATTTTACGAACATTTTTATGCTCCCGTTTCTTGCGACCTATATTTTTTAAGGAGCGCGGCACCTTCCGTAGGTCTACCCATACATACATAGCTAGGCTACTAAAAAGTAACAAATAAAAAAAAACTTCGTTTAAAAAAACTGACTTCAAAAACTAAAAAGTGTAAAATAACTTATTTCTAAAGCTATTATTATTAATATATATTATCTAAAACATCTTGGAAGTCGGTGCAAAGTAAATCATAAAAATTAGTATATTTTGAAAATTACTAAGCACCAACTTTAAGATGTTTTAGATAATATATATTAATAATAATAGCTTTAGAAATAAGTTATTTTATACTTTTTAGTTTTTTAGTTTTTCAAGTCGGTTTTTTCAAACGAAGTTTTTTTTATTTTATTTAATATCTATTATGGTGGTTGTTTCAGCTAGTAACCCTATGTTCTTTTTTTTTTATAATGAAGAGAGTGCTATCATGTTGGACGTGATGCAAGGCTCTTGAATAAATATCACTTCGTTCTTAAAACTGGCCTGTATTTGAATTCTAGTAAGTGTCTTTCAGTAGTACAAAAAAATGTCTCTTAACTAGTTTTATTGCGATAGTACCTAGTAAACATGTATAAGCGAATAATTGAGTTGGGAACCCGAACGCGTGGTAACTAGGATCATGAAAGTAAAGAATACAACTATGAACGTGGTAAGTGAATCGCTATAATAATACAAGAAGACCCGGTAGACGTTGTTCTGCCCTGAAAAAATAAAAATCTAGGACCCGATCCCAGCGCCCACTATCAATTCCAATTGTGAATCTAAACTATCCGGTGATCAACTTGAACACACACAAAAAAATCACCAAAATCGGTGCAGGAGATTAGGAGAATCCTAGAATCCAATCCCAGGGCCACCTGCCAGTCCAATAGTGAATTTAAATCATCCGGGGACCTACTAAAACACACAAATAATTACATCATAATCGGTAAAGACGTTTTGAAAATTTCTACGATTCATTTTTATGTATATAGATAGATTAGCCTACTTAATATAAATATTTTAATATTTCAATAAATAATTAAAAGATATATACTGTTACAACTTAGGCTCCGACAAAGACAAATTCCACGTACAGATCTGTATAAGCACATTTTAT
Source organism: Dendrolimus kikuchii (assembly GCA_019925095.2). Classification (NCBI taxonomy): domain Eukaryota; kingdom Metazoa; phylum Arthropoda; class Insecta; order Lepidoptera; family Lasiocampidae; genus Dendrolimus; species Dendrolimus kikuchii. The sequence goes on along the minus strand of CM034406.1, from coordinate 15,064,991 downwards.
TACCTGTCGGCATTTCAACTAAGTGTAATCCTTTTATGATAGTCTTCTTCTGTTCACTTATTTATTGGCATAGGTTTATAGTTGTTGTGGAGAACAGCTTATTGTCCTATTGTACGGCCACTCACGAGCATCATTAGCCATGTGTTGCGGATTATAAGTACAAGCTAATTCTAGGAAATTATGTCGACGTTGCTGGGCGGGCACATTTGCATTTGTGAAGTATAAAACGATGGCCGGATGGAGAGAACGGGGCCAATTGAGCTACAACTACGATCTAGGCGTGACGTGTGTACATTCGGGAATCTAATAGTGACGGACTTTGCGCATTTTATTGAATTACGACTTATTAGCAATGTGAACTAAAAAGTAACAAAAGGTTCATTGACATGTAGTGGAACACTTACAAGCCAATAGATGGCGCTGTGCAATAATTGATGTCACAAACGTTTCCCGAAACATACAAAGAATATATACAAAATTTCAACTATAACAAATGGGCCTAGGCCTGCGAGGAACAACATTAGCCTCGCTGGAAGATCTTCCTTTAAGACGGAGGAGCATTCCATCTCGCTTCTCCACCCTATACGGGTCACCCCCTGCACTGGTGACCCTCGACTAACGAACACGCAAATTTCACTTCAACAACTTTCAATCTTCAATAACTTCGTTCAACCTTCAATCAAGTAACTTAAACTTTCAATAACTTCAAAAAAAATCTCAAACTACCTTCAATCAAGTCTCAAAAATTAACTTCAAGATTTCACTTCAACCTCTCAAGCCTCCAACTCCAAAAAATAATTGTAATTTAAACATGAATTGAAATACATGAATTCCAATGTTTTCGTTGTGACTTTATCGGAAAATCAATTTATACGTAACTTGTCGGTTTTTGATGGACAACAATTCCAACTGAAGTTATTGAGGTGTTAATAATTTAAACCAATACACAAAGTATACTTAATTTAGGTATACTCTATTCTACCTACAATCCTATTAGAATACTGAGCCTAGAGCCGCTTTCGCAGATTCGTATTCCGAATGTGAAAGTATTACAATAAAGTGTAACTTTATGCTTTGTCTAAATGCTACCACCCCTGGTCTAAAGTATGTCGCCATAACAACCTTGTGTTGTGTTCCGGCATTAGTGACCAGGTTCCAGTCTCCCTTAAGAGAGCAGCAGCGCATTTGTAGCAACTTTGGTGTTGCAAATGTCCATAGACGATGGTAACCGCTTTCCATCAAGTGGGCCGTCTGCCTGTCTGCTGATCTCCTGCAATAAAAAAAAAAGGCTACCAGTACAGGTGTCAATTTATCAGTTCGGCTCAAGCTGTCGAAATTCGGTTAAACCGAATGTAAAACGAGTTTCGGCCCATTCCTAATGAATATTATTATCCATGCAGGAACGGAGAAATAATACAATTTCTTGCGGCCGGGCGGCCTGTCGTAAGAGGCGACTTAACAACCCACAGCCAGGTGGTAGGGCATTTGCCCGACTGGATGGCTACCACCCCTGGTCTAAAGTATATCGCCATAACAACCTTGAGTTGTGTTCCGGCATTAGTGACCAGGTTGCAGTTTCCCTTGAGAGAGCAGCACCACATTTGTAGCAACTTTGCTGTTGCAAATGTCCATAGGCGATGGTAACCGCTTTCCATTAAGTGGGCCGTCTGCCGGTCTGCTGATCTCCTGCAATAAAAAAAAGAAAGAAAAAGAATATCCAACAGGGGTGCTGAAACATGTTTAATTAAATTCTAAATCTTTTATATATAAAAGAGCCTGTTGTTTAAAATAACATTTCATCATCATTTCAAAATTTTATAATAGAAATAATTTTCATTGCTTTCCAAATAATTATAATTAATGCGCTATTTTATTTCCTTTACTTGTACGTACTGTTACGAATTTGTAGGTGTGGATTCAATATGCCGTTGGAATTATCCCAAATTTTATTAAAAGTACACACACGTAATACACAGTTCTTACAAGTATAATCGTATACAATAAATCTAAACCATACAGCAGAAAATCGCGCAAAATCCGTCGTTATAAAATATTCGTTCTGAAAGTGCAATAGGTAACGTCTCGATCGCAGTTGAAATACATCTAACTCTGTCCCGATGACCTGACCCTATATATTTGCAGAATATACATGAGTCACCAGCAACATGCCCATTAATTTTGTAGAATTCTTAAACTTGTAGCTTATGGCTTCTAAGATTGTGCTTGAATGCAAACAATAGATCAGAAGGATTTAGGACATTTTACCGGAACACGTACAAAGGGATTAGCGCGAACAATAGATCACTAAAATTCGAAGGGGTAATAAAACACCAACAAAGGACCGGTTCGCAACAATACTTAGACATCATAAGAAGGCAAACTCGTATAAAAGTTATAAGGCCGCTACGTTAGATAAGTTTATAAAAAGGATCTCGGTATCAGCTGTCTGCTCCCTTATTAATTAACAAAATTAACAAAATAATAGAGGAAATCATTGCACCATTTCCTTCCATAATATGGCAAGGAATAGTGCAATGACATATTATATCTAAATGGTATATTATATATATTTTGCTCAAAGATTAAGGATTGCTATTATATTGCTATATTATATATATAGAACGTTCCCGTTAAGTGACAGTAACTTATCTTTAGGTATTTTTATCTTTTTTAGTTAGTTTTAGTTTTTATATAGTATAGTTTGTAGTTTATTTTTAAGTTTAAATTTATTGTAGTTTTAATAAAACTACGTTTTAACGGTTTTAAGCGCGGTAATTATTTTTTTTTATTTGATTTTGGTTTTTCCGACGTTTCGGCCACTTTTCAGTCGGACGTCGGAAACGTCGGAAAAACCAAACTCAAATAAAAATTACCGCGCTTAAAACCGTTAAAACGTAGTTTTATTATGTATACAAGTCGCGAAAACTTAAGAAAATATTATTGTAGTTTTATCAATAACTAGCTTCTGCCCGCGACTTCGTCCACGTGGAATAGTTTAAAAAAGTAAGTTAAAAAAACCCCCAATTTTGAAACATTCTTCGTTGGTACTCCGCTCCTATTGGTCTTAGCGTGATGATAATTATATAGCCTATAGCCTTCCTCGATAAATGGGCTATCTAACACTGAAAGAATTTTTCAAATCAGACCAGTAGTTCCTGAGATTAGCGCGTTCAAGCGAACAAACAAACTCTGCAGCTTTATGTATTAGTATAAGATAAATTAAAAGAGACACGTGTTATTTCCATGGCAATACACAAAGGTTTAGTGAAATCAATGGCATATTAAATCTCTAGCAATGAATCAAATGCGTATAATCTTCTAACAAAAAATCTTATGGACACTGATTGACCGATTGAAGTTTCACAAGCACCCTTCCCGATCTGGGTGAAAGTTTATTGCCGTCTTTTAAAGGGCTATAACCTTCTGTCCTGAATCTTGGGTTCCAGCCAATGTTCGGATATAATCCTTCAAAATCCTTTAAGTCAGAACACTGTTTACACGCTATCTTCTTTCATACGATGAATGAAGGGAAGCGTATTTGGTCTTCTTCGTCATTATAAGGGTTCAGTACATATTTCGCCTAAAATCATATCTTGTTGCGACCTCCTTTTTTAACGTACCTTTTTAGATATACAGTGTAAACTCCATGAAACGTCACTCGATTTAACGACAAACTCCCTTAAACCTCGAATTCACTTGGCTTTGTTTGGTTGTGCTTGTCTTCGTTACAATGATACACTCTATATAGCATTACACCCACTCTCAATAACGATAATAATTAAGTAATAAAAAGTACCTTTTAAGTTGCCAAAATAAAAAAATAAAAGCTGCGCAGCTGTGTACGCTCTTTTATCGCTTTATTATCCTAGCTCGTAATAAACACGACTGTCGGCATCATGCATACTGAAATTTCTAAGTACTTCCTTTATCATAAAGATGCCTCAATATCACAAGACATGAATAAAATAAGTAAAAAATACAATAAAATTACTGGTGCAGCAAAAGACGTCAGTCAAAAATAACAGACTTCTCTCCATTTAACGACAACTCTCTATGACGCCATAAAATGCACAGTCCCTTCAGTGTGGTTATATAGAGCTTACACTGTATATTGTAATTATTTGAAGTTTGGTTATCACATTACATTAGGGTCTGGTTCTGTTTGTCGCAACTCCAAAAATTATATGTATTTCATTTTATCATTAAACAACATTATTAGCAACAATAACCTCTCTTTTGTCCGTCTATTGATTAGGTATGTCACATACATTTTCTTCGAAAACTAAGATGGACTACGGTGGATATTAATAAATTTTGGCTTTCTGCATTTGTCGCTATACAGTCGTATAGAATAAAAAATATATAGTAAAAAAATAAACTAGCTTCAAGAGTAAAATGCAAAGTATAAATATTTTGTTACAACATATTGAAGTGTTGAGTAAAACATAAAAAATCTTCAACAAATTTGCAAAATATAGGAATTTTTATGTTCTCTTTCGCACCGAGTTCAAGATGTTGTAGAAAATATTATTTAATTATTTTTTGGTTTTTAGTTACTCCTGAAGTCGGTGTTTTTTTTGCTAGAAATTTTTATGGATGTTACCGTTGCATTTATATTGGTTTCATCTGGGACAATGTTATAGATTAAGGCCGTTTCACGCAGATAATGGTTTTAATGTGTTACTTGAGATGCGACATTGTTAATGTCGTTAACTATTGACAAATAGCATTATCTGTATATACCCTAATGTGGCTCTATTCGTTAACGGCGTTTTAACCTCTTGCCGCTTAGCGTGCCTCTTATAGTGAGGTCGAAGCCTAACGTAGATCAAGTCCCAGCATAAAAATAATACGTTGTCGTCATGGCAACGCGAATGAAGTTTCATAGCACTGGTAGTAAATAATTTATCAATGAGAAAAGTACGTATGCTGAGATTCGCGTAGTAACAGAAGTTGCCAAATTTAGAGTTCATTTACCCGAATTGCACCCCGACAATGTCTCGACGGCGCGCGGCCTAATATAACAATTAAGTCGAAACCTTCTCACATTTTTGGGACCCTAGTACAATGTTTTGTCGCGCGGGGAGATTTTTACATTATTTTTTATTTATTGGGTAAAAAAGTGCGTTGAGAGGTTTTCGCAAACATAAAACTCGTGTCACATTACTTTATCGGTAGGTATTAATAAAGATTACATTCAAATTTGCCTGTATTTTTTATAATTATGGTCTTGCTTGTTATTTTAATTGAGAATTTCGGGTGGAACGTGTGACGTATTGTTAATAAATCTTATTAACAAAATAGAATTATTAAATCAACTTTTATATATAAAAATATGACAGATATAGCAAATGCATTTGATAGCTCTAACACTGATTCGTGTCTATTCTATTTAAAGTTTTACGGTCTTATTAATATTGATTCAGAGCAAGTTTGTAGGCTTCTTTAAGAACTTTAAAGAAACCTACCAACGTAGTCTAATTCAATATGAATTATAGAATAATAAACCCAGACTTTTAATACAAATGGCATATTAGGAGATGCCATATTAGAAGATCGTACTGCCTATTGAAATAATTTCGAAGGTGATTTACCTCACATTACGCTTAAAATCACATAAGGGATACGATTTCAAAACAAGGATAAATGTTAATAGAACTTTTTTATGACTATTGTTTGCCTAGTTTTATAATGACACGCTAAGAGTTAAAAAAGACAACCAAAACCTTTTTTACGGATCGTTTCATAGAGTAAATTGTGTCAGACCAGTTGTTTTAGATGAGATTTGGGGAAGACGCATCAATATATAGTGTAGTAAAATAACAAAAACTAAAAAAAATGCACCCGCCATTCATTTAATTTAACTATAATTATTTTTCTGTGTAAATAGGCGTCGAAATATATTAAAAAAAACTGTAATAATGAGAAATATTCTTTAAGAACTTTTTTGTATGTAAATGGATAATCGTTATATTTTTGGCAGACATACATAGATATGGGTAATATACAAACGAGACATCGTTGTGAGACCGACCTCAAAAATCCCGACCATAGTAATTAAAATTCATTTACGAAATTTGAGTTTCTGAGCTGCAGTAAGGTAGGCCGGTAAAGCCTTAGTCCACTCAACTATAGAAGTCGCGAGACAGTATACGGGAAGATATACCTACGTCGTCGACAGCCAATCACAGTTCACTGTTGGACGTAGCTCCCTCCAAGTCGGCGCCACTCGTCCCGGTCCTCCAACTTCCTTATCCAGCGCCTACTGGCGACCTTGCGTAGGTCGTCAAGACGTTTGCCAAGACGCGGTCTCCACTCCAGGACTCGTCTGCTCCATCGGCCATTGGTCCTGCGACAGACGTGACCGGCCCACTGCCACTTCAACTTGCTAATTTTGCGAGCTATGTCGCTTATCTTAGTTCAGATATTCCAAATTCTTACAAAATTCTCTGTGCTAAGGGTTTGCCGGCCGATCTCACTGCAACGCAGAGGCTCCGTTGTGTATTTACCCATAACACAAGCTTAAGTTGCTTAGCTTGAGGGTAACGTGTGTGTCTGCCGATTTAAAAGATATGTTATTGGACTTTAGATAACGTTTTTCGTGAAATGATGAAGATACTTTACGACCGACAGTATATTACGTGTGGTCAAATAATCTGATGGCCGAATTCCGAGTTTTATGGCCAGAAAGCCTTGACGTTCCTAATATTCAGGAGCCAGGCCATAAAAAAATGTACACGCACTTTATTATGACATTTATGACACTTTACGACAGAGCTCTGTGGTGAATGTACGTGATTTCACTGAATTTTTCCTACAAGTAATCTAAGTAATCTATTTATACCTTACCGTTTATCTATTTGCCCTACCATCGGCTGAATTTTCACATTAGTTTTACGTAGTTTATGTCAAATTTTAACCGATAGTGATGCAAAAGAACGGTCCGGCCTTAATCTTGATGCTGTTCCTTGATGGTTGTTTGCATAAGCCGTCATAAACGTCAACCAATCTTTAGATGAAATTTATCACTTAAAACGAGTATCAACCTTGATAAACTTGGCCAAGTGCGTGACAGCCCGTGTAGAGTGAAGAGTTCCTCGGATAAACCAAATATTACAGTTTTGTCATTTGACTACAGATCCTAGAAACATTTAATCTCATATTTTAAAATCATTGGTTAGTCCGACATTGTCCCACCAAGATGAGGGTGTGGTGGTCGTTTCTTGAACCACCCATTCTGAGTACGACAAAGAGGCGAGGGAACGGTGATATTCTTCTTATGGCATATTGCCTGGATTGGTCGTGCCATTACAGGATGAGACTGCTTCCAGCAGCGGAAGCCCAAAAAGCTGCCTTGACGTTGTGAAGGATGACTTGCATACCAATGTTCCCGAAACGGGGAAGAAGAAAATCGCGCGAATTGGATAAGTTAAAGTAGGAAAACAGACCTTGGGTTTCGAAGCAAATGTTCTGACCGCAACCGGAATTTAATACCCCGATGATGATGATGACGCTGCATCTGGCTGCCGTTCTGTCGGTGGCTGGGAACTGAGCCTGAATTGAGAACAGGAGCGGGAGTTAAAATGCCTCGATCCCGCTTAAAATGAAACGCTATCGCATGGAGGTCAGCCCTTAACCACCAGTGGGCTTTCAGAGAAATGGTTCGTCCGCCTTCTCTTCCGCCGAGGGTATGAGTTGTTTCATACGCGACCATCTAACTTATCGTGTAGTGCATAGCCTGTCGTGTTCTTTCTCGTGGTAGAAGACTAGTAATTACATGCCAGAACTCACGACCCTGGCCTATAGAAGGTGTTTTGTGAGCTGCGGCTTGCTAAAGTTTGAAGGGTAGGCCATTCCGCTTTCCCACGACCCTGGCTAAAAGCGATAAAAGGAACACCAGAAGAGTTTTACTGGGTATTGCAGCTACTCGACCGGCGAATCTCAGAGCTTCTCATCAAGAATCCTGGGCAATGAGCAGTCTGCAAACAGGACTTCTCCTCGGAAAAAAATTGTAAATGTAACTTGTATAGAATTCTTCATTTTGTTAGTTAAATATTGTTCGTAATATAAATTTAATTTAAAATATACAATATTCTCATAAATTTTACAATCACAACAAATTGAGTTAAAATAAATAAAATCTGAAATAAATTGTTGTGTCGCTTCGCAGTCCGTCAATGTCCTGGCTGTAAAATCTCGCATTAAAACTTTGAGCATTCGTAAATAGAGTCCCTGGTGCAGCTTGACAATGGACCGTAATTGTGTGGCAAACGTCCTTGGAAAATAGGACCTGGGGTACCTGGACAGCTGCTGACGGTTTCCTGGCCGGCCGGATTTAGTCCGATCTCTTTAGTCTACACAATAGCGGCATTTAAAATACTCGCATGCGTCCAGAAGAGGGTTGATTCACTATTTGGCAGCAGGTACCAGCGGGCGGGGTATGCGCGAGTGGTGACAAAGGATTCGAGGAAGGATGACGTATGCCGACAGATGGCGTTACCAGTCACTCCCCTTGAAGTTTTTATGTTCAAATTTTCAAAATTAAAAGGCCAAAAAGCTTTCTTCAATCTAATAAAATAAGCAAAAACATTATGGGATTCTATTTTAGCTTCAGACCTATAGTTTGATAGTACTTGAGAAAATCGGAAAGAATACGACTTTAGTTATTTATTTGTCATAACTTGCTTTTATTTAATTATATTTAATGCAGAAAACCCTAAAAAAATGGTGCAAAGACTTTTGTATTGCTATTATAAACTTTGCTCACGATATAAAAATTAAATCAATATACATCGTAGGACTATTGCCAAAATATAAATATAATTTTTAACAAGATGACAAATAACTCCTAGAAACGTTCCTTTAAAGATCGAGGTAATTATAGAATTTTGTCCATATACATAGATTTAACGAAACTAAAAAAATAATATTTTTTGGCCACCTGATGGAAAATGGTTACCGTCGCCTATAGACGTTTGCAACACCAGGAGTGTCGCCAATGCGTTGCCGATCTCTAAGAAATTTTATAACGCCTCTAGTGGCTCAAATGCTACGAAATCCCCGAAAAATTCGAACAGTTCTAATCATGTCATACTTCCATAAGTAAAGTTAGATATATAGGTCGTAGATGGTGTATTTGGACCTACCAAATAACATAGACTCATAACCAACCCAACCGCCTCTCATAAACAGTTTCGCAAGACATCAGGGTTATCACCCTGTCCTCTATCTAGTGCAATTAGAAGTTCTACGTGCAATTTACAGGGTCGGTCGACAAACTCTGGGTAGTTAATTTAGAAAAATGTTGCGCAGAGTACTCGTAATAACAGTTATTTCTTCAAATTGCTTTGAAATGTTTAGAGTATACAATTGTTTGAAAATACTAACGATTAAAGTTTTAATTTCTAGCTTTCTAAAATGTTAATATTGAAAATGATTATATAGTTTGAATGGATTTTATTAGCGTAGTACATACTAGAATATCATAGGAGTACATCATATTAGGTGACAAAACAATCAATATGCTAAATTTTATTAAAATAAGAATAATAAAAATGATAATAATACTATAAAAAATTCTACCGCAGGCGGGTTTGTGGCGAAGCCTTAGGTGAGAAGCGACACCTCAGACCTGAATGCAGCGGCCAAAGCAAGCCTCCGGGCTTGCCTTAGTCAGCCAACACAGAGTGGAGGTCACTAGAGCTAAGACTCAAGCTCCAGAGGTGGAAGTGATAAATGGCATAACGTCGGAAGTAGCTTCGGTGAACCTGCAGCGCACTTCTCTACACCCCTTAGCCACTTACACCCATGTTGCCCCTCGTCAATCTTGTACGGCATTTTTAGGGGCCCATGCAGTGAGTGGCGAGTCACTGTCTGCCCATTTTTCCAAGTTCCCCGGACATTGCGACGGGTAGACGCCACAGTCCCCATAACCCAGATCCCTAGTTCCACTAGCAGTAAATCCCAATAGCCCGGTACCTTTTGTACTCATTCCCTACAATAGTCCTACATTGACTGGGGCCTTATCCTAGGGTGCATTTTTATATGATGTAGACAAGGATAATCGCCGGTTAGTGTCACGCCCCACATTTACTTTAAATTTGTCAAGAGGCCTATGTGTTGGCTTTCCCATGGCCCCACGCAAGCCTTCCTAAAGTCCGGACCATTTTGTAGCCCGTGGTCTTCAAAGACCTACATTATATAAAAAAATATACTATTATCTATGTTGGTACGACTGTACACATAGTAAATACGAAATTTTAGTATTTATGATGTATATCGGCATCTCGTCACTTATATTCCCGATATAGTGTTATTGTAAGGTATATACTTACTTTAAATGTAATAAAAGGTTTTGAGAAAGAATGTAATATAATTTGCAATTTTATTACTACAATATATTAAACATCTATGATTGCATCAAAAGGTAGTCGGGAAGAGATTTCTGTAAGAAATAAGGCCAGCTTTTGTATTACCATATAGTTTTTAATATTTTAATTTAAATTGTTTTCTCATTATTATGTTAGTATACTGCTGCGGTGCTGGTACCTACACTCACGTATGGTAGCGAGAGTTGAGTATGGAAGAGAGAGCATGAAAGTAGAGTAAACGCGGTCGAGATGCGAGCACTGCGCAAAATCTGCGGAGTGAAGCTCGCGGACCGCGTTCGTAATACCGAAGTAAAAAAGAGAGTTGGTCTGAAAGAGAGTGTTGGGGTGAAGGTAAGGAAAGGAATGCTCTGGTGGTTTGGGCATGTGGAAAGAATGCATGATGAAAGAATGACTAAACAGATATACAATGCAAAAGTGGATGGATGCAGAAGTCGTGGAAGGCCACGACACACCTTCCTTGATCAAATTGATCGTTTACTAGCAGAAAGTGATGTCAGGAACCTTAAGAACAGACGAGCGTGCATGACAAGAGTTATGAATGTCAAAGAAGCAAGTGAGGTGTGTAAGAATAAGCCTAAATGGCGCTCTGTTGTTCGTGCCTACCCCGCAAGGTAACTGGCGTGAAGTTATGTATGTATGTAGTATACAATACAAGTATTGAATTGTTTTAAAACATGTAGTAAATATACACCTGCGTTCAATACTGCACTTTAAAATTTGGGATAAAGAAATATCTATGCACCGTTTGATATAAAAGTATATTTCTCATTATTAAAATTTAGCAAAAGACATTATGTAGATATTTAATATATTTTATTATAATTAAGTTTACCTGTTTTGAATAATATTTTCTTAAGTTTTCGCGACTTGTATACATAATAAAACTACGTTTTAACGGTTTTAAGCGCGGTAATTTTATTTGATTTTGGTTTTTCCGACGTTTCGGCCACTTTTCAGTGGCCGTGATCACGGAAGACAAAGATGTCAAGTGTCAACAAGTATTGTTAAAGTTTTATTTAGCCTACCGCCAATTTGTTAATTTTAATTATTTAATTTTAATTTTGTTTATGGTTATTATTTACTCTATGGGAGCCTAATCTAATTTACTACCGCTTCGCAACATGTTATGGCTTGAAGAGAAGAAGCGACGCAAGAAACTCTTCAGCAAACATGTCTAGCTCTAATAATTTTATATAATATTAAAATGGGTGGAAGGAAAAATAAAAGTAATTATCAGTCAAGTTGGTTTGTGTTCCGTTGTACGCAGAAAGAGCTCACAGTGTCTTGAGGTCCGGCAGCTGGTTTTTGCTGGGTTTGGATCTTAATAGTTTTGATGATTGGATCCCAAACAGGTGGTACTTGCCAACCATCTTCTCTATTGAAATTTGGGTGTTTTTTGATTTCAATAGCCTCACGCATCATTCTAGGTATGAAACGATTCTCTTTCGCGAGGATTTGTGGGTTATCGAATCTGATGTAGTGGTTAGGTTTATCCAGCGTGTGTTCACTGATCGCAGACTTCGTAGACCTAGTGTGTTTCATGTCAGCAATGTGTTCTTTTACTCGTGTTTTTATGCTCCTCTTTGTTTGCCCAATGTATGACTTGTTTTGGCTACGTAAACAAGAAAAAACATATACATTGTCACGTTTATTACAAGAAATAGTTCAGAGAGAAATAGTTTCCTTAAATGCTTAGTGAGAGGTGACGAATAATTGAATCAAAATATAAATTCAAATAAGCAAATATCCGGAAGTCATTTTCATTTATATATCGGAAAAGATGTTAAGAATATTTAACCTTAGTTAAGAACTCTACATTCATGGAAAACAGGATTGGAACATTTCCGGAAACATCGCTCGAATTTGCATTGAACAAGACAATTAATGTTTCTCATAAAATTGACGAATGAAAATTGCAAGTTCCCAACTGCTTCCCCATCTCACACCGATACCTGTGTATGTGTGGGAATATCGACTATCGATCGGTTCGGAACACCTCCACTTGTGTCATGTGAGCCTAGTACTTTCCAATCGGTTGTCCATTATCGGCAATCGTCGATACATTTCCAATATCCGTTTCTACCGTTTCCAAAATTTTGAAATCAGTGTTTGTTGTTTTACGCCCGTTACATTGCTCTTGACAAATAAAATTACACGAATTAAAAAAAAAACACATTTTATGAAGATAATAAGTAGTACAAATCCTCATAGTTAATTACATCCCTATTAATATAATATTATAAATGCGAAAGCAAATCTGTCTGTCTCTCTGTCTGTTACGCTTTCACGGAAAACTACTGGACCGATTTGGTTGAAACTCAGTATATGTATATTTTCGATGCCAAGAATGAACATAAAATTCTTTTTATCCCAAAAAAAGGGGTAGTTTCCGGGATAAAAGTATATTTTTCTGTTTGCCTATAATGTTTTCACGGAAAAACTATTAGACCGATTTGGCTGAAACTCGGTATATATGTTAGTTTAATATCTAGCATGGACCTCGGATACTTTTCATCACGAAAAAGGGATAGATTTTGCTATAGATTTATGTAATGATTATCCAAGAAAGTAGGTTAGGTTTTGTTTTTTGTGATGTAATTTTTTTTTTATTGCAGCAGTTCAGCAGACAGGCAGACGGCCCACTTGATGGAAAGCGGTTACCATCGCCTATGGACATTTGCAACACCAAAGGTGCTACAAATGCGCTGCTGCTCTCTTAAGGGAGACTGGAACCTGGTCACTAATGCCGGAACACAACTCAAGGTTGTTATGGCGACATACTCTAGACCGGGGGTGGTAGCCAACCAGTCGGGCAAATGTCCTACCACCTGAGTGTGGGTTGTTTTGTCGCCTCTTACGAGAGGCCGCCCGGCCGCAGGCAATTGTATTCTTTCTCCGTTCCTGCGCGGATAGATTTTCGTCATTTTGGCCATTTCGGTCATAACGGTCATTTTTGCCATTTATGTAGTTTACAGATAGATAGACGGGGGATAGATAAATAAAACTAGAACGGGTTTAAATAGGGGATCACGGTTTGTATGGGAGACCAATCATTCCTCAAGTTTAAAGATATAACAATTTATTATCTATAAGAAATGCTATACTAATTCGATCTTTCTCTCTGATAAGTTTTCACGGAAACGAAAACTATTAGGAGTACTGTATCGGTTTTGCTGTAATTTTGTTTGATTGTAGTTTTAATACCGAAAATAGACATAAATACTTTTCATGTCGGAAGATGGGATGGTTTGCGAAATAAAATGAAGTGAATCTTCCAGGGGCAAATAGTACTAACATAAAAATTGAATACAGTGTAACCAGTATTAACGCCTACTCATTAAACAAGAGGCACGCAGTAGTTTGACCCGCGGCGCAGTCGCGATGTAAACTCTAGTTCCTAATATATAAATTAAAGAATAATAGATTAAGGGCCGCTTGCGTAAGGTGCCTTAAATTTATTTAAGAAACACAAAACCTACTTAACACCCTTAAATACAATTAGCGTCTTGCACAACGCAAAATTTGCCGCTAAATATGTTTAAAGAACTGTCAATAGGTTTTGTGTAAAACGTGTTTAGGCAGCTTAATATGTTTAACTAATTTTATTTAAAGGCGATCGTTATGCAAGCGGCCCTTAGACATTTTTATGATTCTTCAGTATTTTATATGGTGACTTTTCGATGGATTGTGTTACCGAACGCGGGTTACTTTAGATGAATAAATTAATAATAGTTATTCAATTAAGCAAGCGTGCAAGCAAATTTGACTTAAGGTGACGAACATTTTAATTCCGTGTTCTAATTTAAGTTTTATTAAGAAAGTTTGTTTATATAGTTATTTGAAATATAACTTAAGTGTGCTTTAAGATATTCGATAGTCCATTAAAAATTCTCGAAGTTCACTGACTTCGATATTTTTGAGTGTCTTATATGACAACGACCTATAGCAATTTGAAACTTGTAATATTCAAATATTATTCTAGGCTATTCAATGAAATTGGATATTGTACTCGTAGTTTCAGATAACTTTAGTAATATATTCTTAAATAAAATTTATATTTTCGAGTTGAAGAGTGTTGCTTATTGGACTTGATTTTGGTAAAAATTTACTTATCTTGAAATCTATAAAATTTCGCATTAATAATTAGCCTATACAATAGTTCTTGGTTTTTAAAGAAAATCATTTATTCTAATCGCCTAATCTACATCGCTAGATTAGTTAAGAATTTCTTTTAAGCTAGGTTGCCTGGAAGAGATCGCTTTTAGCGATAAGGCCGTCTGTTGTTTTGCCAAGAAGTATTATAATTATGAATTTTGTTTTTGTATTAGTTTATTTTGATGAGCAATAAAGTATTATCTATCTATCTAATTAAATTAAATATTTCATTAGTGACGTTTGCTATTGATACACTTGGTAGCTAAGGTTCTGAGGCCATGAACCTCTACAAAAAGGTATCAAAAAGCCTTATTAAGACTATAAGTAGAATACTGAGTCCGAATCAATTGTCCGAGCTAGGAATCAGCCCTGTGAACACCTGAAGAGTAGGCGTTTTGAGAGCTATTGTAGAGGTTCATAGACTCAGGACCCCACGACCTATGCGTTTCAACAGCTAACGGCACAAACATATAACTCTCAATGTGGGTTGCATAATTGTGCTGTTTGATTGATTCAGCTGTTACCGCTGCCGATCCAGCAGATCTAGCCGTATTTGGTAAATGGGTTACGATCAATTTATCTAAATGAATTAAATAATTAGGCGAAGGTATTAATGGTCATACTACCACAATTGTACATGATGTAATTATTATTTGGATATTTCAATAACAGAGGTAAAAGACAATATATCTTATAACTTTTTTGGTTTTAATAATAACAATAATTGGATATTGGAAGAAGTCTGAATAAAGTAGTGTAATGCAATAGTAAGAAATGCAATGTATTCAAGAAGAGTACTTATGATAATAGCATGGAAAAAAGAATATTTAATAATTCTTAGAAATGTCAAATTTAATTTTTAACTCAAACTGATGATGAATTGATATCCGTAGCACCATCTAAGGAAGATGGGATACTGGGATTGTAATTCTTTAGTATTATTGTTCTGTGGTAATAGTGTACGTAGCAGAAACAAGCTTTGTATTTTTTGATTATTACACTAACTATTCAAAATTTTTGATTTTTATTGCTGGTAATTAGGTATACGTATCCACCTGATGACAATGCCACCTGTGGACTTTTACAATACCACAAAAATGTCTTCAAAACAAGAACACAAACAAACATTTCAACAATGTCATCACGAGGATGGTTCAGTAGATAACGTAATCTGATTTTAGCGAGGGGAAATCCGATTGAGGACTTACCGCCGTGGGGGGAAACGCGGCAGGAGAGCGTTGGATTCGCCATGTTGGGGTAGCACTAGTACCCCGAAGAAGTACTATTGGCACTCAAGTTAAGGATACCCACTGATACCCCTCAGTGTTACTTCCTTCACGTTGTGCCAGGGCTACAAGAAAGCGGAAGCTCGACTTACTCCACGTGCCCTGGCAACCAATAGCTCCCGGCATCGTCCCTCTCTATCGGTTCGAATCATGACAAAACACGATACATATACCTCACTTTCTATATCGTCTTTTAAATAACAACGACACGATATAATTTTAGAAAAAAATAAATAAAGCCAGTTCTTTATTCAGTCTTCATTTATCTATAATAATATTATAAAGCTGAAGAGTTTGTTTGTTTGTTTGTTTAAACGCGCTAATCTCAGGAACCGCTGGTCCGATTTGAAAAATTCTTTCAGTGTTGAATAGTACTTTTATCGAGGAAGGCTATAGGCTATATTAAATTTTCAAAAAAATTAGGGATCCTTATTAAAAGTCCAATAATGTAACCCAAGGTATAAAAAAATGACCCGAAAAAATCCTTACACGGCGTGCGCTGCGAAAACTATTGATTATAGTACAAAACAATGTACTACCACTTTGTAGAACATATAATTGTCTACAAAAAATATTGCGTAATCATATGTCTAACTATTGTAGTTATCTCACAATAAGTGTTTTCTTTTATTTTTTTAAATAATTTGAACGCGCTAATCTCAGGAACTACTGGTCTGATTGAAGAATGTTTCAAAATCGGACGGTTTTGAAAGCAAATTCCACGCGGACGGCGTCGCGGGCACAGCTAGTTAATTATACGAATCATAAAATTAAATGGTGACTCAATAAAGAACTAATTTTTATTTAATTTTTTTATAAAATTATATAGTTTTTTGTTCGTCCTGTAAAGTTAGGAAAATGTATATTCGGGGTGTTGTAATACTCGTATAAACGACGATATCTAATTATCCATTCAGGGCCCGATATTGGTTGAATTTTGACATTACTTATATGTTAAATTTGACATAATATGTACGTATAAACTCCATACAATTTATGTCAATTTACTACCAATTGTAACGCAAATGAATAATTTAGTATAATTTAATTTATCGGCTTAAAATTAGTTTATCGCCTCGGCTTTGTAGGAAAAACAAATTAAAATCCATTTTACTATCTGTTTGTACGGATGATTATGGCGAAGTTTTACATTTTCTTGTTAGTTGTAATCTTCTCGTTCGAATTATCCCACCTGATTTTTTTCATAATTTGAAACGCATTGTAAAAACTCGAAATATTTACAGATTTATTATATTTTACACATTATAGGTAACGTGAGTTTTAAACTATGCATGCAAGCAAACCCTTTGGTAGTCCAATATTCTCCTGTCCGCAACAGGCTTGCCAAGCCTCCACAAATACTAGGAGACTAAACACCAACAGCAGGTAACCGCATTCCAACGGTCCTACCCTTCCCGTTGCGCCAGACGTCTCGGTCAATGAACTAGACAGAGATGGAAACGGGATATCTATCCCTGTCTCACTTCAAGCGAACCGACCATAGATACAAAGTTTTGTTTTATGGGCAATAAAGTTCACTTTTTATTGAATTAATGACATGCAGGTAAAATTTATCAGAAAGGACCATACGGTATCCTCTTACCAGTAGTAATGTTTCATGTCTATTGCCGTATTATGAGTTTTGAACCTTATTTTCCATTTAATTAAGTACAGTTTTCAATAATTCATTTATTTTGGTTTTGTTAAAAATAGGGATAAGAGCGTGAGAAATTCGAGAAGAAACTTCTTCAGTTGTACTAGGAGAACTTAAACATAAAGAGTACTTCTTTCTCACGTTCCTTAATTGTTCCCATGGTTCATTTAAGTGAACTTCCGCTGTTAAACAGGCAACTGCTTTCCAAATACTTTATGGTCCATAGCAGCCAAATTGATTTCTTATAAATAAAACAGGCCAAGTGCGTGTTGGACCATGCACATTAATTGTTTTTGTAGATGTTAAGAACATCCGCTATTTTTGTGATTTGGCTAGGAAACCCTACAAAAAGCACTTAATCGAAAATACTCCATCTCAAAAATTACTCAACAATCATATTATAACTCATTTTTGCTTTAGTTCTATCACCTATATATTTTTCAGATTTTTAAACTGCATGGTACAAAATTTGGAGAGGGGATGAGGTAGTTGTGGCTTACACACACACACAATTTTCATGACTTTGTAAAGTATATATCTCGCCTTCGATTAGTTTGAATAAAAAATCATAATATATAATAATTGTCTTGCCATAATAACATGTACCTATTTCAAAGCCTGCTTTTAAATTTATGAATCAATTAAATTTTAATTAACAATATTTTAATTGCTAATTATCATTATTTATTTGGAATAAACATGTCACGTTCTGAAAATACGTATGAAATCAGGTTTGGTTACTGCATTGGTATGGTTTGTTTAATACATCATTGCATACCGTGTTCAAGAGGGACAGACAAACCGAATACCGAACGTTATTGGAAGTATTGGCAATTTCCGATAATGGACAACCGTTCGGAAAGTACTAGGCTTGCAAAGTGTAGTAAGAGTTCTATCGAACGAATCAATATGCCGATATTCCATACTGATAGATAGCTAGAACATGTAAGCACGCTCTACAGGTGTTACCAGTGACTTCTTTCTACTATATTACTTTTTTGCTTGAATGTTATAAGTTTTATTTTAGATATTTTGTGTGTAGTTATTATTTTTGTTTTTTGTAATATTTTTTGAGTTTTTAAATAAAAAAGGTAACTTGTTAAAAGATATATAGGAAAAGATTTGTGCGATTTGAGACTCTTTTAGTACTCCAACAACGGTTGGTGATAGAAGTTTTTGAACAATATTGGAAACAGAATCGAATTACATCAAAAAAATTTTTTGTGTAAAATTTTTATACACATTTTGTATAACGGGCAAAGTTTTTTGCAATTTCTGACTTTTTCTAGTACTCCATACTGATCAGAAAAAGGATCAACTAGCATCAAAAACTTTTATGTTTAAAATGGGCCATATTTTTACTAACTGTTCTTTGTTTTGAAAATCTGTATAGATGGGGATCAAAATTTCCCGAAGAATTATGGCTAGTCTCCTAAGACCATTTTCGTGTAGTTGCAAATGTTAAGGTATTTCCTCTTACAGCCTCGCTGAAAGTTTCCACCTTGTATACAGCGGCCCCGGCAGACGTTGTTCTACCTGGTCTAATTGTAAATCTAAACCCTCCAGGGGCTAAAAACAGAAACAAAAAATTCATCAAAATCCTGGAACCCAATCCAATTGCGTGTTTAAACTATTTTTCTATTTTGTAGTCGTGGTAGCGTAATAGCTAGCGCACGTGTCCCAAACTCAGAGGGTGCCGGTTCGATCCTGGGCGGAACGAATGCACCACTTAGTTAGTTTTATGATGTAATGTGCATATTGTTACAATTACCACGTACTAATAACGGTGAAGGAAAACATCGTGATGCAACCCGCACATCGAGATAATCGAAGTGTCAAACCTGCCAAGCCGCCTTAGATAAGCGTGGCGGGTATACTATCCGTGTCCCCTATAATGGGAGGCCCGAGCCCAGCAGTGGGACATTTATGGGCTGATTTAGGAGGTATGTCGTATATATGTGTCACTGTCACACACGACATTCCCATAGAAGAATGATAATAGTTATAAGATATATTCATGAATTATAGGGGTGAATTTTTTAATGTCATTGGCGTTTTGGGTAGTAATTATTAAGACAGGTCTTGAAAATGATTTTTCTGTATACGATATAAAATGGAGAGATATAATATTGGTTACCAAAGTCATAAGTACTGCTTAAATGTTGAATTATGAAAAAGAAATTCTAACAGAGAAACAAAATGGTAGCTAAAAAATACTTTCAACTCATTTTATGATTCTGTAGACATATAAAAAAAAAACAATAAAGTTTTGTCACCATTAAAAAACCTCATTATGGAATTGTCACGCTTGTAAGAATCATTGTGGAATTGTCACGCACTTGATGGATTTTTTAAAGATATCTAGACTGAAAGACGCGAAAGAACGACTGCAAATAAATAATACGACACGATCACGATAAATATTAGATGACACTAAACTCTTGAACAATGACATATCAAAGCAAATAAATAAAGAGAGAAATCGAGCCAATCTATCTAAGGGTCAGTATCCTGTATGTCCCACTTTATAGACCAAAGGAAAATAAAGTATACACGTTTCTGGAGGTGTATTGCTAACATTCGCTTTGATCAATGGCTTTCTGCACTTTGATGTTATTTATTGAACCCCTACGTATATTTGGAGCCTCAGGAGCCTGTGTTCCCATTGTGTATATTTTTTTATAAATTATTAATAGGCAGGTGAGGCGAGAAGTCAATTGGATGACGACCTGTGGCTGTGGTTTATAAGGCTTCATGCGACTAGTTGAAGATTTTTTGCATACAAAACTCATGTCAAGCAGTGCTTTCCAAAATATTCACCAAACTGAAACAACGGTTCGAGGTCATAATTACGAGTAAGTATATTTAACATCTTTGGGTCATGTTGTTACATTGTTAGAATTACTATAGAGTTTATTAGAACTATACAAACACGTATAACACAGGTACAAATATAACCGAACACAACAAGTCCAAACGTAATGCAGAAGGTCGTAATTCTCTAAAACGCGCTAAGTCAGTCACTTATAAGATTCCCGATTTTAGTACACACGTCTTGCTTCGCTCGTGATTATCGCTCGACTGACTCACCCCTCCATCAGTTCATCGTTTTATATTGCGCAACTGCAATGTCCCCGTATCTAAGCCGACTTAATCCGACACACCTGGCTAATGTCTGCCATAAAAGATTACAATACAACAATGGGCTGTTTTCTAATCACAAATAATAAACACAAAGTAAACGACAGGAGACGACCATAAAAGAATTTAAATGTTATTAGTTCAAATGCCGTCGGGTAATAAATCTGCTTTGTTCCAGATATGCAGGTGGATTTTGTTTTTGTTGGGACCGGAGTTGTAACAATATGTATTAGATTTTGTATATTGTTATTTTTTTATAATAATAATAAGTAATAGTTAACCCGCAGGGGGGCTTTGTGGCGAAGCCTTAGGTGAGTAGCGACACCTCATACCCGACTCCGGGGGCCAAAGCAAAGCTCCCGCCTCCGTGCTTGCCTTAACCAGCCGGCACGGAGCGGGAACGCTAGAGGTAAGAGTCAAGCTCCAGGGGTGGAAGTGATAATAGCAGTGAATTGAAAATGGCATAACGTCAGAAGTACCTATGGTGAACCTGCATCCCGCTTCTCTACACCCCTTAGCTACTTACACCCATGTTGCCCCTGTCTTCTATGACATTTTTAGGGGCCCATGCAGAGAGTAGCGAGTTACCGTCTGCTCATTTTCCATGTTCCCCGAACATTGCGACGGCCAGACGTCATAGTCCCCATATTCCCAGACCCCTAGTGCCACAAGCAATTCACCCCAATAGCCCGGTACTTTTTGTCCTCATTTCCCACAATAGTCCTACACTGCTGACCGGGGCTTGTCCTTACAGGCCCCGGCCATGTCTACGCCATATAATAATGCACCCCTTGGGTGCATTATTATATAGACACGGATAATCGCCGGTCAGTGTCACCCCACATTAACATTAAATTTGTCAAGGGGCCTCGTGTTCGCCTTCCTATGGCCCCACGTAAGATCTCCAAAAGTCCGGGCCATTTTTATAACCTGTGGTCTCTTAGAGACATACAATAATAGTAATAGTTGTAATATTAGTTTGAAACTATTACAAAACGAATTAATTTTCATAAACTCGTCATTTGTTAAACTACTAACCATTTCAACCAAAAAATAAAAATAGGTATATATTAAATTTTCAACTCGATAGTTATTAATAATAAGCTGCAGAAAGAAGGCAAGATTTATATTATATATCTTTCTTACCTACTTATTATTCATTTCACACCAGAAGTTTCATAATTTTATAATAAATTGGATAGCCATGTAATATGTATGCATAAGTTTTATCCGTGCAGGAACGGAGAAAGAATACAATTTTCTGCGGCCGGGCGGCCTGTCGTAAGAGGCGACTTAATAACCCACAGCCAGGTGGTAGGGCATTTGCCCGACTGGATGGCTACCACGCCTGGTCTAAAGTATGTCGCCATAACAACCTTGAGTTGTGTTCCGGCATTAGTGACCAGGTTCCAGTCTCCCTTAAGAGAGCAGCAGCGCATTTGTAGCAACTTTGGTGTTGCCAATGTCCATAGGCGATGGTAACCGTTTTCCATCAAGTGGGCCGTCTGCCTGTCTGCTGATCTCCTGTAATAAAAAAAAAAGTTACTATGCTCCGTGTACATTTTTATTACGTATCCATTATTTTTTTGGTTAGGAGGTTACTTGTTGTTTGCAATATGTTGGATTTACATACATAATTATAACTATGTAATTTGCCGTATATAAAACTATAGGTAATTAGTCACCAAGGAATATTAGTGATCAAGTTGATCTTGATTAGTGCATGACAAGAGTTATGTATGTCAAAGAAGCAAGTGAGGTGTGTAAGAATAAGCCTAAATGGCGATCTGTTGTTCGTGCCTACCCCGCAAGGGAACCGGCGTGAAGTTATGTATGTATGTATGTAAGTTGATCTCGTTGATGGAGTCACGGATAAGTTGAATAATTCAACTCTGGTAAAAGCAATCTAGTCTAGTATGTTGTTTATAGTGAAGAAAACTCATATGCCGAAATAACAGGTGTGGGAAACCTACCAATCCTCTTTTGCCATTCCTAAAGAAATTCATAGATCGCAGACTATTTCTTACAAATAATGGAAATTTTCGAGTTTTAAGCTCATTTATTAAGTCTAGTATCGTTGTTGATAGTGAAGTAAAAATATCGTGAGGAAGAAGACAATTTGAAATAACAGGTGTGTGAAATGTACCAAATCTCATTTGCCATTGTTAAAGAAATTCATAGACCGGAGACCATTTCTTGCAATTATCAAGAATGTTCGATCAGTATCATTTAACAATTTGACCTCAATAGTTGTAATGTGATCATGACCTTTTGATCTACTGATCTTTAAGTAATTGGCCTAAGTTTCTAATAGGAAGTTTGGATTTGCTTTCAGTTTTCTAAACAAGCAAATTATAAACAAATATATCATAAAATTTAACGAGGTCCATGGTCCATTGTTTGTCTAAATCATAGGTTCCCAAACTTTTGACTAGTGCAGCGGTCCCTTTCTTAAGTTGTTAATTTTCATCTTCTGTTTAGTACTTTCATCATAGTAGGTATTAGTTATATATATATAAAAACTGTTTAGTCTGTAATTTGCTGTTTTACTTACACCTTTTGCCGTTAGGACATTAGAATAATGGTAGGCCAAAAAAAATTGGACTACCGTTATTCTTATGTCTATCACCATTTTGAACTCTAATTGTAATAATCAATAACAATATGGAAATTTTAGTTTTTGTAATAATAAAGAACAGGAGCACGAATTTTCAATATTAAATATTTTTGAATTAGCTTAATTCAAAAATATTTAGTTAGTGGTTAGTAAATTGCCACAAAAATACAAAATTATATTAAAACAAAACGATGCTTCCAATCGTTATTATTTAAAGTTAACGAACTGATATAGCTTTATTCAAGAGCTATATTTTTGCCAATTCATTAAATTGATTCCAGTCTTACTATTTTCCATTACTGAAAAAATAAAAAATCTTTACTATTGTAAAATAAATAATTTTTAATCTGTCTTTTTTATATATTTAATCATAAAATATAATTAATTAATGGTGTTTTAAGCTTTCTGAGTGTAGTCATTAATATCTTAGCACGATTTACATTGATTGTTCCATTTATACACTGACCGCACACTCCCATGTTAGTGCGCCCGAACGGGCGGTGCTACTCTCTATGAGAACCTCTGGTTCAAACTATAAATAGGTTAAACAACAAAATCTGTTAATCAACTTTGTCCTTCCAGCCACATGTGCAATCTCCCGGAAATGGTTCGTTGCCAAATCACCTCTGGAGTGTTTTGCTTGGGCGACTAACCAATATACTGGCAGTCAACACATTATTTTAGTTTCCGTAAACACTGATAGTTGTATATTGTTTTGTATCGGGAATTAATTTCTTTTGTCTTTACTTTTTTATGTTAAATATGTAAAACTTTATAAATCAAACCAAGTCCTTTTGTCCAATCCAATGCAGCCAAATTTAATTAAGCGATTCTCCAAAATCGGCCGCCTTGGTTCCCTTGATTTATTTTTTATTTTTTATTGCAGGAGTTCAGCAGACAGGCAGACGGCCCACTTGATGGAAAGCGGTTACCATCGCCTATGAACATTTGCCACACCAAAGGTGCTACAAATGCGCTGTTGCTCTCTTGAGTGAGATTGGAACCTGATGATATAGGTAATGCAGTTAAATCTGACATATTTTTACATTACTTAAGTAGTTAGATGACTTGCGACTAAGCTCAGAATTAACATTTGGACAGACATCTACTCGACAACTTATTTCTTACTGACAAATTTCTGTTCAAACGATGATAAGGTTTTAATTGGCCAGTTGCGTAAGTTGATTAACTACTTAACAGATGCAAAAGTAAATTAGACTTTCGTGAGTTGGCATCCTAAAATATATGGCAGCTAAAATGTATTTATCGGAGATATCATGAAACTATGGTTGATGAAATTACACATATTATAATGCTTTATAGATTATATGAAACTTAGTAAGTAATTGTAGACGATGTTTAACTTTGACAGTTGTGAAAATAAGTACTAAGTTATATTGGTATGAAAAACTTGTTCCCGCAAACATTCGCTGTTTAAAGATGGCGCCACTTGAGATACCGACCGTTTACGGAAAATGGGTGGGTTTTAGCGCAAATATAAAAACGGCTAGTATTTTTGGAAACAATTATTCGACTACGATTTGTGTACCTATAAAGGTTTAAATTCAAATTCAAAAGTTTTTATCCAAAATAAGTTCCACTGGAGAACACTTCTTGAAGGCCAAATATACAAGTTAAAATTTAAATTTACTTCCTATTCTACGTACACAGTTTCCAACGTGTTATTGCTGTTTAGGAGAAGAAGCGGCAAGTAACTCCCCAGCAACACGTCTGGCTAAAATTGTTTTTATTTATATTTCTTATTCTATTTATATCTCAAGCTCTTTTTTTATAAATTTTGCATAGAAGTGTGTTAAAGTGAAGTATAAAGTTTATGACTAAAAATTAAATTGTGCTTAGAGGTTGAAAATAAAATAAAAGTGTTTAAATCGTGCAAGGTATTTTTCTGAAGTTCGGCGTCCCACAAGTACTTAGTGGAATTATTATTAAGAAAAAATAATACATGATTATGAATGTCGAGTATATTGTTTTCATTAACACATAATCGTTTAAAAAACAATGTAGTATATAATGTACAGCAAACGTGCACAATGTTTCTTCTACACCGATCCTGACGTATTCTGCGTTCCATTTTACCCTGAAACAAACATCAAATTTTAGAAAGATAATATAGCTATTAAAGCAAGCAACATAACTCTGAAAAGCTTCTAAAATATTCTAAATCCTGCATGACTAGATAGCAGAGGGCATAAAAAAACTGGATAAATCAAAGTAGTACAGCATATATACCCTGTGTTTCCTTACGAGAGAAATTTTTGAATATAATTTTTAGTTAAATTGTATGATTAGCTGATTAATTGAAAAGCTTCTAAAATATTCTAAATCCTGCATGACTAGATAGCAGAGAGATTAAAAAAACTGGATAAATCAAAGTAGTACAGCATATATACCCTGTGTTTCCTTACGAGAGAAATTTTTGAATATAATTTTTAGTTAAATTGTATGATTAGCTGATTAATTGAAAAGCTTCTAAGATATTCTAAATTCTGCATGACTAGATAGCAGAGAGATTAAAAAACTGGATAAATCAAAGTAGTACAGCATATATACCCTGTGTTTCCTTACTACAGAAATTTTTGAATATAATTTTTAGTTAAATTGTATGATTAGCTGATTAATTGAAAATCTTCTAAAATATTCTAAATCCTGCAGGACTAGATAGCAGAGGTCTTAAAAAGTCTGGATAAAACAAAGTAGTACAGCATATATACCCTGTATTTCCTCACGAGAGAAATTTTTAAAATTATTTTAATAAAATTGTATGATTAGATGGTTAATTTAAAAGCTACTAATATATTCTAAATGCTGCATGACTAGATAGCAGAGGTCTTAAAAAGTCTGGATAAATCAAAGTAGTACAGCATATATACCCTGTGTTTCCTTACGAGAGAAATTTTTGAATATAGTTTTAGTTAAATTGTATGATTAGATGATGAATTGAAAAGGTTCTAAAATATTCTAAATGCTGCATGACTAGACAGCAGAGGGCTTAAAAAAACTGGATAAATCAAAGTAATACAGTATATATACCCTGTGTTTCCGTACGAGAGAAATTTTTGAATATAGTTTTAGTTAAATTGTATGATTAGATGATGAATTGAAAAGGTTCTAAAATATTCTAAATCCTGCATGACTAGATATCAGAGGGTTTACAAAATCTGGATAAATCAAAGTAGTACAGCATATATACCCTGTATTTCCTCACGAGAGAAATTTTTAAATATTATTTTAATAAAATTGTATGATTAGATAGTTAATTTAAAACATTTTCTACTTTAATCCCTAACTTTAGATGTTCTTTATGTTGACAGGACACTTAACAATAATTAGTAATAATAACAATAATAATTAAATTGTGTTCCGCAATTTGCTAAATGAGGTTGGCACTCGGTATTTTACCGTGCTGAAACATAGTCCGACTCAGCACTGATTTTCAGTGCCCACCTCCTAAATCACAAATTAATGTCATGCGACCCATGGTAACAGTAAGCAAAAATAAAATTACAGAAACAATTATAAGATGATTAGTAAAATAAAGTAAAGAAAGTGCCTAAAAATTAAGCATTTGTTATGTATATATGTTATATGTATTTAAGTTGTATGGATTTTATTCCTTTGCCTGCCATAGTAGCGTTACTAAAAAATAATACATGATGTGTCGGTTGCCACGTCTTTCGATTTTTGCCACGTCCATAGCTTAACCTATAAATTAAAGGGTTTTGTAACCCAGATAACAAAAATAAATGACAATAATAAATCAAAAAATTTCGATGTGCATAGTCCGACACGCACTTGGACGATTTTTAGATATTTCTCATCTAATAGTTTCAAAAGCTTCAAAGACATGAAAGGAATTACCCAGGGACTTTTGGGCCAAAGAAACGTGACTGATATGGTTTAAAAAAAACGTTATAATTCGCGTTATATATTATATATCTCTCACAATTAACGCCCTTCCAGTCAATATAGACTTATTATTCCTATTCATAATATAACGTTTTTCAATATTTTTTCACGGTTAAGGCTGTCCAACTTTGGAATATATTGCCTGTTGCTGTCAGACAAGCAAAATCTCGTATTAACATTTAAAAACTGATTAGGAAATGCTACTATCTGCAACATAATGATATATAATTTTATATAATTAGTATTATATTGCATATATGTTTAAATAGCATTGCATTGCATTTTATTACTATATCTTATACATATATATATATATATATATATATATATATATATATATATATATATATATATATATATATATATATATATATATATATAAATATATATATATATATACATATATGTATGACGAAGTCGCGAGTAACAGCTAGTTGATAATATAAAAACATACCACACGATTAATTCATTCAAAATAACCAAACCCACTACAATTATAAAATGTATCAACATAATAAAACACTCATATTTTTACAATCTGGGCTCAAAAATGTCTGAAAGCGTATCCGTCTCCTTTGGATGCTAACAGAGTCACCTCGCCTCACGCCTATCAAACGGTATTTATCTCTTATCAAGCTACATTATCTATTCTAAATGAGTGGTGAAACTAAAATTTTAGTTAATAAAGTAGCCAGTGTAGTTACTATTAACTTTTTAAGTTTAATTAGTCTAGACGGGGGGCACTTAGGAAGATCTGACGGTCTTACTAATCTTGGGATTTTCTTGAGATTATAGTTGCAAAACTGGCTTACGGGTAGTAACGCTGTTTGATTTTTAATGTAATACTTGTTGAATGTTTGTTATATCCTAGCCATTATTAAGTTTTAAACATTCTAAACTACAGATGCAACAGAAAGTATCTAAACTGAAAACTAGAAATATTACAATAAATAAGTAAAGGGAGATTAGCACTGGTTTAAAATTGGCCAGCATATGCTGAGACTGGGTCAAATTTTAAGACTTGTTCTACTTCTATTGTTTTAGTACTGAATAAAATATTCTTTCTTTGTAAAAACTCTGTAATACCCTTGCTACACCTGGGTTAATTAATGTCACTGAGAGTGTCCAAATGCGACTTACTTATAGCGTTAAAAATAACGCCGATGATGATTAATAATGACGCATATTAAATAACGCAACTCTTGTCTACATCTGCGCGACACACTCACTAAAACTAACATGGTGTAATGAGTATAGCAGGAAGCGTGACGACGACTGTCAGGCAGTCAGGCAGATTGACGCATGTCATGGGACCAATAATGTTGCGAACAGAGAGCGCCCCGTCTGCCGGAGTACACCTTCTCCGCACCTCGCACACCACCGACGCCCATAGCTCGCGCAGTTAGCAGCTAGGCGTCGGCTAGAAAATGCCACTTAAGAAGCGGCCATGAAGGCCGCAACACGTCTCGACTCGACTCCACTTAGCGACTTCACTTACCACTTACCACTATTCTTCGCCTACTCTCTCTCTACGATTAACTACCATTATTCTCTGTACTCATCTATATTTAAATAAATAATAAATATTGTAAATATCGAAATAATAAGTCAAACAGTCCACGTCAAGTTTTATTTTGAAGAAGCAACTGCCACCAACAGATAGTATATAACAAACTCCCGATACAGATAACAGACTCAACATCTGCCAATTTGTTTAAAATGCGGTTCAAGAGGTGGTTAGTGGAGTGCACCTTTTACGTGTATGATGAGTGTATGACATACATTTAAATAATAAAAACAATTGACGTGTTACAATTTGTTACTGTCGTCTATGAACATTTGCAACAAAGGTACCAATGTGCTGCCAGCCTCGAAGGGGAGAAAGGAATCTGGCCATCATTGTCAGAACACAACTCAGGGTTGTTATGGTGACATACTGTAAACCAGGGGCGGTATCACCTTCGCCTTCTAATCAGACACAATTTAGTATTCGTCGCCTCCATAACAGGCCGTATACCTCCATAACAACCTCGAATTGTGTTCTGGAATTAGTGGCCAGGTTCCAGTCTCAGTTCAGAGAGCGGCAGCACATTGGTAGCACCTTAGGTGTTACAAATGTCCATGGGCGATGGTAACCGCATTCTATCAGGTCGGCCATCTGCCTGTCTGCTGAACTCATGCAACTTTCCCCAGCACATCCCATCTACCCTATGCCATCTCTCTATTTCTTTCCTCTATTTCACTCGCTCTATCCCTTTCCTTCTATCAAAGCACTCTATACCATCCCTCCTAGCCCATTATATAGGCTGGCAACGCATCGGCCTCGCCCCTGGTGTTGCAAACTTCTATAGGTGACGATAAAACTTTCCATTACGTAGTCTGCCCATTTGCCAGCTCCGCGACAAAAAAAAGTCCGAATATTAAATCATATTTTTTTATATAAACAGCATCTTTAATTTTCAATGAAAAGAAGGACGTAACCTGCGTAAGGCTGTTGACCTTCAGCCATACCTATCATCTTTGTAAGGGCACTTACACAATATACTACTGATTGAAGATTTAAATTAAACTTAAAATAAAATATTAAATAACGTTATAAAACGATATATTTACTGCTGCGATATAAAAACAAACTAAATAAAAATCTAAAAGTCTAAAATGTAAATAATCAAACAAAACAAATTAAATATGAATAATATTATGATGGTTTACTTCAAATTTTAACTGAGTTCTGATTTAAATTGTTAATGTACGCAGTTTTTTCACGCTTATCCTCTTTAACGCTTGCAATCAGTTACGCAACTTACTGACAAGCAACCACTGGAAAAATGGTATTATATATATAGAAAAGATCTATGACGTTTATATATAACTTATGTGTACTAATAAAATTGAAGTGTCTATTTCTGATTTTACAATAAACACTGAAATATAAGTGAAACTGCTAATTTATACGATGCTTAATTATAAAATACCATTTTTTAGATTAATTTTTTGGTAAATTACAACGTCCCGAACGGGTTTTAAGGAAAATTTAAAGTATAACTGGAAGTTCAACATACATTTATGTGCATGCATATTCCATTTGATTACTTGCACGGTTCAGATTAAGTCTTTACATAGTATTTAAAACAAAGCCGCTTTCCGCGTCTATCTGTATATCCGTTAACTCCTCCTTAACCACGTAACGGATTTTTAAGCGGTTATTACTGAAGTTGTATACTTATATGTGTAAAAAACCTAATTAAGTTTTTGTGTAAATAAAACAGAGCTTCTTCCGAGGCGTTTGAACCGCGGCGTAGCTGCGGGGAACGCTCTAGTAAATTATAAATTAGTCCCGCTCGCATGTAGTCACGGGCATAGTCAGTTAATCATATTTAACTATTTATTTTCTAACAATTAGAAAAAACAGAAGTCTATAAGCTATTAGCTATTAACAAAATCTATATATATAAAAGAAAGTCGTGTTAGTTACACTATTTATAACTCAAGAACGGCTGTACCAATTTGGCTGAAAATTGGTGGGGAGGTAGCTTAGAACCAGGAGTCGGACATAGGGTACTTTTATCCCGTTGGAACCGGTAGGTGGCGCTGAGATCGGGTTCTAGAATCCTCCTAGTCACCTGGAGGGATATTGGTGATTTTGTTTTTTGTGTTTGGGTGGGTCCCCGCATGGCTTAAATCCATAATTGGAATCGGTAGGTGGCGCTGGAATCGGGTCCTAGATTTTGATTTTTCAGAGCAGGACAACGTCTGCCGGGGCTGCTAGTATTTATATATAATATGGAATATTCCAGTATGTCCTATCAGTATGAATTATTCCAAAAAGACTGGCTACAATTAAATTTTCAATTACGTTAATAATCTATTTAGAAACAAGTGAGAAAAGCACTTAAAACAAAAAGTGAAAACGGCACGGTGCCTCATTCTCTCCCTCGCTGGAGTCGCGGGTTCGTCGACACGTTAAATGAAGTGATTAGAACTTAACCTAATTGAATGTTAAGTGATCCCATATTAACATAATGTAGTATGAATTTTTGGCTTCTTTCTAGACAATATAAATAAATTCACTGACAGATAAAGGTTGTTGCATTTTTAACACAATGAAGTTAGGAAAGGCATTTTATAAATTGTCTGAACAATTTGTATCATAGTAAATGGGAACTCTACCGTAATAATATATAAGACAAACTCCTATTGTTCATAAGTAGGATGAGATGGGTCTTATAGTTTAAATAGGGTAGGACGACTTCTAAGGAAATCCTATTGTTTGAGTGTTGTTACACTCACTTGTTGTTAGTAAAACAAATGTGGCATAATCAACGTTTAAGATAATCAATTATTACGAATATTAATAACATGACAGGTAATATCAGTCACTACTTGATAATAACGGTCAAGCTTTGTTCGTGCAAAGTTATAGATAGGTATAAATAAAGCTCATGGCAGTCATACCTTGAGCACTCAACTCACAAACACAAAGTCACACTCAGATGTTTGGGTGTGATATGCGGGTATGTGTGTGTGTGTGTGTATGTGTGTATGTGTGTGCGTGTGTGTGTGTGTGTGTGTGTGTGTGTGTGTGTGTGTTTATGTGTGTGTTTATGTGTGTGTGTGTGTGTGTGTGTGTGTTGTGTGTGTGTGTGTGTGTGTGTGTGTGTGTGTGTGTGTGTGTGTTTGTGTGTGTGTGTGTGTGTGTGTTTGTGTGTGTGTGTGTATGCATGTGTGTGTGTGTATATGTACGCGCGCGAGTGTGTGCGTGTTGCGAGTTAGCGCAATTATTAATATATTACATATGTTCTAAGTTACGAGAGTCTTAATAAATATTGTAAAATTAATTCTATCTTTAAATTTAATAGAATATATTAAATTTTAGAATATTAGCGACGACAATATATTTTTGATTATGATCTTAAGCGTCGGATTATGTATGCGTATTGTCTTTTAATAATGAACTGCTAATTAAAGTGACAAGAACCTTATCATAAATTTCAAACACAGCTTCAAAGTTTCATTACATGCCATATAATACGTCTATTAATTTTCATGTAACATTAATCTGATAATTACATTCAGCATCGACTATAACAAAAAACAATTAAGACATGCTGATTGACGTCTATTCTTTACTAATCTATAAAACTAGATATGTTAAGCTACTGAATTTAATTTTGATAATACATGTATGTATAACATTTTAGTTAATGTTGGGCCAAAAACGTGACACCTCGATTGCCGAAATCGCAAATGGGAGAAATTCTCCCAAAAACTTTGGTTAAAGATAGAGCAATTAGACAAGAGGATTTACATAATATTAGCGGTCCCGACAGACGACGTCCTGCCTTGAAAAAAAAATCAGAAACCGATTGCAACGCCACCTACCGGGTCCAATTGTGAATCTAAACCATCCTCGAATCCACTTGAACGCACACAACAAATTCATTCAAATCGGTCCAGCCGTTTAGGAGTTCACTGTCAACAGACGTACAGACGAATTATATATATAAAGATATACTAGGATATGCCCGCTATTTCATCCACGTTTGACTTGAAATTCCCGCGGGATTCCCGGGGCACAAAGTACCTCAGCATTAAAAAAAAAGATTGAAAGCTAGTGCCGTTTTAATGAAAACTGTATCGGAATAAGCTAATTTTTATTCACCCGAACAACTACAAACCGCCCCCGGGAAAATTCCCACGGGATTCCCGGTATAAAAAATATCCCACATTTTATTACATAAAATTGTTGTCGATCAGTGAAAAAATCACTTTGGAATTCATATATTTTTTTAATTTGGCCATTTTAAACCATTACCAAAAAAATTCCCGCGGGATTCCCAGAATAAAAAGTAGCGTAGATTTTAAGTTTAAAAAATTACTGTCGATCAGTGAAAACTAAATTGAAATCGGCCTGGTAGTTTTTACGTGAATCCCGAATAAACAGACAAGAAATCTAAAAAAAAAATAGCATCGTGTTCTCCATCGTCTATGTAGTGTATTCCAGCTGTTTTTTGAAATAGCTTCAATGTACAGACACGGCATGTTAAGAATTTTATAACATTACTAGCTGTGCCCGCGACGTCGTCCGCGTGGAATTTGTTTTCAAAACCCCCCCGGTTTTGAAACATTCTTCATTGATGCTCCGCTCCTATTGGTCTTAGCGTGATGATATATAGCCTATAGCCTTATTCAATAAATGGGCTATCTAACACTGAAATAAATTTTCAAATCAGACCAGTAGTTCCTGAGATTAGTCTTCAGCTTTATATATTAGTATAAGATATGAGATAGAATAACACTTTATTGTTCACCAAATAAACAATTACAAAAAAATGTACGATTACAATACTGTCATGGTGAAAAGAATAGGCGGCCTTATCGCTCAAAGCAATGTCTTCCAGGCAACCTAACTTAAAGTTGATTTAAAACTAATCTGGCGATGTAGGTGATGCAGAATATTACATAGGACATAAGTTAAATCCATAATATACTTACTATTTTATAAATCGAATACACATACTAAAGCTATTTTATTTTTTATTCCTATTAGTTAACAGTACAAGAATTAGGCATAATTATTTAAGGAAAAGTTGTGTTTTCTGAGTGAATTCTTAAATATAGGCTGTTTTGGCCTTTATGACAGTAAGAAATTATGCAGTATTTAAAAAAAAATGTATCTTTCTAAAAATCATACTATACAGCCAAACAATCTGAAGATTCTGCTAAAAGTACTAGCCCATAGTTCGTGGCTGATGGTAGGTATTGACATACAGAAATAGCCCAATGGAACTATTTACATACATCCAAACATAGGTAGTTACACAGTAGAAAACAAAGTCTGCACGCCCAAACTTGGGCTTGGTCAAACATATCGATCCGAGACTAAAAATAATGCAAGTGCCTAAATATTTCTGGGCCTTACATTGTATTAAGATTAGAACAAGTGGCCGTGTCACTTTCCTGTACAGCGTTTACCCCTAAATTTAGAGGGATTCGTAGGTATTTTGGCAAAAACGTAATGCTATTGTCTTCTGAATGTCCTCTCAATGGAACAGGGAAGAATAAATAATACTACCTCGTTTAATAACAATGTTTTCTGTATGGATCCAAGACTTACCAATCGTCCTCCTAAGGGAAATTACTATACTATGTAATCACAAATTGTATAATAAAAAAAATATCCTTTTTTACAATTTTTAACCTTACTAATTTTTTAGACTAATTGCTTTTAAAAATTATTTTTGTACAAGATTTTTTGACAGATAAATTTTAATTATATAGGTAATATTTTGTTATGTTAACAGATATATTTATTTAAATTATTTTGTATATACGTATATATATATATATATATATATATATATATATATATATATATATATATATTATATGTATATATATATATATATATATATATATATATATATACACACATATAATTATATATCTAAACAGATATACAATGCAAAAGTGGATGGATGCAGAAGTTGTGGAAGGCCACGACACACCTTCCATGATCAAATTGATCGTGTACTAGCAGAAGGTGATGTCAGGAGCCTTAAGAACAGACGAGCGTGCATGACAAGAGTTATGAATGTGAAAGAAGCAAGTGAGGTGTGTAAGAATAAGCCTAAAAGGCGCTCTGTTGTTCGTGCCTACCCCGCAAGGGAACTGGCGTGAAGTTATGTATGTATGTATATATATCTATATCTATATTATATATGTATTAAATTTCTGTCGATTTGCCAAGAAGTATTGTAATTATACATTTTGTTTTTGTATTTGTTTATTTTGGTGAGCAATAAAGTGTTATCTATCTATCTATTTTGTTGTATTTTAATCTCACGTTGGTATTAATACCGAATATTAGTATTTAATTCTTTATTCCAATTATCATTATGACATATTTTGTTTTCTGTTTGATTGACGTTCTGTATTTAAGTAGATGTAATATTCACTATTTGTAACATAAATCATGTTTAAAATAAAGCACGCATACTATGAGCAATTCTTACTCCGTTCATTTTATCAATGGTTATAATAGTATAAGGATATGCGAAAAGAAAAAGGCTATATTAACAACATAGACATAATCAAATTTAGGATGTTACCATATAATTAAAAAAAAACCTCTTTCCTGTCTTTTGCCAGTCTCATATCAGACAAAAACATTGACAAAATTGTAATATTGAAAACAATATATCTTCTAAGAGTTCATTCGTTCTGAGATCGTTATGCTACTGTCGTTTTAACAACAGCGATTAGTACGAAGACGACCCGTGTATCAAACGAGCTGTAAATTGGAGAATGTCACAGGTTAAAATTTGATACTACATTCATTTTCTTGTCTTTGTTTATTGCAAAGCTGTTAAAGAGGCAAACGGCCCACTTATACTACAATTGCTTTATACAAGTTACTTTTACTTCTTTATACAAGTCGTTTCTACTTCTTTATACAAGTCACTGCTACTTATTTATATAAGTCACTTTTACTTCACTATACAAGTCTTAAAAATCGGCCAAACGCATGTCGTTCCATGCACAACGACAGGTACTACTACTAAAAACATTTAACGAAACTACAGCTACTTGCTCTAAGGATTTCACTTTCACTGATTTTGGATAAAAAGAAATTAAGTTTTATCACCTCGATTTTTTCAGATTTTTCCATCTTCCAAGCAGGCACACTTTTTACAAATTTAGAAGCGTTTAATAATATGACCATCAATTAATTAAAATCCTTAAAATTATTTTAAGTTTTTCACGATATTATGTAATTGTATCGATGTATAAATGTCTTCATCAACTTACGGAGCATCTAAACTTAGATATTAAAGTCGAATATGTTTTAAACTAATCATCTCAGAAAATTAATTAAAAATAGGTAATATGTTAAAAATATAACAATGCTTATAAAATTTTAATATCGGGCTAGGGGCCAAGTGGGAGAAGGGGAGGGAGGCATCACAGTGGGAGACGTCACATTTCAAAATCTAATTATATTTAAGCTTTAGAATACGAAATTTGAACTATTGCCGAAAGACTTCAAAATATTTTCCACTTCTTCATACTGAGCAAAGCTAATTATTAAAAAATAGTTTAAATGGAAATAACACTAATTAGGGAACTGCTGTTTTATTTAATAATTTAATGATGTAAAAAAAAAATACGTAATGTCACATTGTCACATATGGAGGGAAATCTCATGAATATGACCAGTTGTGACAAGAACGGGGGAGGGGTCAAAGTCATTAAAATCGTGTGACATAATTTGTGAATGGCCCCTTATTAAAAAAAAAACTAATGAAATGTTTTTGGGACGCCTGGTTGGAACGAAGCTCTACAAAAATGTCTTAAACATTCTCAAAACGTCTCAAAAAGTGTTAAAAAGCATCGAAAAGTATCGAAAACCATCGAAGAGAACAAACAAATTGTATCAAAAACAGCGTATATTACACTAACGGATATGATTTTAGGTCTTGTTTCATTGCATTAAAATTTGAAAGTGTATAATAAAACATGAAGTGTCGGAAAAAAGTCTTATTACACTTTTATCGGTCTCGTTCCCATCCGCTCAGAGCGTGTAACGCGCGAGAAGGACCTTCGTTCCAAAAATCAAACTGATATGAGAATTTTTTAAGCTTTCCGTTCTTGCGTAAATGGCCACGGAACTCTAGATAACACATGCAGCGTAACCGAGGCGGTAAAAGATTTAAAAATCTTACGAAAAAAAAAATATTTAAGGAAAGTCGCAGCTCTTTTTACTGGCTAAGGTCCTTTGAAGGTGATTTTTTTTTTTAAATATAATTATAAGGTGAATACATTATAAAGGTTAGAAGAACGTCTTTCACACTCAATGCTTTTAAGCCCGATGGCTTCGATCGCGTAGTTTCGGTATTAAATTTTCATTTTCAGTAATTTCAGGTGCTCTGACCCAGCTTTCACGCGCCAGTGAGTTTCCATGCATATTTGGTGTCATTGACATGGCTGTTATCGCGATGTAAGAGCGTATGGAAAATTTTAGGGGTTTTTAAACTTAGGTGTGTTACATACGCGAGTGTGTAACTCTTTCTTTTTAAGGTTTTAAGATTAATCGGCAGACAAACACGCAAATTATATATCACCAAATTAAGTAAGGTATGCTTGTGTTATGTGTATTATATAACGGACTACTCTGAGGCCGATCCCAGACACCTAGACCATAGCAAATTATGGAGAAAATACGTTTCCGAAATTTACCATACCACGTCAATCGAACCTGGAACCTCTGCGTTGTAGTGAGCTAGGCTGGCAAGGGCTTAGCTCGCTCAACCACAGAGCCAAGAAGAAGTCGATTTAAGGTTAAAAACGCTTTTAAGTTTTTTTTTGTACCAGAATACCTACTTATGACGGCATGAGTAGATACAAGTAAATTGAATCAAATAGTGCATTAGTTAATTATTATTCGAAACGTAATTAATATTATTTCTCTCATTAATATTTGAAAAGTTGTGATGATGTCAATTTAACATCTGGTCTCTTATAATGTGAAAATATTAGAATTAGTTTCTATGCAATTAAAGTTAACGCCGGTGAAGCCTGAAGAAGTCGGGGAAAAAATGTCACATACAGCACATTATTTATTGCGTAGACCAATATCCCTATATATATATATATATATATATATATATATATATATATATATATATATATATATGTGTGTGTGTGTGTGTGTGTGTGTGTGTGTGTGTGTGTGTGTGTGTGTGTGTGTGTGTGTGTGTGTGTGTGTGTGTGTGTGTGTGTGTGTGTGTGTGTGTGTTTCCGGGATAAAAACATATTTGTAGCTCTGTTTGTTACGCTTTTACGGAAAACTAGCACTAACATAAAAATTTAATACAATGTAACCTGTATTAATGCTTGTAGTCGCGGGGAAATCTCTATTACCTACATAAAGTAGTTGAAGATTCCAAACAGTTATATAACTGACTTGACTTTGAACATTCAGAAATTAAGATGTCAGAGTTCAAGGAAAAAAATGCCGTCGTGTTTTTTACTTATAATCAAATTAATCCTCCTACTCCCCCTCCTTGAGTCGTATTATTGAGGATTTTGACCTTTCCTCTCTACTACTTCATGGACTATTTGTTGCCATCGCGGACGATTAGCAGCAATATGCAGTGCGTCATACACGGAGTCGTTGAGTGTGGTGCGGAATCAAATTAATAAAGGCTATCAAATAATAGTGGCCTGCCTACATGTAACTGCATTTTTTTTTCTTGCAGGAGATCAGCAGACAGGCAGACGGCCCACTTGATGGAAAGCGGTTACCATCGCCTATGGACATTTGCAACACCAAAGTTACTACAAATGCGCTGCTGCTCTCTTAAGGGAAACTGGAACCTGGTCACTAATGCCGGAACACAACTCAAGGTTGTTATGGCGACATACTCTAGACCAGGGGTGGTAGCCATCCAGTCGGGCAAATACCCTACCACCTGGCAAATACCTATAGAACCGATAGAAATGATTCCTAAGTTTAAAAAACGCATTAGTCACGATAGTCCAGTAATGAGGAAACTAGGAAGACTTACAAGTCATAACCGTGACTTCCTAAAATCAAGTTGGCATTGATATTAATTTTCCTTATAATTTGGAAATTTTTCTCCATTCATCCATTAATTGAATGAAAAAAGTTATTGTATCCAATTATTTTTCTTATAATAAAATGATGGGTGAAAAGTTGCAAGAGATCTTCAATTTTACCTCAAGGATCTTAACGATTAAGGTACAGAATTTAAAATCATTGCAGAATCTTGTAAATAATAATAGGTCACTACATTATAGTAGGTGGTACGTCTTCCAAAGTACCAGTCGTTTCAGATCGTTGTTGTTCAGTTGTTGCAGAAGGTGTACAGAGGACCATAAGCAGCCGTTTTAGGCCCTCAGATTCTGTCATGACGTAAATAAAACTTATTTTGCCAAAATTAGAGGCATAAATTTAATATCTTTGTGTCTTCAAAAATTCCAAAAAGGGTAGTGTAGAATATTATATATAGGCAATTTTTGTCACTTTTATGATGGTGGTATACGCGTGCAGGTAATCTTATTTGCTTAGGAAGCTGACTCCCTAACAAAAAGAAACACTTGTCTAATGTAAACAAATGCGGGTAGTTTGTTGCGACATCTAAAGTCCGAAGCGCCCGCTCAGGTAACAATGCAACTCTGGTTCTATTGGTTGTAGGAATAACAGATTATCTTTAGGGGATAGATATTGCTGTAATAAATTTTTTACTTGTGTTCTGTCATCTCTGGAGGCTTATTAATAACTTCGCTTGACCTAGTTTGTATTGTAGTTAATATTATTATAGGTATTAGCCCCCCACCACAAGTCACACACTACCTCACCGTAAGTTAAGAAATTCACACACATTCACCTCTCAATATTACATTTTCTAACAAATTTATTACAATTTATGACTTACATTTGGATCACACAAATGGCGCTTATAACCCACAGTTTGAACATAAAGTTCTTCGATTGTAATATCACGGAGTAGAACCCCAAATCGGCTGTCGAATATATATCTACTGTAAACTGCGTCCACATCTCGCTGAACAATGCGAGCGCTTAGATGAAAAATTTACTCCATCTTTTGCAACAATCGAAAGATATAAATAGGCCGTTTCATTTATACTTTAATATAGTCATTGTAACGAT
The DNA here is from genome assembly GCA_019925095.2 of Dendrolimus kikuchii. Lineage (NCBI taxonomy): Eukaryota > Metazoa > Arthropoda > Insecta > Lepidoptera > Lasiocampidae > Dendrolimus > Dendrolimus kikuchii. Next base: position 15,025,123 of record CM034406.1, on the reverse strand, counting down.
TTTGTCGCTTCGAACAAATGATAGTCGTAGATGGGGTTTGATATTAAATTTTATACCTAATTCCATTTTATTGGAATAAATAACTGAAAATTACATCCAAGTACGTTCAACCATTGTGAAGTATGCGTATACAAGATACATAGATACTTTATTGCTCACCAAAATAAACAAATACAAAAAGAAAATACATAATTACAATACTTCTTGGCAAAACAACAGGCAGCCTTATCGCTAAAAGCGATCTCTTGCAGGCACACTGGCTTAAAAAAATTTTTTAACTAGTCTGGCGATGTAGGTGGAACAGAAAAAAGATAAGAATGTACATGTATGTATTAAATTTGTAAGTTAGTTGACACTAACTTACAAGTTTAATACATACATAGATCCAGACACATGATAGAATACCAATATATGCGTATATACGAAATAATCTAAATAAATATATTTACAAATGCAGAGCTATTTTTTTTATCATAATTCTATATTCAAAATGTCAAAGTTACCAAAGAGCAGCCTGGCAAAAACCAGCCAGCCTTTTTCCCCCCACAAAGTTGTGTGAAACTTTAGGTACTATATGCATGTAAATAGCTAACAAAATCCTTTCATAATAGATGCCAGACGCGACGGTCCCAATCACACGGTTCACCGAGCATTCCCAGTCTGCATAACAATTATTAAATGGGATAACGGAATTTTCCCACTTTACAATGCCCTAGGTCTGTTCTTAAACACGTGTATTGCCCTTAATAGGTCAGAACATTCATGATAGAAATTTATTATAAGATTGGAGTGTTCTTAGATAGGGCCTTGTTAAACCGGATTCCCGCTAATTCAGTGATCACGGTAATCCGGACAGCCACGGCTTCAATAAGCATTTCCTTGAGATGGGCGGAAAAATAATGAATTTGACAGCCATGAAAGTTATGTCTCCGCGTAGAGTTTGAGACCGAGCTTTCGAAATGAAGTGCAAGAGTTATAAGCAGAAGAGTATTAAAGAATATCAAGAAGGATTAACTTCTGTTTTTTTTTATACTTCATGTAAGATGTGCAGATTATATGTTTGTAATTTCCAACATGTACATATTTGTGTCTTGTTTGTCTCACTTGTCGTTAGTTAATACTTTTCGAAAACATGAAAATTATGTACTTTTGACTAGACCCATCTATTCTTGTGCTTCGATGCGCTGAATCCGAATCTAGAGTCAGTTTGGTCCATAGACTCTTAAAATGATGAGGGTGTATGGACCAAAAAAGTGAATCTGGGGGATTCAGTTCTTTGGTCCATAAACATCAGGGGCAAAGCCAGGTTTTCAAATTGGACAAGTAAATTCAATTTGCCCGTAAAACTGCAAGTTAAAACTTTGTTGCGATTCATTTTGCCACTTGTTCGTTGCCATTCGTTTTTCCACTTGTCCGTTGCGATTCGTTTTTCCACTTGTCCGTTGAAGTATCACTTCTACTATGTGTCCCAGCACATATTTTTTTTCTACTTACATAAAAACTTAATGAAGTTTTTTTATAAATATAAACTTTCAATGAAAAACTATATAACTTATGGTGAAAACCGCTTAAAATCCGTTACGTGGTTTAGGAGGAGTTAACGGATATCGAGTGTTTTCTGTCATTTTATCGTAAGCGACATTAGGACCTAAGTATATTTTCTGTTGCAAAAGGTATTTTAAACTATTATTTTGTTCTAAACCTTTCAGTTTTTGATTCAATTGAATCTAGTCTAACTAAAACTGAAAGTCTTAAAACAAAATAATAGTTTAGAATACCTTTTAGAACAAAAAATATACTTATGTTCAAATGTCGCCTACGATAAAAAGGTGGTAAAGGCTCGATATACAGACAGACGCGGTAAGCGACTTTGTTTTTTACTATATAAACATTTAAGGTCTTATTCATATAGAGTTACGAGTAAAACGATAAAGAAGGCGTCATACTTAATCTAACTCAATATGAATAAGACCGTTGGAAGATTGCGTAGAGTATGCTAAATGCTTAGGAAATTCTCATCAGCAAATCGTAATCTGTTTCTAGACGGCAACCTTTCAAAAATTTACACTACATACTAGCGATTACCTTGAACGGATTTGTCTATTGTTTATAGGAATTATATGAAACGTAGAGTAGGTAACTACCATGAACTATGTTAAGGTATATGAAATGAAACAAAACTACACAATTGATCAAGATACGTATAATTTAATATTATTCTTAAATATATCAAAATACAGTATAACAGTAAACTAAGGAAGGATATTATAACAAAAAAATAATGTTATACAAAAATAACAATTGCAATCAGCATTTTAAATACATTAACTTCGATGATTTGTAAATTAAAAATGTGGTTCTGTGATCTTATTTTTGTATAGCGACATCTACCGATGAAGAAATACTTTTTAAAACAATACATAGTTTCTAAATTTACTCTTCTACCACAATACAACGACAGATAGATCGAAAGAACAACTATGTTTAATTATTAACAACATCTAAAAACACTATATCCTTATAATTATTTTGTATAGAGTAAAAATTTGTGTGAATCGGCGCAATTATTGTCAGTAAAAATGCACTTTAAAAAAATGAAAAATTGAAACAACAAAATGGTTTTTTAAATCATACACCGTATGTCAATGTCATCGAAATTATTTCAAAAGCGCCTTACTTATATTGTCTATGAACAATACAATGAAAGTTTCATTGCTATACATTTAATATTAGGCGTTTTATGCATACGACATTATAAATCCTACAGTAATATTTTCAATATTATAAATTACGCGATATATTACCACAATATAGTGCAAATATAATTCCTGCGTAAACTTAGAAACGACAAATCTCATAGTAATTATTTTGCTCAACATTTACCACAAAGAACTCATTCCACCTTTTCTTTATGGAACTAGATGACATATTTTTATTTACCATAAATAAAACAATCACAGAATTCGAACGTTCCATAATTGAATTCAAATATTTTTCGAACTCTAATATTGATGTGCCTGTGTAAATGTTATGAGCAAAAAATCAATTAAAAAACGATGTTTGTAAAATCTCGAGTTAAATCTGGTTATAGCTATCTTTTTAACAGGCAGTTTTTTTTCTATGACTTATTTAGCATGTAACCCTATGAGCTTGTGTGTGTATGTTTGTTTAGTATGCGTGGTTAGCGACAAAAAGACCGGCTTCGGCGCCCAGACCTGTTACTGATCCGGCGACGTATTTGCCCAAGGAAGCCTGGCCGTTAGCCTGAAAAGACAGAAAAAATATTTAACTTCGCACAATTTGGGAACATATAACAGTTACTTTTATGTATTTTTAACTTTTAAAATAACCAAAGATAATTTTCGTGTCGTGGCATCTAGTTTCTTATAGTCGCAACGACTAATGGCCGGTTCCTATATTATACTATTCATTCACTTACCCTACCATCGGTTGAATTTTGACATTACTTGTATGGATTGACGACCTCTGTATTTGAGCGGGCTAAGTCTGCCGGCGTACCTCACAGCAACGCGGAGGCTCCGGGTTGGATTCCTAGTATAGTAAATTTCGGAAACGTATTTTCTCCGTTATTTACTATGGTCTGGGTGTCTGGGATCGGCCCCAGAGTAATCCGTTGTATATTACCCATAACACAAGCGTAACTTGCTTAATTTGGGGATATACAATATGTGTGTTTGTCTGCCGATTATTATTATTATATTATGGATCTTATCTCCAATTTTATCCGACAATAGGGCAAATGTCAAAAACCATTACATTAGTTTATATTAAACTAGCTGCGCCCTGCGGTCTCGCCCGCGTGGTGATGGAAAATCGTTATATTTTGTATAATTCACACTATATCTTTATAAATTATAGTCTATGTGTTATTCTGATGTGTAAGCTATATTATTGTAGTTTCATCAAAATTCATTCAGTAGTTTTTTCGTGAGAGTAACAAACAAATAACCATACATTCTTACAAACTTTGGCGTTTTTAATATAAGTAGGATTATATGTTTTTCAATTCTTCTTAACTTTGCTGTTTACTGTCTACATTTTGCTGTACTTACTTTTTGATTTTTTTAATTTAATTATATTGTTACAACTTAGGCCCCGACAAAGACAAATTCCACGTACAGATCTGTAAAAGCACATTTTATTACCTGTCGGCATTTGAACTAATTGTAATCCTTTTATGATCGTCTTCTTTTGTTCACTTATTTATTGGCATACGTTTCTAGTTATTGTGGAGAACAGCCTATTGTTCTATTGTACTCGCTCAGGAGCATCATTAGCCAGGTGTTGCGGATTACAATTACAAGCTATAATTATAATAATTATAGGAAATTGTGTCTACGTTGCCGGGCGGGCACATTTGCATTTGTGAAGTATAAAACGACGGCCTGATTGAAAGAGGGGTCAGTTGAGCTACAACTACGATACGGGCGTGACGTGTGTACATTCGGGAATCTAATAGTGACGGACTTTGCGCGTTTTATTGAATTACGACCTTCCGCAATTACGTTTGGATTTGTTGTGTTCGATTATATTTGTATCTGTGTTATACGTGTTTGTATAGTTCTAATTAACTCTGTAATAATTCTAACGGCATTTTAATTCGAGGCCCGCTTAGTCGTAATAATATCTGGACATAAGTTGTTAAAGTATCCTCTATATAATTCTTTAAGTCAGGTTGCCTGGAGAGATCGCTTCAAACGACAAGGCCGCCTTTTGTTTTACCGTAAAATTATTATGACTATTCATTTTGTAATTGTTCATTTAGGTGAACAATACCGTGTTTTCTATTCTATTCTACTGACTATACGTCATTCAGTTGCGATAGATTCCCTGAGATTCCTTGGAAGTTGTACTACTATAGATATAAATGGGTTGATACTCCTTCTTTGCAAGTCGTATGGGCGTGAAACTAGTTTAAATTTTTCTGTATTAGATACTAGCTGCGCCCCGCGTTTTCACCCGCATAGTGATGGAAAATCGTTATATTTTAGATAATTCACACTATATCTTTATAAATTATAGCCTATGTGTTATTCTGATGTGTAAGCTATATTATTGTAAAGTTTCATCAAAATCCATTCAGTAGTTTTTGAGTGAAAAAGTAACAAACAGTCTTAAAAACTTTCGCGTTTATATTAGTTGGATATCGTGTTTCTCACTTCCCCTTCCTTCTCTACCATTCTTTCCGTCTGATCTTTCTATCCCATCTCTCTTATTCATCCTAAAGGCTGACATCGCGTTGCCTTCGCTCCAGGAACCTAATTCTGATATTACTATCTTGGCAAAATAACCAGTCACTATCGTCTCAATCGTAGGTTTGCCTGATTTCGGTATTCTACTAATGCCCGTGGCACGCCACTCTAGCTTTATAAACATAAGCGAAAACTCTCGAAGCAAATGTTTAAAAAAATTTCAAAATACATTTCGGCTAACGTCATTTCAGCTAATGGTAATACCATTTTTTTTTGCTATTATTCCGCCGTGAAGATATTGTGGATTTACTAGAACACGCAATTTTGACACTATCGCAATGGAAACGTACTTTAAATACCTTCGCCACTCCAAGAATAATAAAGAAAAAAAAGCAGAATCAGGCCCCAGGTGTTGCACATGTCTATAGACGACAACAACCACTTACGAAATAAATAAAAACAATATCCTCTAACATACAAGCTTCTGCGATACAAACACGAGCTTAATGCCTCATACTCATTACTAATACAACAATCAGCAAAATACAGGGGTTAGAAATAAACACAAGCAACATAGTATAGTTTATTGAACACAATAACAATGTTAGGCACATCTAATCAGCGTAAAGCTTACATATTAAATAATGGTTGAATAATATGTACTGCTATACTAAGTACACTATTGTAATTGTTTAACACAAATTTGCCGAACAATTTCAAAACCTAGTAACTGCATTAAAAAAATTTATACAATCAGCACAAAAAATGTGCTGAAGATTATTGGGAAGCGATATCATACTTTGACACAATCTTTATACGTTTCGGCAAACACAGTACATCAATATATATATGCCCACTGAAACAATAAATGCATAAAATCATTCAAAAACTTATGTCAGTTGCTAGGTTTTGAAACTGGGGAGCTGAAATGGCATGCAAAACTAGGAATGTTAACAACATACAGAAATGATATTTCAATGATCAAGTAAACGATGCGTTATCTAAAATTCAGGCAATACAAACACATATTAGTGACAAAATAAACCAATATATTATATAATTATATTAAAAACATAAAACTTAATCAATAATTAAGTAATACAACAATGATATAAGTAACAACTTATTTTGTTTTTTTTTCGAAAAGGAGATAAACTTAAAGTTAAGAAAATATTAAAAGATAAACTTTTAATTCGAGATAAATATATTTTTTAAAGTAAACATTGTTTTCTTGGTTGGTTTGATTTGGGTATTTAAAAAATATAATTTTCAAGTCTAATATGCGTGAGCTTTAACAAAGTTCGATTTAGACGATGCCAGAGATGGTATAGAGCCGGCCTCATATTTGCCTTGGCAAGCGAGACCATTGGCCTGTTCAATTAAAAAAAAAATTGGCAAAGCAATTATATTTCAAATTATGAAAATGGAATTCGGTAAAAAAAGTTGGACACACCATTAGATTTCAAATTTTAAAAATAGAATGAAATAAATAAATTGGCAACGCCATTACATTTCAAATTTTAAAAATAAAATCCACGCACACATCGTCGCGTGATTTGTGGAATGGAGGAAAGCGGTTACATCATTAAAAAAGAAACGATATAAAAATAAAAGTGCGGCATCCACGCGAGCAGGAGTGCGGTACGGCGTTGTTGATGCAATGCGGGCAATGCGATGTTAGAAAGAAAAAAACATACAAATTAGCTATGTCTACTTCAAACTACATCTAATAACATATTACCATATCGCCTCTTTGTAGAATCTGTGTCAATAACGTGTTATCTTGAAAATTGAAATTTTAAAATGAGTATTTTAACTTTAAAAAATTAATTAAGTCTAATAATTTTTTCACTATCAATTTATAATTTATTATAGAAGAAATCACTTTTTTTTTAATTTAATTATTATCAAATAAAATAAAATCGAGTTGGCTTTATGACTTTATTGAATCAAAGAGACGATATTTGTATACAGTTAAGCGGAACTTTTTAGTCCTGCGATATCTACATCTTTTAATGCACTACTCAAACAGTGTATATTGCCTGTATTTGGTGTTGTTAAAATATTATTGTGAAAGTAGCTGTTGCCCGCGGCTTCGCTTGCATATAGATTAAAAATAGTTATAGTTTGAGCAGTTAAAACGTAGGAAGGCGAAAGGGCAGGCCTTTGCCCTGCAGTGGGAGAATATAATTGAGAAATTTCTTAACACGAAACATTAGGTATATATAGTGTGAAGGGGAAACACCTGCAGGAGATTCTTGTTTTGTAGGTAGTTAAATAAATAAACATAAGGCATCGCATGTATGCATCTTGACCGGGAGGTATTTTTAAAAGATAATAAAGAGCTAAAAATGTTTGTGAGTTTGGATATTCGGGATAACCTCCGCAACTACTGAACCGAAAATTCTTTCACCAGTGGAAAGCTACATTATTCCCGATTGATTGTGATAAATAATATTTCTTTTAATGACTCTCGGTGAAGTGGACTCGGGAACGCCTGTCAAATATGTAACAGCAATAACGTTCCATGCAAGAATTGCGCACATCCTCGTACGAGGGACTGCGAGTGCTTCCCGCGTTTGTGTATTAAGGGTTACAAAACTTAATTAAACCTTGATTAGCGTATGTGCGTGCGGACGTGCTTTTGTATTTTTTAATGACGCTCAGCGAAGTGGACACGCGTCAGCTAGTAAGTCGTAACATGGCCCACTTCCCCTCCTCCTATCCCATGTTCCTAATCCATTCCCCTATGCCATTCCCTCTAGTCTGACCTCTTGTATCCCAACCCCTTTTGTTCCATTCCATTTTAAAGGTTGGCAATGCTTCGGCTACGCCGGTAATCACTTGCAATTAATTGGGCCATCTACCTATATGCCAACTTCGCAATAAAAATAAATAAAGAAATAAAAATACACTTTCAAGCTGCTATTTATTTAAAAAATGACACATTTTCATACAAACTTTCATCCACTTTTTCGTCCCTATCGAGATTGAATTAAGAAAAATCCTTTCTTAATAAAGGACCTACAGTATAGAAAGAACCTGCATGCAAATTTTCACGATCCCAGCCCCAGTAGTTTGAGCTGTGCGTTGGTATGTCAGTCAGTTAATGAGTTCAAGTAATTGTATACATAATATGTAGACTTGTTCATAAACTAGATGGCGCCACTGTCGTATTAAATCGTGCTAAGGTTTGCATTACCTGGCCTCATTACATTTGCTTGCTAATCTTTAGTTTTTATTAGTTTTTTATTTCTATTGCCTGTACAAGAATTACAAATTTTTGAACACGTGTGACACTTCATGAGTGGTGTCACGCGTCAAATATAAGGATCAAGAAGTCGTTGTAACAGCTGATTTATACATATCAAATAATCTAATTCTTGTTTAAAATTAGTTTCACTGAAAAACATTGAGGTTTTGATGGCATACATATAGGTAAAATTTAAATTTACTCCCTATTATATGTACACCGCTTCGCAACGTGTTGTCGCTGTTAAAGAAGAACCGACAAGAAACTTCTCAACAACACGTCTAGCTATAAACTTATTTTCTTTATACGTACCTACTACAGGTTGACTCTAGTTACATATATACCAAATTTCAGTCTAATCGGTCCAGTAGTTTTTTCGTAAAAGCATAACAAACAGAGAGATAAATATATTTTTATCCCGAAAACTATCCCATTTTTCGGGATAAAAAGTATCGTATGTTCATCCTCGGCACCGAAAATATATAATTATATATACCGAGTTTCGGCCAAATCGGTCCAGTAGTTTTTCTGTGAAAACATAAAATACAGGCGGACAGACAGAGTTATTTTCGCGTTTATAATATTGATAGGGATCTCAGGCTCTTTTTTTTAAATAAATACACAGAACAAGACAATAAAATAATAAAAGATAATAAAAATATTATTACCGTCATAATAATGTCAAAACATACTAAAAATTCATAGTGCAACATATCACCAGAAATTTCTAAATTGTTTCGTAAAATAAAAAAGTTATACAGAAGATATTATAAGAGGCTGAAGCGAGCTGCTATGTAAATGAAGTTTTACCATTTACATATTCTTCAATACTATAATATATCCCTTTTTAAACAAAGTTCTTTTTAATGTGGTTTACAATTTAGCGAAAGGTAAGTGTAACTATTCATTCGGGATCTTATTACAGAAGCGTATTCCAAACCTCAAGAAGGAGGACAATACTTTTTGTATGCCTATATCGAATTGTGAACATCCTTATATTTTTTTTTTATTGCACGAGTTAAGCAGACAGGCAGATGGCCCAACTAATGGAAAGCGGTTATCAACGCCTATGGACATTAATAACACCAAGGTGTTGCCTGGTGATATTGGAACCTGGTCACCAATTCCGGAACACAGCTTAAAGTTGTTATGGCGGCATACTCTAGACCAAGGGCGGAAGCCATCCAGACGGGTATATACGGTACCACCTGACTGTGGGTTGTTTTGTCGCCTCCTACGACAGGCCAGGCCTCCTGCACAGACAGAGTTTTAAAGGCATTCATATTATTATGAATGTAAATTGTATTATTAAAACTATATTGGCAGACGTCCTTTTTTACGAGGTAAACCCCACTGGCACCATAAGCCGCGCGAGAAACCTCAAGCGGAAAAGTGCTATTGTCACATCGTGACCAGGAATACCCACTAAAATCCCTAGGTGTTCCATCATTCGCCCTTATGTAAGGGCCACGGGTACATGGTCAAGACTCTCCGCGGACCTTGGCAAGGCGGTGGTACAACGTCCTCATCCATTGCCCGGGAACTACTTTTTGTTCCCGGAGTCTTCAGACTCTCATTGCGTGGGGCGGTCTGCAACGCGCTCTACGGGAATGAGCGCGCGCGGAACACGGCTCGCCTACATCTTGACGGCATAACGGCGGTTGAGAACTCTTTCTCCAGGGACAAGCTCACGGCAACCGAAGGTCCAAACTGGCCCTCCAGCGCCGACGCGACTTCCTCTGGCGGAAGCAGAGCAATGACGTACGATCACGCTCCCACTCCACCTGCTCCTTAGCAAGTATAACTCGCAAAAGGAGGAGATGGCGTCCCATCCGAGGAGGCTCCCGACCGTGGTGCGAACTACGGTCGGTAGCGAAAGGTCCAGTCCGATAAAGGCGACGAGGTCTCGGCGCTGCTCTGCCCAAGCGGGGCACATTTGAAGGGTGTACAGCGCCGTATCTTCGTCGCCCGTGTCACAATGATGGCACCCTGATGTAGGCCCACGGCTTAGGCAGCACAGACACCTCCCGAAGCAGCCATGGCCCGAGAGGACTTATGTCAGTCGGAACTGACTTGACTTGTTGTGACTTCTCTTAAGCCAATCCTGCAGGACGCGCCTCATCGCCTGAATGGTGGCGAGACCCACGCTGCGTTGTCTGAGGCGCTCTTCCCAGACCACTAAGGAAACGTCGCGGAGCTCCGGCAGGAAAATCTAGTTTCTCGAAGCGCCGGTCTCGTGCCTCTCGCCAGGGCCACTTGCACCACTGATAGAGCAACGCCAGGACCCCTGCTTCGAAGTCCTGCGACTTCGAAGGACACCCATCGGTATCCCCTTATCGCCCTGACCGCCAACACTCGCTGCGCTTGTCACAGCAAGGCTACATTTCGGGCCGTCAGGCAGTCTGCCCAAATGGGTCTCTCGTATAGGGCCATAGACCGCACGATGTCTTCGAAGATATGACAACGTAGGTATTTGTTAGTGAATTGAAAAACACGCGATTACAGCACCATCTATTTTGATAATCCGTCTATTCTAAAGAACCGACTTTATTTATTAGGATAAAAAGTATCCTAAGTGCTGACTCGGGTCATAAGCTACCTTTGTGCCGAGTTACATCCGCATAAGTTCATCAGATTTCAAAAAAGATACTACCGCAGCGTCATCTTTTTTCCTATTTTCGTCTATCCCACGAAAAGACGTCATTTATCGGAATAAAAAGTATTCTAAGTGCTGCCTCGGGTTATAAGCTACCTCTATGCCGAGTTGCATTCGTATAAGTTCAGAAGATTTCATAAAAAAGATGGGACCGCAGCTCTCTCGTCTATCCCACGGAAATGACGTCCTTTATCGGGATAAAAAGTATCCCAAGTATATAACCCGGGATATAAACTAGCTCTGTGTCGAATTTCATTTAAATCCGTTCAGTAGTTTTCACGTGATGCTCTAACAGACAGACACACAGGCAAAAATTCTAAAAAAATGTATTTCAAAATCTGCTGGTCCGAATTGGCGCCTCTTATTTTTGCATATTTTTAAACGCAACTCGAACCATTTACAGAACTATTATACTATAGATGTACATGCCTGGCAATAATGTAAACCTTATTATGTAATCAATGGTATATATAAATTCATATATGGTAAATGTTTTTACATAGATTAAGAAAAGTACTACAAATAATTCCGATTATCTAATACCTTACTTACACATATATTTCTAGTTAGAAACATTAGTCACTTCAAGCATACGTTATATTAACATAAACAACAAAATGAAAACAGTGTTATTTACTAAGTTGTCACAATATATTATACATCGTGCAATCATACTATTGTTTGCCTTACATTCTTTAGTACTAATAAAATAGTGATTTATGTAAGTATAGCCAATTTAATTTCACTAACAGCTGTAACCTTCTATGCTCTGACTATACACAAGTATATAATTAAAGTCATCATCATCAGTCAACATAACCACTCTTAGTACATAATCTATTCTCAACATATCTTGGCCCTCATCAGTAGCTCACAAGTACATATCAAAATTCTTTCGGTTTATATGTCCCTAGTACATTTAATTAAATCTCATCAAACTTTTGTCCTCTTCAATGGTTCACAAGACATAACCTTCTTCAATAATTCACAAGACTAAGCCATCCTCAATAGCTCACAAGTCTTTACCCTCTTCAATAGATCACAAGTCTTTGCCCTCTTCAATATCTCACAATCACATATCAAAGTGATTTATGTGTCTCTAGTACATCTAATCTATACTCTCATTTTCAATTACCGGGACTAAAAATGACAGCTGCGATCGACCTTTTTGATTCATAAGTGAGTTGTGCGAGTTGAATCAACAACTCACTTCTATAGAAATTCTATAGGATTCAACTCAGCAATGAGATGCTTCAAGCTTACAACATAAAAAAAGGTCGACCGCAGGTGTCATTTTAATCCAGGTAATTAAAAATCAGAGTAGTCTCAACATACCTCACAAGCACATGTCTATATATCTACGATTTATGTGTCTCTAATGCTTGCAATCTACTCTCAACATTCCACACAAGTACATATGAAAATGTACATACATACATACATAACTTCACGCCAGTTCCCTTGCGGGGTAGGCACGAACAGCAGAGTGCCATTTAGGCTTATTCTTACACACCTCACTTGCCTCTTTGACATTCATAACTGTTGCGGACAGAATCACCCCCCTGACCTCTCCCCCGTAAATCCCGTACCCCCACGTCCCGCTTACCGCGGATACGTAGCTCGCTCCGTTAGCTGCTAAGCGTCTACATTTTTGTAGTACCTTAGTAAACACGGGGCGAGCCTACGGCACACCACGCAACCAAGTATACCTTGTTCGTTCGGTCAAATATATACACACAAGGAAGACTAAGAAGACCAGGAAGATCAAGGGGCATTCGGAAGACTCTACAGCCAACGGACTCTCAGCGTGTCTACGTGGATATTGTGAACCACCAGTGATTGTGATTAGTGCCACTCGTATTGATCGGTGTAATCGATATAATTAGTGCTATCTACGTTCAGTGTAACGTCCGGGGCTAGTGCTAAGTTGTGTCGATTAAACTCGAACGTGCCGTGTGATACAGTTGTGCTGATCGCACCTGTTGCTGTTGTAGCGTCTATAAATATATATACAGTCAACTTGCTAAGGGGTGTTTCATTTAGGGCGACCCTGCGCCCGCACGCCCAACAATAACTCTTGTCATGCAAGCTCGTCTGTTCTTAAGGCTCCTGACATCACCATCTGCTAGTACACGATCAATTTGATCATGGAAGGTGTGTCGTGGCCTTCCACGACTTCTGCATTCATCCACTTTTGCATTGTATATCTGTTTAGTCATTCTTTCATCATGCATTCTTTCCACATGCCCGAACCACCGCAGCATTCCTTTCCTTACCTTCACCCCGACACTCTCTTTCAGACCAACTCTCTATATGAAAATGTCTATGATTTAATAATAACATATTGTATATCCCTAAATTAACCAAGTTACGCTTGTATTACGGGTAATAATGGAGAAAATTCGTTTTCGAAATTTAACATACCGGGAATCGAATCCGGAGTCTTTGCGTCGCAGTGAGGTAAAACTGCAATGCCTTAGCCCGTTGACCACATAGGTCGTTAATTTATATGACCCTAGTACATTTAATCTACTCTCAACATACCTTAGCCCTCTTCAGGAGCTCCTGTTGACCGGCGAGTACGTTCTCAGGCTTTCCAGCCCAGGCCCGGAGCACGGAGGCCTGGAGGGCGCGGCCGTAGCTGAAGGTGAGGGACCAGGGCCTCTTCAGGTCAACGGTGTTGATCGCGTTGAGGTTCACCGAGGCTTCTTCTTCAGACTGACCACCAGACAGGAAGGTGATGCCTGAAATGTAGGGAAGGAATTTGGTTTTAGTTCTTTGAATCAACATTCGAATTTTGTAATATTCAACGGAATTGAATTGACTCTATGCCAATTAATTTACACTGTAAGTTAAACAAAGATATTTATTTCACACACTTTTCCTAAAGTCTCGTTTGCAAAAAGTGTTCTATCCTACAAACCTTTTGGACTATGGGAGTGAGAATTCTGAAAATATTCTTATAGTGTACAGTCCTTAAAAGACGCGGTGAACCAGTCAAAGACTAAAATGGCATAACAAGAACTTACGGTAACAACGCAAGCACACGCACACAAGTAAAACATCAGTTCTAAAGGGCCGAGTTTTATTGTTACCTGTTTTGGGTTTTATAAGGAGGCAATAAAGTCTGCAAACAAAGCGAGAGCTGAATACAAAAGAAAAATGGCGTCGTCAATCGGCAAAGTGCATATTGCAACGAAACACGAGTAATTGTTTCCTTTAAATTAAACATTTCAGAAACGTCGTGATTGGTGTATATGAAATTTGAGAATGTGTGCGTCGATGTCTCGAAACTTTATGAGCCGTTCAAAGCAAAATGTTAGAGAGCTGATCAATGAGGAATTTGGTTGACCGTACAACCATCATTTTTTTTTCATTGCATTTCCCGCAACTTGTCCTCGTTGGACAGGTAATAAATATTACAGCTATTTTGCTAAATATAAAATCATAGGTTATTTTCAGCAGGGTACATACATACCTACATACATAACTTCACGCCAGTTCCCTTGCGGGGTAGGCACGAACAACAGAGTGCCATTCAGCAGGGTAATGTGTTTTTTGTATGAAAATACATGAATCCTGGAAATTCCCGTATGCATTCGGGACAAGCAATGTTACTAAAGGTACACAATTGTATTCCATCAGGGGGGCCCGTCTGCCTGTCTGCTGAACTAGCGCAATAAAAAAAAAACACGGAAAGAGAGATGTTGTACAAATATTAAATTACCGGGAACGGCTGCTGGTACGGTCCTGAGCAGAGCGGTGACGGTAGCGCGGCCGATGTCCATCGGGGTGTAAGTCTTCTTGCAGGACTGGCCGGCGGTCACCTGTGTAATACGGTATACTAGGGTATAATAGAGTATAATAGGATATACTATGGTATAATAGAGTATAATAGGATATACTATGGTATAATAGGATATACTATGGTATAATAGATTATAATAGGATATAATAGAGTATAATAGGATATACTATGGTATAATAGAGTATAATAGGATATACTATGGTATAATAGAGTATAATAGGATATACTATGGTATAATAGATTATAATAGGATATACTATGGTATAATAGAGTATAATAGGATATACTATGGTATAATAGAGTATAATAGGATATACTATGGTATAATAGAGTATATTAGGATATACTAGAGTATAATAGAGTATAATAGGATATACTATGGTATAATAGATTATAATAGGATATACTAGGGTATAATAGAGTATAATAGGATATACTATGGTATAATAGAGTATAATAGGATATACTATGGTATAATAGAGTATAATAGGATATACTATGGTATAATAGAGTATAATAGGATATACTATAGTATAATAGAGTATAATAGGATATACTATGGTATAATAGAGTATAATGGGATATACTATGGTATAATAGAGTATAATAGGATATACTATGGTATAATAGAGTACAATAGGATATACTATGGTATAATAGATTATAATAGGATATACTATGGTATAATAGAGTATAATAGGATATACTATGGTATAATAGAGTATAATAGGATACACTATGGTATAATAGAGTATAATAGGATATACTATGGTATAATAGAGTATAATAGGATATACTATAGTATAATAGAGTATCTGTTGTTCGTGCCTACCCCGCAAGGGAACTGGCGTGAAGTTATGTATGTATGTATAATAGAGTATAATAGGCTTATTCTTACACACCTCACTTGCTTCTTTGACATTCATAACTCTTGTCATGCACGCTCGTCTGTTCTTAAGGCTCCTAACATCACCTTCTGCTAGTACACGATCAATTTGATCATGGAAAGTGTGTCGTGGCCTTCCACGACTTCTGCATCCATCCACTTTTGCATTGTATATCTGTTTATTCATTCTTTCATCATGCATTCTTTCTACATGTCCGAACCACCGGAGCATTCCTTTCCTTACCTTCACCCCGACACTCTCTTTCAGACCAACTGTCTTTCTTACTTCGGTATTACGAACGCGGTCCGCAAGCGTTACTCCGCAGATTTTGCGCAGTGCTCGCATCTCGATAGGATATACTATGGTATAATAGAGTATAATAGGATATACTATGGTATAATAGATTATAATAGGATATACTAGGGTATACATACATACATACATAACTTCACGCCAGTTCCCTTGCGGAGTAGGCACGAACAACAGAGTGCCATTTAGGCTTATTCTTACACACCTCACTTGCCTCTTTGACATTCATAACTCTTGTCATGCACACTCGTCTGTTCTTAAGGCTCCTGACATCACCTTCTGCTAGTACACGATCAATTTGATCATGGAAGGTGTGTCGTGGCCTTCCACGACTTCTGCATCCATCCACTTTTGCATTGTATATCTGTTTAGTCATTGCATTCTTTCCACATGCCCGAACCACCGGAGCATTCCTTTCCATACCTTCACCCCGACACTCTCTTTCAGACCAACTCTCTTTCTTACTTCGGTATTACGAACGCGGTCCGCGAGCGTCACTCCGCAGATTTTGCGCAGTGCTCGCATCTCGACCGCGTTTACTCTACTTTCATGCTCTCTCTTCCATACCCAACTCTCGCATCCATACGTGAGCGTAGGTACCAGCACCGCGTTGTGTACGGGGAGCTGGGCCTTCTGGCTGAGGTTCTTAGCGCCTAGAAGTTTACCTAACGCTCCATTCACACTATTCCCCAAATTCACTCTTCTTTCTATATCAGCGGTGTACCTTCCATCCCTGCTAAAAGCACATCCAAGATATACAAACTCATTCACTTGCTCTAGCATAACATCATCGATCATTATCCTTGCATTCGTTCTGGTTTCTTCTCTTTCAAACACCATAACCTTTGTTTTCTTCGCATTCAATAATACTAGGGTATAATAGAGTATAATAGGATATACTAGAGTATAATAGAGTATAATAAGATATACTGGGATATAATAGGATATAATAGGGTATAGTAGAGTATAATAGGGCCGGGATATCACGGAGCTCTATAACCGAATCCGAATCTATTGGATATTTATCCCTATTATTATAATAAATTACTAGGATATGCCCGCTACTTCGTCCACGCTGGATTTGAAATTCCCAGGGGATTTCCGGGACACAAAAAAATATCACCATTTAAAAAAGAATGTAATGTAACGTTTTAGTGGAAACTGTATTGGAGTAAGCAAATTTTAATTTACCCAAACCACTTTAAACAGCTACCGAGAAAATTTTCCGCCGTATTTCCGGGATAAAAAATATAACATATAACTACATAAATTTTGCTATCGATCAGTGAAAAAATCGCATTGGAATTCGATTTTGTATAACCTGGTCACTTTAAATCATGCCCAAAAAAATTCTTGCGGGATTCCCAGGATAAAAGGTAGCGCAGATTTTAAGCCTAAGAATTTGCCGTCGGTCGATTCATCAAAATCGGCCCAGTAGTTCTTACATCAATCCCGAATAAACAGATAACGAATAAGAAAAAATGCATCGCGTTCTCCATCGTTTATAGTCTATTCCAGTTGTTTTTTTTAATTAGCTTTAATGTACAGACACGGCATGTTTAGAATTTTATAATATTATAGATAGATATAGATGATGTGTGTATACAAACCATGTTGGGCTTGAGAAGTGTGCCTTCAAGGTAGACATGGTGGTCGCTGAGGGCCTTGTACACAGCCGCCAACACGACTTCTGTCACTTTCTGGGCACGGTCAAGATCATGTTCACCTGAAATTCACAAATTTTAAGTGAACTTAAATAGATATTACTTCACTAACATTAACTAGAATGTAGATACTTATGCTGATATTAGACAGATTAACGAAATTGGGTTAAAGGCACAGAACTGAAAATACACAATGATATTCAATGACATTGAACCATTCATGTTTATGTTTAGATGTGTCACTTTGGTTGATTAATCTAAATTGGAAGACAGAAAATTAAATGATCTGCCTGCTTAAATGAATAAGCTAATTCTAGTCTAATGTTTTAATATTAACAGTTAATAACAACATCACATCATAAATAATGTATTAAACTCATCGTTACATCTGTGTGAAACGGTCAATAACTATAACATTATTATAATAATAACAGCCTATAAATGACACACTGCTGGGCTCGAGCCTCCCATTATAGGGGAACGGACAGTATACCCCCGCCATGCTTGTCCAAGGCGGCTTGGCAGGTTTGACACATCGGTTATCTCGATGTGCAGGATACATCGCGATGCTTTGCTTCACCGTTGTTAGCATGTGGTAATTATAACAATATGCAAATTAGGTCAGAAAATTGCCCAAGTGGTGCATGTGTTCCAGCCAGGATCGAATCCGCGCCTTTGATTTTGGGACGCGTGCGCTAGCCATTACGCTACCACGACTTATTTACACTATAATATTATACCAGATGAAAAATTGGCAAAAGCTAAACGCTCATGAACTAATCTGATTTTTTATATATATTAAAGTGTAGTGGAACACTTACAAGCCAATAGATGGCGCTGTGCAATAATTGATGTCACAAACGTTTCGAGAAACATACAAAGAATATATACAAAATTTCAACTGTAACAGATGGGCCTAGGCCTGCGAGGAACAACATTAGCCTCGCTGGAAGATATTCCTTTGAGACGGAGGAGCATTCCATCTCGCTCCTCCAACCCTATCGGGGCTCATCCTTCAAAAGAATGTAACTAGTCTGGCCATAAATACTGTTACATAAAAACTTTTCTTTTTTTCAACTTTTTTGAATTTGGAACATGTATATTATTTTAAAAACTTCGTTCGTTTTTGCGCCATTTCACATATTTTTTCGTGGTCATTATCAAATTACAATATGGAATGGGGTGTTAAAGAAAATAGGATTGCAGTGATCGCCTTACACAAAGTGGGTATGGAGCTGTCGGTCATATTCCAGACCCTTCAAAAGCTTGGTATCAGCCGTATGTTCGTATATCGTAATATCAACGGATACAACAACACTTCGTCTGTCAAAGACCAGAAATGATCGGGGCGGCCGCGTGCTGTTAGAACTACAAAGGCTGTTAATGCTGTTAAAGCCAGAATTCGTCGAAACCCCATTAGGAAGCAAAACATCTTATCGCGAGAAATGAAGATTCCCGCTAGGAGTCTATCGCGTATTATAAAACAAGACCCGAAGCTCGGTGCTTATCGTCGATATACAGGACATGTCCTAAATCAATCTTTACAATTAAAGAGAATGGTAAACTAAAAACAACTTATGGAATATGAATGATGATTTCTAATGAGATCTCCCTTAAGAGAGCAGCAGCGCATTTGTAGCACCTTTGGTGTTGCAAATGTCCATAGGCGATGGTAACCGCTTTCCATTGATTGGGCCGTCTGCTTGTCTGCTGAACTCCAGCAATAAAAAAAAAAATCTTATTACTATAAATAACATATTTGGTTAAAGGATACTCTATAACTTTTAGAGCTAAAACTTTATTGTTTCTTGTTAATTTCACTACAATAACAAAGAAACTAAGTCCATATACTTTACCAACTGTCCAGCAAAACATAGAGGCGAGTGGAAGCCAATATGATTTGAAGTACTACAATGAATGACAATTGTTTAGGACAACGTAGGTATTTGTTAGTAAATTAAAAAAAACGCGATTGCAGCGCCATCTATTTTGCTAATCCGTTTATTCTAATGAAACGACGTCATTTATCGGGATGAAATGTATTTTAAGTGTTGTCGCCTCATAAACCACTAACTACGTCGAGTTTCATTCATATACGGCTAGTAGTTTCTACAGAATTAGCGATCGTATCGCCATTTTTTGCTATTTTCGTCTATCCCACGGAAACGACGTTAATTATCGAAATAAAAAATATCCTAAATTACGCCCTGGGATATAAGCTAGTGCTAAGTCGGGTTTCATTTCAATCTGTTCACTAGTTTTGACGTATTGCTCTGACAGACAAAAATTCTAAAAATGGTATTTTCGTAATCACCTGGTGTGAATTAGCCCCCCAGATTTATTTCACATTTTTAAACGTATTGTACAAACTCGAACCATTTACAGACCTATTATAGTATAGACAAGAGATAGATTAGATAAAACTGTCTTGTTTTTTCATATACACTACATCAACCCAATCCTTTTGAATCTTCACACCAGTATTATTGTGTGGAATAGTTAGATTATGTTGACAATTAGATGATGTATAGCACCTTAATGGTCTTCTATATGTTTTATTACCTTTGTGCCTAAATTATTTTCCACTCCCAGTTGAGAATGTCAATCCTTATATACTGGGTTGCATCTACAATGTTCCACAGGTTTTTATTATATATATTCTTATCTAAATATTTGTTAGTTTTTTCTTGGGAATGGTCCAATTTTTACAAAAATTTAGATAGGTGTAATAAATTATGCTAATACTTAATTATTTATTGTAAATGAGTGGTATTTAGTGTAATACTCAAGAATAGAGTTTAGTTTACAAGCAACCAACATGCGTTTCTTACAGAAATGATAAATCTATTGTTGCGAACCGGTCCTTTGCAGGTGTTTTATTACCCCTTTGAATTTGAGTGATTCATTGTTTGCGCTAATCCTACACCTCCTGGTAAGACGTCATAAATACTTCTGTCAATTGTTTGGATTTTATGTGCATTCTTAGACGCGATTAAGCTGACAAGTTACGAAGTCTAAGGACCAGTGGGCAAGTTGTTAGGCTATTTTACAAATATATAATAAAGTCGGTCAGTCGGGGACTCGGTTAGTTGTGTTTAACTGCAATCGTTACCAATTCAATACTATCGGAGCGAGTATCTTATAACGACGGACTTTGTGCATCTATGTTATTACTATTTTCTGCTTTACGGTTTGGTTTTGTTGTATTTCACTGTATTTGCAAGACCTGTGAACTACGTGTGTGTATTTCTAATAAACTTTGTGAGTTATCACATGAAATTAATTAAAATTAATAATAAAATAAAATAAAAAAATAGTCAATAAAATAAATAAAATAGTTAATTAAAATGCCGTTGGAGTTATCCAACGGCATTTTAATTCACATCCCACAAATTCGTAACAATATGTTTTTTATCCTGGAAAATGAGATAATAGGGGAACAGACAATCAAATCTAGTGATATAGTTTTTATAAACTTGAAGATTTTGTACGAGGTACGAGACTTACGACGTCATAAGTAGGTACAAGGAATCAAATAACGCTTTCATTATTTTTTGAACGGTAATTACAATTATATTTCTCATGACATTTTAAAAATTATGTTATTTTAACTCCTGCTCTTTTACATGTAATAACTCCTAGTTCATGTGTTAACAATTCCTAGTCAAATATAATTTAAAAATAAAACCAATTGTTACCAGGCCACTAAAAGTTACAAGAGATAACTCACCGTCAGGCAATACTTCTGGCTCAACGATGGGCACGATGCGTTGGCTCTGGCAGATGGAGGCGTAACGAGCGAGAACGTTTGCGTTCTCCAAGATGGATTGGTAGGAAGGCGTGTTGCGACCGATCTTGAGTACGCAACGCCACTTGGCGAAGTGGCAGCCGTCCTTCTTGTATTGTGCGCAACGCTGGGCCAAGTCATCAAGACCTGAAGTTGAGAGATGTTAGGAATAAATTAAGTGTATTGAAGATATGCTGGTTTTTTATACTAGCAGTGACGTAGGTATATAATTTTTTTTAGAGACCAAACTGACAATTTTCTGTCAAACTAAAAATAATGTATACATTTTGACACAAAGACATTCCCAACTGTAAAAGCTTCTGCATTTATGGCCGGTCCTATATCTTACTATTCCTTAGGAGTTAATGTCAAATTTTAACAGATAGTAACGCAAATGAACAATCGGTAAGATATAGGAACTGGCCATCAAAAAACGTATCATACACATGTATACCTCATTCATATAGCTTAGAGATTATGTAGTAATCTTTTACTAGTTAGCAGGATTGGTATCCCTTAAATCTAAACTCAAAAACACCTAAAATCAAAATAATTACAAAAAAAAAACTCCAAAAACACAGACTATGTTTTGTATATGTAAAAACAATGTATGCTTTGTGATAGTCTTTATCTTTACCTGTTTTATTAACCGAATTCGTAAAAGGGAGAATGTAAGGTTAATTTTTGAGTTGGTAACCTTTGGTTTCAAATTATCGTGAACGAAGGGTCCTCAGTGGATGCTGTATCATAATTAATTATAGCAAGTTTTGATTATGTACTTATCCATACTCAAAGGCGGGTTTAGCTTTCCACCTCTCGACTACTATATATTACTATATATATTTTCTACAACATACAGAAACACCAGAACACTCACATTAACAAATTATGTAGAAAAAGAAATAGGTCTATGTATAAAATATAACTAAATAGAATTCCTTCATTTACCTTTACATATAGGCACCTTAAAAAAATATCATCATTGCGCCATTACGTGTTACGCAAAGCACCGACTTTCTCTTATGTAAAAAGTGGTTACTTAAATAAAATTATATCAACCAGTATTTCTTTATTATTATTTACAAACAAGTACATTAGTGGTGTCAATGATTTCATTAAAATTGGTGTCAGAACACTCGATCCACTTCTAAAGTCATTAAATCAATTGGTGTAGAGTGGAATAATTTTATCTCTGACACAATGTAATAAAAAATAATACACACGCAGATGACTTTCTGCCCTTTCTCTGGGAAAAGGTATCAAGTATAGCACCTTACTTTATGGGCGCTATTATTTGTTGCGTAATAAAGTATATTCTTACGAAAATCAGTTAATGCGCATCAGGTAATCCAAGGAGTACATTACGTTTGACACAAGGAAAGCAACTTGAGACCACAATCATTTTACTATATTATTATTTATTATGTATTATGCTGTAAAACAGCAGAAACATTGTAAAGCGGTTACCGTCGCTCAAGGACATATGCAACAACAGAGGTGCTACCAATGTGCTGCCGGTCTAGAAGGCGGGTTCTAGATCTTCGCCACCTAATCCCGGAGGGCAATTCAATGTTGTTATGACGGCATACATTAAACCAGGGGTAGTTGTTCATCCAGACGGGCAAAAGCCCTACAACCTGGTTGTGGATTGTTTTGTCGTCTCTTATGACAGACCGTCTTGCCGCAGGGATTTGTATTCTTTCTCTGTTCTTGCATGGATAAATTTACTAAAGGTTTCTGTGTCCAAAAATGAATAACTGGAGAAAATCTGAATTAATTACATGTATCGCCTGGTTCTATTCAAATATATCTAAAACTAGATACATAATTATGTAGCGCAGTTTCACTTAATTTAAAAGTATACCTTCTTTATTCCACATGATTTGGTTTGAGGCGTTCAAAACTAGTAAGTGCTCTTAGTTGATTAATTATTTTAGTTCGCGACTTGGACTAATCAATCATTCCTAAAATACCCGACCATTCATTAATAGGCTTCACAGTATGTAAAGCGTATATTGGAATATATTTCACAATCTTTATCAGCTCTTATTCTTAGGAATCTGCTATAATTAATTATTGCAAACTCATTTATCAATATAATACGGATCTTTAATTACATGTTTAAAAGTACATACACGACGGTGTTTACGTGTGTCGATCAATTTAAAGTTATTATCGGTAGCGATAAGAGACGAGCCCCTCAAAGTTCAATACTATCGCATGTTCAAGTTGATAAAATGTGAAAAAAACAAAACGTGAGGTCAATTCTGGTAGCTGTTAGGAATATTGTTTCTCGCCTAGAAAAAAATAATAGTAATTCATGTGTGCAGATTTCTTCACGAAGTTTTCCTTCACGGTAGCACGTAGTAATTGCAAACGCATTAACGACTTTAAAAAAGTTGTTAGAGAACTTTTTTAAGTAATGACAATTACAGATTTCTTAAGTATTTTTAATGTTGTTCTAGCTAAGAGATATGTTTTGGAATCACATTTAGATTTAAAGATGGAAGACATACCACCATTAGCTTTTGTAACAACAGTTCTGTAAGTCGCCTATATGAGAATGCAATCTTAAATGTCAACATAGCGATACTTTTGTTCGATAATCAAAATCGCTGCATTCAACTCAATTTTCTACAAAATTATGTTTTTTAATAGAAAAGTAGCAAAACTTTTCAGTGAAAGGGTGTTTTTAACGTTTCTAAAAGAACATGTGAAGAACTACCAACTAAAGGTTATCAGAGGTACATTTATTGGGAAAACCACGGCTGGGAGTTGTGAACGCCCAGCCGATGGCGTGCGGTGCGGTGGTAAAAAGAAGACGAACTAAAGGTTATCAGAGGTACATTTATTGTTGTTGCAATAAAGACCATCGCAATCAATGAAATATTTCCGCCGTGATGCCATGCTTCTATATATAAATACATAACTGACATACAAATCCCTTCAAGATAAACTACTATCTTACTGAAAAGGCGACAAATCGGTCACCTTGCTCATATATTTCGGTTCCTTTGTAGATAATCCTATCTTTAGCGATGCAATTGCCGATCTTACAGTTGATGTAAATAAAACGTCGTAATACTCTAGATTGTTGTTGTTAAAGGATTAAGGATAGTTATTGGGGGAATTCGATGGACTTTCTTCACATACATGGCACTCTAATCAACAAATTTATATTTTTGTAGGTATAGAATCAAACATATTTTATTGTTTCCAATACAATATCTTTGGTAAGTTAAATAATCGCCTGCCTTATTTCTGTGAAGATAATTACACAGCAAAACGCAAAACAAACAACTATCTATCACAAACTATCTTATTTAAGGCAGAATTAAAAGGTAAGTTCTCATTTGATATTGAGTAAAGAAAGTGGTATACTGCAAGGGTATCTATTAAACCCTATGTTACAATTGAAATATTTTCATTTTATTAAGACACTATATCTAAGAATCTCAAATGTATATAAACAGTATGTAATAAATGTAATACTAAACAACGTTAAGATACGTTGCCCAACAAGCGCAATAGAAAGACAACATCTACTATTTAGTTCTTAATTAAAATAATCTAATAATCTAAGGCCCGTGCACCAAAACAATATTTCTACTCCCAACCGACGTATGATAATCCATCCAAATTAATTAAGTATTTTTGAATGTGCAAGGTTAATAAAATTGCTCAATATATTCATTTGACCAATCAACATTTTAAGTGTCAGTTTACGCATGAGCATGCACTTACCCTGTGTGGTGCATTCATCCTCAGATCCGAAGAGTGGGACAACACCTTTGTCGACCTTGATACCGGGGATAATTCCACGCTTCTCAAGAAGGGAGACGAGGGGAGTGCCGTCGTCGGCCTTCTGGTAAAGTGTCTCGTGGAAGAGGATCACACCCGAGATATTTTCGGACAAGACCTGTACAAAAGAGGTTTATTCAGCTACTGTACTACCACTTTAGTAACACAGACGTAGCTTACATATCCTATTATTGAGGATGCCTAGCGTACATAAGCAGTGTTGTAAGTTTTCCTATCCTGGGAACTGTCCCAGAGTTTACTTTTAATTATACCCACAATGCCATGAAATAAGAATAACTAGGAATGACTATCGCTCAATATAAAAATAACCATGAAAATCTCCAAATACTACACGACTAGATGAGTACAAGCAAAACTTAACTGAGTCCATGAAGTTCGTACGCGCCATTGCACTGTACATAGTTACAAGATTCACAGACAGAGCTAAGAGGGGAGTGCCATCTCTGTAAGATGTTTTCAAATTTGTCTGAACCTGCGCAAACTTAGGGAACTAACTTCACTAGAAGCGTATTTAAGTTTTGCCTGTACTATATACGTGACTCATAAACTTAGAATACTGCTTATGAATTCTTGTTCAGATTTCAATGGAAGTTTTTTAATAGGCGATTGATTGCAGAACTTCTTTATTTTCCTTCAAAATAATTAAGTCCTTTTTTGACACAATACAATTAGATTTAAAAATATGGACAATAGAACTCAAGCTGTTAACTCCAAGAGAAAACTTAAATTGGAACAAATTTTTATGTTTGTTTATATAGAAATAAAAAAATCTGACTTTTAAATAGCATACAAATGTGTTGCACAAGTTTAAAAATTACAAAACTACGGGTTTATAAATAACCACAAACGCAGACTGTATAAACTGGTTGGGTCACATTCTTAAGGTTATTTGGAGGTGTGTCTGTGACGTCGTTATAATGCTACTAACGGCACAAAAATAGGTCGAAGAAAAGTTACTTGGAATGCTGCATCGATTTTTTATAAATCAAATTGTACTTATATCTGTGTTGTGTAAATATTTGAAGTTTGTGTGCGAACGAAAGGGAATACATGAATTCATAGAACAGAGAATTATTTTTGATTTAGACTACTGTAGAAATTTCTAGCATATAATTTCATTAATATCGTTTAAGAATGCAATACATGGCTGACGTAAATTGTGCTCAATTATATAATTATGTACTAATAACACTTTCAAATACAATGAGTCAAGTTTTCGTCCTCACTTTTGTAGCAACGTGACGAAAACCACGGCACTCTTCCGTTTCATCATACGAACTATATACTCACTGTTAAACAGGTAAACTAGTTTAGTCATACAGACAATAAAAAAATCTATGAACATGGGTACTGACTACATTTCCAATAAGGCAAATATCATAAACCAAACATTCGAGGTTATGTAGTGATATTTTTGTGTTACCAGTCCTATATTCCAGTCAGAACGCAAGAAAAGCACGTGAAAATCAGTGATATAGTCTTGGTTCTTGCGCTTTCCCTTCTCGCAGTGATTTCGCGAGAATATGGATTGCATATTACAATTTAACGAAAACATTATACATACATACATAACTTCACACCAGTTCCCTTGCGGGGTAGGCACGAACAACAGAGCGCCATTTAGGCTTATTCTTACACACCTCACTTGCTTCTTTGACATTCATAACTCTTGTCATGCACGCTCGTCTGTTCTTAAGGCTCCTGACATCACCCTCAGCTAGTACACGATCAATTTGATCATGGAAGGTGTGTCGTGGCCTTCCACGACTTCTGCATCCATCCACTTTTGCATTGTATATCTGTTTAGTAATTCTTTCATCATGCATTCTTTCTACATGCCCGAACCACCGGAGCATTCCTTTCCTTACCTTCACCCCGACACTCTCTTTCAGACCAACTCTCTTTCTTACTTCGGTATTACGAACGCGGTCCGCGAGCGTCACTCCGCAGATTTTGCGCAGTGCTCGCATCTCGACCGCGTTTACTCTACTTTCATGCTCTCTCTTCCATACCCAACTCTCACTTCCATACGTGAGCGTAGGTACCAGCACCGCGTTATGTATGGCGAGCTGGGCCTTCTGGCTGAGGTTCTTAGCGCCTAGAAGTTTACCTAACGCTCCATTCACACTATTCCCCAAATTCACTCTTCTTTCTATATCAGCGGTGTACCTTCCATCCCTGCTAAAAGCACATCCAAGATAACATTATACAAAGAGTATTTAATTGGTCTACATTTGAAATATAGACAACCAATTAAAAACGATTATAAGAACAACGACAGCAATTTTATCTGTTCCAGGCAAAATATGAGTTTCCATTTCCTTCTTGCTATGTAATATCTACTCCAATTTACGTGATTCGTTATGCCCTCCAGTTTCATTGGTTTAATTTTAGAAGATAACTTAAAATATTGAACTTACCCCATCAGAGCTGAATAACAACTGACGGTACTTGCGGCGGTTCTCTTCTGTGTTCTCAACTCCAATGTCCTGAAGACGTTTGCCCATGGTCCCTGTGAAAGATCTTCAGTATTAAAAATTGGTAAAAAATAAAAAATCTGCTGGCAATCACACGATGTCTCGAGTCTCAATCTAATGACATAGGATCGTATGTTGGCAAAGGTGACATGTCCGACTTATGGCCGAATCATTCACTTGCTGTGCCATCGGTTGAATTTTGACATTACTCGGATGGAGCACATGTCAAATTTTGAATTATAGTAAGGAAAATGAACGGCCAGTAAGATATAGGAACCGGCCATAAAACAGTTCTTCTGGAGTAATTTGGATATTGATACAATTAACACGAGCTGACAGTGTAAAAAAGAACACGGTAAGAACACCTGTGTACTTATGCAGATTATGATATATAGTTTATTGGGACAGTAATAAGTTGTTGGTATAAGACAGCCCCTAAATGTCCCACTGCTGGGCTAGGGCCTCCTATTATAGGGGGGGAGGACGGACAGTATACCCGCCACGCTTGTCCAAGGCGGCTTGGCAGAATTGACACATCGGTTATCTCCACGTGCAGGGTGCATCACGATGTTTTCCTTTTGCAGTTGTTAATACATGGTAATTATAACAATATGTACATTAAGCCAGAAAACTGCCCAAGTGGTGGATGCGTTCCGGCCAGGATCGAACCCGCGCCCTTTGAGTTTGGGATGCGTGCGCTAGCCATTACGCTACCACGACTTGTAATGAGTTAGTGAAGGTTTTTGATGAAAGAAGGATCCAATGACACACACTTGTTTTTAGTATTAAATGTGAATTTGTTTGAGACATGTATGACAAGGAAGTAAGAAAACAATAGGTGGCGTTGATGTTGCATTGCTTGTGATGTTAAAAGTTAAAAGGGAGCAAAAATGAAAGTTAAATAAGTTTCTGGCAATGAATCTAATGAAGTCTACTAGATCAACATTAACCATTTTACATATGCTACTTTAGCTTAATCCTGTCAGAAAAGGAGATCCAAATTCTCAAAATGAGATGCAGAAGAAGTGTTAAGTGGGGAAGCAATACTTAAGTTTATGACTAGTTAGGAAGCAGAACTTAATACAACCAAATATAAATACTAGGATTATGAGAATTTAAGACTTACCAGTGGACTCATCGGCGGCAAGGATACCCTTGCCAGGAGCGACGATCGCCTGAGCGATCTTCCTAAGCTCCTCCTGCAGCTCGGGAGTTGGGTATTGGAAGTAGGTGCTCATTGTCGCTGCAAATTAAAAAAAGTTTTATCCGTAGGGATTCTCCAAATATCGAATTATTCCAGAATTATTTATGAACATTGTGCTATGTGAACTTTGCCCCATGGATTTGCCTACTCTTGCGTATAGTGTATCAGCATTAAGTGTCCTGACCCAGGATATAAGCCACATATTTCGTGCCTCTTTATAAAAGAGGTATTAACAATTTGCGACACAGTATGCATAAAGTAGGAAGGAGATTTTTTTTTAAATTTTTTTTTTATTGCAAAGTTTAGCAGACAGGCAGACGGCCCACTTGATGCAAAGCGGTTACCATCGCCTATGGACATTTGCAACACCAAAGGTGCTACAAATGCGCTGCTGCTCTCTTAAAGGAGACTGGAACCTGGTCACTAATGCCGGAACACAACACAAGGTTATTATGGCGGCATACTCTAGACCAGGGGTGGTCGCCATCCAGTCGAGCAATTACCCTACCACCTGGCTGTGGGTTGTTTAGTCGCCTCTTACGACAGGACAGGCCGCCGGGCCCCAGGAAATTGTATTCTTTCTCCGTTCCTGCACGGATAAATTGTATTCTTTCTCCGAATTATAATAATAATAATCCCGCAGGGGGGCTTTGTATCCCGCAGGGGGGCTTTGTATCCCGCAGGGGGGCTTTGTATCCCGCAGGGGGGCTTTGTGGCGAAGCCTTAGGTGAGTAGCGACACCTCGTACCTGACTCCGGGGGCCAAGGCAAGGCCCCCGCCTCCGTGCTTGCCTTAACCAGCCGGCACGGAGTGGAGATCGCTAGAGCTAAGACTCAAGCTCCAGGGGTGGAAGTGATAAATGGCCTAACGTCGGAAGTAGCTTCGGTGAACCTGCAGCCCACCTCTCTACACCCCTTAGCCACTCACACCCATGTTGCCCCTGTCTTTATGGCATTTTTGGGGCCCATGCAGGGAGTGGCGAGTCACCGTCTGCCCATTTTTCCATGTTTCCTGAACATTGCGACGGGCGACAGACGCGCAATGGCAGACGCCATAGTCCCCATATTCCCAGACCCCTAGTACCATTAGCAGTTCACCACAATAACCCGGTACTTTTTGTCCTCATTTCCCACAATAGTTCTACACTGGCCGGGGCTTGTCCTTGGGTGCATTACTATATGGTGTAGACAGGGATAATCGCCGGACAGTGTCACGCCACATTTACATTAAATTTGTCAAAGGGCCTCTACGTGTTGGCCTTCCCATGGCCCCACGCAAGCCCTCCAAAAGTCCGGGCCATTTTTATGGCCCGTGGTCTACAAAGACATACATTATATAATAATAATAATCGGCAGACAAACACACAAATTGTATATCCTCAAATTAAGCAAGTTATGCTTGTGTTATGGGTAATATACAACGGAATACCTCTGGGGCCGATCCCAGACACCCAGACCATAGTAAATAACGGAGAAAATACGTTTCCGAAATTTACTATACCAGGAATCAAACCCGGGGCCTCTGCGTTGCAGTGAGGTAGACCGGTAAAGGCTTAGCCCGCTCAACCACAGAGGCCGTCATTACATATTATTAACTTGTGTATGACTTTCAAAAATGATCTTAGTCAAAATTTATGTTTGAATTTAAAAAAAATGTATTTATATCTATACATACATACATACATAACTTCACGCCAGTTCCCTTGCGGGGTAGGCACGAACAACAGAGCGCTATATAATACTATTATAGTTTTATATACTAATAATATTTATATCTAATTTAGTTTAAACCCCTTCAGTACCTTCACATTATACACATAGAGAAGAATCAAATAACAAAAAACAATATATCACACTATTTTTGAATGGTGCTAACTTCAAATAGTCTTCTCAAAACATATTTTTTATTCAAATTACAAATTTAACTTTTGCCTAATATACCTACAATGGTTTAAAGTCGAATGTTGAATATAATATTCGGAATACAATATCACACTGCATTTTTCTAAGCTCAGCAAGTGAAGCCTGTGTAGATAGTACATAATGGACAACTCTCGGGCCCTATCCATACTATTAGCAAAAGACTTATTAACAGTTAACTAAACCGGTAATATGTAATGAAAATATAATAATGAAGTCAAATAAATAAATAAAATCAGACACCATTATAACTGTGAAATTGCCTTTCTTGCATAAAGCATACCCACCAGCTTCTTAGGCAAAGTTTCAAGCACATTTTAAACTCAAACTCGAGTCTTGTTTACTTTCAGAAAAATAGTTATGTAATCAATGAGCTGCAAGTGGTTACCAACGAATATCAATTTGACCTCTAGCGGTAGTACAAAATAATGTTCGGAGTCACTGGCAATATGCCATCTTGTTAGATGTTATTAAAACTATTTCGAGGAAATTGTTTTACTTAAACTAGCAAAAAGCGGTGCTTTAGGAGGGATCGAGAAGTTTTCAACCCAGTAATAATGATTAAGATAGTTTAAAAATTATATATTTAAATGTGTGGAACAAATTATTTCCATTCATTTTAATATTATGAATGTGGAGGCCAAGCAGTGCAGCTCCTCGATAATAGACTTAGTAAGATAACTCAAAAGGACCAAACCTTTTGAGTTAGCGTTGTAATACTATCAAGACAAAAGTAAAGTGAAGTGCAATGTGCTTAACATAAATAAAGAACATACAAACAAAGTGTCTTCTCCTTAATTCTTAATATAAATAATGAAATAATTATATCTAGTAGATTGTAATTTTAGTTTGGTTTCTTAGATTAGATTGTAATTTTAATGCTGTAGCTTTAAGACGCAGCATTTAGTAAAGAAACAAAATATCCAAACAAAATTCTTTATACAATAAAAATTATTATATTTTCTTTTTTTATGTATATAAAATATATTCAATATCAAATTCAAAAGTTTTTATTCAAAACATGTACCACTGGAGAACGCTTTTTGAAGGTCATACATATAATTTAAAATTCGCTTCGCAACGTGTTATTGCTTTTAAGGAGAAGAAGCGGCAAGAAACTCCCCAGCAACATGTCTAGTTAAAAATTGTTTTTCTTTATATTTCTTATTCTATTTCTACATGTTGGCCTTTCCATGGCCCCATGCAAGCCCTCCAAATGTCTATGGCTCGTGGTCTTGTAAGACATACAAACATTCTACCTAAATGTAACACATTCAGAACATGGACAATTATTAAATAAATTATATTTGTAATTGAAATGTAAGTAATAGTGCAATAGTTATGTATACCACCATCATCATTCCAATGTAATTTATTCCTGTCATTGGTTATCTGGAAGAGGTCTATATTTTGTGATAAGACCATGCATTGCACACAAATATGAAAGATTTTTAGTCTAAGTTTTTCTGTAATGGTATATTAAAGAGCAATCTATCTAAATATAATCCTCTATCAAAGACTTCACACACAAATAATTGACATACACTGATTGGAATAAGATATTGTATAATCAAAATAATATTCACATTATTTATTTAGGTTTATGGCTTGGCAGCTAGGCCTTTAAGCCAGAATATTCACATTGTGTAATGTACTATAATAGATAAATAAATGGATTAAAATAGTTAAAATGATAGCTTGCACACCATTAACCATTAATGCTGTATTATTAAAAAGACGCATTTTGGAGTATACTGTATAATAGTATATTTTGTAATGTCACAATGACATACATTTACATTTTAGACAGACTTCACACATTAAATCTATTTTACCAATAATACAACAAATGCAAATAGTAATTAATGCAAATAATATAATAATAACAGCCCATACAAATCCCACTGCTGGGTTCAGACCTCCCACTATAGGGGAACGGACAGTATACCCGTCACACTTGTCCAAGGTGGCTTGGCAGGTTTTGGCAAAAATGTATTAGGCTATTACTAAAGAATAACCTCTGTATATTTAACTACATTTCTCCAAGATGACATTATTGTTTAACTAAAGTATTTATAATTAATTTTCAATTTGATACTGCCATAGGAGTAATCTAGATAATGTACTATATGATAATTGAGTGATAAGATTAGCATTTTGTACAATTTCTATAGATTAAAAGACAAATGAGATTTTACGATACTACAAAGAGCCTACCCTTCGTTCCAAAGCCTGGCATCCATCCTGATTCTGGCGGACCCTTTTTCCCTTTTTTACCTTTACCCTTTGGTGGCATTGTTTTCTTTCATTAGTATTGTAAATGTTTATAAAACTAAAAATGTTATGTAGAAAATCTAATACTCGACATTATAAAAAAATGTTTTACAAATAAAACTCACCAAAATGTTCAAAATCACTGTCACTGACTGTCAGGGCAATATTTGATTTAATTGAAAATTATTAAAAATTCAAAATTGGAACCCTATTTATATTGACAATTTTGACACTTATTAAACTTTTTAATTTATTCCCTGTTCGGGTAGTGTTGTCTATTTCGATTTTTTTAAATATATCGACTAACAGTCAGTTCAGTAAAAGGATAAAATAGGTTTTTTTTTAAAAATTAATAATTTGACTCATAGTATTTGTGGTAACATTTTGCTAACTAGTAGTTAGAAATTTGCAATTTCTATCTATTTATTTTGTTGCTAATCATTTCGCAAATTAAATAAAATCAATGACCTGTCTAGCATGACCTTGAAAGGTCAGTGCATTAACCATTCAGTAAATAACAAAGCAGTTAATTTTAAAATTTGTGATATATGATTAAAACTTTAGTAGGATAATGTAGCATAAATGTTGTTTAGTTACTTGTGAAAGTATATTTTTATAAGTTCTTGATTACAATAAGAATAAATATGATGAAATGCTATAATCGCCATTATACAGTAAAACTATTTTTAATAATATCTGTTATTAAAAATATTTCACTAATAAAATATTTTTCGATTTATAGTTATTATTAAATTTTACTTATGTAGAAATTGTGGGAAGAATAATACCTAGACCACCTAACTACGAATTAAATAAAGTGAAAATGAACTTTATGTAAATAAAATTGTATTAACAATTTCACATCCTTATATCATAACCTACACTGATCAAGTATAAGGAAAATCATGCAATGTATCATTTACTACTGCCAAAGATATCATTACGCAAGAAATTTACTTTTATGAAAACATAGTATATTTTATGAAAATATAATAAAAGTAAGCGCTATAGAAATGGACTTACAGTTTAGTTTATTATTAATTTCTTTTTACACAGGTACTCCCGAACGGCTCTCAGTCGGTACAGCTGTCAATGTATTGTAAAGCAAGTCGAAGAGAGGACATTGACAAAGGTCATTTGAAGGACTAGTGATAGCGCAAGACTACTTTACTTAGGCTTTACAACGTCACCTGTTATGATTTTTTGTAAACTGAATCACCAAATATAAGTTCTTATCATCTGTGCGTGTGCTTGAGTTAGTCTAAATCTTAGTGATTTTAGTTACAAAGTACAGATGGCACTTTTTCGATTTGTAATACTATACTTGACTCTAGACTCTAAAAATTTATTCTACTATTGATCAATTAAACTTGGCAAGTTGTTCTACATCTTTATTTTGTAGCATTTATTTTTAATAGGCGGCCGTTTTATTAATATCAGCCAGTATTATAAAAGTATAATCCGTGCAAAACTTCATAATTCTTAGTCACACGAGCAACCAAAGTAGTATCGATATTGTATAAAAAAAAATATTAATTTCACAGCCTCTTGTGATTAAAAGCGGTTTTGTATGGACCATAACAAGTAATTTTGTATTTGGAAAACTTACTTTATAAAATTTATATTGTTATTTAAAATTTGAAGCCAATTTTAAGATATTGTGACTGATATGTTATCTAACTTAGTATAATATTATTGTGCTTAAATAATATTGTTCGCAATTAATGGTTTATCTGCTTTGAAAGGCATACAGAATGTTTAATTATAGTTCATATGCGAATAATAAATATAACTTAATGTTAACATTTTATTTCAATGTTATGGAATGGCACCAACGCTGTTGTATAATAATTTATGATGATATTTAGAAGTATTAATTATGAATGTGCCATCGATTTTACCAATGATTGTCTAAGACTTTTTTTAATTAAGACTCAATTATGGTTTTAACGCGATAAAAATAATATTTTAATAACAAATATGCTTTATTTAATCTCCACTTGTTAATAATGTTAGAAGCTTTAAATTTTGTTTCCAATTTTTAGATACTTAATTTACATACATACATACATAACTTCACGCCAGTTCCCTTGCGGGGTAAGCACGAACAACAGAGCGCCATTTAGGCCCATTCTTACACACCTCACTTGCTTCTTTGACATTCATAACTCTTGTCATGCACACTCGTCTGTTCTTAAGGCTCCTGACATCACCCTCCGCTAGTACACGATCAATTTGATCATGGAAGGTGTGTCGTGGCTTCCACGACTTTTGCATCCATCCACTTTTGCATTGTATATCTGTTTAGTCATTCTTTCATCATGCATTCTTTCGACATGCCCGAACCACTGGAGCATTCCTTTCCTTACCTTCACCCCGACACTCTCTTTCAGACCAACTCTCTTTCTTACTTCGGTATTACGAACGCGGTCCGCGAGCGTCACTCCGCATATCCTTAATTTACTGTACCTATTTACTACGTTTTATTTTTGCTGGACCAGTAGGTATTAATCCTAGATGATGCTACGAACTGCCTTCCTACTTAGGTCAGAACCCAAGTAAATCTTTAGGGTTACTCTTAGTTGGTAATATAATACATTATTGATAATGTTTCTAACAAAATTAGTCACTACAAAAAATTCTACGGTACCATTTTCATCTACATTGAAGCAGGCATTTATAAGTTTACGTGACGAATTGAACACACATATCACGCGCAATATACAGTTATAATATATCAAACTATAAAACATACAAATATATCAACTTACACATACCCCGAAAACAAAAGAGTTTTTGGACTGTAGTGGAAATAAAAATAAAATAATGAATCCTACTGTATATGGCTGATAAAATTATCAATATAGCAGTCTCGAACGTTTCGTAATCAGTTTTAGTGTCTCGTGTTGTTTATTACGAAAAAGGTGATAATTTTGTTATGTAACAGTGATGTTTAATTAGTTTTAATAGCATGGACATTTTTGCAGAATTATAATTAAAATACAATTACAATTGTTACGAGTGATACTTACTACACTTACGAGAATCTAGGATTTAGCTTTATGATTTTGCAAATGCAGCCGTTTTGAACCTACTGTAGAGTACCAAATGGCTTTTTTTTTACTTAAAAGCTACATAATAGTTTCAAGTTATGGAGGGTGGGGTATAGATATAGGGCACATTTATTTATTATTAACAAATCCGAACTGTTTTAATATCGCTTAGAAGGCTAAGGCGGATGCGAATCGAAGCGGAGCACCCGCCTTAGCCTTCGTGGTTACTTTTTTTTATAACCACCCAAAATTAATAATTATATCTCAAGTAATAAATAAATGTGCCGTATACCGCACCCGTTATGGAATATTATGATTTTAGCGCTTCGTGGACAGTTTTAATATATTTTTTTATTACAGGCCTCATAATGTCTGTAAATGATGATACAGTCGATTGCAAAAAATGCCATGACTGCACGACGCGAATCTTTCCGTTAATATAATAAATATGTAAACTAAATGTAAATTAGAAAACTATCAGGGGGTCTACCCCCTAGACAAATATCTATATTTTTTATTATTTTTTTATTGCAGGAGTTCAGCAGACAGGCAGACGGCCCACTTGATGGAAAGCGGTTACCATCGCCTATGGACATTTGCAACACCAAAGGTGCTACAAATGCACTGCTGCTCTCTTAAAGGGGACTGGAACTAATGCTGGAAACAACTCAAGTTGTTATGGCGACATACTTTAGACGAGGGGTGGTAGCCATCCAGTCGGGCAAATGCCCTACCACCTGGCTGTGGGTTGTTCTGTCGCCTCTTACGACAGGCCGCAGGAAATTGAATTCTTTCTCCGTTCCTGCAGGGATAAAATTTTCTATTCTTTAGAGATTTTCTAAGTAGACTCGGACCAGCAGAGTCCGAAACTGCAACATTTTTTGGGATTCAACTTAAATTCGACGCGGAGCTCGTTTATATCCCGGGTTAATACTTAGGAAACTCTTTATCCCGATAAACGACTTCGTTTCCGTGAAATAGGCAAATAGGGCAAAAAATATGGCTCTATGGGTGCATTTTTGGCGCAGTAATTACAAATCACTACCAAATACGTAGTAGTTATGGTAATGCGAACGAAGTGTCTCTTCCACTATTAGTTTTGAATAAAAACTTTTGAATTTTAATCAATATCTATCTAATTTGTAATCAAATTGTTTTATTACTGTTCTGGAAGACTAATTTATTTAAAATCAGAACTCGAAACCATTGGTCTAGATATAAATTTTCAATAAATGTGAAATATTAATAAATAATGCAGATAATTAAACTGAAATACTATTACAAATAAAATCAATAGCTCCTGAAATCCGAATAATCAATAAGTCTTCACTTCGCCCCCTAGGTGCCCCGATCTTCGATGAGTCGATACCCAATTTCGGCCTTAAAGCGCGGCAATGCAGCCAGCCTTCTGGGCTCGATTCCCTCTGGCAGCGATTTGTTACATACTTTACATTAATTTATTTATAATATAATTTATTTTTAAGCATTTAGTTTAATTTATAATTTTATTTTATCTTCTTTAATTGTAAAACGAATAGCATATACTATAGCACCTTGATTATACATAAAACAAGTAATTTTACTTTATGTCTGCAGTGTTACCAAAATGCCGACATTCTTCTCTTATCCTGCCCCAGAGCTACAAGAAGAATTGAAGAGAACAGCTGGTGCTATCGTAGCTCCTGGTAAAGGAATTCTTGCTGTTGACGAGGCCAATGGTAATACGTTTATTCTAAACTCATATATATTATCACATAAACGATTTCCGATGTTTCGATGTCTGTTAATAGTATAATAATTAAGGCGATAAACGTAGTACACTTTTTATCCCAGAACACGAGATTGTATATCATACAGATTTTTTATTTACTATATTGTTATGTTGACGGTCTCTGTGGTTGAGCGGGCTAAGCCTTTGC
This sequence comes from Dendrolimus kikuchii, assembly GCA_019925095.2. NCBI lineage: Eukaryota > Metazoa > Arthropoda > Insecta > Lepidoptera > Lasiocampidae > Dendrolimus > Dendrolimus kikuchii. Next base: position 14,986,878 of record CM034406.1, on the reverse strand, counting down.
CGGCCTACCTCACTGCAACGCAGAGGCTCCGGGTTCGATTCCTGGTATAGTAAATTTCGGAAACGTATTTTCTCCGTTATTTACTATGGTCTGGGTGTCTGGGATCGGCCCCAGAGTAGTACGTTGTACCCATAAGACAAGCGTCAGTTGCTTAATTTGAGGATATACAATATGTGTGTTTGTCTGTCGATTATTATTATTATTATTATTTTTGTATGTCTTTCGAGACCACGGGCCATAAAAATGGCCCGGACATTTGGAGGGCTGGCGTGGGGCCATGGGAAGGCCAACACGTAGAGGCCCCTTGACAAATTTAATGTAAATGTGGCGTGACACTGACCGGCGATTATCCCTGTCTACACCATATACTAGTGCACCCAAGGACAAGCCACGGCCAGTGTAGAACTATTGTGGGGAATGAGAATAAAAAGTACCAGGTTATTGGGGTGAACTACCAGTGGTACTAGGGGTCTGGAGATATGGGGACTATGGCGTCTGCCCGTCGCAATGTTCGGGGAACATGGAAAAATGGGCAGACGGTGACTCGCCACTCTCTGCATGGCCCCCAAAAATGCCATAGAAGACAGGGGCAACATGGGTGTGAGTGGCTAAGGAGTGTAGAGAGGTGGGCTGCAGGTTCATCCAAGCTACTTCTGACGTGATGCCATTTATCACTTCCACCCCTGGAGCTCGAGTCTTAGCTCTAGCGATCTCCACTCGCGAGGCGGGGGCCTTGCCTTGGCCCCCGGAGTCAGGTACGAGGTGTCGCTACTCATTACAACCACTTACTTACCACTTACCTACTTATTATTATTATTATTGCAGATCCCTGTATATCGTTACCATTCACATAATAACTTGTAAAATCGACTTGCACGTAAATCGATTCATTCACTTGAACTTAAGGCACACTGCACATCACTAACCGAACATTCGTTGAATTTCAAATTTCGGTTATTGGCGGGATCTTTGGTTTTCATTGCGTAGTTTCCTTAGATATAATATAAACTAGTTATATTTGATTAAATTTAATTAATAATAATAACAAACGCTCACAAGTGATTTTTTTGAGTCAATTTTCGCTTGGGGCAGGATTTGGCTGGTTCGCCAGGGTTCAGCCATTGCGATGAGCGTTTCCGATTATCGTACAGGATCCACTTTTCATCACAGGTAACGATTCGATTTAAAATCCCTTCATTATTGTGCCGGTTGAGTAATGTAACGCAGCAGTCGACGCGCGTTTGTCGGTTTGCTGCACTCAATTCATGAGATATCCACCTTTCAAGCTTTTTCACCTTCCCAAGTATCCTGCAGCTATCTCGGACGTGGTTTGAAATGGATCCGCTTCCACAATAGCCTTCAATTCTGCATTATCAACTTTGGTCTCCGGCCATCCACGGGGCTTGTTCTGCAGGTCGAAATTTCCAGAACGAAAACGTTGGAAACAAAAACGCACTGTGGTTTCTTTTGCGACACCACTGCCATAGACATCATTAATCTTTCGAGCCGTTTCGGCAGCACTGGTGCCACGATGGAACTCGTACTTGTAAATATGCGATATTTCAAGTTTTCCATTTTGTAAACTGAGTGACGCAAAGAAAAAACCAAAAGAGGAAAAACCAAATGAATTACGGTTTTCAAAACACAAAAGCATAAGTAAATAGCTGTATAAATTTGAAATTGGAATTCCTAACCAAAGAGGTTTGAGATCAAAGTGACCAAGGACGACAGAACGCCAACTTCATATGTAAGGACCTATTATAATAAAATAATGAATAGTTGGTAGTTTAATACCCGTTCATTAGTTTTGAACAGGATTTGGCCGTATTTTTTTTATTGCAGGAGTTCAGCAGACAGGCAGACGGTCCACTTGATTGAAAGCGGTTACCATCGCCTATGGACATTTGCAACACCGAAGGTGCTACAAATGCACTGCTGCTCTCTTAAAGGGGACTGGAACTAATGCCGGAACACAACTCAAGGTTGTTATGGCGACATACTTTAGACGAGGGGTGGTAGCCATCCAGTCGGGCAAATGCCCTACCACCTGGCTGTGGGTTGTTTTGTCGCCTCTTATGACAGGCCGCCCGGCCGCAGGAAATTGTGTTCTTTCTCCGTTTCTGCACGGATAAAGCGGCCTGCGGCCATATGTGTAGGGATCTCAGCTGATAAGTGAAATGTGACTTTTCGTGTTACTACAAATCTCTGGTGTTTGGCATCAGCACAGATCAAACAATTTAATTTAGAGATCATTATCACCATTTCAGATGGCATTGGAAAATTATTAGCAAACGTCGGCTTGGAAAATACAGAAAACAACAGAAGAAGATATCGACAACTTCTCTTCACTTCTGACGATGTAAATTATATATTTCTTTATATTAGTATTTTATCGTACGATTTCGTCGGCATTATTTCTCCCGAAGTCTCTGCACCACACATATCGATCCTCCGCCTTCCTCATTCAGTACCCACTGGCAATCTTACGAAGATTATCAGTCCATCGGGCTGTCGTCCGGCATCACACCGTGACATGGTCTCTTCTCCAGAACTAGAATGCTCCATTGGCCATCAGTCTTGTGATAGTCATGACAGGCCTATCGCCACTTCAACTAGAGAATTTTATAAGTTACTAGCCGTTCCGGCAGACATTGTCCTGCCCTGAAAACAAAAATCTAAGACCCGATTCTATTGCATCCTACTGGTTCTAATTTTGACTCTAAACCATCCGGGTACCCACTCAAACACACACAAAAAAATCATTAAAATCATTAAAGTGGTTCTCAAGTTATGCGCGTACATACATTTCTACGATTCATTTATATTTATATATATATATATATATATATATATATATATATCGGTGTATTTAGTTATTTCACAGATAATGTCATTTTTGATTCTATCCATAAGAAAAACAACCAACATAGCTCGCTCCAATGCATGTTGAGTCATTTGATGCTTGTGGACTAGTCCTGCCGTCATTATTTTACCTAGTGTCTATAGGCGCAAACATTGTAAAACTTGACTATAGGTATTATAGCCGTATGTGTTCGTAAGGGAATCGCATAAACGTCATTATAGACTTTCAATTTAAGTGGTCGGCTGAATAGTAGGGATCCTTTGAGCATTAAGCGTAGCTAAGATAGTAATGAAGGTAAGGAATGCTCCGGTGGTTCGGGCATGAGGAAAGAATACATTATGAAAGAATGACTAAACAGATATACAATGCAAAAGTGGATGGATGCAGAAGTCGTGGAAGGTCACGACACACCTTCCATGATCAAATTGATCGTGTACTTGCAGAAGGTGATGCCAGGAGCCTTAATAACAGACGAGCGTGTATGACAAGAGTTATGAATGTGAAAGAAGCAAGTGAGGTGTGTAAGAATAAGCCTAAATGGCGCTCTGTTGTTCGTGCCTACCCCGCAAGGGAACTGGCGTGAAGCTATGTATGTATGTATGTATGATAGTAATATACGTTTTATCGATATATCAGTATAATTACCGTTTTGTCTGTTCACTCAATAGAGACAATACGTCGACAATATTTCGAAAAAGAACGGTTTAAAAGTATCTATTAAACTATATCTACTTATTTCAAATAATTGTTTTTATACCAAATTCATCGTAGACAGGTATTATACTCAAATAAAATTAAAAATAATTTTTGACTGAGATGGTATATTAACATTTATGTTTTAAATAATAAAACGTTGGATGAAAAGAGAACAATGATTTGGATAGAGAAAATCTTGTATTAAACATAAATAATTTTCTCATTTCTGTAACAAAATGTGGTCGTCTACATCAATCACGAAAAAAAATGACAAGGTAAAAAGATAAGCAAAAAATGTTTTAGTATATCCCTGAACAAATTTCCCTAACGTCCCGCTAGGGAGCGCCCTGGCTTTTTTACTTGAATACTTTATGTAACGAAATATGAGATAGCTTATTTGCCTTCTAAAAAATAGACATGTTTTTATTTGAAGTAAGTATTTTTTCTAAGGAACTTTCTTGTACGTGTCGGTCTATGTACATATTGTCTTTCTTTTTTTATTTAATATTCCGAAGCTGGTAAACAGGCAGACGGCCCAGCTCATGGAAAGTGGTTACCGTCGCCTATAGATGTATACAAGATCGATGGCGAAGCTAATGCGTTGCAAGCCTTTGGGATGGGATGAGTAGGGTAGGATAAGGGGGATGGGACAGAGAGATCAGGAGGATTAGGAGGAATGGGATGGATGGGGTGGAATAGGGAAGATGAAACAAAGGAGGACGCGTCGGCGCCGGAGGGCGTCCTTAGACCTCCCACTGTCGTAAGAGAGCGGCGCGGGATCTCTTGGGGAAAGGGTTATTGGCCATTTCAAATTGGGCCCAAGCTTTCATGTAAAGTTGGATCCAATGCGTGGCCGCGTCTTTACAGTAACTGCAGCAGTTATGGTTGCAGCTTGCATGTGAGTGCGGATTTATTTTGGTGAGCAACAAAGTATTAATTATCTATCTATCTTCTTTAAACTCGAATACCTTCAAAATTATTTTAAGCAAATCGGTAACGAGTTAAAGCCTCTAACAATTCTTACCACGACCATTTTTTATTGGCCCATTAACGACCCGTTCGAACGGATCTGCCCATTTGTGTGAATATGGGCAATTTCCTCTGCAGCCCTGAATAATGGAAGATGGCGAGTTTTTAGTACTTTCGCAAACTATTGGGTTCTAAAACTAACTAAGGTATGTGATAGTCTTTCAAATGAGACATTCATTATCATTTTACAAAATGTCGTCGCCCCCTAGATTTTTTATGAGAAAAATATAACCAATGATGTCATAACTCAAAAAAGTCAAATAGCGTATAAATTTTATTGTTTAAACTAACTAAAATTTTACCGTACTCGGACCGCCTATCTTTTTAACCAACTTCTTCAAAGAAGGAGTTCCTTAATTCTTGGTGTAAATATATATTTTTTTATACATTCTGTCAAAAAGTTCTCTCTGTCTAGTCTGACATGTTGACCGTTTTCTTTGCCTATCGCGATGTTGTGCAATTGGAATTCTTATCAGAAGGTTAAACGGTAAATGAAGTATATTATTTGAGCGTTATGCGGCGTTTAAGAGAGTAAATTCGACGAACAGGCCAGATTGGTGAAAAGAAAATTTTTGGATTTTGCACCACGATAATGCACACCATCATTATGAACAAATTTTTGACCCAAAACTCAACAAATACCATCGAGCAACCACCTTATTCACCATCACCGGATCTGGCTCCAGCCGACTTCTTTCTTTTTCCTGAACTCAAATTACCACTTCGTGGCGCCCGTTTTTGTTCGGTAGAAGACATAAAAGAGAATTTGCGACGAGAACTAAACTCAATTTCGGAAGAACATTAAAAAAAAGGTTTTGTTGATAGGATTATTCGTTGGCATAAGAGTATCATTTCTGAAGGAGCATACTTTGAAGGTGATAAAATTAATTTAAATGAATAACTAACCTTTTGTGTATTATTGACCTTTTCCCGGTACTTTTTTGACAGATTAGTAGTATGTTCAGCCATAGAATTAATACGCTTAGAACACGAGTAAGTGCCAGTAAAGTTAAGCACTGTTAAGTAGGACCTAAAAGTCTCGCTTCTCGACGCGTAGTTCCAGTCAGTTCACAAGACAATGTCTCAGTGTGACGAGCTCCAATAGTTCCATTACCCTAATTTTTAGAAATACTCTATTTATTTGCAACAATATTTGTGCCTTTGCCCGACTGCGAAAATAATTACATGGCGCTCACGCATACGTCGGTTGGTTTTGTGCTCCAACTCTGAATGAAATTTTGTAGGAAACAATCGCTCTAGGTATTATTACTGTAAGTGTTCAGCCATAACTTTTTTTTTGTTTCTGAACCGATTTTGACAATTCTTTTTGCATTGATTTCAATATATTTTCTAGTTGATCCTATATAAATTTTATAGCTTGGAAGTACAAATGCACACTATGGTAGTTTATTTATTTCCATCAGCTGGGCGGTCTGTCTGTTTGCCAGCTTCGGTATTAAAAAAGTACACATGTATTAAATTTCATGATAATCAACATTGGACTGTGCTTGTGAAAATTAATTAGGGTTAGTATTCACGAAACTATGCAATGATTTAGCGGATTTCCATTAAAAAGTCCGGTATTCTTCTTGTCCTCATATGCCACGGCCATGAGAACGTTCCTCGTGCCCCTTGTGCCCTGAGTGAGGGTGATGGCTAATTTGGTCCCGGGGACTATGACCCGCGTCATTCCCACCTTCTCCCGCATACAAGCCTGTTTAATGTTTTTCAGTCTCTATCCGATCATATTTCCGCTGTAATACTCTTCGATGAGACAGTATACCAAAAAACCGATGACGGTACACCGTTCATAGAAATCTTGAAGAAGAAGAACATTATACCTGGCATTAAAGTTGATAGAGATGCTGTTCCACTATTTCTGTCTGAAGATGAAGTTACTACACAAGGTAAAATCTTATAAATACTGTCGTAAATATCTATCGTATATACTACAAATACATTATGATAAGTCTTGTTATATGTGATCGTTAGGTTGTTTTAAATGTGAAGTTTTTATCCTCCTAATTAAAGGAGCTTGTTTCAAATTCAAAGTCGCTCTATGCCCCATCTGGAATAACGTTAGTGACTATGGTCAAATGCTTCTTTTTATAGCGTAAAAAAACGCTGTTAACGAATAGTACATGTATATACATACGTTAACTATCAATTTTTAACGTCATTAAAAATTAATAACAATATCCCATCACAAATAATGTAATAAACCTATCACTACATCTGCGTGAATTAGTCACTAACACTTACATTATTTCAGATATATTAGACGCTTATGGAGCTATATTAAGTAAACAAATAATCGGTAAAATACCTAATACGCATAAATTGTATAACACTGATATTAGACGGGTCAATTAAATTGAATCAATTTTAATAAAAGTCACTGATCTGAAAGGATACGACAATGTTCAATGACATTGATTGAGAGTCAAGTTTCTATTTATATGGATCATTATGGCTAGAATTAATTCAAAATTAAACAGAGAAATGATTCGTCTAATATTCTAATGTTGCCTGGAAGAGATTGCTTTAAGCAATAAGATCGCCCGTTGTGTATTGTGTATTTTTTCTCCGTCATGTTGGTGTACAATAGGGAGTATTGTATTGTAATATCGGCATTAGACGGTTCATTTATGTTTTTCAATTTAAATGATTCAACCAAAGTGATCCATATGAATATGAACTTGAGTCATTCCATGTCATTGAATATTGTCGTGTCCTTTCAGATCAGTGACTTCCAAACAACTTGATTCAATTGGGTTGATCCGTGTAATATTAGTATAATCAAGTAAATCAACTTAATATAATTATAATATTTTAGGCTTAGACGATTTAGCTCTCCGCTGTGCTGAGTACAAGAAGCAAGGTTGCAGGTTTGCAAAATGGCGTTGTCCTCTAAAGATAGCTGACAACACACCATCCGTGCAAGCCATTAAGGATACAGCACAAGTCTTGGCCAGATACGCATCTATCTGTCAAAGTCAGGGCCTAGTACCAATCGTGGAGCCTGATGTTTTGTTAGACGGTAAGATTTCTTTTTCTACTTTTTTAAACGAGGGCGTGCGGCCAATGGCCAGACCTCCACTCTATCTTCAAAATTTATATTAACACGAGTGAAGCCGCGAGCCAAAGCTAGTTTATTATAAGAAAGATACTGAATCGATAAAGTTAGAATAATACAACATACCACTGTTTTTATCAAACTTCTTGACCCTGCAAAGGTTTTCGGGAAGAAATCGCTAATACCGATAAGACAATATTGTATTGTAAATTGTTATTTCTGCTCACTGTATTTTTTAACATACAATAAAGGATAATGGTCGATGATGTTATGCTGGAGCAAGTGAATGAGTTTGTATATCTTGGATGTGCTTTTAGCAGGGATGGAAGGTACACCGCTGATATAGAAAGAAGAGTGAATTTAGGGAATAGTTTAAATGGAGCGTTAGGTAAACTTCTAGGCGCTAACAACCTCAGCTAGAAGGCCCAGCTCGCCGTATACAACGCGGTGCTGGTACCTACGCTCACGTATGGAAGCGAGAGTTGGGTATGGAAGAAAGAGCATGAAAGTAGAGTAAACGCGGTCGAGATGCGAGCACTGCGCAAAATCTGCGGAGTGACGCTCGCGGACCGCGTTCGTAATACCGAAGTAAGAAAGAAAGTTGGTCTAAAAGAGAGTGTCGGGGTGAAGGTAAGAAAAGGAATGCTCCGGTGGTTCGGGCATGTGGAAAGAATGCATGATGAAAGATTGACTAAACAGATATACAATCCAAAAGTGGATGGATGCAGAGGTCGTGGAAGGCCACGACACACCTTCCATGATCAAATTGATCGTGTACTAGCAGAAGGTGATGTTAGGAGCCTTAAGAACAGACAAGCTTGCATGACAAGAGTTATGAATGTCAAAGAGGCAAGTGAGGTGTGTAAGAATAAGCCTAAATGGCACTCTGTTGTTCGCGCCTACCCCGCAAGGGAACTGGCGTGAAGTTATGTATGTATGTATGTACAATAAAGGATATTCATTCGCATATTCAAACACGTTCATTTATTCATTTACTTTTTCAAACACCGTTCACAGAAACAATTAAACAAGAAAAGGTTCCATTACACGGAATAGCAGGTGTTTGAAACTAATTCACACCTAACAACCCAATTACCTTAATTACAACCTTCAAAGAAGATTACAACTATCGCCAACGTAATTTACACGCTCTGCTGATTTGATAATTCGAGAAATGTCTATTGCTATTGCTTTCGTAAATCCTATTTACTACAAATATGACAAGTATTAAAATAAATTGGAACTTTATACCATTTTACATATACTAGTATATCTAGATAGATCTTAATATCGCTAAGTAATTCTCCAAAAGCACCTGCTTTAGGTCACCAGATCACAGTATTATACCACTACATTTGAAAATGTATTTGGTTTTTGTCATGTCTCCGTTAATATGTCCGTCTATAATGTCAGAATCATTGTCTTCGCCAATTACTGGATCTGTGTGGATATCTTATCAAATTTGATTGAAAAGTGTAGGCTTTATGGCGCTATACAGTACACATAGCTCTTTAGTGCAATTGTGAAGTTACTAAGAATTGAAAAAGTTACATGTTCCAAGATATGACTAACGAAACCCGAAACAACTGTCTGAGAATATTGTTAGTCACATCTTGAACCATAGTGACGATGACATTTTTATTTAAATCTATTTGTGGCGTGATATTTCTCCCCAAAAGTTGTGTCCGGCTCTAAGGTTTGCACCATAGATTAGAAGATTCTGAAAAAAATTAAGGTGGTAACGCATTAGAAATATTTTTAACGAAATTAGTTTGAACTTGAATTGGCAGTGGATACATATTTGTTGGTTCTGTCTCGAGACTCCAGGGTCACGGAATACCGAATCCATCGGCTTTATTGAGACCTACCATCTCGTTTGATAAAAGTCTCGCGTGACCAAAAGGGCTGGCCTGTACTCGGGGCAGCACTGCCATCCAGCGCAGGAATGTGGCCAGCATTATGGGCATGTTCCCAACCGACTTCGGCGATTTGGGACAGATATATTTTTGATTTTTATTTTTATTGCGAAATTTTACATAATTCAACCTTTCACATTTGTTAAGGAGTTTTTGATGTATGGGGTATTATCGAAGAAAAGCTTCGGGAGCCAAACAACGAAAAGGACGTAAGTCATCTCGACGGAACCGTTTCTAATACCTAGACTTTACTATATTTCCAGGTAATCATGACATAGTAAGAGCACAGAAAGTAACAGAAGTTGTATTGGCTGAAGTTTATAAAGCTTTGAATGACCACCATGTTTTCTTGGAAGGGACACTATTAAAACCGAATATGGTAAGTGACAAATCTTTAAAATAAGTGGTCGTGTAGGGGTCGGATTCGCACATAGCGGGTTCCTTTATAGAATACAATACATACATTAGAAGCCTTATTCGGTTCAACTTTTAACGATTATGAGTCGGATGTTATACACGCCGGCTGCTATCATTATATGAGCGTCTGCCGGTACATATGTACGGCAGACCCAGGTTCATAACATACTTCTTGTCCATCTAAAGGTTGTCTGGAACAAATTGCTAATAACGATAAGACCGCCTATTGTATTGTAAATTATTATTTATGATAACTGTACCTTTTAAAATTTAAAACACGATAAAGCAGATTCATACATTCATCCTATATCGGTATCTAGAAGAAAATTTCTGTTAAGAAACCACGTAATTTCTGTATTTATACTTATACCAGAAAATGTTAACCAGGTTACACCCGGCCAAGGCTGTCCCAAGAGGAATACCCCTGAGGAAATCGCTGAAGCAACGGTTATAGCTTTACGTAGAGGTGTCCCAGCTGCTGTTCCAGGTATTATTATATCAAGTTCCGACAGTTTCATGATATTGTAATAATATGGTGTCCATCAAATAAATTGAGACAATTTTAATAATCTTCTAAAATGTCACACTCATGTCTTTGTACAAATGTAGTGAGTTGTGATGTTATAGATAATTTTGATGCTTCGACTGGCTAAGTGGCAGTGCTAGGTATGCTGCCAGACGAGCCCCCAAATTTGTAACATGAAATTCTAATATTGCAGTTCAATAAACAAATCTTTGATCATCTTTATATTTACGTCTCCCAAAACAAATCTTATACTATCATCGTCTAAGCTTATTTCGTCACTACCCAACTCTTGAAGCCATTCTTCCACATGGACGCCTCTTGTCTTTTCATTCCATCGCATTGTTTTCCTTTTTTTTAAATTCATCATCTATTCTTCTCATTCACATATTATTCTAATATATACTTGTTGGGCGTACGGGCGCAGGGTCGCCCTAAATGAAACACCCCTTAGCAAGTTGACTGTATATATATTTATAGGCGCTACAACAGCAACAGGTGCGATCAGCACAACTGTATCACACGGCACGTTCGAGTTTAATCGACACAACTTAGCACTAGCCCCGGACGTTACACTGAACGTAGATAGCACTAATTATATCTATTACACCGATCAACACGAGTGGCACTAATCACAATCACTGGTGGTTCACAATATCCACGTAGACACGCTGAGAGTCCGTTGGCTGTAGAGTCTTCCGAATGCCCCTTGATCTTCCTGGTCTTCTTAGTCTTCCTTGTGTGTATATATTCGACCGAACGAACAAGGTATACTTGGTTGCGTGGCGTGCCGTAGGCTCGTCTCGTGCTTACTAAGGTACTACAAAAATGCAGACGCTTAGCAGCTAACGGAGCGAGCTACGTATCCGCGGTAAGCGGGGCGTGGGGGTACGGGATTTACGGGGGAGAGGTCAGGGGGGTGATTCTGTCCGCAACAATACTTAACTTCCGAACGCATGAGTGATTATATTATATGGAGTATATAATATAATCACTCCTAATACTACATGTGAATAATCAAATCGATATTATAGAGTCAATTTATTTTTAATGTTGGATTAATTAAGATTTAATATTCAGGGTATTTTATAGAGGAACTCACCGTATTCTATAAGTATTCTATAACAATCCCAGAAGGCTGGCTACGTTCCTTCACTAGATTGCTGTACTGATTTGTTGTCTGAAGTAAGCAGACCTGCCTTCTCACCACCTGAAGACGATATCTCTCTCTTTACAGGAATAGCTTTTCTCTCTGGTGGTCAATCGGAAGAAGAAGCGACGATCAACCTTAACGCGATAAACAAAGTTCAACTGTATACACCTTGGACATTGACTTTTAGTTACGGAAGAGCTCTACAAGCATCCGTATGGAAAATTTGGGCTGGAAAAGATGAGAATGTGACCAAAGCACAACAAGAATTGTTCAAGAGAGCTAAGGTATATATCTCTTTATGTTTTACTAACCGGGTTTCGTGATCTACATTTTACGGTCTTGTAGTTATTTTGGTAAAACCGAAACCTTTATATTATTATAACACAGTTCATACTACTAATTGCATAATTTTTAATTAATGTTTATTGTCTTTAATTTGCTTTGTGGAGCTAAGCCACGGCATCACTTAGAGGTACTTGCGGAAGGTCACCGTTGGTTGTGAAACTAGCATTATGTTGAGCAAGAGCTTTCTGAGGTCACGACAATTAATTGTTAGATCTATTATCTTGTAAGACTTTTTGTATCTTGTCCTAAATAAATATTTTTCTTTATAAAATCGACATTTCTGTTTATCCGTCTGTTTATATGTCAAATGAAATCATGTCTTTTTGTCTCTGTACTTCAGAAGCGAACAACGTCATTGGACCATAAATACCTGTACCTAGCTCACACGTTTGTTATCCGCTTAAAACTCCTAAATATGTTGTAAATAGGTTCGATAGCAACGTTAGGTACCAGGGGAACATAACTAAGAACAAACCAAGCACCCCATTAATTCAAATTAGAGGTGGAATGAAATTAGTTTCGCTCGATTAAGCGCCTGTAATTAGTTCTCTAGAGTAAGATTTATAGCGGCGGACTGTTAATTTAATCATGACCAAGAAATATTGTCGTTGCTAAAACCCACCTCAGTTTGGGGCTGTTGCTTAATGAGTTTCTTTAAAGCTTGATCTGCCGCTCTCAAAGTCTGATAATGGTTTATTAACATTAAATAGTATTCCTTCAAAAACTCGTTGGAACACAGAGGCTCCAGGTTCGATTCCTGGCATGGTAAATTTCGTAAACGAACTTACCGTTCTTTATTATGGTCTGGGTGTCTGGAAATGAACCCAGGGTGGTCCGTCGTATATTACCCATAACACAAGCGTTGCTTGCTTAGCTTGGCAATATACAATGTGTGTGTTTGTTTGCCGCTTATTTATATATTCATTTATTAAAGTGGCCAGAGTGAAACAATCCGATTCCGATGCGATTATTTTACTGATCGATAGCAAATTTTGCTGACATAAAATCTGTGATATTTTATATCCTGGGAATTCCGCAGGAATTTTCCCAGGAGCAGTTTAAAATTGTTAGGGCACGTAAAAATTAGCTTCCACTGACAATTATGCTAACATTTTTCGACCAATTCCGAAAACACCGAAGCCCTCTAGATTTTGTACGCGCATAGCATATTATGAGTTTCACGAGTCAAATAGCTTATTAAATAATATTTAAACATTAATTAAAATTCTGTTTATAATCGTATTTCAAAAGTATGATGATAATGAAGTTTTATAACGCCCGCTCTTTTATACGAACACCGTTCAGAATTTATTATGAAATTTGTCACCTGTCCAATTGGGTATTTGATACACTTTACAATTAATTCTAAAACAATACGCACGTAAAAGAGCGTGAGCTTAAATACCTTGCTATCAATATTTCATTATAGGTATCATTTTATCCATTGTTTAAACAATTTATACTAATTATAAGCTAATATTATAAAGAGGTAACGTTTGTGAGTTTGTTAGTAAGAAGTAATCTCTTGAACTACAGAACCCATTTTGAAAATACTGTCACCAGTAGAAAGCTCAATTACTTCTGAGTGACATAGGCTATATTTGGTTGTGATTATTTTTTTTGCCGCTCAGCTAAGTAGGTGCGGTTCAGCTAGTGAGTAACAAGTTATTTGACTTGTTAAAATTATGACGTCACAAAAAGTATCCCTCGATTTGATGGTCAAATACCCAATTGTTATGGCATAAAAAGATAGAATATAAATGACTAGAAAAAGAAATATTATCTTGGCCTATGACGGAGGAGAACGGTGATGTAAAAAAAATATCTGTTACGTCACGTACATGGAACACAGAACACATTATCCAATAGGTAAATTCCCCTAACAGCAGCAAATATTAATGAATGTCGTCTTTTCGTAGGCAAACGGCATCGCTTCCTTGGGTCAATTCCAAAGCGGTCAGATGACGTCGGCTGCCGGGGACAAGTCGAATTATTCACAGAATCATCGATATTGATTTTATTTGCTTGTAAGAATAAAAATAAGTCTTGGCGGTGTTTTATTCCATTTCTGTAAGTCTTTTGTATTTCATCGTTATGGTCTCTAGTTTTGTTGTAATTAACAGTTTGTAATTATTAAAAATATTTTGTTCATATTCGTATATGCCCATATTGCAATCTATGGTACGGGGAACTCCCTCTGCATCACAGATATTATAATTAAATAGACCCATCGCTTCATGTGATGGCGCTTCAAATGCCATCTATACACAGAACAAAGAATTATTATAATTTGAAATGAATGTCACAAACTGTGGTATATTCGGAAAAGTTTAGATACCTATCGCTACAATTTTTTTATCTCAAACTATGAACAAACAATTTATCTTAGTTTTTGGTATTTTTAATAGCATGTCAAAAGTAAAATCAATAGTATTGTTACGAGTCGCGAGATTCGAATTAAAATGCCGTTAGAAATACTATAGAATTCATTAGAACTATACAAACACGTATAACACACGTACAAATATAACCGAACACAATGTAATGCAGAAGGTCGTAATTCAATATTACGCGCAAAGTCCGTCACTTATTAGATTTCCGATTGTAATACACACGTCTCGACGTCTCGCTTCGCTGTTGGTTTTCGCTCGATTAACAGCTCCCTTCATCGCACCATTGCTTTACACTGCACAGATACAATATGTCCGCACGGCCGCGTGACCGAATTTCCTAGAATCGGCTTCTACTTTAAATCCGTAATACCTGGCTAATGATCACAAAGCAACAATATGCCAATAAGTAAACAAACAAGCTCAAATGCCGACGGGTAATAAATGTGCTTTGTTTCAGATATGCAGGTGGGTTTTCTATTTGTCGGGATCTGAGTTGTAACAATATATTAAACACTAGCTGACCCGGCAAACGTTGTATTGCCTTTTAAATTATTTTTAGTAATTTTAAGTAAGTTAAATTATTACAGTACTAATATCGCTATTAAAAAATAGGGGTTGGTGGTAGAAGGGTGAAAATTTGAAGATTTATGTATTTTTCAATGCTAAATCATAAAGAGAAAATAAAGAATAATGTTATGTTAAAAGTCAATCTAAGGGAAAAAGGGTATGGAGAAAAACGAAATACCTATACGAAATTATATGTTGATTCACGTCATTTTCTTTTAATTAATGTGAGACTTGAATATCTCTATTAAAAGTTAATTTCGAACGCAAATTACATTATGGTAACCTGCTGTTTAAGCACGCTATTGCTCTTATTATGACCTCATTTTTAGAACGAACAAAAGTAAGCTGAAGATTCAAACGTTGGGAGTATCAATTGACCTAGTTTTTAGTATTGTGCTGTGGAGTATTCCGACTTGTAAGTGATTGACCGCTTTTTATGAGCTTTTTAAGGTTCCCATTGCTGAAGGTAAAAAGGACGCTATATAGTCCGGTGTCATTTTTTTATTTTTTTTATTAGATAAGTTCAGCAGATAGGGAGACGCCCCACCTGATGTTGTTGCCATCGCCAATGGACATTTGTAACACGAAAGGTGCCACATATACGCTGCTACTGTCTTAAAGGATACTGGAACTTGACTACTAATTCCGGAACACAACTCAATTGCAGATGAGCAGGAGAGAGCTGGAGTAGGTGTGGTAGTCACGCAGATGGGCAAGTGCCACCTTGCTGTGGGTAGTTCTGTCGTCTCTTACGACAGGTCACCCGGCTGCAGGAAATTGTATTATTTCCCCTTTCCTGCACGGATGATCACGGAAAATTAATACATACATAACTTCACGCCAGTTCCCTTGCGGGGTAGGCACGAACAACAGAGCGCCATTCAGGCTTATTCTTACACACACCTCACTTGCTTCTTTGACATTCATAGCTCTTGTCATGCACGCTCGTCTGTTCTTAAGGCTCCTGACATCACCTTCTTCTAGTACACGATCAATTTGATCATGGAAGGTGTGTCGTGGCCTTCCACGACTTCTGCATCCATCCACTTTTGCATTGTATATCTGTTTAGTCATTCTTTCATCATGCATTCTTTCCACATGCCCGAACCACCGGAACATTCCTTTCCTTACCTTCACCCCGACACTCTCTTTCAGACCAACTCTCTTTCTTACTTCGGTATTACGAACGCGGTCCGCGAGCGTCACTCCGCAGATTTTGCGCAGTGCTCGCATCTCGTCCGCGTTTACTCTACTTTCATGCTCTCTCTTCCATACCCAACTCTCGCTTCCATACCTGAGCGTAGGTACCAGCACCGCGTTGTATATGGCAAGTTGGGCCTTCTGGCTGAGGTTCTTAGCGCCTAGAAGTTTACCTAACGCCCCAACACACTATTCCCCAAATTCACTCTTCTTTCTATATCAGCGGTGTACCTTCCATCCCTGCTAAAAGCACATCCAAGATATACAAGTTAAAGTAAGTTAATGACATTTTATATACCGAAGCTGGCAAATAGACGGACAGTCCCTCTATTGGAAAGAGGTTACCATCACCTATAGACATTTGCAACATAGGTCGAAGCCATCGCGTTGTAGTCTTTCTGGTATTGAGACCGTTAGTACGCATGCCATTTCTCACAACGTCAAGTCAGCATTTCTTGGGCCTACCCCTTCGACCGGGACCTGGTGGAGGCGGCATGGGTAGACATTTGTTTTCCACGTTACTAGCTGGTTTCCGTAAAACGTGGCCGTACCAGCGTAGGCGACTCTCCTGCAGTTTATCTGCTATGTTATGGACGTGAAGGCTGTTCCTGACGTGATCCTTTCGCGTGACTCCACACATCCTCCGAAGCATATTTATTTCCGCGACATGCAGCTCCTGCTTGTATACGGTAAAAAGGGTTTGTACAATGGCCGCGGCAGTCAGCGCCGCCAAAAGCACCGGTAAAATAACTGGAAGAAGGGCGCAAGCCCCGTCTAAGCTATGATTTTTGGTTACAATAACTACAACGGTTACAATCACAAAAGTGAATACGTGGTGCTTGTTGCGAGCGCTACGTGTGTCACTCACGGTGCGCTCGCTAGCCTTGTCCACACTGTGATTTTTGGTTACAGGAACTAAAATGGTTACAATTACAAAAGTGAATACATGGTGCTCGTCGAGAGCGCGCCGCATGTCGCTCGTGATGCACTCACGAGCCTCGTCCACACTGTGATTTTTAGTTACAGTAACTGCAATGGTTACGGTTACGGCTCACATGTGAGTGCGCGGTAATAGCCATGACGATAATAAATAAAGGTTCCTGTTTGATAAAACACATTTCACACATTTGAATGGTAATATTAGTTTTATAGATACCACTTTCTTATATACTTATTTTACTCATAACAATATATAAGTTTCTTGTTTGTCGCCAAAGTTATAACGGAACTTTGCTTGTTATAGCGAAATAAAAGTCGTTCCAGACATTTCTGTGACACAACAGACAGAAGTAAGATCCTTTGTTATACGTATTATATAAATTTAGAATCTTGTTTGTTTGTCACCACTGTTAGATTTTCATGTATATTCTAGTAGAATTTAGAATAACTGTAATACTAGAAACACATTGCTAACTATAATTAGATTTAATAATAGTGTATTTAAAATTAATGATCTAATTTGACAACCTTTATCAAAGAGTTGGTTAAGCCCACAGTCTAGTCCGGAACGCAGAGGTCTCGGGTCAGATTCCTGGTATGGTAAATTTTGCAGACGAATTTTCCGTTATTTCCTATGATCTGGGTGTCTGTCATTAGTCTCAGAGTAATTTATTGTATATCACTTATAACAGAAGCATGACTTGCTTAGCTTGAGGTTGAAATTAAGAAAAGAAACTGTTAAATTTAATACACCTTTGTTACTACTATAGGACCTCTTCCATTAAAATCTCTCCACATACTACAATATATTTATTTATAAACTAATACTATCTAATACAATGAAAAATGTTAACTAAAAGTAAATACATTAGTATTACTTATATTGTGTTCTACCTATGATACTCCAAGACTTAGTAGGTTACATATTTGCGTGGGTAAAGCCGCGTGCTCACCTTTTATTTTTTATTGCATGAGTTGAGCAGACAGGCAGATGGCCCACTTGATGGAAAGCGGTTACCATCGTCTATGGACATTCGCAACACCAAAGGTGCTACAGATGCGCTGCTGCTCTCTTAAGGGAGACTGGAACCTGGTCCTAATGCCGGAACACAACTCAAGGTTGTTATGGCGACATACTTTAGACCAGGGGTGGTAGCCATCCAGTCGGGTAAATGCCCTACCAGATGGCTGTGAGTTGTTAAGTCGCCTCTTACGACAGGCCGCCCGGCCGCAGGAAATTGTATTCTTTCTCCGTTCCTGCACGGATAGATATTGTGCTCATATGTGGCTTGTATACCCACCCTATTTTGTTCAGGAATCCGCCAACACACTTTATAAGGTGGTGGAACTAAAATCATAGTGCGTACGAGGGTCGCGAGTCCGAGTCGAGCGACCCACAGCGCGCTCGCGACGAGACGACAAAGCGAAGATCAATGTCGGTGACTTATGGTTGCCATCCGTACTATAATATAGTATCATACTATATTTTAATCAATTGTACTACGCTACATATACAATAGAAAAATTACATAGTACGTTTTGCACTATATTTTAATCGATAATTTAATTGTCGCGCTTTTTGTTCAGACACTTATTATAATTTGATAAATAATAGATTTTTGCTCGCCAAAGCAAAAAGTAATAATAAAAACACATGGAAAATGTAATAATAAATAAAATATATAATAAATAATTAAAAAAGAAATGTGTAATTTTTTTCAAATAAATTTCCCATAAGTGCTATATTTTTACAGCTTAAAAAAAGGTGGCAGCCCTAGTCGGCGTACACATTAGAACACGTTACTGTATCCGGTCGGTTCAAGTTACGCAGATGAGTACGCGGCTTAACAGAAGGCTACTTATATTACTTTAAAATATTTGTATTCAAATCTTTGTTTCTGTCGCTTTCTCTCTTTCATTTGACCTTTTCTTAACTATTTAAGGGTAGTATGACTATTTCTTGTTTTTTTTTTGTAAATCAAAGATATCGAAGACAAACCAAGGGCGTGAGTGAGCGTAACATAAAAGCGGTATCTCGTATTAGAGCCAATTCAACCCCTGTTTATGGGCTGTTTACTTTTATTATACGCAACTTTGTATGCACAAAGATAGAAGGGGAGTGTTGCGAGCGAACATGAAATGAGTTTTAAACTTTGCTACGTTATACAGATTTATATCTTGATTCGGGAGAGGCTGCAAGTACTGAGACGGCTTATTTACCTTTTAGGTATCTGAAGCCATTTTAGCAAATAACTGAAATTTTAAGCCGCGTACTCACCAACTTACGAGCCGTAACTGTAACCATTGCCTAGGTCTTACTCCCAAATACCTTTCGTCGCTCGTTTTCGTCCGATGGACCCAAAAATTTAATAAAACTTTAAAAAGAAGAAAGAAAGAATAAAGATTTATTTAGAATAGAATAATTAATTTTCAAAAAATGTAAGCACAGTATAAGTGTTGTTGTAGTATCAATACATTTCGTCTCGTAATATTTTCTTAAGTTTTCGCGACTTGTATACATAATAAAACTACGTTTTAACGGTTTTAAGCGCGGTAATTTTATTTGATTTTGGTTTTTCCGACGTTTCGGCCACTTTTCAGTGGCCGAGATCACGGAAGACAAAGACTGACACTTGACATCTTTGTCTTCCGTGATCACGGCCACTGAAAAGTGGCCGAAACGTCGGAAAAACCAAAATCAAATAAAATTACCGCGCTTAAAACCGTTAAAACGTAGTTTTATTACATTTTGTCTCATTTGCCGTGCAATATTAAAACTTCAGAATGTCAAGTTAAAGAAATTACAAGAATTATCTAATTGTCAATATCATACAATAACAATCACAATAAAAAGGAATAACAGAAATTGCAGTCATATTATAATTACGTCCTGTTTATTTTTATGAAGACAAAAGTAAATGGAGCATACATTGTAAAATGTACTTAAATATTAAAAAAAAAACTAGCAAAAGAAGTTCTAAAACGGAAACGAACGGCGACGTACGTTTGAGAGTAAGGCATTAGTTACTGTAACTATAAATCATAGTGTGCGTAAATCATAGTGTGTACAAATCATGGAGTGCATAAATCCTAGTGTATAGTCAATGAAGCGAAGATCACTGTTGGCGTGCACATTAGAGCGCGTTACTGTATCCGCTCAGTTACAGTTACGGCTTGCAAATGAGTACACGGCTTTATATTTTCATTATCTCCATTTTTATGCGTGTCGATCTGTCTTTATATGTCATAGTTATTTTTATTGAAAACCACTGGATTGACCAATGGACATTTACGAAAAAATGGGATTCGATTTTCAAATGTGACAACTATCAAAGTGGAACTATATGCTATGTCTTACAACTACCTGTATATCTAGACACTTGCCAATTTCACGAAAGCGATGCTCCAAAAGCGGCCGCTTTAGGTCCCTAAGTCTTTCAAAACTATAGCGATTGATAAACTACACCCATATAAAGTCAGTAGATTCTGAGGAAGTAACAAGGTGGACGGACAGATTAAATAAATACTAGAACAATTTCAATATGGTCACGTATTTTTCAAAATGGCTACGAAACTTAAGTAACAGTTCATTATTGCCTGTGTTCAGGTAATTAAAATATGGTAATTTATAAGAATTTGTCATTGTATAGATACACTTTCCACTAAATTCTGGAATTACTTTAAGGATCTTGCTAGTCGTCCGCTAAATGGACGAATTTAAAACATTGTCTAGTCGTGCGGTTAGCGGGCGAGTATTATTCAGCCGGTTAACGGGGGTTAACACTTCGAGCCTAACATAATAGGAGAAATAAAAGCTCACCGCCTCCGCTGGCTCGGTCACGTAGAACGGATGGGAGAGGATCGCATCGCGAGGAAAGCATATTTGGGACGGCCGGTATGTCGGCGTCTGGTCGGCCGTCCCAAATATCGCTTGGAGGACAGAGTGGAGACTGACCTGTCGAAGCTACAAGCAAGACACCGCACAGGACATAGAAAAGTGGCACACTCTCGTTTCGGAGGCCAACACCACTTTTTTTTTTATTGCTAGAGATCAGCAGATAGGCAGACGGCCCACTTGGAAAGCGGTTACCATCGCCTATGGACATTTGCAACACCAAAGTTGCTACAAATGCGTTGCTGTTCTCTTAAGGGAGACTGGAACCTGGTCACTAATGCCGAAACACAACTCAAGGTTGTTATGACGACATACTTAAGACCAGGGGTGGTAGCCATCCAGTCGGGCAAATGCCCTACCACCTGGCAAAACCACCACAAAAACCACTTTGGGTCGCTGAGCCAACAGAGTAAGACACTTCGTTACTTTAAAATCACATAACAGATATTTCAACTTTATTAGTAGAGATACTGCGACTATCACATATACATTTATGTGTAAATACGTGCATGTGGTCATTGTGTCTGTAATGTTTCCGTTTCGTGCGGAATTAATTACTGGGCCCTACATCCGGGTAAGTGTGCTGTGGTGCTTGCCCGGACGTATATAAACCGGCTCCCTGCCCTGATTTAAAGTGCGACACTAATTCAGGGATGCCACTGTAGAGGTTAATTTTTATGTGTGTGGAGCGTCGATGATGTCACCCCGTTGGATGAGGGTTACGCACCACTGGCGAGAGCCTACAGCTCCATCGCCGCGGGAGCTAGGCTTAAACGCTGGAGGGGAGTACAAAATAAGACGACGTGTTTGTACTCTAGATGTAATTATTGCTTAACTAATTTAACATAAAATTAAGACTATATATACAGGAGCCTTAAGAACAGACGAGCGTGCATGACAAGAGTTATGAATGTCAAAGAAGCAAGTGAGGTGTGTAAGAATAAGCCTAAATGGCGCTCTGTTGTTCGTGCCTACCCCGCAAGGGAACTGGCGTGAAGTTATGTATGTATGTATATATACAGAAATCTTAACTGCTACGTGAAAATATGTAAAACCCTAAACATGTTCGTAGATGCGTCTCTGGAGGTTTTCTGTATTGATAGATTTTGGCACGTACAGTCAGCGTCTTATAGAAAGAAGCAGCCAAGATGATCAAATAGATAAGAACATCGAAAGTGATCATTAGTATCGGTACAACCATTGTCGTCTAATAGATCGAATCACCCGTCTTGACCAAATACATCAGTACACCGACAACGCCAAATACATGAGTACATTCAAGTCGCCAAAACAAAGAGACACACTAGAAAAATGAACTCTATTCTAAATGTGATTAGTGTCAAATCGAGATGATTTCATACTAAATCAAAATTCCAATAGTATTATTACTGTTATAAAAATCTTTTTCATTTTTATAACGTAACTAGTATTGGCCTTCGACTTCATTTTCATTACTTAGATAGCAAAGATTAAAGTTATTTTATCAATATGTAAAATTGAATAAATATTTAATATGACAATACATGAATGTTGGATATATTCATAAACTCCCGATATTTGTAATTTACTAAAGACTTATTCAACTACAGATGTTTCTTCACTAAGGATTTCTAATAATTACAGATAGTGTCTTGTGATTTGCGAACATTGCGTCAAAGTTGATCTAGTGGTTTGGAAGTGGAAGGAAATCCCGGGAAATCTCAAGAGTCCCAATATGGTCATGTATAAAAATGTCATAAAGTATTAAACTATGCTGTAATAAGAGTAACACGAATAGTTTTCATGCTATATCTAGGCGCATTATTCCCAAGAAAATTTTGGAACTTTCCGTCACTAAAGTATAGGAGTAAAAACATGAAAAAGTGAATCCGGTTTCCTGAAAAATTACACTAGAATTCCCATGATATTAGCTTTTTCAGCATTTAAGTAAAAAATGTCTGTATAATAGTGAAAACCTCATAGAAATTAACATATTTATGAAAAAAAAAACATTAATTGTTTCAATTTTCCATCAATCAAACAATTGGATCCCAATTGGTTTTTTTAATAGCTTCAATGTACAGACAAAGCTATTTTACAATATTAACTTAATTTTAACATTTCATTTGACATAATACACTATGTATATGTGAGTATATTTTCTATGTATATGTGAGTTTGTTGAAATATCTACTAAAGAGTTTCAATACATAAGAAATTTAGAATTCGAGATAAACCTTTTTTTATCAGCAATGAATAATTGATGTTTCTTGGATACTATTGAATGTCTAATACGTATATGAATTCTCATGATCTATACTGAGATCATACTATACATATATATAATATACCCCAGTCATTGAAAAAAGCTTAATCTAACGTTCTGGTGAAATCGTATCGGAATCAGCCAATTTTTATGCAGTATAACGACTTTAAACCACTTCATGGAAGTTTTCGCGGGGTTCCCGGAATATAAACTAACAAAGCATTCGGAAAAGAACGTAAACCATCGTTTTAGTATCAATTGAATCTGAATCAACTAATTGTTATGCAAATAAATAATTTATACTTTTTCTATTTTTACTTATTTGAAAAAGAAAGTGCATTGTGTTTTAATATAAGCTAATTTATATGCATACTAACCACTAGAAACCACCCCCGGGAAAATTTCCGTGAGATGCCCAGGACACAAAGTATTGCTGTATTTAAAAAATAATGTATCGTGTCTAAAATCGTGTAAGAATAAATAAACTAATTTGTAAGCGTCCTAACAACTTTAACCAGCTCCTGAGAAAATTCGCGGGATCCCCAGGATAAAAAGTATCACAGATTTAATTTCAGAAAATTTGCTATCAATGAGTAAAAACATCGCATCGAAATAAGAAAGCTTTTTTTTATTCTGGCCTCTTTAAACCGTTCCCGGAAAATTTCCCGTGCGATTCCGGAATAAAAGGTAGCGCAGAATTTAAGTGTGAGAATTTGCTCACGATCAGCGAAAATCGAATCGCAATCGGCCTAGTAGTTTTTACGTAAATCCCGAACAAACAGAAAAACCGACTAACAGACAAGAAATCTAAAAAAAATCATCGTGTCTCCATCGTTTATATAGTCTATTCCAATTGTGTTTTTTTTTAATAACTTCAATGTAGAGAGACGACATATTTAGCATATTATAATATTATAGACTATCGTCTGCCCGCGAAACTTCCTTCGCGTTTCCATGATGATGATACATTTGATAGTCAAGTATGTTTGAACAGTTCTTTATGGTGGTTAAAGAAGCGTTCAAACTTACTCTAACTCTCTATGAATAAGACAGTTAGTATTTAGTAAAAACGAAAACTTAAAGCTGAAAAGCAGTGTCATCAAGTATTAAAGAATGTAAACAAAAGTATGAAAAACCTGATTTAATTAAGAGAACTGAAATATCTGGTTAGAAACAGGAACTTGAGACTATTTATAAAATTTGTAGGTTAATAATATATCTTTAGTTAGCTGGGCTCGGCTAATATCTCTGTTCCATCTGAAATAATATTATAGTTAGGTACTGTGGCCAAATGCAACTTAGTTATAAAGTTAAAATTAACGCCGTTATTAATTGGCTATATTAGAGTATATATGTCATGGTTAAATTGTACAGACCGTTAGATTATAATCTATCTCGAGAGCTATTGAAATATTGTGAACCGGAACAAACTGCTTACAATTTAACGCATTATTTCCCGATAGATTATAATCTATCGACGTGAAATCGTTCTGTGTCCATAGAGTTAGTAATAAAACATAGGTGGGTCAGTCAAAAATACTAAAGATTCGATCTCTGCCCTTATGGGTTAGAAGTTTTAACAATGTTTGTAAGTAGTCAATAAGTGATACTTCCAATACCAGTGTTTACCCTCGATTAAACGTAATAAATATTATTATGCACATATCATCCTCTTCGTCAATCACACTGCTGTGATCAGGAGTTTTTTTTAAGTTTCAAACGTCTTCAGAATTGATTTCATTAATTTCACATTAGGAAAGAGAGGTGCTTTTCATTCAATGCAAATTTAGCAATAAGTAATTCAATTTGAAATACATAATTCGAAATACAATTTTGGTTTAGTATGAAATCATCTCGATTTGACACTAATCACATTTAGAATAGAGTTCATTTTTCTAGTGTGTCTCTTTGTTTTGGCGAGATGGTTGGTAACATAATAATGGTGACTAGAATGTACTCATGTATTTGGCGTTGTCGGTGTACTGATGTATTTGGTCAAGACGGGTGATTCGATCTATTAGACGACAATGGTTGTACCGATACTAATGATCACTTTCGATGTTCTTATCTATTTGATCATCTTGGCTGCTTCTTTCTATAAGACGCTGACTGTACATGGACTACTCAGTTTTGACCTTGCTTTTATGTAGCAATAAATTATTCCATGTACGTGACGTAACATCACTTATTGTTCGACAATTGTTCTTTTAAATAGCAAGTTTGAAGATTTGACTGTTATTTAAGGAAAACTTCATTTTTTAAATTTGTTCTCAAATTTAGGGTTTTTAAATCTCTATCTCGTGATTTGGCAGCTGACGTCCAGCGTTTCTATTTCTTTTGCCATGATGCCATGCCATGATGAGGAAAGACAAAGATGTCAAGTGTCAGTGAGCAAGGTTAAGGTTTTTATTTAACTTCCCGCCGACTTTTTCATTTAATTATTTAATTTTAATTTTTGTTTATACATACATACATAACTTTACGCCAGTTCCCTTGCGGGGTAGGCACGAACAACAGAGCGCCATTCAGGCTTATTCTTACACACCTCACTTGCTTCTTTGACATTCATAGCTCTTGTCATGCACGCTCGTCTGTTCTTAAGGCTCCTGACATCACCTTCTGCTAGTACATGATCAATTTGATCGTGGAAGGTGTGTCGTGGCCTTCCACGGCTTCTGCATCCATCCACTTTTGCATTGTATATTACATACATACATAACTTCACGCCAGTTTCCTTGCGGGGTAGGCACGAACAACAGAGCGCCATTCAGGCTTATTCTTACACACCTCACTTACCTCTTTGACATTCATAGCTCTTGTCATGCACGCTCGTCTGTTCTTAAGGCTCCTGACATCACCTTCTGCTAGTACATGATCAATTTGATCGTGGAAGGTGTGTCGTGGCCTTCCACGACTTCTGCATCCATCCATTTTTGCATTGTCTATTACATACATACATAACTTCACGCCAGTTCCCTTGCGGGGTAGGCACGAACAACACAGCGCCATTTAGGCTTCTTCTTACACACCTCACTTGCTTCTTTGACATTCATAACTCTTGTCATGCACGCTCGTCTGTTCGCATTGTATATTGTTCATTTAATTATTTAATTTTTGTTTATTATTTAGTCCTATATCTTTTCATTTTGAACAAGTTGCGGATAGGCTAAATAATAACTTTAATATTACTCATTGACGTGACTGACATGATTGACATCTTTGTCTTCCGTGGTCACGGCTACTTAAAAGTGGCCTAGACGTTGAAATAATAAAAAATCAAATAAATTATCGTGCTTAAAACTGTTCAAACGTAGTTTTATTAAATGAACAGCCTTTAAAAATTCACACACGGCAAAAGCGAAACTTCAGAAAAGTAGCTTACGAGAGAATGAGATTATAGAGTATCAGGAGTATAAAAGGTAAGTATAAGGTTTATTATTGTTATAATATTTTTATCAAGTTCAAAATTTATTTTATATTTTAATGCAAAATAGTATTTAAAATATATTATAACACATATTATTCAGATTCGTGTTTTCACTTTCAACAATGAATCGAGATGCTTATGATAACTAAAATAGGAAACAAATGCTTTGGTTTCAATTTGATTTATGAATTTCAAAACTTCAATATATTTCCAACTCTTTCTTTATGAGCATAGTGTTTGAATTACTAAATTCACGGCGGCACGCTTTTTTGTTCCCATGGAAAGAATTTACTAACTAGGCTAAAAAAGTTTCACTTCAAAAAGTGACATCCCTAATGAATGAAAGCAAGTTTTATGCGGGCACCTTGTTCAAACAACAAAGATTTAGTGAAATTCAACTGAAATTTATTGTGACTCAGCATTTCCGTTGAGAAGTGGGTTTTAATCAATTTATGGCGCTCCAAAAGGGTTCTCTGAGTTACCTACTGAAAGTTTTATTGTAATTGTAAGTTGTCGAGGGGTCATAAATTACGAATAAATTCTCCTTGTTCTGTCCATTTTACTAAGTATTTAGCAAATACGCGATGCCTGAAGAGAAAACAGATGTCATAAGGGAAGCAGCAGTGGTGCGGTGTATATGTGTATTAAACAATCCTTGTTAGCAAACTGTGCATTGCTTCGAATAATTTAATAAGTTAAGGCGCAGGCTATGAATACTTGAGAATATCAGTCGGGTTTTCTTAATTTGACGCTTGAAATTTCTTCACAGAAATCGATCCTTATGACCTACAATACAAACCTATAATACAACTTATGAATGAATGAATGAATGAATGAATGAAAACACTTTATTGTTCACCAAAAAATTAAAACTACGTTCTTAAAACTAAGTACAATAAATGTTAAACAAAGGGCGGCCTTATCGCTTAAAGCGATCTCTTCCAGGCAACCCCCTAAACTAAGGAAAATATTAAGACAATAGTGGCGGTGAAGACAATAAATAATAAGAAACATTCCAAGAATAAGTAAATAAATAAATAATAATATACTTTATATACTATACAAAAATAAGATATATCATACTATATATAGAATCAGCAGCATGTTTTAGACTTGCGAGGACCAAAGATATTTAGTAACCATCAACTTATATATGTATTTAAAAAGGAGCCTGAGATAATATATAAATAATTATGATAAAAAAATGTCTTTTAGCTAGACTTGTTGCTGGGGAGTTTTTTGCCCCTTCTTCTCCTTTGAACAGCGATAACACATTGCGAAGCGGTGTACATAGAATAGGAAGTAGATTTAAATTTTGACTTACACGTATTACCAGTGGAACTTATTTTGAATAGAAACTTTTGAATTTGAATACACTATGAGTTGGCAGCGTTAAATACGCTGCCAGCCTACTCGCATCCTGATTGGGGTAACGGATTTTTCAAAAATTTAATGGTACTGATTAAGTTTTCAACTAAATCTGTTCCGAGATTCCTTTGCATATTTTTCGCTATAAAATTATTTTATACATAACTAGCGGCCAGGATACTACTTACTTTACTGGGTCCAACTGTAGATTTAGACCATCAAGGGACACACTCAAATAAACATGAAAAAAACGTCAAAATCCTGAAACCCGATTCCAACGTCACCTACCGGGTCTAATTGTGAATCTAAACCACTTGAAAATACACACACAAAATTTCATAAAAAACCCCCTCAGCGTTTAGGAGTAGTTCAATCACATACACACGTACAGAAGAATTGTACATATAAACATTTCGGATTTGGCCGTAGAAACCCACTTGAAAATATCACGTGGAAATTAATATGTGTGAGCAAAATTAGCAAATAAGTCTACGAAATGTCAATATAAAGAAATAAATAGTATTTTGTAAATAAAGTAATAATTTATTGTTAGAAATAAGCAAAATGTAAGCTAAAAACAGAAGAAAGATGCATTTAAGTTTTTGTATATGTTTTGAAAAATATAACAAAACGACCAGAAAAGCAAAAACAGGATACAACAATAAATAATTACAATAATAAGATAACTATGTCGGACAAAACATGTTTGTCTGACGGAGAAGATAAAAGATACTGTTGCGAACCAATAATCCTTTACAGGTGTTTTATTATCCCTTCAAATTTGACTGATCTATTGTCCGTGCTAATCTCATTATACACCTCCTGGTAAGACGTCATAAATCCTTTTTTTTTGTTTGCATTTCATTGCACATCCCATCCATTAAGTTTACATGTTAAGAATTCAAATAAATAGTGGGCATGTTGCTTGGAGGCCATTTCTAATTTACAATTATATAACGTTGGTCCGTCGGGACTGGGTCAGTTGAGTTTTAACTGCGATCGAGGCGTTACCTAGGGTACTTTCAGAGCGAGTATCTTATAAGACTTTGCGCGATTTATGTTATTACGATTTTTTCGCTTTACGGTTTGCTTTGGTTACATTCGGTTTTGTTTGTAAGAACAGTGAATTACGCATGTGTACTTCTAATAAAATTTGTGATAATTTCAATGGGATTTTAAATTCACATTCCACAAATTCGTAACAATACAATAATATATACATTTACAGTATAAATGTAAGGCGATTCAGATAGTATCATAATATTGTCAAGTTCTAAAAGTAAATTGAAATGACTTAAAAGATCTTAAGTTTGAATACAAAGCTCTTAAACGAGACTTTGAAGCGTCATCCTCAGGAGACTTGTCAAAAGATAAAATTCAGTCACTTGTTGGCGTTCTCAGCGAAGTTTTAAATTAACTTGGGAAATTTTATGAAACATCACTCACTACAGTTTCAAAAGTTGAAATTTTGAGTGATAGTCAAATTTCGATATTATTATTGCTGAGGATTTTCAAATTTATATGCTTGCAAGCTTTTATCTGCGGTTTCGCTCGCTTTATTGAAGATTTTGTAGACAGAATGAAGGACTTTTTGTTGGTAGACCCAAACCTCCCTAGTAATGTTAAACTTCTAGCGAAGGTGGAACTAGCACGAGAAAAAGATAGTAAAATTAAGTTGTCATTGCGTTGCTATGACGTTGTATTTCTTAGTAAATTGTCACGGTGGCACCAATAAAACACGATCAGAGCGCTACCTTTTTGCCCATATTCGTCTATCCCACGGGAACTATTTTTTTTCTAGACGAAAGTACTCTATGTCCTATTCTGCATCTCTTTGTTGTGTAGTTACGGCGTGAAAATGTCAAGAATCTCACATTCGCCTTTCTATAATATTTCTGAGCATTCTAAGCACTTTTACCATGTAATTATATAAATAACAAGTTTTAGGCACTGTTATATTATAAGGACTAATTTAATGCAATTGTTAATCTATGTTGAAATGTATATATATCTGATTGATGCCATAATAAATGAACAAAATACTTCGGATATTAAGGTTAATAAATATACCTATTTATTTAGATAATTTCGTTTATATGTATATATTGCTATAATAAATAAATAAATCAGCAGACAAACACACATGTTGTATATCCCCACATTAAGCAAGTTACGCTTGTGTTACCAGACCATAGTAAATAATGGATAATAATTCGTTTTCCGTTGTTTTGCCAAGAAGTATCGTAATAATGCATTTTTGAAGTGAAACTTCTATATAGACGGGGTCTTACGATTTTTTGCTCACGAAAAAGCGTCACGGCCGCGTGTTCTAATACTTACATTTATACTCGTGATATCTTTCGAATGGCATCTCCGAATTGAATAATTCAAAAAGTTATATAAAGGTATTGAAGCAGTCTTGAATATGAAGTCATTTATTTTGATAAGAATGAATACCAAGATATAAATAAAGAACCTTTTCTAGCGGCGGCATTTTAATTAAATTTTTAAAATAAAAGAACACTTATTTTTAAGCCTGACGGACTTACTGGAAAAACGAATCGCAACGGACAAGTTTTCAAATTGGACAAGTACATTAACAATCTGCCCGTAAAACTTCAAGTTAAAATATTGTTGCGATTCATTTTGTCATTTGTCAGTTGAAATTTTTCCACTTGTCCGTTGCGATTCGTTTTTCCACTTGTCCGTTGCGATTCATTTTTCCACTTATCTGTTGCCATTCGTTTTTCCACTTGTCCGTTGCGATTCGTTTTTCCACTCACCGTTGCCATTCGTTTTTCAACTTGACCGTTGCGATTCGCTTTTCCACTTGTCCGTTGAAGTTTCACTTCTAATATGTGTCCCAGCACACGTTTCGATTTTTTTTTTGTAATTGTTTATTTTGGTGAACAATAAAGCGTTATCTAATCTAAGACGGTCTCTGTGGTAGAGCGTGCTAAGTCTTAGCCAGCCGATCTCGCTGGAACACAGAGGCTTCGGGTTCGATTCCTGGCATGGTAAATTTCGGAAACGAACTTTCTGTTATTTACAGTGGTTTACCCATTACACAAGCGTCACTTGCTTAGCTTGGGGATATACAATGTGTATGTTTGTCTATCGATTAAAAACAATGACAACGTAATGAAAACTAACACCTGCAACACCTCACTCTTTATTGAAACATATTATGCTGGAAATTCAAAAACGAAAACCCAACTTACGTTGTGAATGGCGGTGAAAATGACAAAGGGGATGCGGGTGCATCGCTATTCAAAACACGGATTTGCATTGATTGAATTCAACCGCTAACAACTTGTAAGTACAATGATTTAGTCATGGCTCACTAGATGCGCCTCTAGGGCGGACATGATTTTGCTTTATGAAACAAAGTAGAAAAAATATCTATAGGTATTTGCGGAACGAATTATTACATTTATTGTCATTCTAAAATACATGGCAGCTAATATGTATTTTTAGGAGATGTCATGAAAGTATAGTTGTAGTAATTACTCGTAAAACAATGGCATAATTTATTAGATTACATGACACTATGTGTGTAATTGTACATGACATATGACTTTGACAGTTGTGAAAATAAGTAGTTGTATTGTTATAAAAACTTTATTTCTGCGAACATTTGCTGTTTAAAGATGGCGCCACTTGAGACGGACTATTTACAAAAGTCCGTGGGTGGTGATGGTTTTAGTACAAAAATATAAAAACGGCTAGTTTTTGTTGGATTTTACGACCGTGTGATTATAAAGGTTAAGTGTTGTATAAATTTGATGATTGAAATTGTGTTTAGATGTGGGAAGTGTGGAAATCGTCCATTTTATTTTTCTGAAGTTCGGCGTCCTACACATTAAATGTTAAATGACCAAGCCATGTTTTTTAAGTGTAAGTCTTCTTATTATTACTACATAGTACAAAATAAAGTAGCTTTTCGTGTATTAACTTAGGACACTAAAAGTAAAACTAAGTAATAAATTAGTTTTGCTTTTAGTGTTCTACAATTATTATATTCTCAATATTAGTAATTTCAGAGTATCACAATCAAAAAACTGCCACAGAGGAACGTGCCAGAAAATGGTTGCATTGACTGAAAATCCCGGTTCCAAATATTTGTAGGAGAAATCTATAATATTATAAAATTGTAAACATGCCATGTGTGTACATTCAAGCTATTTAAAAAAACATAGAAAATATTGAAATAGGCTATAAACAATAAAGAACACGGTGCAATTTAAAAAAAAATATCTTGTCTGTTTGTTTAGGATTCACGTAAACACTACTGGGCCGATTCCGATGAAGATGTTTTCGCTGATCGACAGCAAAAGCTTAGACTTAAAATCTACTTTTTAACCTGAAAATGCCGCGGAAATTTTTCTGGGAAAGATTTAAAATAGCCAGATTAAAAAATAAATCGAATCTCAATGTGAATTTTTCACTGATCGATAGCAAATTTTATGTTATAAATCGTGTGATATTTTTTATCCCAGTAGTTGTAAGTGTGCGTAAAAAATAGCTTACTCCGACACAGTTTTCTCTAAAACGAAAGCTTACATTTTGAAAGTACTTTGTGTTCCGGAAAACCACCGGGAATTTCAAGTCAAGTGTGGACCAAGTCGCAGGCATATTCTAGTTTAAAATAAAATTAAAACAATCTTGCAACTTTAAATCCTTGGTAATGCATTTCTATTCACGTTAACGGGTTGCCGCTGTTTGAATTCTGAATGTTAGTAGACGCACAACATTGGAAATATGTATCTACGGACTGGTTTATTGGGACGTTGTAAATCCCAGGCAAATGTCTGAATGAAAACGACTATGATATTCACATCAATTCAGATATTTATTGAGGATACCTATACATTTTAGTATAAGACGAATTTTATACAATTGTAATATACACCCGTCTGTCTTTGTATGACGCAGTCATTTTACTCAGAAAGTACTGAGTCTATACATAGGGTGAATTGTTAAAATGGGCCTCCATGACCAAATCCGATATTATAAAGCCGTGTATTCACATGTGAACCATAAACGTTGCAGTTACTATAATCAAAAACCACAGCGTGTAGGTGGCTCGCGAGCGCACCGCGAGCAGCTCGCAGTAACCCTACGATTGCCGGTAAAATCCGCGAAAAAGATCGCTCGCAATGCACTCGCGAGCCACGTCCACACTAGAACCTCGTTACTGTATCAGTTCGGTTTGCAGATGTGTACGCGGCTAAAGGCGAAGGCGTCGCGAGTGAAGATCGTTTCACGCGTACACATTAAGCCGCTAACTGATTTGCGAATCGTGGTAGCGTAATGGCTAGCGTGTCCTAAACTCAAAGGGCGCGAGTTCGAATCCTGGCCAGAACGCATGCACTACTTAGGCAGTTTTCGGACCTAATGTAAATATTGTTACAATAAGCACATGCTAACAACGGTGAAGGAAAAACATTGTGATGAAACCTGCACATCGAGATAACCGATGTTTTAATCCTGACAAGCCGTCTTGGATAAGCGGGGCGGGTATACTGTTCAGTCCCCCTACAGTGGGAGGCCTGTGCCCAGCAGTGGGACATTTATGGGCTGTTATCAATCTGTTATAACTCATCTGCGAGCCGTAACTGTAACCGAGCTGATACAGTAACGTGCTCTAATTTATACGCTGACATTGATCTTCGCTTTGTCGGCTGGTTGCGAGCGCCGCGTGCCGCTTCCCTCAAGCTCGTGAGCCACGTACAACAAACTATGATTTTTGGTTACAGCAACTGCAACAATTACGGCTATAGCTTGCAGATGAGCACGTGGCTCTAGAGCACTATGGGGTTATGGTTACGGTTCACAGATGAGTACGCAGCTTTAGAGATAATGAAAAATACTCAAGATTCGGCCCTGGGTTTGCTATGAGTATCTTTCTTTATTTATCTAGGCCCACTTGAAAAATTCAGCCTGTGTATATAATTTGAATGACAGATATATATTATATACACTATGATGTAACGCGGTCGAGATGCGAGCACTGCGCAAAATCTGCGGAGTGACGCTCGCGGACCGCGTTCGTAATACCGAAGTAAGAAAGAGAGTTGGTCTGAAAGAGAGTGTCGGGGTGAAGTTAAGGAAAGGAATGCTCCGGTGGTTCGGGCATGTGGAAAGAATGCATGATGAAAGAATAACTAAACAGATATACTATGCAAAAGTGGATGGATGCAGAAGTCGTGGAATGCCACGACACACCTTCCATGATTAAATTGATCGTGTACTAGCAGAAGGTGATGTCAAGAGCCTTAAGAACAGACGAGCGTGCATGACAAGAGCTATGAATGTCAAAGAAGCAAGTGAGGTGTGTAAGAATAAGCCTGAATGGCGCTCTGTTGTTCGTGCCTACCCTGCAAGGGAACTGGCGTGAAGTTATGTATGTATGTATGTACTGTGATGTAATGAAAGCGTAGTAAACAATATATCAATTTGAAATGAATGCCATATGCCAGTGCCATTCTATCCGTGCAGGAACGGAGAAAGAATACAATTTCCTGCGGCCGGGCGGCCTGTCGTAAGAGGCGACTTAACAACCCACAGCCAGGTGGTAGGGCATTTTCCCGACTGGATGGCTACCACCCCTGGTCTAAAGTATGTCGTCATAACAACCTTGAGTTCTGTTCCGGCATTAGTGACCAGGTTCCAGTTTCCCTTAAGAGAGCAGCAGCGCATTTGTAGCAACTTTGCTGTTGGAAATGTCCATAGGCGATGGTAACCGCTTTCCATCAAGTGGGCCGCCTGCCTGTCCGCTGATCTTCTGCAATAAAAAAAAAAATATATATATAACTGAAGTTAGAAAACAACGGAAAAGTGGCAAAACTAATTGCAACAACATTTTAACTTGAAGTTTTATGGGGAGGTTTCCAAATTGGACAAGTACATTAACAACCTGCCCGTAAAACATCAAGTTAAAATTTTGTTGCGATTCCTTTTGCCACTTGTCCGTTGAAGTTTCACTTCTACTATGTGTGTCAGCACACATTTCGATTTTTCGCAGGTTTACTGAAAATTATAATTTGGTTAGGTTAGGTAAATTTTAATGAATGCATTTTTTATTTAAACATATTTTGTTTTATCAAACAAAAAAACTGAATTCGATCCGGAACAAAAAAACGCAGCCATAGTCTACTCTAAAATTATGCCGCCTCTCACCGCGTCTAGTCTAAATATATGCCGCTCCTCCACGCGGCCGTAACGCTTTTTCGTGACAGAAAAATCCTAAGACCGGGGGTCTATATAGAAGTTTCACTTCAAAAAATCGGTGTAATTAAAGTCATGATTTTAAAATTAAAGGCTTAAAGGTCTTTGTTACAAGGCCGTAAAGTTTATTAAAGAACAAATTGAGGATATATTCTATTTTTATATTTGATATAAAGTCATATGCCTTTCGACGTCTGGAAATTAGATTTAAAATTGAATTTGTACCAACATTCGCACATCGAGAACGTTTTCCTTGTATCTACGAAATAATATTCGCGAATTCCAGTTTTATATTACATCCCCTTCGGCCGCGCTCGAGGAATACACGTGCGAAGTACGGTAAGGTCAGACAAGAAACTTTATGCTGGATGATGTGGATTTTAGGGCTCTTTAAAGCAAGAGGAAAAATGAAATTTGGAGGAACATTCTGCAACTATGTTCTGTGTATGCGATTCATTTTAAGTTTTATAAGCAAAATACATGTATGTAATAATTTTATATTTAAGAATATCAATAAATTAACTTAAAAATAAACTACATAAAATCTAAAACTAAATAAAAAAGAGAAAAACGCCTAAAAATAAGTTAATGGTCCCAAACCGCTGTCATTTGCCGGGAACGTTCCCAGAAGGCTGGCGGCGTTAGCACGTTGTATAGCAACGCTTAATATGCAAAATTATGTTGTGTTGGAAATATCATTATGGTGCGACTTCATCGGCGATAATGTTAAAGATTCACTGTGTTATTCGTATTGAGTAAGTTTGGTAAGATTTCTTTGTTTCTTAAAGAAGCCTACAAGCTTACTCTAACTCAGTATGAATGAAGTAGCTAAATGCGTCTTATTTAAAGCGTTAAAAAATAACTCAGAAAACGAGTAGCCACACTAGTGATGTACATACGTTATCTGTTAGGAATCTTATCCTGGCTGGGTCGCCATGTGGTATGCGCGGGGGCTTCTCGTAGTTTTGAGGTGGTTGTATTATTAAAACTACACTGTCCCAATGTGATTGATATCTTTATTATAATTACGTTTAAGAAAATTGAAGCCTTATATACTACAACTAGATGTCCCGGCAGACGTTGTTCTGCCCTGAAAAAATAAAATTTAGAACCCGATTGCAGCGCCACCTACCGGGTCCAATTGTGAATCTAAACCATCCTCGAATCCACTTGAACACACACAAAAAATACATTCAAATCGGTCCAGCGTTCACTGTCATCACACGTACAGAAGAATTATATATATAAAGATTATGGTTACGTGTGCAAATACTTAATTATTGTGCGCCTTACAATGAACAATACAAATGCTTACATACTACAATGTTTAACGTCATTAACAATGTCCGTTCCCCTATAGAGGGAGGCTCGAGCCCAGTAGTGGGACGTTTATGGACTGATATTATAATATTATTATATAACAATGTCGCATCTCAAAGGGGCTATCCACAAATTACGTCACAGGAATTTCATGATTTTTTGACTCCTCCCCGTCTTTGTCACAGCTGGTCATATTCCTGAGACAGGAGTCAGGAGGAGGACCCTCCCTAGAGCGACATCATATATTCTGCAATTTTACATCAAGAAATTATTAACATGAAACAGCATTTCCATTGTTAGCTTAAATATATTAGATTTTGAAATGTGATGTTACGACATTTAGGACCCCTTCGACCTTTTGTCACACAATGTCACACGACTCACTCGTTACAGGTGAACGGTCGTCAGTTAAGGCGAAGCAAGTTTTGATAATCACGCCAGAACGGCTGAACGGATCAAAATGAAATTTGGCACAGAGATTGTAGTTTTACATTACATCCACCACACACATACACTCACATCACATTGAAACGAGGAGAATAATTTGATAATACTTCGACGTAGTACGCGGACGTACGTATAGGCAAAAAAAGGCATGTAAAGCAGCGCGACGCGGACCGAAGACTACTTCGGGTGCGCGGGCGACAGTCGACACGAGCCATTTACCCTGCTGAACACCCTTCTTGCCTCTACGTGCGCCCTCTGCCGCCCGTCTTCGTGATTTATTTAATGAATACACTACATATCCACGAAATTAAATACAATAATGTATATTAACATTTAACAGATATGCTCATTTCTTTGCGTCGCTAGCAATAATAATAATGCGAGCGAAGCCGCGGGCAAAAGCTATTATAGAAACTAAATAAGTCTCACTGATGCTTATACACATTTGCGCCGTTTGATTGACTCAGCTGTTTTCACCGCCGAACCGGTTGAACTAGTTGTATTTGACAAATTAGATACCGTGTCAAATTTATTTGAAAAATTAAACAAATATACAGAACCCAACTTTGTTTTATTAGAACACACTGTATCGATATTTTTTACATTACCTACCTGACGAAGGTAGGTCGAGACATATCTTTTTCTGTCGCAACAAATTGGACTTGAATTTTCTTTATTGAATCGTTTTTGTTGAAGTACTTTGAAAATTGGATTTCAGATAGTTGTATGTTTTATGTATTCGGGCGATACTATTTTATAAAATTCCTTTCTTTTTATTTATTCATAGCAAAATGTGTGACGGTCTTTTAAGGTTATATAGTCCAAGTTGGATTTGCGTTTGTGTTAAAGATTTACGGTTTTATTCATATTGTTACGAGTTGCAGGACTCGAATTAAAATGCCGTTGGAGTTATTATAGAATTTATTAGAACTATACAAACACGTATAATACAGGTACAAATATAACTGTACACAACCAGTCCAAACGTAATTCACGATTCAATCACACGCGCAAAGTCCGTCACTAACGTCTTGCTTCGCTTGTGGCTATCGCTCGACTGCCGATCTCTCCATTGAGGCATTGCTTTATACTGCACAAATATAATATGTCTCTCGGCCGCGTGGACGGAATTTCTTAGTATAACACCTGGCTAATGACTACCATAAACGATTACAATACACAATAGGCTGTTTTTCTAATTACATATTTTAAACACAAAGTAAACAAAATAAGACGGTCATATAAGAGTTTCAATGTTATTAGCACAAACGCCGACGGGTAATAAATGTGCTTTGTTTACAGATATGCAGGTGGCCCAAATTGTAACAATATTGAGTTAGTGTAAGTTTGTAGGCTTTTTTATGGTTCTTAGAAAAACCTTTAAACTTATTCTAACTCAGTATGAAAAGACCGTTAGACTATGGCCGAATGCATCTTATTTAAATAACGTTGTTAACGCATAGCCATATTAGTATATATAATTACGCTATCTGTCAATATTTAACGTTATTAACAATATCTCAAATAACGCCTTAAACTCATCGCCATATCTGCGTGTAATAGCCTAAATCTTGCACATTGTCCCAGATTACGCCCCGCCTCGATAGGAGAACAGTCACTTTGCCCTACGCAGTACTTTATGATACGTGGAATGACGCACTTGACCTATCATCATTATATTAATACGTGAAGCAAAAATTTTGTATCCCTTTTTACGAAAAATGCGCGGACGGAGGAGTATGAAATTTCGCACACTTATAGTTTATATAGAGAAGGAGTGCAGAATGCTAATGTTTTTTTTTTAAATTATGCATAAAAAATACATTACACACACTTGATGAGTAAATAATAACCATAAACAAAATTAAAACTAAATAATTAAAATTAACAAGTTGGCGGTAGGCTAAATAAAACTTTAACAATACTCGTTGACATCTTTGTCTTCCGTGATCACGGCCACTGAAAAGTGGTCGAAACGTCGGAAAAACCAAAATCAAATAAATTACCGCGCTTGGAACCGTTAAAACGTAGTTTTATTAATCATATTTCTACCAGTTCTCATATCTCCATAATATTATTTTTTTGTTACATACGTAATATGCCTCGACGCGATCTGGGATAGCGGTAATTAAATTTGCATTCGGCAGTATTCTCCTTCTATATATACGAGTATATTAATTTTCTTAAGATCTTTTTTTTTTGAAGTTCTTTGGCAGCACGATCTCAAAGGGCATGTTATAAGACCGTTTATGTTCATGAAAATGCCTAAGGCCTATATTCAGATCTTGTTTACATATTTTATTAGGAGAGTAAAATAGAACGCTATATTCTAGACTTCCAAATGAAATACGCGTTTATAGTTTAACTATCTTGTTTATTATTTAATGCAGAACCATAGTTTTCAAGTCTTGGTACCGCCATCTCTTGGTCAAACCACAGTACACATACTTGATACATACATATTCCTTCTCTTTTTGTATAATAGTATGTATGTGTAACAATCTCATTCCCCCCAATTTCCCCTCAAAACTTGGAAGATGCCGCTATTTTGTGCTCGGATTCGTTTGCGGTGTTCAAAAGATAGATATGTGAGAAGTAATGAGATTTTTGGCTTTGTGTTGTTGAAACTAACTAAATGGCGGCCGCCCTAAACAGTGGTGGATGTTGTTGGAGATGGTTTGAGTATATGTGTAATGTCTGCGTCTGAAGCTAATGTGGACATTCTTAGTCTACGAGGGTTTGGGTGAGTCTATCTAATTATTTATTATTATTCGGCAAACAACTGAAGGCCACAAAATTACACTATTATCTTCAGCGGCTTCGTGTGTACGGAATATCCGGGTTCTTTTTTTACTTTTTTTATTTTATTTTTATTGCAGGAGTTCAGCAGACAGGCAAACGGCCCACTTGATGGAAAGTGGTTACCATTGCCTATGGACATTTGTAACACCAAAGGTGCTACAAATGCGCTGCTGCTCTCTTAAGGGAGACTGGAACCTGGTCACTAATGCCGGAACACAACACAAGGTTGTTATGGCGGCATACTCTAGACCAGGGGTGGTCGCCATCCAGTCGAGCAAATACCCTACCACCTGGCTGTGGGTTGTTTTGTCGCCTCTTACGACAGGCCGCCTGGTCGCAGGAAATTGTATTCTTTCTCCGTTCCTGCACGGATGAACTTACTTACTTTAGGATTTTTACACACATATCTGTTACCCGTGACTTCTTATGCTTTTATTGTTTTACTATTAGTTTCAGAAAGGTAAACGTACTGTAACGCTGAAAAAAAAAAATCTTATCAGGAGTCTAAAAAGATTGAATCCAGCGAGGAAACGTAGCCAGCCTTCTGGGCACCTTACCCATAGAAGACAGTGACCTAGGCTGAATATTCTACTTATAGTCTTGAGGGAGGGTAAAATACAATGTAGCTAAGTTAAGTCTTCTTTATCTATCTGTGCAGATAAATAAAATTGAAGTGTCTGTTTGTAATGTCAAAATAACAGCTTTTTACTAAATGAAAGTATTCTCTACTAACATCAAAAAATCCATTTTAAATTTTTTGTCTGTCTGAATGTTCCGGCTAGTCTCCGAAATGCTGGACCGATTTTCACGGGATTTTCATTGGCAAATAGCTGATGTTATACGGTGTAACTTAGGCTACAATTTTTAAATTTTTTATAAGGTTGCGCGAAAAAAAATCCATGCGGACAAAGTCGCGGGCACAGCTAGTTGTATATAAATTGTTACATGAAGTAACTAAACTAGCTTTAAAAAATAGAATTAAATACTAAAAATAAACTATACATAAAAATTCCCTGTCACAGTGTTTGACCTCGATGAACTCCGAAATTACTCAACCGATTTTGATGTTTTTTTTTATTTTTCTGGATTTGTTCCAACTTAGTACATAGGATAGGTTTCATTTTAATTTATAATCACAGTTTTTTTATACTGATTTTTTTAAACCGAGAGGTCGGTAAGTATGAATTCTGCTGTCAACTAAGTTACATAAGCATTAATTGTGATGAATTTTTTTTGTGTGTGTTGAAGTGGATTTGAGAATGGTTTAGAGTCACAATTGGACTCGGTAGGTGGCTTTGGAATCGGGACCTACATTTTTAATTTTTAGAGCACGACAACGTCTGAAGGTGCCCGCTAGTAAACGATATAACAAATCAACAAACAAATTGCCACGCTGTATGGCAATGCTGATTCGTTGTGCGAAATACGAATATATATAAGTAGAACTGTAACTATAGGTAGAATACTGAACCTAGGATATCGAAGAAAAGTCGGCACTAAAGTAACTATTTTTTATATACAACAATTAAAATAAATCCATCAACGGAATTATTGGGATATCCTCTTTTTGAACGCTTAGACCTTCATCGAGCACTTTCCGCTTTCAATGAAATTAAACCCTCGTCACTAATCACTCCTTTATCAACCAGGACTGCCTTTAAGGAACGTTTTAATTGAAATTTATAATGAGAGAGGTAACGGTTCGGATTGATACTAATAAAAAAGGTATATTCAGTTCGGTTGTTTGTTGGTTACTTCTTCATGGCTCTGGACTTGTAAATTGAATATTTATGTTTTGGACTTCAAAAGAAAGTTACAAGTATTAAGAATTGGATTTTTTTAATGCTGGAATACTGCAGTTACTGCGTTGTCCCACCCGATGGAAAGTGCCTGTAAACTTCTAGGCGCTAAGAACCTCAGCCAGAAGGCCCAGCTTGCCATACACAACGCGGTGCTGGTACCTACGCTCACGTATGGAAGCGAGAGTTGGATATGGAAGGGAGAGTATGAAAGTAGAGTAAACGCGGTCGAGATGCGAGCACTGTGCAAAATCTGCAGTGTGACGCTCGCAGACCGCGTTCGTAATACCGAAGTAAGAAAGAGAATTGGTCTGAAAGAGAGTGTCGGGGTGAAGGTAAGGAAAGGAATGCTCCGGTGGTTCGGGCATGTGGAAAGAATATATGATGAAAGAATGACTAAACAGACATATACAATGCAAAAGTGGATGAATGCAGAAGTCGTGGAAGGCCACGACACACCTTCATGGTCAAATTGATCGTATACTAGCAGAAGGTGATGTATAGACAGCATGACTCAAAGAGGCAAGTGAGGTTTGTAAGAATAAGTCTAAATGGCACTCTGTTGTTCGTGCCTACCCCGCAAGGGAACTGGCGTGAAGTTATGTATGTATGTATGGAATTCAAAAGAAAGTTATAAGCATTAAGAATTGGATTTTTTTAATGCTGAAGTACTGCATTTACTGCGTTGTTTCACCTGATGGAAAGTGCCTGTTTTATTCATTACCGTTGCCTATAAGCTTGTTATAGCAGCATACTTTAGGCTATCGAGACGGGCAAATGGATTGACAGGCAGTGCCGTAAATAGCCTTTTATGCGCCATATGCGAGCTTCTATAACAGCGCCTTTGTTTTTTTTTAGTTAATATAGGTACCCTAGCTAGAGCAATGCTATGTATAGGCTTACTTTATTTCATTCAGGGTGATAAAATAACGCACAAGGACCTTGGTGTTGGCGGACCTATCTATTTTTTATTATCGGATCTATTTTTTTAAAGAACTAAAACAAAAAAATGAGTGCGATATTTTGTCTAATTTAACAGACGTTTTTGATGATACTGGCATGTAGGTACGTATGTGTTGGGATCGAGCACTAGGGGTGCAGCGGGAACTTATCAGGAGTAAACCGAAAAAATAATAGTCCTGCCTGGTCTGGCCATTCTTGCACCCCCCAGAGTCTACGCCCTGTGCCTGGGCAACGGTGGTACAGCCCTATTTACGGGTCTGTTGCACGGCTATGGTTTGTTCTGTCGCCTCTTACAACAGTCAGCCCGGCTGCAGGAATTGTGTTCTTTCTCCGCACGGATGGGTTCGACTTTGCTCTGAAAAGTTAGATAGGTAACATTTTACTATCAACTAAAATTATTTTTTTATTTTCAACTTACGAGACGAGAACTTACTATGCAGTATAAAAGCATGACGTTTATATGATCTAAGCTCTGCAGTTACACAGTTTAAAACTAGTACGGGGAATAAAGATTGTCGCATAATGTCAATTACATATTGATGTTATAAATCAATCAATCACTCAATCAATATCTTTATTTGCAAAAATGTAGTTTATACAGGTGTTATACAATCGTAGATGCACAGTACATTCTACCACTTAGTGGTGTACAAAATGACTTAAAAATTAAAATTAACTTTACATAAATTTGCTAATTTAGAAAAATGTCAATTAAACTTTGGTAATAAATAAGCAATTAAGGTCAAAAGAAAAAATAACAAATAGATCACTAAGATTTGCCATAGAGATAATA
This sequence comes from Dendrolimus kikuchii, assembly GCA_019925095.2. Classification (NCBI taxonomy): domain Eukaryota; kingdom Metazoa; phylum Arthropoda; class Insecta; order Lepidoptera; family Lasiocampidae; genus Dendrolimus; species Dendrolimus kikuchii. The sequence goes on along the minus strand of CM034406.1, from coordinate 14,943,472 downwards.
ACGACAAGCACTTTTTTGACAAATTCATCTACAGTATAGAAACACTCCTTGATCAGCCACTTTTTTAAGACTACAGTGAATTTTCTTGCGGGTACGTTTACAATATCAGCTCGCACATCATCCGTTCTGCTCACACATTGTGCTATATATTGTACTTGCAGTACGACTTCTTAATATTTGTACCTTTGGTTACCGTTTCCAAAATAAATTAGTTCAAATTTACGGCTAATTCTCAATATAGAGTCAATCCCCCGCAGCGGTCGAGGTCGAACCTCACAGGAGGTGCCTCCTCGAGCGCGCTGCTTCCGGGCTGAACGCCTCCACTCCCACGGAGTCGGGAAGCCCCCAAAGTCCGGTATCGCTGAAACAGCCATCTGCGGCTATTCAGCTGGGTCCAGCTCCAAAAAAATAAAAATAAATTAGTTCATATCAGCACTCGACAGTGAATACTACTCTCTGCTATCTGAAGTATCATGTAACCTCTACCTAACGCTGCTACAACAGGATCTCTTTCCTGGTGAACCAGACGACCTAACGCTGGTTCACCTTACGTCACACGTTATCAAGTTGTCACAAGCTCTTTGTAATAGCAATTAACTCACTCGCGCGCGACGAATAAGACAGGTATTGTTGGTAGAAGTCTTACATTACATTCATTTAACCTTAATGAAATTATCTGGACAAGACATACGGCTCGTCACGTACTTCCAGCTGACTCAAACTCCCCTTGATGACGTGCGGAGAATTGCGGATCATTACCGTGGGTCCAAGTGACTACCTCTTTACTGTATATTTTATTAAATGACTATTAATTGCATGACTTTAGTAGGCGGACCACCTGATGGGAAGCGGTCACCATCACCTATGGATATTTATAACACCAAAAGTGCCACCAGTGTGCTGTAGCTATCTTAAGGGTAACTGCAATCTGACCACTTCGGAACACACACAACTCAAGATTGATAAGGCGGCATATTCTAGACCAGGGGTGGTAGCCATCCAGACGAGCAAACACTTCACCACCTGGCTGTGGGTTGTTTTGTAGCCGGCTGGCCGCAGGTAATTCTTTCTCCTTTCCTGCACGGATAAAAATATATTATAATGAAAGTGAAATTATTTGTTTAAACTTCTAGTACACATTCATACATAAACATTATTGACTCTTCCTTTCTTCGTAGCGCATCTAAATTTAACGTACTACCGTCAAAATTTAACCTCCATATCTTTAAAACTAAACCCAACATTTTTAGAAATATAATGAATAAAGATTTTTTCCACGTAGACTACTTTTTACCCCAACTCCAGACTGACTTCACTTCAATTTATAGATTTCTCATATAAAATGGTTTATTTAAATTGTAAAATGTAATAATGTGCCCAAAATATTGTGTCGCGTGCTCGCAATGGCACGCGTATCATTGGTTCGCCATCCCTGTCCTAGAGCGCACCATATAGACTTGTATGCAAGGACAATACTCAATTATTTAAAATGTGGCGTAATATTGAACGGAGAGTCTGTCTGCACCATATAGAATTTCACCCAAGGACAAGACTCAATTATTTAAAATGTGGCGTGATATTGAACGGAGAGTCTATCTGTACCATTTAAAATTGCACCCAAGGACAATACTCAATTATTTAAAATGTGGCGTGTTATTGAACGGAGAGTCTGTCTGCACCATATAGAATTTCACCCAAGGACAAGACTCAATTATTTAAAATGTGGCGTGATATTGAACGGAGAGTCTATCTGTACCATTTAAAATTGCACCCAAGGACAATACTCAATTATTTAAAATGTGGCGTGTTAGTGAACGGAGAGTCTGTCTGCACCATATAGAATTTCACCCAAGGACAAGACTCAATTATTTAAAATGTGGCGTGATATTGAACGGAGAGTCTATCTGTACCATTTAAAATTGCACCCAAGGACAATACTCAATTATTTAAAATGTGGCGTGTTATTGAACGGAGAGTCTGTCTGCACCATATAGAATTTCACCCAAGGACAAGACTCAATTATTTAAAATGTGGCGTGATATTGAACGGAGAGTCTATCTGTACCATTTAAAATTGCACCCAAGGACAATACTCAATTATTTAAAATGTGGCGTGTTATTGAACGCAGAGTCTGTCTGCACTATTTAGAATTGCACCCAAGGACAAGACTCAATTATTTAAAATGTGGCGTGATATTGAACGGAGAGTCTGTCTGCACCATATAGAATTTCACCCAAGGACAAGACTCAATTATTTAAAATGTGGCGTGATATTGAACGGAGAGTCTATTTGCACCATTTAAAATTGCACCCAAGGACAATACTCAATTATTTAAAATGTGGCGTGTTATTGAACGGAGAGTCTGTCTGCACTATTTAGAATTGCACCCAAGGACAAGACTCAATTATTTAAAATGTGGCGTGATATTGAACGGAGAGTCTGTCTGCACCATATAGAATTGCACCCAAGGACAAGACTCAATTATTTAAAATGTGGCGTGATATTGAACGGAGAGTCTATCTGCACCATTTAAAATTGCACCCAAGGACAATACTCAATTATTTAAAAAGTGGCGTGATATTGAAAGGAGAGTCTATCTGTACTCGTCATGTCAATCGTGCTTGTCATGAGCTGGAGAGGCTAAGCGTACCGTTATATTACAGGGAGAGACTTTTTATTCTTGTAACTTGTACCACATACTATTCTGGGATCTTTTAAGGCAACCGTGGTCAGGTTGTATAGCATCGTAATCACCTGCCTTATTCGTTTCGCTTTTCAACTAAACAGAAAGCAAAATAGATTATCTTTAGAGCCCTTATATAATCAAATCTTTAGCAGATTTTTAACTTGTGCGTTTATATATATAAACATTGTATGTATAAGTTTATAGAAAGAAAGAAAGAAATAGACTAATACAAATCATGGTAAAATTATCGGTGCAGGAACGGAGAATGAATACAATTTCCTGCAACCGCTCGGCCTGTCGTAAGAGGCGACAAAACAACCCATAGCCAGGTGGTAGGGTATTTGCCCTTCTGGACTTCGCATAGACTAAAGTATGCCGCCATAAAGGCCTTGACCTGTGTTCCGGTATTGGTGGCAAGGTTCCAACCTGCCATTGGAGAACGGCAATACATTGGTGGCATCTTTATTGTTACAAATGTCCTTAAGTGATGGTAACCACTTTCCATCGGGTCGGCCGTCTGTTGAAATCATGCAATATAAATAAGAAAAATCGTATTGGAGAACATGTACGCCGCATTTTCAGCACGTGATCTTGCAAAACACCGAAGCCTCTTAAATTTTGTACGGACATAGTAAGTCATGACGTCATATCAACAACGAGTCTAAGGGCCTTATTTATAATCGTTTCTTAAATTTAACGAAACTGCTCAGCAACTGACTAGTAAAAATTTTACCCATAAACTCCTCTTTAGTCGAATATTTTGGGTACAACCTACGTTAAACATTCAAATTTCGTTTATCTGTGCTCCTCTTGGGTAAACAACAGGACAACAACACGTTTATAAGTGGAAAAAAAGATATTCATTGATTAGGGTCTGATTCAGATTCTCTTACTTAAGAGATGGCTAATCGTTTCTTAACGAGATTATTACAAGTAAGGACGTATTAGTACAATAAGTATTGTTTAAGCAGTAGTTAAAATGGATTTTATCATGATATTTTAAAAGGAGAGCAAGATATTGTTACGACCGACAAAGACAAATTCACACCTGCATTTTATTACCTTTCGGCATTTGGAGTTCCTTTGTTTACTTTGTGATTAGAAAAACAGCCCATTGTGTATTGTAATATTTTATGGTAGTCATTAGCCAGGTGTGATTCTAGGAAATTCGGTCGACGCGGCCGAGCAGCCATATTGCATTTGTACAGTATAAAGCAATGCCCCAATTGAGAGATGAGGCAGTCAAGCGATAACCACAAGCGAAGCAAGACGTGTGTACATTCTGTAATCTATTTAGTGACGGACTTTGCGCGTGTTATTGAATTGTGCATTACGTTTGGACTGGTTGTGTTCAGTTATATTTGTACCTGTATTATACGTGATTGTATAGTTCTAATATACTCTTTAATAATTCCAACCGCATTTTAATTCGAGTCCTGCAAATCGTAACAATATTTTAAGACCTGCTCTTTTGTATAAATATAGTTTTAGAATTTATTATTAAATGTGCTGCCCAACTATCCATCTGTTTTTATTGCTGAAGCACAGCAGACAGGCTTGCGGCCCAACTATGATGGAAAGTGGTTACCGTCACCTATGGACATTAGCAATACTAGAAGTGCTGCCAGCCTTGAAGAAGAAACTGGAACCTGGCCACTGATATCGGAACACCACTCAAGGTTGTTATGGCGGCATACCCTAGATCAGGGGTGGTAGCCATCCAGTCGGGCAGATGCCCTACCACCTGGTTATGGGTTGTTTTGTCACCTCTTACGACAGGCCGCCCAGCCGCAAGAATTAGTATTCTTTTTCCATTCCTACACGGAGAAAATCTATCTATAACATTATAAAATTCTATACATGTCGTGTCTGTACTTTGAAGCTATTTAAAAAAATCAAGTGGAATAGACTATATAAACGGTGGAGAACACGATGCAAGTTTTTTTAGATTTCTTGTCTGTTTGTTCGGGATTCACGTAAAAACCACTGGGCTGATTTTGATGTGGTTTTCGCTGATCAACAAATAATTCTTAGACTTGAACTCTGCGCTAGTTTTTATCCTGGGAATTCCTAGGGAATTTTTCTGGGAATTATTTAAAATGGCAACATTACAAAAAAAAAATCGAATTGTAATGTGATTTTTTTTACTTGTTAATAGCAAATTTATTATAAAGAAATGTGTGATATTTTTTATCCCTGAAATCGCGCAGGAATTTTCCCGGGACCGGTTTGTAGTTGTTCGGGTGCATAAAAATTAGCATATTCCGACACAGTTTCCAATAAAACGATAGCTTACATTCTTTTTTTTATATGCTGCGATACTTTGTGTCCCGAGGAAGCATGGACAAAGTCGCGGGCATGTTCTAGTTTAAAACAAAATATTGCAACAATACGTTTTCTTCGGAGCCGTACAGTACGCTATTTTCCTTAATTGTTTATATTGTGCGAAATAATTTTCGCCCAATATCCTGCCATCAAGACCCCCGAGCGAAGTTACTGTAAAGGTCTGAAGGGATAATTACAATGAGTGGAAGCTGAGAGGGTCTTTGCTAACAGACGTTGTTAAGTGCTTCGTCCGAACTATCTAAGGGTGCGTTCATTGTAGCGTCGAAAAGCGGAAAAAAATAAACATGTTATTTAAAAATGTTCTTTAGTTTCTTGGGTCGCTTCTTCTCTTCAAGCCAGAACATGTTGCAAAGCGGTGGTAAATTAGATTAGGCTCCCATAGAGTAAATAATAATCATAAACAAAAATTAAAACACTTTTTTTTTAAACAAACACACATATTGTATATAACCAAATTCTCATATTCTGAAAGTACACTTGGAGCTGTCTGATCATAAGAATGAAAACAGTATTTTTCGACCCTGGGAAGCGATTCTTCCTGGTGTCAATTTTTTTTTTATGTTTAAGGCTTGGCATCTAGGCCTTTAAGGCACACCATTTAACGGAGTTCTTGTGAAAACTCGAAAGGCCACGTTTGACTATACAGTTCACATTTCTCACAAAAACACATAATTATTACTCAAAAATTATCAATATCCTGCAAAACCATTGTTCATTTTAGAGTGATTTTACACATTTTTAGAAAATAAAACTGCACAGCACAACGTTTCCTTTCAGATCCCACCAAAAACTCCCAAAAATTTAGAAAACTATGCGAACCATAGATAATACATGCGACTCATATCCCAATTTTTTTTATAGCCACTGTTAAATCGCTTCATAATTTTGTAACATCATTTTATACTTATTAATTACTTTTCACTAAATTATTATTTAATTTACATAAATTTGAGCTAAATATTTACTATCCTCAGTGACAAAAAAATCCTGGCTCGTAGAATACCACAGAAAAAATAATTACTTGACGTTTCATATGTGACGTACGTGATGATGTTTTATCAGATTTAGATATGGATTTACCGCCTGATTTTATTAGAGAAGTAGTTGTTTGTTTAACTAATCAGTTTTTATTTACTTTTCTCATATTGAAAATGAAAAGCAGAATGTTAACCTCGGGTGAAAGGCCTATTTAGACACTCGAATTATTAACCATCTCGTGTCTAAATATGTCAAATTCACCTCTCGTGTAACAATCTACTGTCACATACACAAATACGTACATATATAATATATACATGTATAATACAAAGATTACAACATACATATCCAAACGACCCCTCCGGCCCATCACCTTGTTTTCCAAGTTAATCTGATGCTCCACGTTTTTTTTTTTTTTCTCCTCGATCCTTACAAACACGACATGTCAGGGTTTTAATTTTCTTTTTTTTATTATTTTTATCTTTTTTATGCTTTTTTACTTTTTTATTTTCTTTATTCTTTTTATGCTTTTTTGTCTTTATTTACATCTTATTTCTATTACATTTAGTCTTATATTCTATAGGTTACATTTTCTTTTTATTCTTTTTACTAGTTATTCTTACAATTATTAGTTCTAGTTCCATCTACACTATTTTCTTATATTGTTATCGGCATATTCTTATTTCTACTTTTACGCTAATATTGTAATTTTACTTTTTTGTTTTTTCTGTTTATATTATGTTTTCCTATCTCTATTTTTATTTGTGCTATATATTTACACTTTTTATGGTTTCTGTTTTTATTACTTTTTATTTTACAGTTTCATATATATATTCTTATAATATATATTCAACATGTATTTATTTATTTTTGTTACGTTTTATTACTATACTAACTATTTCAATGCAATATTTTATGAAATCATCTAAGTTGATTCTCCACGTTAGGGAGGTACTAGTAGCCCGAAGAAGTAATATTGTCGCCAAATTTTACCCATATTACAGGCGTAACTTCCTTAGCATGGGGATATACAATGTGTGTCAGCTGATTTAAAAATGTGCTTCATGATCAAGTTCAATATAATAGAGAAATAACACCCCACCCCACCTCTTATGGCTCGGTCACGTAAAACATGGAAGAGAATCGATGAGTAAAAAGGTATATTTGATTTTAAAAGTATTGATGATAACAACTGTGCCTTGTATGTATATCAAACAAGTTGCAATATTTGTAAAAGAAAATCCCAAATTGTTCCCTAGACATCACGAACTGCGGACACGGCAACTTAGGGTGAAAACAGACAATAGATTATTGTTCTCCAGCTGCAAATTGTCACTACCAAAAATTCAAATTACATGTCGGTAATGGTTTTTATGAAACTACCCGAAGACTTTAAGTAACTGCCCACAAATATATTCAAACTAGAAAAGACTAGACAAATGGCTGTTGGATAAATGTATTTACTCTGTAAGCGATTTTTTTTTCTTTAATTTTGTAATAATTGTGTATTTCTTTTTAATAATCTTAAGGAAAATTTTGCACACCTCATCGGCAAAACATTGTGAGTCTTGTATTCTTATGTCGCCTCAAATTTATGTACCGTGTTTTAAGCAAATAAAACTTTTTTATTTAGTTTTAGTTTTTATGTAGTTTGTAGTTTATTTTTAAGTTTATATTTATAAGTTAATTTATTTTTAGTATTTAATTATATGTTTTAAGTTAGTTTTAGTTTGATATTAATTGTTATTTTAATTAATTCTACTACATTTACATATTTTCTAGTATTAAAGATACCTGATTGATTATAAATTATCCTATCGAAATAAATTTTGTGTACTGTCAGCAAATAAATGAATTTGGTTGATTGATTGAAACAAGATATTTTCACGAAGGCAATTTATATGAAAGTCTAATCTGTCATCCATATCTTTGATTGCCTGCTTCACAATAAAAGAATAAAATGTCCGACGGCCGGGCGGTCTGCCGTAAGAGAGGACAAAAACACCCCACAGCCAGGTGGTAGGTACTTGCCCGCCCGTATGGCTACCACCCCTGGTCTAGGTATGCCGCCATAACGACCTTGAGTTGTGTTCCGACATTGATGACCAGGTTCCAGTTTCCTTTTAGGGAGCGGCAGCACATTGGTAGCACTTTTGTTATAAATGTCCATGGGCGATTTTAACCGCTTTCTATCAGATGGGCCATCTGCCTGTCTACTGAACTCATGAAACTTTCCCCAGCACATCTCATCTACCCTATTTCATCCCTCTATTTCTTTCCTTCTATCAAATCCCTCTATACCATCCCTCCTAACCCATTCTAAAGGCTGGCAACGCGTTGGCCTCGCCCCTGGTATTGCAATCGTCTATAAGTGACGATAAACACCTTCCATTATCTAAACCGCCTGCCCATTAGTTCCGCAATAAAAAAATCCAAATAATATGATAAAAAAAATTAAAGTTAGCTGATAAGATGTTATTTTAAAATTTTAGAATTTATTGTAAAATATGTCCGCATCCCTGTTGTCAAACAGGATGGTGTTAACTATTAAGCAAACCAGTAGTTACGATAAGTGGAGTGAAGGGATCCTTAAATTATCGAGACAAGGGTAATTGTGACCACTTACTTACAGAAGTTGTGAAATGTTCCATCCAACAAAATTTTATAGAACAGAACATAGTGTATAAGATCTAGCGATGCAGAATTCCAAGACGAAGGGACGGACAGGCGAATATGACGATTATGAAACTTCGTCCGTATTTATAAAAATGGGGCAAATTTACCATATGGAGTCCTGAACATTCATTAGGTACCACTTAAGATCCAAAGTAACTTAAGATACAATATAACTTAAGATACAATACAACTTAAGATGCAATGCAACTTATGATATTGCCGAACCAGGAACGATCTAGAAACTGCAATCAAGTTAAAAGTGAATGAATAATTCTAGTAGGAGATCATGAGAAACATGGAGACCAGATTGCTCCTGGCGCGCTTTTATCTAAAGAGCGACAAAGATAAAATAAAGAAAGAAGTAAAAAAAGGTGATAAACAGAGAGATACAAAGTGCAAATAGCCTTGAAATAGATTTGTATAAATAGTTATAAATACAAATATATATATGATTAAATATAAGTCTACCCTACATACTATTGATAAAGATGTTAGTTATAAATATGATAATAATGAAAATACACAAGCAATAAAGGTACCTAACTAAATAATCGTAATAAACAAATAAATAAAAACAATTTTCTTTAAGAATATGTAAAATATAATAATGATGTAATATGTATTAGCAGAATAAGATAATGATAAAAAAATATGACCCACAAAAAGAGAGCGATCAGGATGCGGGAAACCGCGATCATGAACCAAACCTGACAAAAGGACTTAGAATCCCCTGAGGCCGATATGGAAACGGTAGAAATCATTCGTCCCTACCTAGCGAGATGGGTTACGCGGAAACGCGGGTCCCTGACCGACCGATAAGATGACTCAGATACTTACCGGGCACGGGTGCTTCGATAAGTATCTGCACCAGATCGTGGGATATTTGTCTTGTCCTCAATGTCGAGTGCGGCGCGCTCGATTCTGCGTTACACACGCTGGTCGAGTGCACTGCATGCGAACCTCAGAGGTTTGAACTTGACGCCATCGTAGGGCCGATCGATTCGCTAGGGAGCTCGGTCGAGGCCTTGCTCCACAGCGACGATTACTGGCAGGCGGTTTCTACCGTTTGCGAGTTAGTGATTACTTTGGGTAGGAGACCGCTGAGCGAGAGAGGGAGAGAACTGCGATTGCGTCATCCGGCCGTCGTCGTCAGACTGGCACTCGGAGACGCAGATACGTGCAAAAACTTATCCCGTAAAACTATCACAGTAGAACCGACTGCACTTGGGGGGATGGAGTTGGGGAACCTCTGTTGGTGAAGTGGTTTACCTTAGCCAAGAACCAAGAACGAAGCGCATGGGACGACATAGTGTTTTAGTAACCAGGTATACTAGATCCTGTGTCGTCCCAATCCATTGGGTGCTAAAAGGGTGCTTAGTGAGGTAGTTGGGGACGTCTTTACCAGAGTCCAGTATTTGGTCCGTTGCCCCTCCCGACCCAAATTCAATTCGAAACAATTTTCCCCTGTTTACCAAAAGAAAAGATGCCGATAATTACAAAAATACAACTTGAAAAAAATTGAGTGTTGAGACGATAATTATATCTGGCGTTATTACTTAATTAAAGAGAATTTAATGTAATTTATAAGTCAATCTTTAAGGAAACCTCATTTATTATAGCAGATATTAAATAAAATACGCCTAAAGGCACGTTCGTGTGGAATTAACATAATTATGACGACATCCGAGGTATTAGCGTCAACAAAATTACTGTACAACAAAATCGTGTAACAACTTCTTTAGAAATTTTCTAACAATATTTCGTAGAGTAGCGTTAAACCGTGTAAAATTATAGGAAATTGCGGATCGGTCGCAAACGAGCCAGAAATGTTGGAACAACACTTGTCGCACGTAATTTTATACTGTACATATTTATTTGTATAGCTGCATTATTATACATACCTCTACATATATCGCACATTTAATAATAAAACAAAATTTCTAAAAGTTCAAAGAATGTTCTAGAAAATTTGTGCTTTTCGGGAATGAGCATTTAAGATTTTGGCCTTTTTTTAAGCATGACTTTAGCAGACAGGCAGACGGCCCACCTGATGGAAAGCGCTTACCATCGCCTATGGACATTTGTAACACCAAAGGTGCTACAAATGCGCTGCTGCTGTCTTAAGGGAGACTGGAACCTGGTCACTAATGCCGGAACACAACTCAAGGTTGTTATGGCGACATACTCAAACCAGGGATGGTAGCCATCCAGATGGGCAAATAATACCTTACGATCTGGCTGTGGGTTGTTTTGTCGCCTCTTACGACAGGCCGCACGGCCGCAGGAAATTGTATTCTTTCACCGTTCCTGCACTGATTGACGGCCTATTGCAAGTTGTTGTTCGTTTGTTAATATATTATAAATCAAAATGATCTCAAGTCGTTAAATGGTCTTTAACTTTATCTGAATGTGTAAGGATTTATATTCAAGTAAAATAAATGAAGTTTATCTGGCGATAAGGACTAAAAAAGGGATTTGAAAAAAAAGAGGCGCTCTTATTTCATTTTATGAGTAATAAGGTATGCTCACCACTTAAAACCAGATAAGAACTTGGTTTAACTTGAATCTATACAAACAAGAAAAATCTGTAATCTATATACTAATACGTGAATCAAAAATTAAGCAAAAACTTTGTACCCCTTTTTACGAAAATTGCTCAGACGGAGGAGTATTAAATTTCGCACATTTATATAGTTTATATAGAGGAGTGCAGAATGAGAAATTTAAAAAAAATATGTGTAAAAAACACATTAAATCAACAAAAAAAAAACATACACACATTACCATGTATTTGACACACACGCATATATACTCTTTTGTTTATTGTTAAAGTCAAATTAACAGAGTAGCCTTGGCGAAATCTGTGATTATAGAAGTAATAATGTTCGAACTTATAATTTAAATTAATTATGGTCGGATTTCAACCACTAGTATATTAAATTATGCGACAAACTAATGCCATTGAAACTGAAAGGCCAGACATATAAATCTGTCATATGACCGGTCATGTTATACGTGTCCGAATGTTGGGCCACTAAAGTTACAGTACCTACATAAACGTCTCCACTCAGCTGAGGTGAGAATGTTGAAATGGATGTACGGTGTTACGTAATGGATAAGGTGAGATATCAGTACATAAGGGGATCTTTGAAAGTTGCATCCGTGACTGAAAATTTGGGAGGAGGAAGATTAAGGTGGTATGGATATAATAGTAATGAGTTGGGATGAAAATCACGTGACATAAGAATGTTAAACTGCAAGATTGATAGGTTGGTTTAGATGTAAATTACACCAGAAAAGAGATGAATGGATCGTGTAAAGGAGATATATGTATATATATATAGACATATATATATATATATATATATATATATATATATATATATATATATATATATATGTAGTTCGTGCCTACCCCGCAAGGGAACTGAGCGTGCATGACAAGAGTTATGAATGTCAAAGGCGTGAAGTTATGTATGTATGTATGTATGTATAAATATATATATATGTAAGTATCTATGTTTATTATTTAATTCTGAACAATTATTTTGAGTCATGGTAACCTTATTATCTCTTGTTCATGCTTCAGTTCATATTCTTGATGCATGCATATTTCGTTCTTTTTTGTATACTGTTATGTATGTATATCTATCTCTATCCCTCCAACTATGGTTCACGAAGATATCGCCGTTGTGTCGTCGGATTTCGTTTGCGGTGTTAAAACAAACAGACATGTAAGAAATAATGGATTTTTGGCGAGTGCAGTGAGTTGGTGAAGTTAAACGTGACACGTGAATTAAAAGCGGCAGCCGCCCAAAGAATTACTGAATTTGGTGAAAGTGATTGGTTAAGCTGATTTAGAGATATGTGCAAGATATATACTCGGTGCATTTTGCAATTTTCTTGTAGTTTTTTTATGTTTTACTTGGCTTCGTCTTCAATATGTTGTAGAAAATATTTATTTTCTGCTTTTTAGTTCGAAGTTGTTAAAAAATAATTTCTAAAAATTGTACTAGTGGCACGCATATTGTCGCGTATACAAGTTTGCCTTTCGGTAAATGTAGGCACACTTCAATAAGTATTGCTTTCAATATCCTTGTGGGATCACCTCAGTAGTATGAATGCTCTTTCGAATAAAAATAAATTTGAAAATCGATGTTCAATTGACGGAGAAATCGCGTAACAAACAAAAAAAAATGTATACAGTCGAATTAAGTACACCCTCCTTTTAGAAGTTGGTTTTAAAATAGCGACAAACTGTGACACAGCGGTTAACCTTTTTTGGTGCCGCTTTTGCAATCCACTAACAAACATATTGCTATTGTCTCATGGAAACGCGAACGAAGTTTCGCTGGCACATGGAATCAATAACTTCGTTTTGTGTTTTAATAATCCATATTTTTTTGATAAGGTACCTTGTGTTTGTTAAAATTAATGAGCATCAGTTTCAAGAGTACTTGGTGCTCTCTGGGAAGACCTAAATCAAAGGGCCATCACTTCAAGGGCTACTTGAAAAATGCCAAATATACAATTAAAAATGCCACCTAATTGTAACAACAACAATTTTACTATTAAAGCCCCGTGTGCTTTATTAAAGTGGAAAGAAAGTGGTTTTATGACGTCTTATGGCGGCGTGAACAAAGAGATTAGCGCGAACAATAGATCACTCAAATTCAAAGGGTTAATAAGACACCTGCAAAGAATTTGTATTGGCTTGCAACAATACTTACGGGCGCAGTGTAATCGGGCGAGGAGAATCAAACCACGGTGTTCATATAATCTCTAATACGTAACCAAATGCCCAAATATAATATTGCATATGGTTAACAGATTTTCGTCTCAAAAATTATTGGTGACGCGCTTTGGTCTCGAAGTGTTCTGTCATAAGTTTTATCAATGTACTCTATAATTTTTATCCAATATGTTTTATCTATGGTTCTCTCTATAATATAGTATAACGGACACTAGCGCCCGGCGTTATGTCAGAGTGACATTGACAACTGAAAGCTTGGAAGCGTGCTGGGCCCAAAACCTTATAAAGACATGGGCACGCAGCGGAAGCAAACAACAACAACGATTGAATTACACACACACACACACACACACACACACACACACGCACGCACGCACGCACGCACTCACGCAGGCACGCACGCACGCACATATATTTATGTGGAATACATTTAAAAAACAATAAAACATCACTGACCAGCACATATAAAAGACAAATCTAACATACATTCTCACACTAAAAAGAATAACAAGTAACCCGATTATCGTCCAGAAATTTCGTTATTTATAGAATTATTATCAAAATGTCTTCACTTATAATATTAGTATAGACTAGTGTAGATATGAAATAAATAATATTATTCAATATATAATTTATTCAAAAGCAAAGTTAAAAGAAACACAAATTATATAATAACAGCTCTTGAGTTTCCCAATGCTGGGTTCATCTGGCCTGCCCAGCTTTAGGTAGACAGACACTTGCCCAAGGCTGAGTGATATGTTATCTTGATCCAGCGTCGGCGTAACTACGTTCTAAGTCTCAGGCTCTTCCTTCCATAAGCGCGGGGCACATGGGAGGAGGGTGGTTTTAGTGCAGTATTGAGTCTTCGAGTCTCCACACAAGCCGGCGATTTGACTCTGGTGCGCCCATTCGTGGGTGACACTTCTCATCGCTTTGGTCTAGTCTTTAGTAAAGGACTCGGTAGTGTGCGAAACGCATTTCCTTCGCCTCAAAAAAAATGATTGATGTACAGATTACATCATGATGTTTCCTTCACCGTCTGCTTAAGATAATTGTAACAATACACACATTACATCAGAAATCTGGTAAAGTTTTTTTCATAGCTGGACTACAGCAGACAGGCTGTCGGCCCACCTTATGGTAAACGGTTACCGTCGCCTATGGACGTTTGCGATACCAGATATCACCAACGCGTTGCGGGCCTAGCAGAAATTTTATGACATACTTATGATTATATTATATTCACTCCGGCTAACGTAAAAATAAACTACAAACTATACTATATAAAAACTAAAACTAAATAAAAAAGGGAAAAATACACAAAGATAAGTTATTGGTCCCAAACCACTGTCACTTATCGGGAACGTTCCCAAAATCTTTGAGGAAAATAGACGCCAGCCTTCTGGTCGCGTGTGACGACTACCATACGTTTGACGACGTCACGATAGACCTTTAGAGCGTTGATTACCTTACAATTACAGTTACCATACCTTAACCTTGGAGTAGAAAATAACATTAGCAATGTTATATATTATATATATATATTGATATTAAGTATATATCTATATATATCATATATATAAAAGAAACAAAAAAACGTTATTTGAAGAAATAGCGACGTAATTACATTCTTTATAGACACTCACACACAAACACACACACACACACACACACACACACACACACACACACACACACACACATATATATATACAATTCTCGCGTCACAGTGTTTGTAACAAAACTCCTCTGAAACGGCTTGACCTGTTTTGTTGTTTTATATGTTCAAGTTTGTCCCGGAATGGTTTAAATTAATGATTGGATCCAGTAGGTGGCCTCGCGATACTCCTCCTAAACAGTGGGCCTGATTTTATAGCCATTATTATCTCAAGTTATTTCTGGGGTTGCTTGAAAGAGACTGCTTTTTAGCAATAAAACCTACATAATTAGATATAGTTATATTCTGTAAGTTTATTTTTGTATTGGTGTATCATAAAGTATTATCTATATATCTTTCTATATGATTTCAACACCATATCGGAACGCCGCGTTGTGGGAAAATCTCACCTGTGAGTTCATTCCAAATCCCCATAGTGCGCAAGAGAAACGTTCTAGAGAAACGTTGCGTACATAAACGAAGTGGCAAATGGTGTTTTACGATCAGATTTTGAAACCAAGCCATTTGAAACAACACTGAAATCCCTCTTATGGCCGGCTCCTATATCTTACTATTTATCAATTTGCCTTACTACCGGTTGAATTTTAACATTACTTGTATGGAGCTTATTTCAAATTGTAACCAGATAGTAAGGCTAATGAATTTTTGATTAAATATAGGAATGGGCCAATAGACAAGCTTGGCAGATACCGTTCTTCCCCCCTTAATAATACAAGTTTGTCAAAGGCATCCTAGCAGCCACGACATAGAATTTTATTTTATGTGGGTGCCATAGTTAACCGAACAATTTTAGTTATAAAATGTTAATAAATAAGGTTAATAATTACTACTGATAATGTTAATTTTTTGGAAATAAATTGAATTTTATTGGATAGAAAAATATGGAGAAGCCCGACTCCAACAGTTGACGTTTAAGAGAGAGAGAGATAACACTTTATTGCACACCAAAATATACAATTACAAAAACAGATCATATTTACAATATTTTCTAGGCTATACAATATATAGGCGGTCTTATCGCTCAAAGCGATCTCTTTCAGGCAACCTAATTGAACGAAATTTGAATCAGGCGATGCAGGTGGTGCAGGAAAAAGGCAATAGATGCATAAATACTCAAACTAATTTAAGAAATTAATATACAATACATTTAAGGGCGAATATTATAGTATTTTTTATTTTTAATATATTTATACTTAATTTCATTCATATAGACATTATAAAGGCCGACAATTAAGTGGATACCAAGTTGACAGAACGTAATAGGAAAATCGAAGTGTTTGCTATGAATTAATAATTTCATTCCGCCATTGGTCCACGTAAACCGATAACTTGTTGTACTCTAATATTCAATTTATCATTAATTGGATCGAATGCGATGAATAAAAAAGCGAAAGAAAATACTAGAAAAACGCCTGAATGAAAACTTTTTGTTACAATTAATAATATATAAAACGTATACTATTTGTCTTTAAGTAAAATGGGATAGTTTCCGGGATAAAAGGATATTTGTCTCTCTGTTTGTTATCCTTTTACGGAAAGACTTTTGGACCGATTTGGCTGATACTCGGTACATATGTAATTTGAATACCGAGGGTGGACATGGGATATTTTTCATCCCGGATAATGGGATAGATTTTGGGATAGATTTATGTAAAGATTATCCCAAAAGTGGGACATGCTTTGGTTGGTTTTGTGATTTGCCATTTTCATCATTTTGGTTATTTTGTCCTTTTTGCCCTTTTGCCCTTTTGCCCTTTTCACCTTTTGCCCTTTTGCCCCTTTGCCCTTTTGCCCTTTTGCCATTTTGCCCTTTTGCACTTTTGCCCTTGGGCCCGTTTGCCCTTTTGCCCTTTTGCTCTTTTGCCCTTTTGCCCTTTTGCTTTTTTGCCCTTTTACCATTTTGCCCTTTTGCCATTTTGCCCTTTTGCTTTTTTGCCCTTTTACCATTTTGCCCTTTTGCCCTTTTGCCCTTTTGCCATTTTGCCCTTTTGCCCTTTTACCATTTTGCCCTTTTGCCCTTTTGCCATTTTGCCCTTTTGCCCTTTTGCTTTTTTGCCCTTTTACCATTTTGCCCTTTTGCCCTTTTGCCCTTTTGCCCTTTTGCTTTTTTGCCCTTTTACCATTTTGCCCTTTTGCCCTTTTGCCCTTTTGCCATTTTGCCCTTTTGCCCTTTTGCCCTTTTGCCTTTTTGCCATTTTGCCATTTTGCCCTTTTGCCATTTTGCCCTTTTACCATTTTGCCCTTTTGCCCTTTTACCATTTTGCCCTTTTGCCATTTTGCCCTTTTGCTTTTTTGCCCTTTTACCATTTTGCCCTTTTGCCCTTTTGCCCTTTTGCCCTTTTGCCCTTTTGCCCTTTTGCCCTTTTGCCCTTTTGCCCTTTTGCCCTTTTGCCCTTTTGCCCTTTTGCCCTTTTGCCCTTTTGCCCTTTTGCCCTTTTGCCCTTTTGCCCTTTTGCCCTTTTGCCCTTTTGCCCTTTTGCCCTTTTGCCCTTTTGCCCTTTTGCCCTTTTGCTCTTTTGCTCTTTTGCTCTTCGACTCTTTTTTGTCCTTTTTGTCCATGTTGCTCTTTTTGTCCTTTTTGCTGATGTTGTCCCTTTTGTCATTTTTGTAGTTTTCATTGACGGGGGATATAGATAAATAAAACTAGGACTGTTTGTAATAGAGGATGAAAGTTTGGATGAGACCAATCATTTCTCAAGTTCATAGATATAAAAATGCATCGTCTATAAAAATGCGATAGTAACTCGATATGTCTTTCTGTTAAGTTTTCGGAAAACACTGGGAATACTGGATCGTTTTTATTTTAATTTTGTTTAAATGTAGTTTTAATGCCGAAAATGGACATATATACTCATGCCAAGAGATCGGCATGAGAATATATCAAGCATCGAGTTTGCGATATAAAATGAAGTGAATTTTTCGGGGGCAAATGGCACTAACATAAAAATGGTGTACATGGTGGTAGGGAATTTGCCAGACTGGATGGCTACCACCCCTGGTCTAAAGTATGTCGCCATAACTACCTTGAGTTGTGTTCCGGCATTAGTGACCAGGTTGCAGTATCCCTTAAGAGAGCAGCAGCGCATTTGTAGCAACTTTGGCGTTGCAAATGTCCATAGGCGATGGTAACTGTTTTCCATCAAGTGGGCCGTCTGCCTGTCTGCTGATCTCCTGCAATAAAAAAAATCGTCAGATTAGTTAAAATTGTCTTTTAAGCTAGGTTGCCTGGAAGAGATCGCTTTTAGCAATAATATATAAAATGATGAAAAGATTGGGGAATAAGGCCCACAGCTATGGGCCTTATTCTCCCATCTTTCTTTTTCAAGGCACATAGATTGGCACCTTAAAGGATCATAGTGATTTGGTTCGGTACCTTACCGGCAAGGATAAAATTAATTAATGAGTATGCATTGTTTGCTACAACTCCATTAATTCTTCAAAAAGTGATTCTGTAACATATTTCTGTACAAAACTTATTAAAAAAAAGAATTTGAGATATAAATAGAATATGAAATATAAAGAAAAACAATATTTAGCTAGACGTGTTGCTGGGGAGTTTCTTGCCGCTTCTTCTCCTTTACAGCATCAACACGTTGCGAAGCGGTGTACATAGAATAGGAAGTAAAAAAATCAATTTTTACTTAGATGTATGACCTTCAAAAAGTGTTCTCCAGTGGAACTTATTTTGAATAAAAACTTTTGAATTTGAATTTAATGCCATCAAGTCCCTCAAGAGCGTCTCACCAGCTTTTACCACAGCCTCCAGCTGTTAAACCTTTGAGATGCTGGGGCGTTAGATTATCTAGGCCCCCGGCAGAGCCACTACAGAAAGACGCGACGGCATTCCTGACATCTTACATGGTGACAACTGACAGTCAATGCGGTCTCGAAATTCGGTGGATCTGGTAGTACGGTAGCTGGTGGGGAAGTTGGATGTTTGTCATGCAAAATGAAAATCACAAAATAACTATGCATTTTGTTTTTGTCATTGTTTATTTTGGTAAACAATAAAGTGTTATCTAATCTAATCTTATCTTATATGTAAATTAAATTATAAAAAAACAATTGTTTTTTACAGCAGACCCTAAAAATAAATTTATTAAAACGGCCTCTAACACAGAGATATAAATGCTGGAGTCAATATGTAACGATATTTACGTTGCTGTTCAGGTATTTAATGCTTTGCAGTAACCGTTTCGTCATCAATCGGTGACTGCGGCAAATAGAACTTTTTGAACCACCGAGTGTTTCCGAAAATAGTATTTTTTAAAAGTTGTTGTTGAAATCGCCATTTGAAAAAGACAATTCAATTAAAATTATTTCACCTTTACCTAATAGTCTTATGCGACTAGAGCTGTGTAATAATAATACTAAAGGTTTAGTTGTATTACATTTTCTTTAAATAAATAGTTCGTGAATTACTTTATTATAATTGCTTTTCTTTATTTCACTTTGAGTCAAATAAGTTAATAAAGTCATAATTAAGATAACTTAGTCGCAAAGACACTAGCGTCTTACTTTGATAAAAAAAGTTTCAAATGTTAGCTGGAGATCATATGCCTACTGCTTGGACAGTTTTCTAGCATAATGTGCATATTGTTAGAATTACCACTTGCTGATGACGAAAAAAACCTGATGAGGAATTCTGCCCGTGGAGATTACCTTACCTTACCTTATCAGTAAAATATTTAAGTATTATAATTATATATATATATATATATATATATATATATATATATATATATATATATAATGTTTTTCTTCTAAGTATTTATATATATTTCTAAAGTCAGATAGATGTCTTACGTGATGAAAAAGCTAGTATACCTCGGGTAAAGTTTTAACGTTGTCAAATGAGGTGATGCGGCCAGTATTTGGGAATGTTACCAAGTTACAGTGGTCGGGCACTTGATTTTCTACATTAATTTTAATTTGTATATATAGCTTACAATTAGTGTTTAATTTATTTTTGTGTATGCTTATATTTTAATCACATTCCTCCTTACCTTAAGGAATGTTTTACCTTCCTTCATAAATCACACACCTTCGATATGTACTTTTCTAATAACCTCTTCTTAAAGGTACCTGGACATTCTTTAACATTTTACTCCAAATCCTTCGCTGTGTAGACTGTTTCTTTGGAACTGTTTGCCCGTAGATGTCGGAAAACATTAATTACTTGCCATATTTAACAAATCTGTCAAAAACCATTACCTTAATTTATAATAAAGTAATATATATTATTCTATTCTTCTTAACTTTATTTGTTACTGTTCAAATTGTGCTGTTCTTACTTTATTTTTATTTTGTAAAAATTAGTTAGATGTAGACAGAAAATGTTAAATATATCTTGTAAGTCAGGTTGCCTGGAAGAGATCACTTGAAGGGATAAGGCCGCCTTTTGATTTTCAGTACAAGTATTGTGATTTTCCATTTTGGAATTGTATATTTTTGTGAACAATAAAGTGTAATCTACCTATCATTAAATAGTGTAATGACATACGTTTACACTCTTTTCAACAGTATCTAATCTACACTCGTTACCGTAAACAGATCTTACAAGGAATATTAAAATGCTCGTTTCCTTTCAAGAGACAGGTATTAAATTCCTCGTTCGTTGTACGTTGTCCTCGTTGTACGTGAGACGAGGATCCTTCTGCCAATTTGTGCTTTTAGAAAAAAAACGCCCTTTGGATCTAATGCCATTATGGTACCGGTAAGAAAGGAAATTCTTTTGGCTTACTTTTCGATAGGGACGTTTTAATTAACAAACAGTTAAGCAACAACTTTATTGACAATATAATGATGATATCTGTATAATTTGGTACTTGACAGTCAATATAAATACTTTTTATTATCATAAAAACGTCACTGCCTCCTTGAATTCATATTAACAGCAATGTGACGTCATAATTCAATCAAGTCAAATATTTTATTAATTATTCTTTAAACATTAATTAAAAATACGAATAGTATGAAATGTTTAAATAAATCATAATCTTGTATTAATACTAGCAGCCCCGACAGACGTTGTCCTGCCTTTAAAAAATAAAATTCTAGAACCCGATCCCAGAGTCACGTAGCGGTTCTAATTGCGAATCTAAACCATCTGGGTACCCACTCAAACACACAAAAACAAAATCACCAAAATCGCTCCAGGTGATTAGGAGGATTCCAGAACCCGATCTCAGCGCCACCTACCGGTTCTAATTGTGAATCTAAAAGAGCAATATAATTTTATTTTATTTTAAGTCATGACAAAATAATATTAAAAATCTTGCCAAAAAATTAAAGTTGATAATTAACAAATAAAAAATAGGAGTTGATCGTAGAGGGATGAAAATTTAGGGTTGTATGTATTTTTAATGCTATATCCTAAAAAAAATTAAAATTTATAAAAAAAAATATATTTTTTTTGGCGTGGACACCCCTTATCACTTAGCGGTTTGAAAAATAGATAGTAGCCGATTCTCAGACTTACTGAATATGCATAAAAATTTCATAAGAATCGGTGAAGCCGTTTCGGAGGAGTATGGGAATGAACATTGTGACACGAGAATTTTATATATAAGATATAAATCTGAAGAGTTTGTTTGCGTGAACGCGCTAATCTCAGGAATTACTGGTCTGATTTGAAAAATTCCTAAGACCAATAGGAGCGAAGCACCAATGAAGAATGTTTCAAAATCAGGTTTTTTTACTTACTTTTTTTTAACTATTCCACGCGGACGAAGTCGCGGGCAAAAGCTAGTAAATCATATAAGCGATGAGATGGCCATTCCAGCAAAGATATTGCACAAAAATATTGTAAGTGTAATATAAATATCCAATTTGTTTTTCCACTTGTCCATTGAAGTTTCACTTCTACTATGTGTCCCAGCAAAAATTATGATTTGGTTAGGTTAGGTACATTTTAATGAATGCATTTTTTATTTAAACATATTTTATTTTAACAAACGAAAAAACTGAATCTGATCCGGAACCAAAATAAACATCCAGTCTACTCTAAAATTATGCCGCCTCTCACCACGGCCGTAACGCGTTTTCGTGACAGAAAAAATCCTAATAGCCCCCGTTTATATAGACGTTTCACTTCAAAAAATAAAAATTAACACATCTTTTTGGAAAAGTTAAGTGAATACATTGAGTACCTACTTTTTAAATCTTGCAGCCACAAACATAATGGTAGTTCTATTTTTCTATATAAGGATAGATTACATTATTTTGTAATGCAGCGTAAGTAAGTAATGGATATATGAAGGAGACAGGATTATATGATGACGAGGGTGTCACATCTTCCTCTTTCTTACATCTTCAGCGAATATGTCAACTCTGTTATTGTAATGCGTGAAATTGTTAAAATCTGCAGGTTTGGTATTTAATGTCTGTTGAAAGATCACAAACTTTATTATGATTTGGCTTCATCTGGGATAATGATATGCCGTTTTATGCAGATATGAGGATAGATTTAATGTATTACTTGAGATACGACATTGTTAATGACGTTAAATATTGACAAATAACATATATATATAGACTAATGTGGCTATACGTTAACACTTGAAATCTTCAATACTAACGCAGATATATCTCCAACGTTAGAAGTGCAAGTGTAATCACAATTTTTATAAAAATAACCATATGGTTAGGTATATACCTAGCACAATTCCAAACTCTAAAACAGGAGATCGTAATACCATAAAACGCATAACGTCAGTCGGTGGGAGATTTACATTCCGAATATATACTTAATAACATCTTGATCGCACTTGAAAGTCAACTAACTCTGTCTCAACGGGCCGTCCTTATATATTTGCAAAATAGACATTGACCCCCCAATATGCACAGAACATTAATTGCAATTTTGAAATTTGTAAGCTTAGACCAAAATAACATGGCTTCTAAGAACGTGCAGCGAAAATTGAACAATAGAAACGGCTTAACCTTTTTTTTTTTTTTGAGGCGAGGAAAAATGTTTAACCGATTTACGCACAAACTGGGTCGTTGCTAGGGGAACGACACGCGTCGGTCGGCGGCGATAACTCTGAAGCAATAGTATGCTCTTGGCAGTGCTCCGTCCGCGATCGACGTCACAGAATAGTGTGGAAGACTGCGAGCGTTGCTGAACGAGCGAGCAACCCCAATACCCACTAAAAACCCCCTCCTCCCTGTCGACCCTGCGCTTTTGTTTGGGTTGGACAGGCTGAGATTTAGAACATATTTATGCCCAGCCGATCCAGCGCAATAAAGTGCCTGGAGTGTGCCCTGGGAGAACACACCCCACTTCGTTGTGCGGGGGTAGAAGGTCCTTTGCTCTCCTAGCAAGCTAAAGGCCCCCCGCGGTAAACGGAACCTAACTCAGGGAGGGAAGTAATGCGCGTACCTGCCTCTCCGGGTGCCAGCTGAAGGCCGGCGACCTCGAGAAGACGCATTAGCACGCGCTGCAGGACTTCTCTCCCTATCGCGTTCTGCGGCCTCCTTGAGTGACATTACTGTCTCGCAAAAAGTAACCGCAGCCCCCCAACTGAAACGGCTTAACCTTACTCGAACACCGGCCATAAACATAAAGGGATTGGGGATTGACAGCTGTTGGTTACATTTCAATACTTAGAACATTAACAAACAAGTGGCATTGACCATTTAAGACAACTATTAATAGAACTATTGATCGTGTACTAGCAGAAGGTGATGTCAGGAGCCTTAAGAACAGACGAGCGTGCATGACAAGAGTTATGAATGTCAAAGAAGCAAGTGAGGTGTGTAAGAATAAGCCTAAATGTCGCTCTGTTCTTCGTGCCTACCCCGTAAGGGAACTGGCGTGAAGTTATGTATGTATGTATTAATAGAAATTTATCAGTGCAAGTACGGAGAAAGAATACAATTTCCTGCGACTTGGCGGCCTGTCGTTAGAGGCGACTAAACAACCCACAGCCAGGTAGTAGGGTATTTGCTCGACTGGATGGCGACCACCGCTCGTCTAGAGTATGCCGCCATAACAACCTTGTGTTGTGTTCCGGCATTAGTGACCAGGTTCCAGTCTCCTTTAAGAGAGCAGCAGCGCATTTGTAGCACTTTTGGTGTTGCAAATGTCCATAGGCGATGGTAACCACTTTCCATCAAGTGGGCCGTCTGCTTGTCTGCTGAACTCCTACAATAAAAAAAAAATACAGATAGTTTAAACACTAAGATAATTTAAACACGTGTCCACAAAAGGATTGTCAATTTTCCGAATACGCCATTGCAACAATTTGATATGAATTTTAATTAAGTTTTTGATTTTTTATTTATTGCATAAGTTCAGAAGATAGACGGCTCTCCTGATGGTAAGCCGTTACTATCTTCTATGGATATTTGTAACGCCAAAGGTGCTACCAATATGCTGCCCCTCTGTAAAGGGAGACCGGAACCTAGCCACTAGTGCCAGAACATAACTCAAGGTTGTTATGGTGGCATACTCTAGATCTTTAAAATTAAAAATGTAATTTAAGACGAATGTGACAGAATCATAATGTTCTCCATTGAGATGGTGATTAAGTTTTTCATTAGAGCACAAAATTAACTGCCATATCTTGGGGCACCCCGCCTCCCAGTTTAATGAAGATGTTTTAGTTGTTTTTGGTCTAAAGCATAAGGATTTATAAATTGTGAACAATAACGTATTTTCTACTTACAATAATAACAACTGCTGGGCCTTTCGTTTTTAGGGGAATTCAAATTCAAAGTTTTTTATTCAAAATAAATTGCACTAGAGAACACTTTTTGAAGGTCATACACATAGGTTAAAATTTTATTTTACTTCTTATTCTGTTAAGGAGAAGAAGCGGCAAGAAACTCCACAAGAATATGCCTAGCTAAAAATTGTTTTTCTTAATATTTAAAGATAAAAAAGAAAGAAAAAAAGATAAAAATAGTTTTTATTTATATTAAAAACAAAATCAATTTTTAGCTAAACATGTTGCTGGGGAGTTTCTTGCCGCTTCTTCTCCTTAACAGCAATAACACGTTGCGAAGCGGTGCCTATACATACTTCTGTATAAAACTTATAACAAAAAGAACTTGAGATATAAATAGAATAAGACAGAGACACAATGAAAGGAAAGAAAAATATTATTATATTATAGTTATAATAAGGACATGACGTACTAAAATTTTATATGGAACGGATAGTGTTCCCGCCACGCTTGTTCAAAGCTGCTTGGCAGATTTGACACATCGGTTATATTGATGTGCAAGTTTCATCACGATGTTTTCGTTCACGAGAATACAAATCAAGTAAGGGACTTTTTAACATCTTACACAACGCTGTAGCCTCCTCCTAAATTATGAAGTATGGAGTGAGAGTATGGCAAGTTGTGACATGAAAAAATTTACGACTCAGATACTGTATTTATTATTATTTAGTCATTAATTGAAATATTTTTTTTGTCATGTTATTTCAAGGGTCGCTCTTTTTTAAGAATCATGTTCTAGAATTTATTGTAAAATGTATCAGCTACCCAATTACGTGTGAGCAGGGCCGTACCTTGAAACTAGAACTACATTGGACACATGTCGGCCACATACGCCGTTCTGGGCACGTCACACATCTGATATAGTGACCAGTTGTATAGAGCTATATTACATCTAGTCCATGCGATGCCACGTTACGTACGCGACGCTTATCTAGTCACCCCGGATTTTCGCCGGATGGCAGCGTTATGTCCCAGACGTCGGACACGTCGAGTCGAATTTGCTGCAACTACCATGAAATGCACGACATAAGCCACGTAGTTTAGTGTACATGCCAACCTTTCACGCCTAAAGACGTCTCAGACGTGTGCCTCGGTTTAAAGTAGTTCTTGCTAGAAAGTTTCATCAAGTCGTCTCTCGTCCCTTATACCACACATAATCCTTTCCAACAGCGCTCAACTGTCAAAACGTCTTACGCGTACAGTAATCTAGCCAAAACTCATATAAGTGATTACAGCCGGATATGACCAGTTTAAGAAGGCCTCTCCTATATGACTGACTTAGCAATCTTGCGCTGCGAATGATAGGGAATTAATGTGTTATGAGAGGTCATGCCCGTTTGGTTATTAAGGATTTTATTACAATTGGTATTATGGAATCGTGAAGGAGATTAAAAGCTTTCAACATATGAATAACTATGTTTAATAGCTGAGATTTTCATGTCTGTATAATAATATCAGCCAATAAAACCACCGGTGGGATTTTAACAAATATAGGTACAACATGGGCATTCAGATCGCAAATGCGAATAATAATACTAGGTGTTCAACTATGTAACTCAAGGTTTACAAAATCTGTGTACAGGAGCATGTGAAACTAAAAAATAAGTTTTTGAGTCATGTTTACGACATCATTACAGGTGATGAGTCCTGGATTTATCAATACGATCCAGAAACGAAGCGTCAATCGACAGTTTGGGTATTTAAAAACGAATCAACGCCTACTAAAGTGAAGCGACCTAGAAGCGGGGGTAAGATTATGATCGCGAGTTTTTTCAATTTGACTGGCTACTTGGTGTCAATTCCTTTACGGAACCAAAGAAGTATCAACACAGAATGGTATACTAGCAAATGCTTGGCAGAAGTTTTCTCTGTTGTGAGCAACAAGCGACCAAACACAGGGCTCCGTGGGCTATTGCTCCACCACGACTACGTGCCCGCCATACCGCGCTCAAAACGAGGGACTTCCCGGACAGCCCGCCGGTCAAACTCCTGGGTCACCCTCCTTACAGCCCTGACCTAGCACTGTGTGACTTCTCTTTATTCCCGAAAATAAAAAATCAGCTCAAAGGGATACAATTTTCGTCGCGGGAATATGCGCTGTCAGCATTCGAGCAAGCTGTAAACGAGGTGTCTGCGGCGTACTGAAAGTGTGTTTCGAAAATTGGTTCAAACGCTTGAAACTTTGTATAGAGGCTGATGGAGAGTACTTTGAAAAGATTTAATAAAAAAATATTTACCTATACAACATTTTTTTATTTTCGCAAAACTTTCTGGGTGTCCCACGTATTTATCATTATATAGCTACGTGTATATATCACAATTTTGACGAAAAAAGTAATGTCACCAGAACTCGCTAAATTAACTACATCTTGTAGCGGCCAGCAGGCTGCCTCAGCGATATAATCGTGGCAAGCCGCCTCCACGTTATTCGCCGGCCGCGCCGCACTTACGTCGCTCCTCTTCCTCCGACAGCTAAATGCTGTCGCCAGTCTGTCTCGGTCAGCGCGCGAGAGTAGTCTTGTCGCGGTTACTTTGAATGCGGTAGGACTTTTACGCGCAGCAGCTGTTGTACCTTTTTTTTTCAAATATAAAATGTGCTGCAAAAAGTATAGTTTCATTACACAAACCGGCAACCATACACCACAATCTTTAGTAGTATTCGCGTTTCAGTCTCTTAATACATCTTTGGTATACCTTTGTTAAATTATATCCTTAGATTTACAATCGGTAAACTTCTAATCAGATTTTAGTTCAAACTGGCAACTGGTCCCGCAAACTTTGAACAGATTAAACTTCGCGCCACAGGTAGGCATTTGTTAAAAGTTTGAGAAACCTTCGGGCTATAAATTTGGATACCTAGACGGTGATATTGCTTGGAGTTACGTAACAAGTTTTGGGTCCTTTATTATATGGCATTAGTTTCCAGTAGGGGAATTAAAGTTTTTTTGGTATTAACTTATTAACTCTTTTAGCTTATTGCTGGAGTATAGAAGATAGACTGACAGACCATCTGATGGAAAAGAAAGAAAGAAAAACCATTTATTCGGTTTTTAAAACACATAGTGTGACACATTGATGATTATTAATAAAATGAGTATTGTACTAACGGTTTTATTCATAGAGAGTTCAACAACTCAGAAGGGTTTATGGTAGTAAAAGAACAGCCACATAATCAGAGAATCTTACGGTTTTACTTACTACATACCGACTCTTCACACTCTACAAGCATTTTAGAACACCTCGCCATCCCTCCAACAATTGTACAGTATATCAAACTTAGCAATTGGCACAACCGATAGCGGATTGAAGTCATTGATAAACTATTTTAATTAAAGGGTTATGAATGAAAAGAATTGAATACATTATTACTTGGAAATTTTAGACAATATTTTATACAAGACTTTATTTACAATATTATACTTGAAGTTTTACATGTAATAAAATAAACCGAACACAGCGCAAATCTATCGCGTCTGCCAACATGAAAATAACATGTAGTAAATACCGTCTATATACAATTGAGGGACCCTGAATTATAATCTACATAATTACCACATCATATTTTTGTTATGTAAAATGGAGGTAAATTATGGAGAACTACTCTTCACAAAACAGGCGCTAATCACAGAATAAATAAAAATATAACATTATTATTCAATTAAATGGCCGATCGTATAGTTTAGAAATAAAAGAGTACATAACAAAATTAACTATTAACTTTAAACAGGAACATGAAAAGAACAACTATGCTACTTAATAACTGTAACATTAGTTTGTACGCATCTTTAAGAACCATAAAGAAGCGGTCAAACTCACTCTAACTCTTTATGAATACGACCTTTAGTATATGGCAAAAAATAAGTCTTACGATGGTATCAAATAGGTGCAGTTCAGCAATTTCAAACAACGGACGCTTGACGCTGGTTTTCAACTGCATCTTGGAACGGACGGATATTGCATTTTTATTTATTTATATATATAGTATGAATAATAATAATTCATTTACATACATAGATATACATGTGTTACATAGAATTACTATAGACATAATAATAAGTACAGAATGGTTATCTATGGACATTTGCAACACCAAAGGTGCTACTATTGTGCTGCCGCTGACAGCTGTAGAATAGGGAAACTGGTCACTGATACCCGAATGCAACCCAAGGTTGTTATGGTAGCATGGTCTTGACCAATAGTAGTAGCTATCCAGACGGGCATACCGCCTACCTGCGAATAGTTTTTTTTTATTGTTTGAGTTCAGCAGACAGACGGTCCACCTAATGGAAAATAGTTACCATCGCCTATGGATATTTGTAAAACAATGTGCTGCCGTTTTCTAAAGGGAGAGTGGAATTTGGCGGCGTACTCTAGACCAGGGATAGTAGCCATCAAATCGGCCAAATACCCTACAGCCTGGGTGTGGGTTATTTTGTCGCGTCTTACAACAGGTCGCCAGGCCGTATCAATTAGTATTATTTCTTCGTTACTCCACAGATAACGTTACTACAATAACTGTATTACAACAAATACCTGTTTAGCTGAAAGGAGACGGACACGCTTTCATATAACCTTGGGCCCTGATTGTAAAAAGATGAGAGTGATTTTAAGACTTATTTTATTATGTTGTTTTTTTATTGTAGAGTTCAGCAGACAGGAAGACGGCCCACCTGATGGAAAGCGGTTACCATCGCCTATAGACATTTGTAACACCAAAGATGCTACAAATGCGATGTTGGTTTCTTAAAGAGAAACTGGAACCTGGCCACTGATGCCGGAACACAACTCAAGGTTGTTATGACGGCGTACTCTAGATCAGGGATGGTGCCATCCAGTCGGGCAAATACCCTCCCATCTGGCTTTAAGTTGTTTTGTCGCCTCTTGTTTGTATTTTGTATTGTATTTTTTTTTTCCGTTCCTGCACGGATAAAAATTATAATTCTAGGGGTTTAGCTATTTTGAATGAATTAAAAGTCTGGTGTAAGTGTTTTCGTATTAATAGTTAAAGTTCATTTACGTTAATCGATAATTTATTTTATTTATGACTCATATAAAATTTAGGACTCATTTTGTATTAGAAAAATATAACGCCCTTTAATGCTTCCCGTGATCAGAAGGCTGGTTCATATTTCGCCCAACGAATAAACATCGCCATACAGCGCGGCAATAGAGCCAGCCTTCTGGGCACCCTCCACCTAGCAGCGGTATTTTACACAATCTTTAATCATGTGTACTATTTATAACTCAGTTTCTTTTTAGTTTTTAATTACATTTTTAAGTTAGTTTTACTTTCCTACCATTATTTAGTTCCATGACAACAATAATAGATACACCCTACAGCTTGATAAGAAATAAACTTTTTTTAAAAGGTTTTTAAATACAAGCTTTTGAGACCCTGGATATCATGTACCAGCAGAGTACTAGCCAACACAAGTAGAACGAGCCCAAACACGACGGATCTATCTTGTTTAGTACAGGAGTTCCTGTGGCCACCTTCCGACTCTATCATCAGATCAGCTCCATGGTACTATATTATTGCATTTTCACGCGATATACATAATATGCTTGTAAAATTTCAGCTCAATCGGAAACCGGGAAGTTGGTCAAATTTAACTATCAAGATTCCACCCGAACATACAGACATCCATTGCAAATTAAATAAATGCTTTAAAAAAATAGCGCTTTTTGAAGTCATATCTCAACAGGTTAAATTTCTTAGGCCCAAAGTTCCCCTCTCCTTTTAGTAATTTCAATATACCAAAGCTATAGGATACACAAACTGCTTATGATTAATAATACGAGTAGGTGTATGTAGTATCTTTTTGATTTACGGCCGTCCTTCAAAACCTTAAAATTTACGACGCGCGTCAAAATGGTTTGCTTTAAATTTGCCATAGACGACGTTCTTGCACACGTTTTGGCTGTATTAAAAGGCTGATTTATATGTGGATTAGTTAAGTAGTTAGTTAATTCCAGAGTAAGCCCTTAACACCGTCTGGACAGACATCTATTTAAGCGACAATTTATTACTTAACTGCAAAATGTCTGTTCAAACGACCATAACAACTAACTAAATTAATTAATTACCTAAGTAATGGAAATATGAACTAGGTATGATAAGAATTTTTCGCAACTAAACTAACTACTAAAGGAGTGAAAGAAAAAAGTTTAATCTATATACTATACGTAAATAATACGTAAAGCAAAAACACAGCAAACACTTTGTACCCCCTTTTACGAAAATTGCGCAGACGGAGGAGTATGAAATTTCACACACTTTTAGTTTATATAGAAAAGGAGTGCAGAACGCTAAATTTTTTTTTGTAAATTATGCATAAAAATACAATAAATCTTTAAAAAAAAAACATTACACACACTACCATGTATTTGACACGCACACGCATATATACTCTTTTGTTTATTGTTAAAGTCAAATTAACAGTGTAGCCTTGGCGAAATTCACTAAGAAACCTTGTGTGTGAGACTGGTGTCCGAAATAGATTTATAAGAAATCTGTATGACAGGTCACCAGTGCTCCATTCCATGGCTACCAAAAATAAAACATTCTTAAGATTAACTTAAAATTAAGCTTCCACAGTTAATGTAAAAAATTAACTAATAAAATTAACACAGAAATAAAATGTTAGAATAAAAGATGAATGTATGAGTGTGTATGTGTGTGTGTGTGTGTGTGTGTGTGTGTGTGTGTGTGTGTGTGTGTGTGTGTGTGTGTGTGTGTGTGTGTGTGTGTGCGTGTGTGTGTGTGTGTATGCATGTGTGTGTGTGTGTGTGCGTGTGTGTGTGTGTGTGTGTGATGTGTGATGTGTATGTGTGCTTGTGCGTGTTAGTTTGCGTGTAGGCGTGGGTGGGTGAGGATATGTTCGGGTGTGTATGGGTGCGGATGTATGTAGATGTGAATTTATAGGTAAATTATTTTAGAAACTTCTAATTAATAACTCATTAATACTTTTGGTATTTTATATAAGTGGGTGGAGCTGATCTTCTGTCTCCTCATAGCTCAAGGTTTTAAGCCGTTTAGTGATTCTTTCTCTGCAGGCGTATTTCTGTAGAGGGTATACTTGTAGAATATTGTTTACTTTATTGTAAAGGTATGGTCCTAGAAAGGGAAAGAATCTTTGGACCAGACTCGTCTGGCAGGTTCTTAAGTTACAAATAGCAGTTTTTCTGCGCTTGTCACTTAATAGCTGTGAATCATATTACAACTGTGAATGTTTTTTGAGCAATGTAAGTAATATAAAGGTCTGTCTGACAGTTAAAACACCCCATTTTTCGTAAAGTTCGTTGGTAGGAAAACGGTAAGGAAAACTAACTTTTAAGATTGCCCTTTGAGCTCTCTCCACTTCGATAAGGTGGGTTTTCCCTGCACCCCCCCCCAACAAACAAGACAGTATTCAGTGATGCTTTGGCAAAGTGCAAAATAAACCATTTTTATTACTTTCTTGTCAGCAACGAATTTTAGGGACTTGAAAATGTAAATTAGTTTACGTAAACGAGGAACTAGAGAGTTAATATGAGGTTTAAAAGTGAGAGTAGAATCTAATATGATGCCAAGATATTTAATTGTCTCAGTTCTTTGGAGGAATGAGCAGTTACAATTTGAGATCGAGTTTTTACAGGAATGTGCAACAATAGATAAAGTAGGTGGAGGAAGGAGATTGAATTTTGAAGATCTGTGATTATAGAAGTAATAATGTTCAAACTTAAAACCAGTGAGTGTTATGCGATGTGAAACTACTTTAGTGCCTGTTCCTCTCCCATATACACCTTTCACAACATGAAGAAAGAGTTTTCAATGTAATATCAAAAGCGCGATATTGTAGTTTTCAATATAAATATTTTTAGGCCCGACCACATTCAAAGTATATCGTGTAACTAACCTTACAAAAATACCCAACATTTCCTGGAGTAATTTTTTATTTTTCGTCTCCAGTTTTCCTCAAGTAAATAAGGAAAGTGGCCTTTTTAACATTTTTATCTTATCATCGTTAGGGATGCCTTCAGCCGTAAATTGTGCCATGATTGCTCTAATCAATCATAGCAAATACACGGCTCTGGTGTTTTGAATGTTATTATTATTAAACTAGGATTTACCCGCGACTTCGTCCACGCTTGAATTGAAATTCCCGTGGGGTACACAAACACACACACAAAGATGCAAAGTATCGCAGCATTTGAAAAAATTGGAAGCTGTTGTTCTAGTGGGAACTATATCAGAATAAGCTAATTTTTTTGCAGTCGAACAACTTCAAACCGCTCCCAAGAAAATTCCCGTGTGATTCCCAAGATAAAAAGTAACACAGATTTTAAGTTCAAGAATTTGCTGTCGATCAGCGAAAACCACACCAAAATTGGCCTAATAGTTTTTGCGTGAGTCCCGAAAAAGAGACTAACAGACAAGAAATAATAAAAGAATTGTATCGTGTTATCCATATAGTTTATTTCAGTTGTTTTTAAATAGCTTTAATGTACAGGCACATGTTTAGAATTTTATAATATTATAGAAATATGTTACGACATTTTAGATGTAAGAAGCTAAGGTTTTATTTTGACGACTTTATGAACTGGCATGGAATTTAATTAGAGGAAATACGTATAAGAAAGTTGAAAATCTACACAGAAAATTATAACTTACATTTGTTTGGGTTTTATCGCATAATTCATTCTACATATTTTACATACGCCAAAACACTGAGAGATGATAATTTCAAAAACAGTCATTTATAATTAAGTTATACATACACACACATATATATATATATATATATATATATATATATATATATATATATATATATATATATATATATATATATACCTAGTATATGTAGTAGTTTTCACTTCAATAATGGCATTTATGTTGAAATTGTTGATAAAACACTAATAATAAGAACAGCCCACAAACGTCCCACTGCTGGACTCGGGCCTCTCACTATAGGAGAACGGACAATGTATCCACCACGCTTGTCCAAGGTGGCTTCGCAGGTTTGACACATCGGTTATCTCTATGTACAGGTTTCATCACGATTTTTCCTACACCGTTGGTAGTACATGGATATTGTAACAATATGCACATTAGCTTGAAAATCTGCTTAAGAAGTGCATGCGTTCTGGCTAGGTTCAAAGCCGCGCCCTTTGAGTTTGGGACACGTGCGCTAGTCATTACGCTACCACGATTATAATTACTTAAATTCTATTTATTACTAAATTTTTAAAACTTTATCTTAGCCATAAAAATTAAAGAATAAATACCGAGAGTACTTCCTATTATATATACACCTCCCCCCCCCCCCAATCTACCCTATCTCTTTTGACCCCACTCATAACTTCCAACCTTTTTTTTTTTTCAATGACGCAGGGGGAATGTCTTTTCTTGGGACACCATCCTCGGGCCTGGGGGGAAGGCTCGCCGAGGGATGTGTGGGACTCTTGATCGGCCGTATGCCCCCCATGACCTCCGAACGGAGGGCAGGGGGGAAGGTCGGCCGTCAAACTACCCACTAAACCTTACCTGCGCCCCTAGCATTCCCAATCCTAACTCCCTTAAAACCCAACCTTTTATTTCAAAATTCTTTCTTCTAGCTATAAGTACTCTTTATGTAGAATCAAAATCTGTTAATACATGAATCGTAGCTCTCCTCTAAATAGGTAAAAATTGTAGTAGCATAAGGAAAACTGTAATAATTATTTAAAAAAATATATATAGTGGTAAAACAGTGAGTGACAAAGTGCAGTGGCAGTGACTCTGATTTTATCACGTTAGAGACAACAGTGCTTCAAATAATAATAATATTCTAAATAACAACTACTCAATAAATTAAAATAACAAGGGTACAATAAACCCCGAATAATCCTATTCAAACATTATATCAGGTAAATTAAGTTTGATGGCCGTCCCATTAGGCATACGGGAAATTTAGTTTGCAAACAATTTCCATAACGAGAATTTGTTTACTTGTTGGAGTTCAGCCTGAAATGTTTTTCATGTGACAAACAAATGCCACTCAAGTTAAAAGGCCAAATATATAAATCTATATCAATAAAAAAAATTAGTGTTTTTATCGTCTTAGGGCCGATTTTGCAATCACTACAAAAAAGTAATAATAATAATAAACGCGCAGGGGGGTTGTGTTGCGAAGCCGAAGGTGAGACTCCGGGGGCCAAGGTAAGCAACCCCCACCCCCCCCGCCTCCGCCTCCATGCTTGCCTTAACCAGCTGGCACGGAGTGGAGATCGCTAGAGCTAAGACTCAAGCTCCAGGGTTGGAAGTGATAAATGGCGTAACGTCGGAAGTAGTTTCGGTGAACCTGCAGCCCACCTCTCGACACCTCTTAGCCACTCACACCTATGTTGCGCCTCTTGTCTAGTGTATTTTTTGGGGCCCATGCAGGGAGTGGCGAGTCACAGTTCGCCCATTTTTCCATGTTCCCCGAGCATTGCGACGGGCAGACGCCATATTCCCCAGATTCCCAGACACTAGCCGGGGCTTGTCCTTGCGTGCATTTTTATATGGTGTAGATAGGAATAATCGCCGGTCAGTGTTACGCCACATTTAGATTTTGTCAAAGGGCCACTACGTGTTGGCCTCCCCATGACCCCACGCAAGCCCTCCAAAAGTCCGGGGCATTTTTATGGCCCGTGGTCTTCAAAGACTTAGTAATAATAATTCATAGAATACATACATACATACATACATAACTTCACGCCAGTTCCCTTGCGGGGTAGGCACGAACAACAGAGTGCCATTTATGCTTATTCTTACACACCTCACTTGCCTCTTTGACATTCATAACTCTTGTCATGCAAGCTCGTCTGTTCTTAAGGCTCCTGACATCACCTTCTGCTAGTACACGATCAATTTGATCATGGAAGGTGTGTCGTGGCCTTCCACGACTTCTGCATCCATCCACTTTTGCATTGTATATCTGTTTAGTCATTCTTTCATCATGCATTCATAGAATAACCTATAATAAACAAGATCAATGTCAGTTGCATGAATAAAATCAGTCAGTTGAACGGTTTAATTTTTGATTTCACTTTGTGGAGATCCTATGACCACCTAATACTATACCCACTAAAACCTCTCATTATTCCATCCTTTGTCTTACGCCAGGCCCACGGTTATGCGGCCCTGCTACCTCCGGCGCGCTCTGGCAAGTGGTTAAAAACTACTACTATACCATAACTATAAGAGAAATAATTTAAAAATACATAATTGCAATAAGTGTGTTACCTTTTACAAACAAACATATCTTACAACCAAAATATCAAGGGCAAACAGATTAAGAAATACGCGTATACATACATAAATGTACATGAAATATTTTATTTACTACTGTATTTATTAATAACGCATTTTTTCGAAATACGTCCTAATCTAGTGCTATTTATATTTACGTTCTTTTCTAGGCGCGTATCATTCCTAGTCTTTTGTCCCATGATACTTAAAACAAGACAGTTCAGAACAAGAACTGTCATATAAACCGTGTTAAAATAGCAACTGCATAAATACTGTTGTCTCATTTTCTCTTATGACACATTTTGGTATGTAGAATAGAGCGACTCATGCTTTTATGACAAGTCATGAGCAGCGTTCGGTGCCCTCTAAGACCCGGCACCTGTGTGCGCTGCATATCCTCCACTATAGACAAAGCCGGCACTGTATTCTGAGATACATCCTTTGTTACGCCACAAATAGTGGTGTGACTAGCTTACTACATACTATGTGGATAACACTTGGCCGCCTTTATAGCACTATCACTTAAGTTTATACCTATATATTCAAACGCTGTTATAAACCTGAAATTGCATCATCTGAGATTTTATGAGATCATATACGGTGTCAAGCGCTGCTTGAAGATTTTATTGTCATATAAAATTTATTATTATAACCCATAAACGAGTAGTCCAGATAAGAGCGTTGTGATATTTGTATTAATGAACATTAAATTGTTTAAAGATGGCGTGTCCTTGTTCTAGTTTTTAATATATTGTATAGGTTCGCGTTTGACCGACTTTGCAGTTGATATCAGGTGAAAATAGAGTCTAAGCCTAACGGCGCACCTGCGGAACGTTCGGCAACGGAAAGTTCGACTAAATTCAAATTCATTTATTTATATAAACTTATTTGTAGGCCTTATATAATTATATCTAAAACTTATATAGTAGTTAAAATTAAGTCTACAAATTTTTTGGCGGCGGTTGCTGCACTAGACTAGGTCTGTATCGCGGCACCCAATTCGCTCACAATGTTTTTTAAATAACCTATGCCACGCCGCGTATACATTCACGCCGATCAATCAGCTGCCAAATTTGCCTACATATTAAAATGGAGGACGCTAACCTCCAAGATGTTCATGTGAGACTTGAAGACGTCTAAATTATATTTTTGAGGAGAAACAGCCGAAAGTAAAGAATTCTACTCCTCATCGGTACGTATTTTAAAAGTGGAAGCATAGCGCTGCGCTCGCTTGGTTAGTATTTCCAACATAAGGTGGGGTGAGCTCGTACGGTTATTTGTCCGGGAATAAACTGGTGAGAGAAGAATTAACTTGTGCAATTCCGCGGTACACTTACTCACCGACATGCATCCTATAAAACTCTCTCTCACTCTCTCATTCAGTGTGAGTACTTTCTTATAAAGGTAATCCAGAGCTTTATTTTGTCTACGCTAACAGCTTCTGATTATCTTTTACCTTCTCCCAATTATTTGAGGTCACCATATGTCTTTTCCTTCTAACTCTTGTGGCAGGAAAGCTAACAGCTGTAGTCTTAAAAACCAATTTACAAGGATAAGTTTAGATAAGCCTCCCACTTTTGACAAATTGACTATTGAACCCAGAAAAAGGGTAAATCAGTAAGTAGGTACCAGGAAGAAATGAAACTTCTCGAGCTTATACACACATACATTCTAATTCTAGCATCAGTGTGTGCGAATGGCAGCGAGGGTAAAATCTCAGCTTGTGCGCCTACAAACGAAAATTCGAAAATAACGGTAATTTATGTATAATATTTTGAATTTTGTATGTTATCATTTACACTCGTATTTTTTTTAAAACAGTAGTACGTATATTTTAACCTTCAAAAAATCTAAATTAATAACACATACCACCATGCGTAAAGTGTAACGAAACACTTTCTCTACACTACCTAATAAAGTATTTTAAAAACAGGTTATTCAGTACCAACGCTAATGTATGGCATGAAAGTTGTGTATGTCAGAAGAAATATGAAAGTAGCATAAACACAGTTGAAATGAAAGCTTTGAGAAGTATATGTAAGGTTAATGTAAGTGATATGATAAGAAACAGTGTGATAAGGGAACGTTGTGGATTGAAAGATGATGTAGTGACACGAGTCGAAAAATGAATGTTAAGGTGGTTTGGGCATGTAGAGAGAATGAATAAAAGCAGAATCATAAAACAAGTATATGACAGTAATGTGAGTGGTAGAGTCGGTGTTGGTCGACCGCGACGTACTCACCATGATCAAATTGAAGATAATTTTGGAAAAAGGTCATGTGAAATGCACTTTAAATAAGCGTGTATGTATGAAAGCGATTAATGAAAGTTGATG
Organism: Dendrolimus kikuchii; assembly: GCA_019925095.2. Taxonomy (NCBI): domain Eukaryota; kingdom Metazoa; phylum Arthropoda; class Insecta; order Lepidoptera; family Lasiocampidae; genus Dendrolimus; species Dendrolimus kikuchii. The sequence continues at coordinate 14,905,031 of CM034406.1, read as the reverse complement.
AAGCAAAAAGTGTTTTTCAGGATCGTAGCAGGTGGAAATTCATTGTCTCTGCCTACCTCTACTCCAATGGGAAACAGGCGTGGCAATATTTATGTATGCTATTCTAAAACCAAATCTCATTAAGATGCCTCTGAAAATCTTCAAATAACGTTACATTAAAAATGTAGGATCCTGAATAAATCTCGTTTAATTAAAATTCAAAAAGAGCCATCACAGCCGTAAATAACAATGCCTTAAGCCCGAAATATCCAACCACTCTTAATGAAATCTAAACGCTTGGCCCCAAAACCTGCGTACTTTCGCGTTGTAGCAAATGAACCACCTTGTGTTACATTTTGACGCTACAGCTAAGTGGAAATTCAGTCTTATGTTAAGCTAAATAAAGTTGAATATGTTTTAGTCCTTGTTTGTTGAATACAAATGTAATTTAGCACAAAGGTGTTATAAGGGTAGTAGTTGTACAGTGACTTATATTCGTTTCTGTTTTGGATGTGAATACATTTAAAACAGTAATTCAACTACGCACAAATTAATGAATTAAAGAAAGAAAAAGATTTATTTAAGACATGATACATGCGAAAGATATTCAATAGATGTCAAATAAATAAATAAAAATTACAATGTGAAAAATGCCCTTTTGTTTCATATCTTATATTTTGATGATGTTAGTCAATTTTAATAAGTTTCATAAACTAAACCTTACGTTTCATCGTTTCAAAAAAAGGAAACGAAGCGCGAAATTTTACACTACGTCTTTGAAGACGCGTCAAACTTCTTAAAGGATGTCCAATTTCATGTCTCTATCTTATACCTCTACCTCCCTTCTAATTTATGAATGTAGATTATCTATTTATTTATGTAATTTTCGTATAATTGTATTTTTTTTTGTAATTAACTATTTGAGCCAATTTTTTATTTTTATTATATAAATTATTTTTTAGTGGAAACTTGATTGATATATGTATTAATTTTGTGTTTTGTATTTAAGAATATTAATTATTGTATGTTTCCCAAACAAATTAAATAAATAAATAAATAGATTAATAATTTATTATTATATTCTTTTTTATAGCACGAGTTCAGCAGGCAGGCAGACTGCCCGCCCACCTGATGGAAGGTGCTACAAATGCACTGATGCTCTCTAAAGGGAGACTGGAACCTGGCCAATAATGCCGGAACACAACTCAAGGTTGTTATGGCGGCATACTCTAAACCAGGGCTAGTAGCCATCCAGACAGGCAAATACCCTACCACCTGGCTGTGGGTTGTTTTGTCACCTCTTGTTGTAATGTTGTATTCTTTCTCCGTTCCTGCACGGATGAATATTACAAGAGTCTTCTCTTCACCTAGGCCGCGGTTTAAACCCTAGTAAGTTATTATATTTTACTTAAATAATAAAAGTTAATTAGTTTATTTATATATCACGAGTGAAATCGTAAGTAAATTTAATATATACCTATATATTAAAATGACCCCACTGATGGTGAAAATCACTAAAAATCCGTTGCGTGGCTTACGAGGAGTTAGCGGATATACAGACAGACAGATGCGGAAAACAACTTTGTTTTATACTAACTATATTCAGTTTTAAAAAAAATAAATAATCAATTTTATATTTGAAGGTAGATATCGTAAGAACTATATATTTGAAACGATTTTGATTTACTGTTATTTATGTATTAACTTTCAAGCAACAGAAGCCTGGTGATTACTCGGGCTTAATTACGGGATTTCATTCTTAAAACGAAGGCACACTGGCAAGAAAACAGGTTTGATGGAGAGTAATTAGGGAATTTGGGAAACAGATCCCTAGAGTAGATTGGGGCCTAAAATAACATCGCCTACTGAATATTACATGAAGGGAGCCTTCGAAAATTAAGAGGTCAATAGTAAGGGGTTTGCTTAGAGATTGACTTTCTAACCTTCTGTCTGCTAGGGCATTTATTTGAATCTGGTTGTGTCCACTTCGTTGGCGCAGCACTTGGACTTTATATTATATTTTATATTCAAATCTTTTGAACATGATTTTTTATGAATATCGAAATGAATCATATATGAACAGTGAACATTTAAGATAAAGTTCCCTTTTAAATCTCTATTTTCATTAAAATCCATTGAGCTGTTTCGGAGTCTATTTGAGACAAACTTCAAGACAGATTGATAGGTGACAAGCATAAATTCTTAAAACGGTCCGCTATGATTAGATATCGCATGTAGTAGTATTTTATTTAAAATGTATAGTTTAAATTTCAAACACTATTTACTTTGTTGCTGAGCTTATATATTATGGATGATTATAATCCAAGTCTAAATTATGAAATAAAACGCCACGACCTAAAAGACGCAACCTTTTCGATAAAACAACGGTAGACATGAATGCAAAGTGAGAACACCAAATGAACTTGTTGGAGATGAAGTTTATATTCGATACATACTTAATAAGGATAAAACCTCGGGTCATATTACAATAATACACATCTTAAGCGGATTATTTGAACAAATACAATACAGAATATTTCATCAGAACGTAACCATATCAAATAGTAAAGTTCAAAACCCAGCCAATAACTGCGCACCTAGCAATTGTTTCACGCTATGCAATCCGAACTAACGTTCCTAAAGTAAATATTAACTTTCAATCGAATACTGTACAAAGTTTAAAACAAACAGTGAAAGCCAATGAAAACTATGTAGAACAACCAATATAAATTAAATCAGAACCAATTAATCCAATCGATATAATACCACTTGTATTAAATACACGTGTATATGATTTATTATTTAAAAAGAAATAACCGGCTGTGCCAAGAAGGCAGGTGGTGGGTCCCACGCACTAAAAGGACGACTTTGAAAATTCAATGAGAATGTGACAGTGAAAATATGAAATCGATCACTCTATCAGCAGTAAGTGCTGATGTTCAACGTGTTTCTAATGTTAAATCTGCTCTTGATTGAGATGATGATGATTGAGAATTAAAAGACTATCTCTTTGGATTTGCAAAAGTTTTTGACCATCTTTCAAGGTAATTTTATGTAATATCAAAAAACATTAAATAAATAAAAAAATAATGAATATTTACGGCAAATACAATAAATAAAATATATTAATTTATTCAAGAATGTACAAAATAATTCTTATATTGTCTTGTCAAGAATAATAGTGTCAATTTTTTTTAAATTGTAAACGATATACTTTGTTTATGTATTTTTATAGTGTAAATGAATTATGTAATTCCAACAACAAGCACCATTGGAAAAATACTTGTGATTGTGAGAAGAAATGTAAACTTTGTTTGATATAATGCGATTTTTAGCTTCCTAACTAATAAAATTTTGTAAGAATTTTTGAGAAAGAAGCGAAACCTGTTATTTATCCTTATTTTGCAGATGATGACTAAAGTGAAGACCCAGGGCCTTGTGTCCGATTTGATGCCATGTATCAAATTGATGCAAGTCGTTGGGCACTTTCTATTCAACTACTATGACGGTAAGAATACAATATTCCGAAAGAAAATGTCTGAGGAGATGAAATTTTTATCAAAATTAATAAATAGCGCAGCGGACAACCTAATCAACTGAAATATTTTTATCATTTTATAAACATTGCAATCTTTTAGATATTGTACAAGCGTACTTATTTGTTACGTTATAAGTACAAGAAGAAGCAGTCAAAAAGCGCTTGAATTATTATTTAAACAGTAATTCTAAATATTTCTATAAAGATAATGATGATAAGATGTTGTTAAATCGACTACTTTTTTAGTGTAAATAATGTGTAATGTAAATTCGCATCTCTATTATATTATTTCATACTCTTCCGTATATATTGCATGACACTTGTCAAAAGTAAAATGTAGTTCTACCATTACAATGTGATTTGTTAGCAACAGTTGAGTTACGAAATGCAATATGGAATAAATTTTACGTTATAAACAACAAAATGATTCCCTTTCCCAGTTCTTAGAAGCGTGATGCTTTCTAAAGATAAAATCTGATTATATAGTTGCTAGACGATTCCAAACAGCTTTGCGAGCGTAAACTTTAAGCCCGCATCCCAAGAAAGCTTTACACCTTTTCAGAGTGCAAAGCGTTCAATGCTTATTTGTCGTCTTTGAAAGACGTGAGATTCAGGAGTTTAATATTGAAAAGGTAACAGACAAAATTACTTTTGCATTTGTAAGAAATAAAAGTTATGGTGAACTGTTTAGAACTATAAGTACTTACATTATTTACAAAATGATGATGACAAGTTTAAAGAAATAAACATTTGAACAGTGACTTTACAGTATGTACTATATGTTAAGAAAATATCTCGGATTTGCCCAGATTAGGTGATGTACATAGTAAAAATACTAGGAACAAAAGCAAATTAAAAACTCCTAAATGTAGGCTCTATAAAGTTTACAATACGTTCGTGGGGCAAAGTATAATGCTCTTCAACAAATTTCCAGAATACGTTCAACGGCTTTCAAAAAACAAATTTAAAAAATTAGTAAACCAACGTCTGTGTGAGAAGGCTTATTTATTATACGATGAAAGATTTTTTAGATGACTGCACCGAATGAGTATAATGCTATCACCACCAAGCTTTTTCAGTAATCATTCATATAAATGAATAATTGAATACTTTGTTAAACCTTTTATTAGTTTAAACTACATTAAAAAAAAAGACAAGTCATAATAAACATTATAGAGTAAAGATATATTGCTGCGCCACTTCTTCTCCTTTCACAGTAACTAAAACTGCTTTGGAAGCCGCGGTAGACTCATGACTTTTAATAAGTAATTTGTAAGATTCCTTTTGAAATAAATACGTTCATTTTCATTTTAATTCGTAATATAGATGGAAGCGTTTATTGCAATATCCTAACTGGAAAAATTGACAAACATCCTTCCCTACTATGAGAATACAGACTCCATGATTATTGGTTTTTTCTTGACAAAGACATTTTCGAAGAAACGGTCTGTTATAAATCTCTTATCATCAGCGTTCGTCGGTCTATCTTTACCTTTGCAATATGAAATGAAATAAGACTTAATCTTTGAATGTTTTGGTAAAAGATACATAGGTTTTTCTCTAGAGTACGCCATCATAACACCCTTGAATTGTGTTCCGGAATTAGTGGCCATGTCCCAGTCCCCACTTCGAGGCCAGGAACGTTCATAGGCGAGGTCAACATCGAGTCTATAAAATAATCAAATTTTACTGTTGTAGAAAATACTGGAATGTCAGCACTCGTTCGAAAAATATATGCTGGTACTCACGCTTTTATTATCGTCGTTCACTTCTTGTTCATGGGTATCAACATGGCTAAATACTCCGATGAAGTTAACGAACTAACAGCCAATACTATCACAATGCTGTTCTTTACCCATTCCCTCATCAAACTTCTCTTCTTTGCTTTGAACTCAAAGAGTTTTTACAGGTAAGCGGATTTAATTTAACTGTTTTCTGTTTCGTTTCCCCTTCGCCCATTAATTTGGAGTCGTAACAAGATTTCTTTTTGTTTCATACTCCTCTATTCTAATACATATCCTCTCTTACGCCATGCGCCAAAAATTGTCAAGTCATCCTTCACACAATTCTTCTACTTCTTGTTCGATCTATCTTTAAACTAGTATCCATCAATCGAACTTAACGTTCTTTTTGTCACATGACATTTGTTAATCCTCACTACATGCCCTTAGTTTCCTTCCACTTAATTTGTCAGTTGCGGGTGTAAATTTCATCCAGGTATCCCCAATAATTCCTTTAAAAAAACACAGTGATATACATAGACAGATAGACGGACTAAGGAACATGATGGAAATATGAGAGTTTGGTTTTTATCAAAATGACTGAGGAACCCTAAAGAAGAGAATACCAGTAGGAATTGAGTAGTGTGGAACCCACCTCTCAGAGCAGTAAAGTTCAGAAACCACAAACATAACTCTGTCACCTAAAATACATCGCACGTAGAAGATTGAAAGGGAAAGGAACCGAACTTTATCTCTGCGGATTGGAAGCAGTAAACCCTTTATTGCGATCTGTGAAGATTGAATACCTCTACAACGTACACAGTAAATACAAATCAGTGTTAAAATTGTTACTTATACCCTTTTCAAGCATTTATTTTACTGTTGACAGCGCGACGATGACGATCGATTAGTAATGTCCTAATACGTTACCGAGTCGACTTGTTATAAAACACGATTGCATTTATAAATAAGCTTTAATCAATTATTTTTCTTTAAAGTGTAACATTTTTTATTTTCAAATCAATAACTTTCGATTTATTTACGTATAGTGTCGATGGTTTAATAGTCTGTGCATTACATGAATCACAGCACATCAGAGAGTTATTGGCGGGAACTGAAAGGAGATGTTGTGCTGTGCAGTTTTATTTTCTATAAATGTGTAAAATTACTCTAAAATGAACAATAGTTGTAGGATATTGATAGTTTTTGAGTAGTAATTATGTGTTTTTGCGAGAAATGTGAACTATATAGCCAAATGTGGCCTTTCGAGTTTTCACAAGAACTCCGTTGAATGACGTCGATTGTAGCCTACAATACAACGGCGTCTGGCTTAAAGGCCTAGTTGCCAAGCCTTAAACCTAAAAACAGCACATCACTATAGTTATAACGTTGCCCACAACAATAAAGTACGACAACTGTTTCATATGGACTTTACTGCCAAGAAATATGTAATTTGATAAACATGTAAACTTTAGAAGTAAATTAAACGCTTGGAAACAGTATAGTGAAAATGAGCTATGAGAAATATTGTAAGTTTTATGGACTGATAAAAACCAATAATAACATTCCCTGACTAATAAACTTGTGTTACGGTATATTCTAGGGCCAATTACAGTCATACAGACCAGAGCAAATAACAAAAGTTACACGCAATTTAGTCTATTAAGAATTGAACTCAGGACTTTTTTCTACATCACAATAAAAATTGTACAGTGCACATAACATATCAAATTTGGACTGGTTTGATCTAAAAATATGTTTTAAATAAGTATTAAACATTTAAATATAATATATATATATATATATATATATATATATATATATATATATATATATATATATATATATATATATATATATATATATATATATATAGCCCCAACAAAGTCCTCCAAAATTCTGGACCATTTTTATGGCCCGCGGCTTTCAATGCCATACATAATAATAACTTCTTTATTTTCGGAAAGATATTTCCATATGTAATTAGAATTATATAATACAAGTAAATTAATAAATAAGTATATATATATATGTATATATGCATATAAATTAACACCAGGTGTGTACCACCTTTAAATAAAGACGCGAGTAAAGTACCCTAGTAATAATTTAATTTTTAATTTATTTGTATTATAACTATATATAGTTAGTTGTAATTGCATATGGAAATGTGTTTCCGAAACAAAGAAATTATAAAAACAATATGTATGTCATTGAAACCCGCGGGCCGTAAAAATGGCCAAGACTTTTGGAGGACTTCGTTGGGACCATGGGAAGGCCAACATGTAGAGGCCCCTTCGACATGTTTGTTACTACTGTCAGCCATGATTTTGTCAAGACACTTTGATTGTATACAAATTTTGTTTTTACGGTTTTCCTTTTACTTTTATCTGCACTGTGTCATGTAACAAATGCGTATAAAATTCCACCTTATTTCAGAACCTTAGCCGCCTGGAACCAATGCAACAGCCACCCCTTATTTGTGGAGTCGGATGCTCGTTACCATCAACTCGCTTTGAGTAGGATGAGGAGGCTGTTGTATTTCGTTGGCGGAATGACAATCGTTTCGGTGATTAGTAAGTAGTTTTGATATAAATCATAATAAAATAAATGAATAAACATTTATTGATACAAAAATAAGTAACAAACAATCAATACACTCACAAGTATGTCACAAATAAAAACAATAACAGTTAAAAGTAACATCTAAACCATCTAAACTAGGTTGGTTATGCCTGTGCTTCAGTGTTTCTTCTCTAAACGCTTTTGACTATTTTTATCTCTTGGACTTTAAGTTGGCTATGCGTTTAAAATATTGTATTGATTGAATCAATTAGTTAATTTTTAAATATATTATTTAAAACATTCTTGTCGAATCTTATGTGTGTACAGTCGCGGTATGAAAAGGTTCGCCACCTTAAAGTCGAATTTGCTTGCACGAGTACAAGAAACAGTACCACCATCATTACATCATCATCACCACAAAATGTAACATTTATTAAATGTTACGTTTATAAAATATTGAAACGTAAAATAAGAAAACTGCAATGTTGACAATGACAGACACTGAGATTAACAGTAATTATTGTCATCAGAAACAAAGAAGACATAATCACTACGCGTATCATAAATATTAAAACCAATAAAAGGTTTTATATCTCTAAATAATATTTTTAGACAAGAAAGAAAAATCAAAGAACTTTTATTTAAGTAATTTTTTTTGTAGAATAGTCTGTTCTGTGACTTCGTTTGAAAAGGTAACATATGCTCGCGAAAAGTTAAATGAATCAATTTGGAAACTGGCGAACCTTTTCATACCACGACTGTACATGTAACAAAATCGATACTCAGTACTCAAAACATAGCTTGGATGAAAATTAACTAGGAAATCAATTGTTCTATTTATTATTAAAACTTTTTCACGAGCGTCCATATCTGTCATGTACCTAATAACAAAAACTTGCCTACAAGCAAAATCATTTATTTGAAGCTTTTAAAAATTAGTTCTGTAACTTCGTTTGAAAAGGTAACATATGCTCGCGAAAAGTTAAATGAATCAATTTGGAAACTGGCGAACCTTTTCATACCACGACTGTACATGTAACAAAATCGATATTCAGTACTCAAAACATAGATGAAAATTAACTAGGAAACCAATTGTTCTATTTATTTTTAAATCTTTTTCACGAACGTCCATATCTGTCATGTACCTAATAACAAAAACTTGCCTACAACCAATTACCAATGGTGTCTTGGGTTTATAGCGTCTTGCAACCCCCGTATGTTGCCGCCGCTCGCTTGGCGCGTGAACGGACAGACAGACACAGACGGCGGCGTCTCAGGCGCCGCCAATCAAGATCTCTCCACGTCCCTGCGAGGGACGCTAGGAGACATAGCTCCCCCACAGGATAGACTAGGCGTGTTGCTGGGAAGTTTCTTTCGCCGTTTCTTCTCTCCCAGCCATAACACGTTACGAAACGGCAGTAAGATAGCGTAGGCCGCCGCAAACCACCGATCCCGGCCCGCCGGAATCCTTCCCCTCGGGCTTTATATTACCCGTCGCCCGTTCTCAATTAGTGCTTTGTGTCGCCCTATGGTGGGCATCATTAAATTCATCCCCCTCTCATGGCAACAGTCCAGCCGAGGTAAAACTCCTTAGGGAGCTCCCTTCGCAGCAGGTCTTGCCAAGTCCTCGGCGCGTGAGTTTAGTACGTTGCCAAACGCCACGCTACCGCGACGCACGTGTACTAGTATCGCATCCGCATAAATACACATATTAGCTATCGAAGATTTCCGCGTCCAGTAGTTAATTACTAGGATATTCGCCTCAACCATAAATAAACTTAAGTGATCAGTTTATTTGCGTCCCTTGCGCCCCGGGGCTCGTGTAGAAGGACTTTGTCACCTTTATCGCCACGTGAGAAAGCAATGGCAGAACCCTGAACCAGCGCTGTCGTGGGCTGGTGGCTGATTGCGAGGTAAGTGCAAGGTTCTATATTCTTCGGGCACCAGTTCTTAATTGGGGAATAAGGGATGGCCATGCATTGAGCACATAATCCCCTACCCGCGGAGATTGCCTGGATTGCGTCTCCAATAGTTACTTGGTAAAACAAAAGGCGGCCTTATCGCTAAAAGCGATCTCTTCCAGGCAACAAATGTACTCCAATAAAATATACTTGTAACGTGACGAAATTACGATAGGTTCCGACATGTGAGGGCGTCGTCGCTTGCCTCGTCCCCGCCGCGTCTCTTACCGCTCCCATCTGGAACACAGGGGCCCGCGCTCTCAAAAATGGAGTGATTTGCAAGCCGCAGGACAGTGGTGCATAGGATACAATGCAAGTCGTTCGCGCGTCCCGACTCCGGCGCCCACGCGAATACGTTTTCGAATTAGTGCCTCAAGATTTATGAATGTATGATGGTCAATAAATAATGTTAACTACATTACATGCTTACTTATCTCTAGGTTGGGTTATATTAACTTTCTTCGGAGAATCGGTCCGCTACATCACAAGCAAGGAAACCAATGAGACCTTGACGGAACCGGCTCCAAGGCTCCCTTTGAAAGCATGGTATCCATTTAATGCTATGAGTGGGAGCATGTATGTCATCGCTTTTGTTTTACAAGTAGGTTTTTATATAATAATGTTATAGTTATGTTCATACGTTCAATCTTATCCCACTGTTTCCCTTCCATCATTGGACAACCAGACGCAGTGGCATGCGGCACCTGTATATGGTGGGCATATCACCTATACGAACAAAGCGCTTTGAGTCCACCTTCATTATGCACACCGCAAAGGAATGGAACTCCCTGTCTTTCTTCCCGAAACCTACAGCCTGGGTGTCTTCAATTCCCGTGTGAATAGGTACCTTTTAAGTAAGCGTGCTCCATCTTAGACAGTAGTAAAAAAACACGTACAATAAAAAACAAATTCTCCAAAGTTGGCAGCACGTAGACATGATCTTCGGTGTTGCAGATTATGATGATGGTATCCATTTTTTATAACGTAAGCGACAGGCGTTTGTTGTATCAAAGTCTTTCTTCTAAGTTTAAAAGTCTTTCTCTAAAATCTGAAAATCTGAAATCTCTTTTATCCGTGCAGGAACGGAGAAAGAATACAATTTCCTGCGCCCAGGCGGCCTGTCGTAAGAGGCGACAAAACAACCCACAGCCAGGTGGTAGGGCATTTGCCCAACTGGATGGCTAGCTTGTCGCCATAACAACCTTGAGTTGTGTTCCGGCATTAATGACCAGGTTCCAGTCTCCTTTAAGAGAGCAGCAGCGCATTTGTAGCACTTTTGGTGTCGCAAATGTCCATAGGCGATGGTAACCGCTTTCCATCCAGAGGCCCGTCTGCCTGAGTTAACAATGGTGCTATATAATTGATGGTCTCTGTGGTTGGGTAAATTAAGCTTATGCTGGTTAACTTCACTGTAATATATAAGTAGAATCTTCGGGTTAAATTTCTGACATGGTAAATTTCGTTAAATAAACTTGCCGTTGTATTTTACGCGTACGTTGTTTAGCTTGGGGATATATTCTCATGTGTCTATTTGTCTCTGCCGATTTGAATAAAAATAACATCAATCATGTTTTTTCTGTTTTTTATTATTATTGATGAAGCACAGCAGACAGGTTGACGGCCCAACTGTGATAGAAAGTGGTTACCGTCGCCTGTGGATATTAGCAATACCAGAGGTGTTACCGGCTTTGAAGGCGGAACCTGGCTACTGATGTCGGAACACAACGCAAAGTTGTTACGTCGGCATACTCTAAATCAAGGGTAGTAGCCATCCAGTCGGGCAACTTCCCTTCCACCTGGCTGTGGGTTGTTTTGTCGCTTCTTACGACAGGCCGTCCAGCCGCAGGAATTAGTATTCTTTTTCCGTTCCTGCACGGAGGAAAGACTTTCCTAAGATTTAAATAACATTTTAATTTTTTTATTAGATCTATTGGTTGCTATTTGCAATGTCGATAGCCAACTTGATGGATGTGATGTTCTGCTCCTGGTTAATCTTCGCCTGTGAACAACTCCAACATTTGAAAGCTATAATGCAGCCATTGATGGAACTAAGCGCAGCTTTAGATACTTACAGGCCTAACACCGCTGAATTATTCCGAGTTAATTCTGGAGGAGGTAAGATGTGAAGGACAAATTATTTTTGCAAAGATTATGTCAAAGTTATTAGATAATTTAAATTATTTTTATTAGATACATAAATTGTGCTAATGTGGCAAGGAATTTCTTATTAATGTCAGATCTGAGTGTAGTATTAATGTTAACGTCGTGTTCAGCCAATCACAGTCCACTGCTGGACGTAGATTTCCCCAAGTCGGTCAGTCATCCCGGTCCTCCGCCTTCCTCATCCAGCGCTTACCAGCGACCTTGCGCGGATTGTCAGCGTCCAACTCTACGTTTATCGAGACATGGTGTCTACTCCAGGACTCGTCTGCTCTATCGGCTATCGGTTCTGCGACAGACGTGACCGGCTTACTGCCACTTTAACTTGCTAATGTTAACAGTAATATCTAAGCAGGGATTATCTAAAAGTTAAACTTTAATTATTTATCTTGCAGAAAAAGTACCAGACGCAACAGATCTAGACATACGAGGAATATATTCTACACAACAAGATTTTGGTATGGCGATAAGGGGCGCAGGAGGTAGACTGCAGAACTTCGCTCAACAAAAAGCGAATCCTAATGGCTTATCACAGAAACAGGAGATGCTTGCCAGATCTGCTATCAAATATTGGGTGGAACGACATAAACATGTTGTAAGGTAATGATTCCTTTAATATTTTAAAGTAAAAAATATTTAAGAAGACTGCTTAGAATAATAATTATCTTATTAAAAAGATTGTAGTGTTACAGATTGTTAAGATATGGTTCTAATAAATTCTATTTATAAGCCCACACTCGTAACAATATTTTAAAGTAAAAAATATTTAAGAAGACCTTGTTTAGAATAATAATTATATTACTAAAAAGATTGTAGTGTTACAGGTTGTTTAAGATAAAGTTATTTTTAAGAGTTGAAAAGTATATTTTTTAAAGAGCCAAAACAAACACCAGCCCATATTATATTAATGTATAATATGTTTAAATTTTCTATCTACAGACTCGTCACATCAATAGGAGATACTTATGGTGTAGCGCTACTTTTTCACATGTTGGTTTCTACTATTACTCTTACATTGTTGGCTTATCAGGCAACCAAGGTAAGTGGTACAACTCTTCTTACCTAGTCCAGACTTGCGTAAGCTCTGACTCCCTCCAACGTAAGAAGATGACGGTCCTCTGTTATAGATGAACCGACATCAACTACGTTAATAATTACCCTTGACTTTGGCCTATAGCGAAAGGAGTGACACTGCCTTGTCTGCTTAAGAGTATACTTGCCGAGTTAGGAAGCTCTAGTTCACTGCAGGTCCCCGAGGAGTGGAGTGTTCGTAAACTGCATGTCACGTTGATGAAAAACATACTAATAAGTGTGGGTGGGCCAATACATGTCAAGGCCGCGCTGTCAGCTCACGTACAATTTGCAACTCCGGTTCTAGCAATCAGAGAAACAGAGAGTTGTTTTACTAAGCATTTGCGTTTTCCCCATTATATATTTAGGTAGGATAACCGTAGATAGTGGGATGTGCTTTATAATAATGCTAAACTTCGAAAACACAAATCTATACATATATATATATACTAGCTATGCCCGCGACGTCGTCCGCGTGGAATATGCTTTCAAAACTCTCCGATTTTTAAACATTCTTCATTGGTGCTCCGCTCCTATTGGTCTTAGCGTGATGATATATTGTCTATAGCCTTCCTCGATAAATGGGCTGTCCAATACTGAATGAATTTTTCAAACAAGACCAGCAGTTCCTGAGACTAGCGCGTTCAATCAAACAATATTAGTATATTTGGCTACAACACTAATACTTACATTTTAAATATCGCGATATCTTTTAAATGAAACGTCCGAATTGAATAATTCAAAAAGTTCTAGAAAGGTATTGAATTCATCTTGAATATGAAGTACTTTATTTTGATAAGGATTAATACCAAGGTACAAAATAAAGAATTTTTGAAGCGACGGTATTTTAATTATTTAAAAAAATAAAAGAAAACACTTATTGTGAGATAACTACAATAGTTAGATATATGGTTATAGTATAGTATAGTCTCGCTAAAACTCGAGAACGGCTGGACTGATTTGGCTAATCTGGTTTCGAATTATTTGTGGAAGTCCAGGATAGATAGGTTCAAAAGGTGAGTAAATATGAAAAAACGCTTGGAATATAGCAAAAACAACAATGTTGTTTTCCCTTAGGAAGTATTCCTACCTGTCAAACATTTGATGTTCGTCCCGTCGTTTAGAAATCAATTAAATTTAAAAGTCGTTCCGAAATCAAATTAAATTTATAAGTAGTTTAATTTTTTTTTGTTTTTGAATGTCAAACGTTTGATGTTCGTCCTGTCGTTCAGAAATCAACATTTTTTATTTATTGATTCTGAGGCGGTACGAAGTTTGCCGATTCAGCTAGTTAATTATATATATATGTTTGTTTTATTAGATATACATATTTAGAGGGTTTTATATAGAAAAAATAAACTGGCATAAGAATTATTAGTAGGTATTCCATATTTGAAATTATGTTTAGTGGCCAATACGAATTTATAGGTATTAAGAAAAATAAAAACTTATCGCTGGAGATTTCAACACATTTTCATATATTTTTTTCTTCTTAGATCAACGGTGTAAATGTGTACGCCTTCAGTACTATTGGGTACCTGAGCTACACACTCGGTCAAGTATTCCACTTTTGTATATTCGGAAATCGACTTATAGAGGAGGTAAGCACAATAACTAATAAATAAATTTATTATAATACTTCTTTACGTTATTTAGAAGTTTCCTAGGTCAGGTTTGAAATTAATCTTTTTCAATTGTTAGAATTATGAGTATGTTTAGTTGCATCTATATTTTTATTTCTTGTTGCTGGAGTTAAGCAAACAGGCTGACGGCCCTGCTTATGTAAATCTTAAAGGAGAGACTGGAACTTATCCACTGATGCTGAAACATAAAGTTGTTTTGGCGGCCTACTCTAGACCAGGGGTGATGGCTATCCAGACGGGTTTAACTTACCACCTGGCTATGAGTTGTTTAATCATGTCTTATGGCAGGCCGCCTTGCCACACGAATTTGTATTCTTTTTCCGTTCATGTAAAAAGTTTTTAATTTTCATTAGTATATTATAAAAATGCCATTGACGCTTATCTGACTAAATGTTGAATTACATAGATTGTTTTGAAATACTGACATATTACAGTATTAATCATATAATCTTATATTTGTTATTTGACCAATTGATAAATTAAAGATGTTGCGGACAGGGAGCACCCCCTTGACCCTCCCGCCGTAGCACACCTTTTCTCCGCGCTCCGCATACCGCCGACGTCCATAGCTCACACAGTTAGCAGCTAGGCATCGGACGGCACATGCGACATAAGAAGCGGCCTTTGGTGGCCGGAGAGATACACTTGCACTTATACTTAATTGCACTTACTTTACTTCAAAACGACTACTACTTTCTCTGCCATTCAGCAGCATTATATGCTCTGTTACTCGTCTATTTATAGTTTTAAATTAATTGTAAATATCAAAATAATAGGTCATATTATAGTCCACATCTAGTTTTATTAGGAACAAGCAACTGTACTTGTCTTAAAGCTATTCCTACTTTTACTTGTATTGTGAACTTTTAATGCATTTTTTGTGGACTGTATAGGGTATATATATTTGAGAGTGAGAGGTATGTCCTGCACAAAAACCAATGGGGTAATAAGCACCACTAACCTCGGAATCCACCTCCAATGGGGCAGCTAGACAGCTCCTGAAGTGCACGGCACTAACAAGTCCTCGGATGGCACTTAGGTTTAAGTTATGGCACACTCACACCAAGAGCAAGCACGGCTTGTGTCTAAAGTTTAATAGGATCTCCAAGAATGGGATGTGAAACGTTCACTTACACGGAGAAAACGGAACGTCCGAACTGACCTCGCGTGCGTTGGAGACTGGTTCGCCACCATGCAATCGACAAGTAGAGGTCAGCTAAGAATGGATTTTCCGGCACGCTAAGCGGGCGGGTATCACATAGTTACGCATAAAATTGACTTGTAATAATGTTATCAATAAAATTGTTTCAGATAAAATTTTCTTTGTTTTTATCCTTTTAGAGTTCGTCAGTAATGGAGGCAGCTTATTCTTGTCAATGGTACGATGGCTCGGAAGAAGCGAAGACCTTCGTCCAGATCGTCTGTCAGCAATGTCAGAAGGCCATGAGCATTTCAGGCGCCAAATTCTTCACGGTCTCTTTGGATTTGTTTGCTTCGGTGAGATATTTTATATGGATAATTTCTATTAAATTTGCATAAGCTATTGACCAAATTGCAGATATTTTATAAAAGTCAGGTAAAAAAAAAGTAAACAAACATAAGAGATTAACAAAGTCAGACGAAGCGAAGATGCCTCTTACAAGTGATGGTAGCGTAATGGCTAGTGCATGCGTCCCATACTCAAAGGTCGCGGATTCGAACCCTGGCCGGAACGCATCCACCACTTAGGTAGTTTTCTAATCTAATATGTCATATTGTTACAATTACCACGTGCTAATAATGGTGAAGGAAAACATCGTGATGAGACCTGTATCGAGATAACCGATGTGTTAAGCCTGCCAAGCCGCCTTGGACAAGCGTGGTGCGTACGCTGTCCGTTCCCCCATATTGGCACTCCCGAGCCCAGTGGGATGTTTATAACTAACTAACCGAAATAAGAATACTCCACTCCTTCCTGTTCAGCGCTGTCTCCTGCCAGTCGGGACGTTTAGGGCTGTTATTATTATTATTGTAGACGAAGCGAAAGATATATGCCATCGTAACAAATGACGATCCGTTCTTTGTGTCTATCCCCATCGGAGACAAGCATACCCTAATACGGAAAGAACTAAAACGCACATAAAATTAATTCCGTGGTGCGGGTACGTCTATAAGTTTCATAAATTACAACAGTATTTGCGGAAAAATATCGTAATTTAAATCCGATGCGGATTTAATTTTGTGAGTTCAAACTTAGCGGGGAAAAAATGGCACTGAAAATTCGTAGTGACTGCTATACCTTACCCTATTTATTATCTTATATGAAACGCGTCATCGCACACATTGTTGAAAGTTGTATAATACGATTTTTCAAAACAAACTCAGACAAAGTCGCGGCTATTACGTATAATTGCTATTTTTTTTATATTCTTCTTTATATTCACAGGTCCTGGGAGCCGTAGTGACTTACTTCATGGTGTTGGTACAACTGAAATGAATACTACATGGGATATATTCCAATATTTTCAAATGGAATTGGAACTCATTTTGCTCTGTTAATATTTTTATTAATAAAATTGAAGTGTCTGTTTGTAATATAATAATATATAATAACAGCCCATTAATGTCCCACTGCTGGCATCGGGCCTCCCGTTATAGAGGAACGGACAGTATACCCGCCACGCTTGACCAAGGCGGTTTGGCAGATTTGACACATCGGTTATCTCGATGTGCAGTTTGCATCATGATGTTTTTTTCAACGTTGTTACAGGTGGTAATTGTAACAATATGCACATTAGGTCAGAAAACTGACTAAGTGGTGCATATGTGCCGGCCAGGATCGAAGCTGCGCCCTTTGAGTGTGGGACGCGTGCGCTAGCCATTACGCTACCACGACTCTGTTTGTAATATCAAAATATAAACCTGAAAAAAATCATTCGGATAATTCGGACCAGGAGATTTCGATAATTTATTTCTTTTTTAATTTTGTCTGTCTGTCTGGATGTTCCAACTAATCACTGAAACAGCTGAACTGATTTTGACGAGAGTTTCACTGGCATATAACTGATATTTTAAAGAGTAACTTAAGCTATCTTTTTTAGAGAGTAAAAAAATCCACGTGGACGAAGTCACGGGCACAGCTAGTATAAAATAAAAATTAAATATATACAAAATATTCGTAATTTTATTTTTGACATTTGTCTAATACAGATGATATAGATTTATATCAAGTTGATGATTGGCTGTTCCGATTTAATATCCCAATTTAGTTAAGTTCATTGTTAGTAGTACAATTTAGTCCCCGCAAATAGCTTACTTCAAATCTTTTTATCTTCTCCCTTTATTCATTCACCTTATCCCAATTACTTGGCATCGGCACAATATGTCTTTTCTTTCCACATTCCTGTAATTCTTACCTACATCTTCTGTCACACCACAAATCATCATATTATTTTCATGATACACACAATCCCTCGATCTCTTGTTGGACTACCTATACTTTTGTACCCATCCATCTTGTTCTTCTTTTTGTCAGGTGACTTTCATCCCTCCTCGTTACATATCCATAACACCTTAATCTTCTTCCTCTCAATTTTCCAGTCACGGGTGCAACTTTCAAAGATACGTACTCATTTCTTACATTAACGATTCTCAAATCTTTTTATATTATAGATTTTTAAAAACAATATATCCTTCTACAATCTCTTGGTAAAAATGTTTCGGTATTACAACGAAGTTTAAAAAATAACCCTAAATTAAATATTTTGGAGCCAAACTTCCAAAAATTCTGCCTAAGTTTGGAAGATATCCTCCACTAAATTTAAATAATAGTCAACAGTACTTAGTTTTTCGTATTATATTTTTCGCTGAATACTCTTAGTACTCCAATTATATGTTTGTAAGGATTTATTACACGAAGTGGCGGTAGCTAGCGCACGCGTCCTAAACTCAAAAGTTGCGGGTTCGAATCCTAGCTTGAACGCATGCACCACTTAAGTTTTCTGACCTTATTTTTTCTATTTTTTACTAGCGGACCCGACAGACTTCGTTCTGTCAAAAAGATTTGGAATATGGCAGTTTTTTGTTCCTACCTATTTTATAGCCGGGGCAAAAAATTCTCCTGAACAGAACCGTCACCCTGGTGATAGGGCGGTGTGTGGAGTTCAGCTCGGGTGTCCAAAGTATCTTCTCTTGCACGAACTTTGGCCACCCTTCTGGGACCCACTTGACCAATCAAATGGAATAGTCACAAAATGTAAGAGCTATAGATCATTAGTACTGATTTTCAATTTGGTCGGCTTCGCGATATTATTTCTTTTGTTTTAGTTTCGGCACGCGACATTAGATCCTCCAACGCGCACACGCTCTCTGTTTTGAATTTGAACTTTGTGCAGCGGTAATAAAGTGCAAATTGACTCTTTAGCATTAGGAACACACCTACATTGCTTAGACAACTGTGAAAGCTTGTAATTTAATATGAACTTTATTGAATAGCAATAAAATTCAAAGTGACTCTACATTTTAGTTAGAAATCTTTTGTATGGGAAAAAGAAAAGGGCTGTTTTTAGGGTTTTCCCGGTAATTATTCGAATTTTTCTCACCGTAAAAACGATCCTTGGACTTCATCGAACATTAAAAAAAAAGAATTTGCCAAATTGGTCCAGGCGTTGTTGAGTTATGCGCTTACCAACATATTTTGCGATTCATTTTTATATATATATATATATAATGAATAGGTTCGCGTTTGACTGACATTGCGCCTGATGTTAGGCGGAAATGCAGTCTAAGGTCCAGGACCACGATTACTTAGACGATACCTGTTCTCGCGAGACTTGAAGACACCTAGATTTTATTCTTCCGGAAAAATAGACGACGGTAAAGAGTTCCTTATGTGCATATTGTTACAATTACCACGTGGTCATAACGGTGAAGGAAATAGGTGATTAAACCTGCACATTGAGATAACCAATGTGTCAAACCTGCCAAGCCGCCTTGAACAAGCGTGGCAGGTATACTGTCCGTTCCTTTATAGCGGGAGGCCCGAACCCCAACAGTGGTAAGTTTATGGGCTATTCTTATTACAAATAAGGTTTTTTAAGTTGACTTTGTTTTTGTGTACATAGTTTTAAGTTATACATTATTTTACTTTAAAGCTCTGTTTTCTTTAAGTTTGTAATTAGTTATGTATACCAATAAATGAAAAAAAAAACATAAATAAATTTTGACACTTTATATTTTTGAAAAATCTGCTAATATACTAGCGAGATAGCGAATACTATTTAATCAATTAGTGCCCTAAAACCTGTATTCACAAAATAAATCACTTTGAATAGTTGGAGATCCCTAAGATAAAATAATCTTATAATTTTTGTAGATCTCAATATTATAATAAGAGAATTCGGTTGTTTATTGTTTAATTTTAAAGTTTGTTGCTGTATCATTATGTTGATTAATGAATAAACACATCTGATAAATAAATATTTTGTGTGATTTTTAGTACTCGGTATATTTTGTCATGTCGGTTAATCTGTGTCTATAATTATGTCAAAGCCTTGACAAGATATTTGCCATCGAACGCCAATGGCCAACTAAGCCGCGACGAAGCCAACGCAAAGCCTGCGAAGGCAATCGGACGCCGCGAATTAGCCAACAAGAGCCGTAGAGAGACCACCGTATATACGGGAGAGCCCCAAAGACTCCAAACCCCGCCACCAAAGAGTAGTCGCCCGCCGAGTAGAAGCCGGAGCAAAGAGGTTTTCTCGAGGACCTAACCTCCTCGTTATCTATGGTAGTCAAAAAGGAAGAAAGCCACCATGGGAACCTATTTGCTTTATATGTTTAAATGTTTGGAGAAACATGCTAAAAGGGATGTAGACATATGCTACGAGTACAATATTTTTTTTACATTATTTACATATACAGGAACAGATGTTAAAATACAATCATACCCTCTTATATTTTTAAAGTACGATCATAAAAATATATTTAAATAACTGTTAAAAGGAATTATTGCGCTAATCCTTTTACTTGTACAAACTAATTAAGTAATAAGTTTGTATGCTCGTACAATATCTGTGAAGATGAGACGTTTTTGATGACTAACTATAAATACGTATATATATAAATATGCATACATGTGTGTGTGTGTGTGTATATATACACACACACACACACACACACATATATATATATATATATATATATATATATATATATATATGTATATATATATATATATATATATATATATATATATATATATATATATATATATGTGTGTGTGTGTGTGTGTGTGTGTGTGTGTGTGTATGTATGTATGTATAAAAAACAACGTAGAGGCACTAGGTTAAATAGTTCTTCAGAGCTGAGGAGAGGTTTCCCTCGTCTGGTAACACAAAACGAGGAAGACCTTTTAGGAGCTCATAAGAGGACATTACAATTAGTTACCCGTTTTACACACCCAAACAGTTAACATTTTAAATATGATAAAAAATCTTGCTTAAAAACAATCCGTATTCCATAAGTATTGAGTACATTCTCCATTTTGAACCAAAGCCACTTCAATTTCTCTCCAAAATCTCCAAAAACCACTATGTAAGCAGGTACTCAGTTACCTAATTAATAAACATAACCTACGCATTAAGGCTTCGCGAATTACTAACGACAATATCTAAAGTGAGATACAAAGCTCGAAATTAATTGCGTGAATCGATTACGGGATTAATTAAGTTAGTAATTAATCCCTAACTTACAAAGGCTTCATTAACATATTGAGGGTAGGAAGAATTAAGTGTTTTTTGTACCTTTGTTTTAATCTTAATTAATTAAATTAGCCGAAATAACAAGGTAGTCTTTAATTTACTTGTAGGGTCCCATAGACAATTTGGTAAAAATAGGACTCTTATAAATCCATCATTCCGTCCGACTATGTATATGTAGGAATCGTATCTGTTATTATAAAATAACCATATGACGGAAGTAGTCAATAACCGGATAGAGTATTCTTTTATGTAGTAATCGGAAGTTGTTTAACCGGATGTCAACGTAGAAGCATTTATTATTAAGCTAACGGATATCGGAAATGGAGTAACCGGATGTAGGAAGTTAATACGTATGGCAGAAGTTAGTTTTATGAAGGAAGTGTAACTGAAGTGGCGCCACAGCATTACCGGATGGTGTCAGTGTGGCGCACTACGAGGACCTTTTAAATACGCGATGTTCGGGCAGAGGAGGGGCAGTCTTAAACCGACAGTCTACGAGTCTACAACAATGTCTACGACGGATAGTCTACATCGATAGTCTTGGATGAGGAGCACATAATATATTGTGGTCTATAATAACTGCTTGATAATCGCAGTATTCTTAGAGGGCAAATTGCTGCTCGACACCTGACAAGCGTGGATGCAACTCTTGGAGTTGTCCTAAGATATGTGTATTATTGTGCAATATTTATTATCGTAATTGTGATAATGCTAGTGTAATAAACCTTGATTATAATATTTCAGATTATTATTGTGTTATTCTCAGAGCGTCATTCGTTCGCTCCCGGCGTGAACCTGACATATACAAAATCAGCCGATAAAAGTCCTACTGTTGGACTCGGGCTTCCAGACTGCCAGTTTTTGCTATTTAGGATTTGTAATCTTTACATCGGTTATCTCAATAAGCAGGTTTCATCACGATGTTTTCCTACATCATTAGCATGTCATAATTGTAACAATATGTACGTTAGATTAGGTTAGTAATCAATCCTACCTTAGAAAGACTTCGTTAACATATTGAGGGTAGAAGGAATCGAATGCTTTTCGTACCTTTCTATTATATTAATCACTATTCAGATTAGCTAAAAAACAACAAAGTACCTACCAGAAATCTTTCACTGTTTACTGTTAGGTTGTGGAATACATTATCAATAAGCATTAGAAATGTAAAACTAATTACATCTTTTAATAAATTTGTATCTAAACTTATAAACGCCTTTTCGTCTCTGTCAACGACAAAAAAAACTTGGCGCTTAATTATATTATATTACTAAAGGTGCCGGCAGACGTTGTCCTTAAAAAATACAAATCTAGGACCCGATCCCAGCGCCACCTAACGGTTCCAATTGTAAATCTAAACCATACGGGGATCCACTCAAACACATAAAAAAAATCATCAAAATCGGTTCAGGAGATTAGGAGGATCCTAGAACCCAATTCCAGCGCCACTTACCGGTTCCAACTGTGAATATAAATAATACGGGGACCCACTCAAACACACACAAAAAATCATCAAAATCGGTAAAGTCGTTCTCAAGTTACGCGCGTACATACATTTCAATGATTCATCTATAATATCAGTCCATCGGAATGTAATAATGAGACGAGACATTCAATAACTCATTTACGATTAGTGAACCATTACCTAACTGGGAATATGATGGCAGTTAGAGAAGAAACTGTAAATTCATAACTTATAAAGCAATAAATCCATGAAGCATAAAATCGTTGTAAATGAACGCAAAATGTTCTACCCTGACCCTTTACTTTACGGTTTTAATACCTTTTGCTGAAGGCAACAGTAAAAGGGGAATAATTTGAACCGTAAAATGTATAAATACCCCTACTACTTATCGTTTGACAATTTTAGAATATCTACGAATTGAGCTACGTTGGGTATTATAGGGACAGCGAAAAAATACAATAGACTTTCGATCACTATAACATACATACGTAAATTGAAATTGATGCATCATGAACCTATTGTACTTGTACTGAAATAAAGAAATCTTTAGTGTTAACATAATAAATTTATATAATAATTAATACGTGAATCAAAAACTTTGTACCAATTTTTACGAAAATTGCGCGTACGGAGGAGTATGAAATTTCGGACACTTATAGTTTATATAAAGAAGGAGTGCAGAATGATAATATTATTTAAAAATTATACATTAAATCAATAATAAAAACATTACACACACTACCATGTATTTGATACACACTCATATATAAGTATACTCTTTTGCTTATTGCTCAAGTCAAATTGACAGTGTAGCCTTGGCGAAATCTGTGATTATAGAATAGTCTTTGACAACAAAATATTATGGTCGAATTTTGACCACAGGCGACCACTAGTTTACTTAAATATAGAAAGAAAAAACGTTTATTTGGTCTTCACACAGCTAAACACATGGCGATGAATTGTACGATGTAGGTATATACCAAAAAATGGTACCAAATAAGTGCAGTTCAGCATGTGCCAGGCAACAGGTGCCTGACGTTGTTTTTCAATTGCAACCCTAGGACGGACGGATGTTGCACTGTTATATATATTTATACATACATACATACATACATACATAACTTCACGCCAGTTCCCTTGCGGGGTAGGCACGAACAACAGAGTGCCATTCAGGCTTATTCTTACACACCTCACTTGCCTCTTTGACATTCATAACTCTTGTCATGCAAGCTCGTCTGTTCTTAAGGCTCCTGACATCACCTTCTGCTAGTACACGATCAATTTGATCATGGAAGGTGTGTCGTGGCCTTCCACGACTTCTGCATCCATCCACTTTTGCATTGTATATCTGTTTAGTCATTCTTTCATCATGCATTCTTTCCACATGCCCGAACCACCGGAGCATTCCTTTCCTTACCTTCACCCCGACACTCTCTTTCAGACCAACTCTCTTTCTTACTTCGGTATTACGAATATATATATTTATATATATGAATAATAAATATTGTATATACGCGTCCTCACAAATCTCAGCTATGCCTCACACAATCCATCCATCTCTTTTTTGGTTTACCAGAACATTAATTACTTCATCATCGTCGAGCTGTTTGCGTTGTTGTTGCTCCCATATACACAGACAGTCTAGATACGCTTGGCTTTCGGAACAACTTCGTATCTCTCTGCGTTTTCTACCAACTGTATAACGGAGAGGGATCAGAGGGACTATTTAGAATAATGCCTTTGTCTTCTTTCTACTACCGCACTACTCGCCATTGGCTGGGCGTTCATCCCCACTTCACTCATGTACGCAACGGTTCTTCAAAACGTTTCTCGTGCGCACCGTGAGGATTTGGAATGAGCTACTAGCTGAGGTATTCATTCCTACAGCGCTACGTTGTAGGACTACCTCAGTACGTTGGTAACAGGTACCTCTGGTGTTGTAAACGTCCATAGGTAATAGTAACCAGCCATTCCGCTGTATGCCAGCTATATAAAAATATTTCACTAAAACAGTTCAGGAATTTGATCAAATCATTAACTTTGTTTAAGGAAATGACGCATAGACTTGTGGGTTACCACTGTTAACCAACAGTTATACCCAACAGCCGAAAATGAATAACTTTAAATCCGAAATATATCAAGTTACTAGAATAAATTCCTTTGTTCGCTTTAATTAAAACTTGAATGAGCCATTTGCTAACCGACGGAAGGAATGAAATGTTTTGCAACTGTATTCCGATACCGTTTTACGAACCTGGGATAACTTTTATTCGATTTAAAGGTGCTATTAAAGTAAGTTCGAGTTTAATCGATTTTGATGAGCATTTAAGACGACGTTGTTACAAAGTAAGACATACTTTTTATTTTATCCGTGCAGGAACGGAGAAAGAATACAATTTCCTGCGGCCGGGCGGCCTGTCGTAAAAGGCGACTAAACAACCCACAGCCAGGTGGTAGGGTATTTGCTCGACTGGATGGCGACCACCCCTGGTCTAGAGTATACCGCCATAACAACCTTGTGTTGTGTTCCGGCATTAGTGACCAGGTCTCCTTAAGAGAGCAGTAGCACATTTGTAGCGCCTTTGATGTTGCAAATTTCCATAGGCGATGGTAACCGCTTTCCATCAAGTGGGCCGTCTGCCTGTCTGCTGAACTCCTGCAATAAAAAAAACTTGTTAATACCTGTTACAAATGCCACCGAAACGTCTATTAAATATAACAGTATCGTATTCGCTAACTAATCTTTGTCATCAACTGCAGCAGATCAATCAATATCTGCCTTAGCTATTGTTGCGTGATACCTAAACATAATCTCAACACATTCAAAGCGCAGGGTCGTCAGGGAGGAGGGGGTTTTTAGTGTGTATTGGGGTTGCTCGCCCGTGCAGCAACGCTCGGAGTCTTCCACACTATTCTGTGACGTCGATCGCGGACGGAGCGCTGCCAAGAGCATACTATTGCTGCAGTGTTATCGCCCCCGACCGACGCGTGTCGTTCCCCTAGCAACGACCCAGTTTGTGCGTAAATCGGTTAAGCATTTTCCCTCGCCTCAAAACCAAAAAAAAATAAAAAATACCTAAACATAATCTATAAATTATTATATGAGTAATTACTACAACTGTAGCTTGATGACATCTCCTATAAATACATATAATCTGCCGTCTATTACCTAAACACGGAGACAGCTCTGTTAAGATCTAGAAGCTCACACGTCCGCTTCGTATTGTGGCTAACACTTTCGTCTACGCATATCTCCTCTTTTCTCCACTTTGGTAAAAACCGGGCCTAGTACACAAACAGTCCTAAAATATTCGCCAAGTTCGATTTAAATTAACCAAGCCAAATATAACGCAGGGAGCAAATGGATTGATCTCGAAATTCGCTTAAGACGTTCCCCAAAGGCTCCTGGCACTCTGATGAATTCACAATTTCATTAGTGACGGGTCTCTGTGCGAGGCGACAAAATAACCCACAGCCAGGTGGTAGGCCATTTGCCCGACTGGATGGCTACAACTCCTGGTCTAAAGTATGTCGCCATAATAACCTTCAGTTGTGTTCCGGCATTAATGACCATGTTCCAGTCTCCCTTAAGAGAACAGCAGCGCATTTGTAGTACCTTTTTGTGTTGCAAATGTCCATAGGCGATGGTAACCGCTTTACGTCAAGTGGGCCGTCTGCCTGTCTGCTGAACTCGTGCAATAAAATTAAAAATACCTGATTACTTATTTTCTGGGGTTCTGTAGCTGTTCTCTGTTTGTTTGTCTATGTGTGTTAACCCATGTTTATTATTGTTCCTAAAAAGTACTCAAGTCATATATTTTTAGTAAAGAGGTTTATTCTACGTGCCCCTATATAATTGTGTATTTTCAAAAATATAGTAAATACAAATTCAAAAGTTTTATTTAAAATAAGTTCCACTGGCGAACACTTTTGAAGCATGTAAGTCAAAATTTAAATCTACTTCCTATTCTATGTACACCGCTTCGCAATGTGTTGTCGCTGTCCAAAGGAGAAGAAGCGGCAAGAAACTCCTGCAACACGTCTAGCTAAAAAATATTTTTTATCATAATTATTTATATATTATCTCCGGCTCTTTTTTTCAAATACATATAGAAGTTGTATTACAATTACTTGTCAAAGAATGAATGGAGTTATAATAAAGAAAAAAATCTTATCACCGTCGCAATAATGACATATTAAGAATTCATACTGCGACAAATCTCCATAGATTCCTTAATAAGAATCGAAAAGCAACTAGAATGTTTGTCAAGTAGAGAGAATGGATGAAAGCGCGCGATCTCACAATAATCAAATCGCAGACGTGTTATAGAAAAATCCGGCACTTCAAACAAACGTTTATTTATGAATTGAATAATGAAGTAGGTGAAGTGAAAGGTTATTGTCAGGATTGTTGTAAGTGGAGATACATCACTACCCATCTACATGGGAAACAGGTGTGGTAGGTAGTAGGTAGGTATGTATATAAAATAAAATTATCAAAACAATTGTTTATTGCTTATTATTATCTATAGTATCACTTATAAAATTACATATAATCGAATACAATGCAAGAAAACTTAACTTACTTATTTGTATTGTATTCTACTCACAGTCCCTTAAGACTATAAGTAGAATACTGAGCCTAGATCACCGTCTTCTATGGGTAAGGTGCCCAGAAGGCTGGCTACGTTCCTCGCTGGATCGCCATACTGATCCGTTGGCCGAGGTAAGCACCAGCCCTCTGATCACCTGAAGAGTCAATGAGTCGTTTCGATAAATTTTGGTAGATTATAATCTGGTAAATGATAAATTATCAATTCTTATAATGTTTGCTCAGCGATATTTACCTTCAAAGTAATAGAAAATTGTTTCGTAGTCCTCTCTAACTTTGGAACTATGAGCTGGAAAATTCTGAAAAAATCAACATGGAGCTCTTCCAGTGTTAATGATATCTTTTTAATGTAAAACTTCTTTGGAATCGTTGTTTTATGAAACTCGATGAAACGAAAAATCGACACTAAAAAGAGATAAACACAAATCTTTAGAACTAATCCTGCGAGAGAATGAGATAGAATACATTATATTTAATCATTTAAACACTGCTCATACAGATAGAGTTGAAATGTTTTGAAATTTTTCAATATTACTTCAAATAAAATGATTATAACGATATAATAAATGAAGTATCACGTCACGAAATTTATAATCCCTTCCAGCCCTTATCAGATTTTGTTTCACTTCTACTGCGTGTGAACGGCACACACACACACATTTTTTTGTGTTAAATAGGTTCGCGATTGACCAACATAGAGCCGGATATCAGGTGGAAATTCAGTCTAAGGTGGAGCTCTCTTACCTATAGAAGATATCTGTTCACGCGAGATTTGAAGACTCAATTTAAGTAGTACCATACTGATATATGGGGTTGTGGACCCAAATGACCAAAATAGTAGACATTAGTCACCTACTCAACGAACATAGTATGCGGACAGACACGTACTTAGCGAGTTTTAGTCAAAACCCTAATCAGCTATCTGCAAGTGAAAATCCCGTCAGTATAAGTTCATCCGTTTCAGACAGACAAAAATTTTAATAATTGACTTTTTCATTTTTGCTTTTTGACATTTCAATGACATTTATCTGTATAGATTTGCAAGCGTACTTTTTCCTTTCTTTTCCTTTCTGCAACTCCATTAATTTATGGAAAAAAAAACCTAAATAACACGTTTATTAAAACCAGATATAATAATAAAAAAACACTCAAACACAAAAATCTTATCTACACTTACGTACTTTTGGAAACACTTGCTGTTTGCTATGATCAAAAGAGCGATAACAAAATGCGAAGCGTTATAATAGAACAGAAAGTAGACTTACAGAAATTAAACACGTTCGTAGCAACAAAATAACCCGCCTTTGAATCCATTCGATTTTCATAACTCGATAACATCGGCAAACACGTAACAAGCAAAATATCCCAATACCTACAAAACGAGGTGTTCAGGCGTAACGAGCAAATAATAACTGCCAGATGTCGAAAATTGAGAAAAGTTGGAAGATATTGCGAGATACAATTTAGATAACGTGTTTTTAATGTAATATTTTTTTGCTGTCGACAAGAACAACAAAAGAATCGATAGATGTAATACGTAATTTTGTCACGTGGCTTCTTTAGTTATGTCTTAAGCCTTAGTCCAGGGATTCCCAAACTACTTTGGGCAAGAGACCCCTTTTTCAAATTGAACTGATACCCCAGGCTCCCATAGTCAAATTACTTTAAAAATCATATCTTTAGTTTTATTCGTATTGATACAAAATACTTACCAATTTAAAATCTTTGCCGTTGGTTAAGTGTGGCTCACTTAACCAACTTGACATAATTTTTTTATCACAATTTAACAAAAGAAATGACTTAAAATTCAGTAAATATTAAGTGTATTTACTAATTATTAATAAACAATACATAAATTTACTTAAATAGGTAATTATTTTCTGAAAAACCATTAAAATCGTAAAGTAAAGATAAAAACATAAAAAATTCAGTATCATGGACGAAGAAGGTGAAGGAAGTTGGTACACGTAAATTGGTACAAGTTAAAAGTTTCAAATAAGAGTTTGTCTTAATTAATAGGGGTAGATTTTTAGACCTCATCGACCCCCAAAATCAATTTTCGTTTATGTCGATCCCTAAGAAACCGATTTTGACCCCAGAGGGTCGATATCAACCACTTTGGGAATCCCTGCCTTAGACGGTTACTTTCTGTTTTTTTGGATATCTTAAGCAAAATGATTCGTTTGAACATAGGGAATTTATTTCTATAAGTTCAATTTCATTCATTCGCAGAAAACATGGAAATGCAAGATGTTAAAAATTACATACATACACGTAGTACATGTTTCGTCTAGTGAAGGCATACAAATTATTTTTTTTATTGCGTCTAAAATTATTACTTCGTTACTAAAATATGTTTCAAAATTATTTCGAATGTCATAAAATCGATAATTAAAATGTCGTATTTTATAATAAAACTACGTTTTAACGGTTTTAAGCGCGGTAATTTTATTTGATTTTGGTTTTTCCGACGTTTCGGCCACTTTTCAGTGGCCGTGATCACGGAAGACAAAGATGTCAAGTGTCAACGAGTATTGTTAAAGTTTTATTTAGCCTACCGCCAACTTATTAATTTTAATTATTTAGTTTTAATTTTGTTTATGGTTATTATTTACTCTATGGGAGCCTAATCTAATCTACTACCGCTTCGCAACATGTTATGGCTTGAAGAGAAGAAGCGGCGCAAGAAACTCTTCAGCAAACATGCCTAGCTCTAATAATTTTATATAATATTAAAATGGGTGGAAGGAAAAATAAAAGTAATTATCAGTCAAGTTGGTTTGTGTTCCGTTGTACGCAGACAGAGCTCACAGTGTCTTGAGGTCTGGCAGCTGGTTTTTGCTGGGTTTGGGTCTTAATAGTTTTGATAATTGGATCCCAAACAGGTAGTACTTGCCAACCATCTTCTCTATTGAAATTTCGGTGTTTTTTTATTTCAATAGCCTCATGCATCATTCTAGGTATGAAAGAGAATCGTTTCATACCTAGAATGATGCGTGAGACAGACCCTATTGCTAGAAGGTAAATGTAAATCGTCGACGTCATTGTATACAAAAGAATTCTTTTAATGTCGGTAAAATTCATCTCTCGTGAACAGTACAGTAATTAATTAAAACTGATAAACAATACACTCTCTTTGTTCTCTTGAAACAAAAGGCATAAAACAATAATAAAATATGATCGCCCGCAAACAGCGAATTAAATGCGGACATCTCCCTTTTTTAAAAACAGAATTATCATATTTTTTAATGGTTACTAGGATATGCCCGCGACTTCGTCCACGCTTGGCTTTAAATTTCCGCGGGATTCCCGGGACAGAAAATACCGCATCATTTAATTAATAATGTAAGCTATCGTTTTAGTGAAAACTGTGTGGGAATAGAGAGTATGGAAGAGAGAGCATGAAAGTAGAGTAAACGCGGTTGAGATGCGAGCACTGCGCAAAATCTGCGGAGTGACGTTCGCGGACCGCGTTCGTAATACCGAAGTAAGAAAGAGAGTTGGTCTGAAAGAGAGTGTCGGGGTGAAGGTAAGGAAAGGAATGCTCCGGTGGTTCGGGCATGTGGAAAGAATGCATGATGAAAGAATGACTGAACAGATATACAATGCAAAAGTGGATGGATGCAGAAGTCGTGGAAGGCCACGACCCACCTTCCATGATCAAATTGATCGTGTACTAGCGGAGGGTGATGTCAGGGGCCTTAAGAACAGACGAGTGTGCATGACAAGAGTTATGAATGTCAAAGAAGCAAGTGAGGTGTGTAAGAATGGGCCTAAATAGCGCTCTGTTGTTCGTGCCTACCCCGCAAGGGAACTGGCGTGAAGTTATGTATGTATGTATGTATGTGTCGGAATAAGCTCATTTTATGCACCCGAACAACTACAAACCACTCCCGGGAAAATTACCGCGGGATTACCGGGATAAAAAAAATCACACATTTTATTACATCAATTTTGCTATCGATCAATGAAATCACATTAGTATTCGTTTATTTTTAACTGGCCATTTTAAATAATTCACAGAAAAATTGCTGCGGGATTCCCAGTATAAAAAGTTGAGCAGATTGTAAGTCTAATCGAATCGGCCCAGTAGGTTTTATTTGAATCCCGAACAGACAAGAAATAAAAAAAAATTGCATCGTGTGCTCCGTTGTTTATATAGTCTATTCAAGTTGTTTTTTTTAAATAGCTTCAATGTACAGACACGGTTAATTTAGAATTTTATTCAGATTAGATTTACAATTATAATTTACACACTTTAAACACACAAATTCAAAATTAAAATATACAAATATAATAAATATCATCATATTAAAAATATAGAGAAAAAATTACAAAATAATAAATAGATCCCAAATCACCGTCAATGGGGAACGCTGGCAGCATTACCACGTTGAATGGCAACGCGTATGCGTTGTCCAAAATACAGGAAGTCTTGTGGTCGCGTGAGCCTTGTATCAACCATGTAGATAGATAGGTCTCGATAAAGGCCGTGAGCTTCTGAACTCCATGGCCCCAGAGTTTCGACACCAAAAGTCACAAATATGTATTCTCCCTTTTAAACTAAATAAATAAGACAGTGGGTTGAAACAATTCAGTGATAAAAGTGTATTATTTGGATACGATGGGTGAATAATGAATAATTGATATATGCTTTCAATGTTCTGGCGCTTCAGTAAGTATTTACGGTTTGTCTCATTCGGTAACAGATAGACGTAGTACTTCTCTTTTTTGAATATGGATTTGCACAATTTTACGTATTAACTCTCCATCAAGAAAGTATCAATAATCAAGGCTTAGAATTTAAAGTATTCCTTCAATATTCACCAAATTATAGATACAACGTCAAATGACAGGACTTTTTTGACTTTTTATTATCTCTGAGTGATTATTAAATAAATAAGTTATACAATGCGAATGAACTTTCAAAGATGTCCCTAATTGTGTAATTCATGCACTTCAGTTTATTCATTGGTCTTATCCTCACATAATTATATACATCTCCTTTATTCTATAATAGTATTGCTTATAATGCTTACTCAATAATAAATTGGAAGATTGATGGATATAAGAATAAAGATGCAAGAAGACATCGATGGATTATTTGAAGGATGAACTATTTAAGGAGGTTTAAGGTTTACCAAAAAATAGGAATTTCGAAGAAAATCAGAAGTATTAAATGAATGAAAACTTTTTATTGTTCACCATAAATTTAAACCTACACAATTAATATGAATACATTTGTAATCTTTCAACGGGCGGCCTTATCGGAAATAAAAACTCATAACCCGATCGGGCACCGGCTTTTGTTTCATAATATGTGGTATGATTGCAAAAATACAAATTGTAAAAAGAAAATACACCTCGAGTTAGACGTTTTTTCAAGAGTGGTGTAGTCGGCGCTTGCATCATATAGATAACATATACCTACATGCAAATAATAATATCATTCTATTTAATGCAACAATTTATATTCATTACACAAATAGTAGACAGTTAACATGTTTAGAAATGTAGAAATGGATTTAGCTTCTCTGATTGGAAAGCGGGGAGTTCCACAGGTGAACACCCTGTAATAGAAATTCCTAGAAAAACGAAGCGTGTTCAACTGTTTGTATATCTTTATAAAAAGATTTTCATTTGAGCGCAAATTATAGTAATAGAAATGGTAAAGTAAAATAAAAAGTTCTGTTAAATATGGGGAGCACAGGGAGTGAGAATTTTCTGCAGAAGTGAAACTAAGTGAACATTCCGAACATTAAATATAATACAATATACATCTTATTATATTCGCAAATCGTCGTTTCAAACGCGTTTGTATACAAGAGTGGATGAGTGACTCAATGATATCTCCCAAATCCTTGATGTTGCTGAATACCTTTTGAGATCTAGATATCTTGTTTACAGATACTTTAGCCTGTAGTTTATAACCGCTTTGTACTCCAGCAGGGCGTTGACTGCTGCTTTTCCTGCCCTGCGATAAATTCTATATAGGACTATAGCTACCTCGACTTTTTACAAAAGCCAGATTAAAAGTAAAAACGTGTATCCTGACCGTAACACAATTAATCGAGTCGTGAATGTAGGACGGCATTCGACGCAGGTTGGTGTCCAAATCATCAATCACGATTACATCGGGGAATATTTTTTATCTTTTTACATTAGCATTCATTTGTAGTAAAGGGATTTGCAAAAATATAATTCCTGGTGCTTAAATAAAATGGTTTTTAACATCACAATTTGCGTCAATCGTATAACAGGCGCGTAACGTGATATAAGTCCGTAACTTTTTAATATTTGGAAAAAATATAAATTATATTGGAAAAAATGATGCTTGTACACGTTCTATACTATATGTGCTTTTAGAGCATTTTTTAAGTTTACAGGTAAGCAAACTGGCTGACGTTCCAGTTGTTGGTTAGTGGTTAGCGCCGACCAAAGGAGCCGATGCATTTTCTACATCGTTGAGACTTCAGAAATTTCTTAACAGACTTTAAGAGTGTCTTATGAATATTCAATCAATATTTTCAACATGTCTGGATCAGCCTGTTTGGCGGCATAAACAACTGAATAATTCAAGCCGGTAAATGTGCAACCCTCCGTGAAAGTTATATGGTTGTGCCATTTTCTGTTGAAACGCTTGGACTGTGGGGTCTTGAAGTCATAAGCCTCTATCAACATTCATCAAAACGATTCATTGACTCTTCATCAGGTGATGAGGGCTGGTGCCTACCTCGAACAACGGATAAGTATGGCGATCCAGCAAGGAAACGTAGCCAGCGTTCAGGGCACCTTACCCATTGAAGACGGTGATCTAGGCTCAGTATTCCACTTATAGTTTTGAGGGACAATTTTTTTTTGTTTTTTTTTTTATAGCTGGAGTATAGCAGCCCACCTGGTGGAAAGCGGTTACCGTCGCCTATGGACGTTTGCAACATCATAGATGTCACCAACGCGCTGCCGGCTTCGAAGAAATTTTATGACACCCTTTTACTATGGGCAGAATACAACACAAATAAGTTAAGTTTTCTTTTATTGTATTAGTTTATAAAAAAATGTTGGAGCAGGGGGCAGCTTACAACATTTTGTACACTACCGGGTCCTTTGTGGGGGGTTTTAACATCACAATTTGCGTCAATCGTATAACAGGCGCGTAACGTGATATAAGTCCGTAACTTTTTAATATTTGGAAAAAATATAAATTATATTGGAAAAAAATAATGCTTGTACACGTTCTATGGCACTCTGCTGTTCGTGCCTACCCCGCAAGGGAACTGGCGTGAAGTTATGTATGTATGTATGTACGTTCTATACTATATGTGCTTTTAGAGCATTTTTTAAGTTTACAGGTAAGCAAACTGGCAGACGTTCCAGTTGTTGGTTAGTGGTTAGCGCCGACCAAGGGAGCCGATGCATTGTCTACATCTGTGACAGAACTTCGGGAGGATTTCTTAACAGACTTTAAGAGTGTCTTATGAATATTCAATCAATATTTTCAACATGTCTGGATCAGCCTGTTTGGCGGCATAAACAACTGAATAATTCAAGCCGGTAAATATGCAACCCTCCGTGAAAGTTATATGCTTGTGCCATTTTCTGTTGAAACGCTTGGACCGTGGGGTCTTGAAGTCATAAGCCTCTATCAACGTTCATCAAAACGATTCATTGACTCTTCATCAGGTGATGAGTCAAAATCGCCGGACACTATCGTCTCAATCGTAGTTTTGCCAGATTTTGGTATTATATTAATTCCTATTACTACTACTCTATATTTATAATTATTTTTAAGCGAAAAGTCATGAAATAAATGATTAAAAATTTTGGTAGCTTGCAATATTCATTTCGTCTAACGCGATTTCTGCTAATAGTAATACCAATTTCTGCTACTTTTACTCTGCCGCGAAGATATCGAGAAGATATTGAGGATTTAGTAGAATACGAATTTTTGACGCTTTTGCAATGGAATTGTACTTTGAATATCTTCACAACGCCAAGATATGGAAATACCAGAATTGGGCTCCTGGTGTTGTAAACATTTATAGACGATTTTGATTTTTATTATTATTGCCAAATTTTATATATGCAGTTCCAGTATTATTTGAAAAAAAGTCTATAACGTATGGGGCCATCTATAAATTACGTCACACGTCAAGGGGGGCTCGACGAAGTGTGACATTGTATGACAAGCGGTGAGTGGGGTCTTAAATTTCATGACGTCACATTTCAGAATCTAATATATTTAATCTAATT
Organism: Dendrolimus kikuchii; assembly: GCA_019925095.2. Classification (NCBI taxonomy): domain Eukaryota; kingdom Metazoa; phylum Arthropoda; class Insecta; order Lepidoptera; family Lasiocampidae; genus Dendrolimus; species Dendrolimus kikuchii. The sequence goes on along the minus strand of CM034406.1, from coordinate 14,869,326 downwards.
ACGGAACTGCTGTTTTAGTTTAATAATTTTCTTGATGTAAAATTGCAAGTATGCGATGTCACACTAGGGAGGGAGGAGTCTCACGAATGTGATCAGCTGTGACAACGACGGGGGATGGGTCAAAAAGTATGAAATTCGTAAGTCATAATTTGTGGATGGCCTCTATAGAAAGATGGAAGATTGTGATGAATCTACAATTATTCCGTTTTTATCAAATGACTTCAAACATTAATAAAATGCATTACTGGATTGTGAGTGCGGCGATGTACATAGCAGTTTATGAAATCAATTTCGCTGAAACCAAATTAGTTTGGTTACTTAATCCATGCGGTCATACCTGTGTTAATATAGAATATACTGGCAGTATATTTGATTAAGGTATTTGGAACGAATTCCGCTGCGGTAAGGGTCGAGACAATTGTTAGCCAAGTTAGTATTTGTATAGGACAGATTAAAGGTAAATAGGGGTTGTGAGGGGCGATTGGTTCAGTGAACAAAGTAATATAGTATAATATAACGATATTAAAAACCCAGAATATATAAATCTGTATTGAGACCATTCATGGTCCGAATATTAGGTCACTAAAGTGTTAGACCAAAAACGTTAACAGATTTTGTAATAAAGTATAGAAAGTCTTTTTGTATGTTTAGTATTACCATATATTACTTATTGTTTGTACCTCCGATGTAATTCCAAAATTATTTTTTCTCAATCAAGGAGATAGTCTAAAAGGCCATAAAGGCGCTCTTTGTTCAATCAAAATGTAACCTAGTTTTAAGAAACTAGCTCTCATTTACGGTGAACAATAGTTACTTCATTAATTTATAAACTACATACATGTAATCTCAATTGCCAATAGTAAGGTGACAAATGAATCGAAAGCCATAGAAACCTGGTCTTAGATATTAGTTAGAGTTAACACCAAATGTGCTACCAACCTTGAAGAGGGGAATGGAACCACTAATATCAAAACACAACACAATAATATTATGGTAGCATGGTTTAGAACTGGGGTGGTAACCATCCAGACGGGCAAATACCGTTTTGTTGTGGGTAGTTTTCTTATAGATAGGTCGCTCAACGGCAAGAACGGTTCTGTCTCGGTTCAGAAAAACAGTCCAATTATACGAACGAAACTTCTGTTTCGTTCGTATAATTGGACACTGATTCTTCAAAAGCTGTAATCCTATTGATAAAAACGTCTACGAACTTCGCTGCTCGTCTTATAGAGCAGTATGTCAGAGATGTTCCCCTGAAAATTTGGCCTCCGTTTTCGATATATATTTGCTCTGCAAACACAATCTTTATATCTGTCACAGTTTGAAATATAGTGAGTATAAACGATTATGTACCTATTGTGTTAAATATTTATAATTAAATGTTATTCATTTTAGAGCTTTCGCTTATTTTTAAGGATTTACTTGTGATCGTTAAATGAAAATGTAAATCAATAAATAATAATATACAATCAAGCGAAAAGGCACCAGGCGAAAGCCTTGTCGGCTGATACATCATGGGTAACAAAGCCTCAATCACATACAGGTTTTTAAGTGAAGCTTAACAAATAATTAAATAAATAATCGGCATACAAACATGCACATTGTATATCTCCAAGCTAAGCAAGTTACGCTTGTGTTATGGGTAATATACAACGGACCACTCTGGGGCCGATGCCAGACACCCAGACTATAGTAAATAACATAAAGATCGTTTCGAAAATTTACCATGCCAGGAATCGAACCCGGAGCCGAGTGTTCCAGTGAGTTCGGACGGCTAAGATTCTACACACTCAACCACAGAGGCCGTCAAAGAGGGCGTCGCCGCCGAGGGACTTCTGCATGTTTATTTAAACAGTATAAATTTTCAACAAAAACGACTGTGACATACTACTTATAGACTTTTTTATGTATTCAGATAAAAAAAGACATTAAAACTAAGATACACTAAGTAGTAGATCACTGCCAACGGGGAGCGTGCCCAGAAGGCTGGCTGTATTACCACGCTGTATTGCAATACTTATTTGCTATGCGAAATATGAGACAGCCTTCTGATTACGGGTAGTGTCAAAGAGTTTCTTACATATGACTTTAAAGAAACTCTTTACCGATGGAACCCACAGGCCTAATGTTTCAACCCCAAACGGCACAAATATGTAACTTGACTCGGTCATTGGAAGATGTGACGGGGCCAGTGTGTCTTACATATAGACTTAAATAAAGCATTAACAAGAGTTCCCCTTTTGTAAAACTAGCTGCTATACCCTAGAATTTGTCGTCAAATCATTAAAATAATATTTCTGTAAGAAAACTAATTCGACTTATAATATTTAAAGACTTGTCAAGAACAGCCTAAATAAAATATGAATAGAAAAAAAAAATGAAATCTGTTAAACTTTGAGTATTAAAGGACAAATAGAAAATTATTTTTTCAGGTCAATGGGCAGAGTGTATTTGTTATTTTGTAACTGACATCAGCTCACAAACGTCCCACTGTTTTTCGCCCCTATCATGGCTATAAGGCTACGGTCAAAATCATAGCGCTGAGAGTCATGGAAGTAATGGTACAGCGAGTTTAAATATTACACCTTGTTATATATGAATGAAGATAATTATGATAGCATGGCTGAGTTCCTATGATATGTAACACCAATCACCCAAACGCAGTAACTAATAGTTGCTTTCTTACCTGCTTACTATATCAACTAACTCATTGTTTACCTTCCTGCTTGCTGTACTTAAAGTGGTCATTACTAATACGGCAGCAAGCAGAAAGTTCTGCCCATTACTCTTCATACTTTCCTACCTACTTGCTACCGTGGATATGAGCATAATGTGAATGAAGAGTAAAACTGAGTTGGGGCTTAAAAGCCACTTCTGTCTATACTTTATACCGCTTAGGTCATGCGAGTGTACGATAGCTGAGATTTGTAGGTATTACTTCGTAAATCGTACCAGTCCTTCTTTCATCCCATATACACCGTCCTTGACATTAGTGTTTCAAGGAGTGTAATTTACCCAACTATAAATAAAATATAAGCAGTTGTTGCTTTTCAGTTCATAATGCTAAATTTACGTTCAAGTTGGTTCACTGCATATTTGGATTTAGGCCTTTCCATGTCCTTCGTTCTTGTGTTCTACGGTTTTCAACCATGATTACAACAAAACTTTGGTCGTGAACTACGAGTATAAAAGGAAGCCTTACTTATTTATACTATGATAATACATTGTCTCACAGGGACACGAAGAACGCGCTCCTCGCGATCGAACAGTAATGACGCTAGCTGGAGTAAGGACCCAATTTTGCTATTTCCATATCTTGCCATTGTAAAGATATTCAAGGTAAGACTTCATTGTAATAGTGTCAAAAATTCGTATTCTACTAACTCCACTATATCTTCTCGATTACATCACGATAAAATATTCAATAAAATGTTGTTTTACTATAAGCAGAAATGGCATTAACCGAAACTGATATTGAAAATCTACCAAGAACTTTAAAGATTATTTCGCGATGTTTCGCTTGCCACGTGTAAATCAATGGAATTTACAGAATGCTGAAATCAGACAAAACTACGATTGAGACGAGTGTCCGACGATTTTGACGAGATAGGAATGGCAGAATTGGACCCCAGCATGCATGCGTTTGCCATAGCGCAGGTGTACCGGTTTCGCCTCAGTCACCGCTGTGATCAGAAACGTAACCTAAAGCGTATTAAAGTTTACCTGATATTTTGTACGGCATCGCAAAGCGCGCATTATGAAGCCTTTTAAGATACTGATATGAAAAATTCAATATCCTCATACAAGAGTCGTAGAAATATGGTGGAGATTTATATTTGCTCGTGAGATTTGATTGAAATTTTTATGGTATCATAAACCTTTTGAAGTATTCCGTGCTACTCTAATCATTTTTTTATTGATTTTGGCATTACTTGTTCACCTTTACGTCTGTTAGCTTTCGTGATTACTTTTATATAAGGACTTTTATTGACTTTACTTTTATTTAATAAGTACTAGAGTTTTCCCCGGGGCAACGCCGCTTGTCAAGCCCTAGACATTAGTTTTATTTTACTTATATAAAAGCACTTCGATTTTTTACATATAATAATAACAAACTAAGTCCATATAGTCTTAACAACCGCCCATCAAAAAATAGGGGTGACTCAAATCCAATCTGATTTCAAGTACAAAGAATAACATGTTGTTTATTTGTTTATGACAGCATAGGTATTTGTTAGTGCATTGAAAAAACGAGAATGCAGCACCACCTGTTTTCCTAATCGGTCTATTCCTTGAAACCGACGTCAGTTATTGAGATAAAAGCATACTAAGTGTTGATTCAGGATGTCGAGATTCATTCATATACATTCAGTGGTGCTCAAAAGAGATGCAATCGCAACGCTATCTTTTTCGCTATTTTCCTCTATCCCACAGAAATGACGTCATTTGTCGGGATAAAAAGTATCCGAAGTTATGTCCCGGGATATGAGCTAGCTTTGTGTCGAGTTTCATTTAAATCCGTTCAGTAGATTTCACTTGACGCTCTAACAGACAGACAAAAATTCTAAAAGTTGCATTTTTGGAATCTCCTAGTCCGAATTATCCCACCTCTTGATTTTTTTATATTTTTAAATGCAATGTACAAACTCGAACCATTTCCATATTTATTATATTATAGAAGAAGATAGATTGTATTGTGTAAATAGAAGAAGAATAATAAGTACATCGATTTTTTTCTGACTAAGATTGTTTGTCTGAAAGAGATTGCAAGAAGGCCGCCCATTACACTACCACCTTATAGTCTTAAGACAGTAAAGTGTATTAATTTTATTAGCTTTTATTATGCTGATGTAAATAAAGAGTATTGTTGTTGTTATAACGATGATTAAAATCCAGTAAAAAATTGTAACGCAAGTCGCGTACTAGGCCACCTAAGTAGCTGCGGTAGACAGGTTAAAAACAAACAAAATATTGAATAATTAATTAAATTAATTAATATTATTTTAGTACTAGCTGTGCCCGCAACGTCGTCCGCGTGGAATTTGTTTTTAAAACTCCCGATTTTGAAACATTGTTCATTGGTGCTCCGATCCTATTGGTCTTAGTGTGATGTTATATAGCCTATAGCCTTCCTCGAAAGGAAGTATAATGGGCTATCTAACAATGAAAGAATTTTTCAAATCAGTTCAGTAGTTACTGAGATTAGCGCGTTCAATCAAATAAACAAACTCTTCAGTTTTATATAAAATTTTAGTGGTTGTTGGATCCAAAAACTCTTGGTTGCTAAGTTAGTGAGCCCCAGTGACCTATTATACCGGAATGGCTGCCGTTTGTTTCCGTAATAGGTAGTTGGCCTGCGTAAAAAAGCTACATACCCACTCATTTTTTGATTGTCAACTGACAAAATATCTTCAGACTATATAGAATAGAATACACTTTATTGTTCACCACACACGAATGAAATAAACAATTTACAGTAGTCATATTAAACAGTAAAAGTAGGAACAATGGGAAGCCTTATCGCGTAGAGCGATCTTTTCCAGACAACCCGGGCTATGGATTTTATAAACGGAAGATTCGCAAGTGTACGACGGTGGTGTGCAGATGAAATACATATATAAATATCACACAATACACCTAAAATGAACAAAAAATAGAGAATAAGAGAATAAACAATAACACGCACGCACGCACGCACGCACACACACACACACACACTCACACACACACACACACACACACACACACACACACACACACACACACACACACACACACACACACACACACACACACACGTACACACATACACACGTACACACACACACATATGTATATATATATATATATATATATATATATATATATATATATATATATATATATAAACTAAAATATGCATTATTAATTTTGGTAAAGCAACAGCAATAGCTATACAATATTAATAATAGTATTAATACATAATATATTACAAGAGCTATCTATGAATGTCAAAGAAGCAAGTGAGGTGTGTAAGAATAAGCCTGAATGGCGCTCTGTTGTTCGTGCCTACCCCGCAAGGGAACTGGCGTGAAGTTATGTATGTATATATGTATATTACTATTATATATACTAATATACATAATATCAATATATAGGTACAAATACACTTAATAAGTAAACGTACATGTAATTAGGTATTAAATATTTATTATTCAGATTTCAGTATTGTGATTTCTGATTTCGGTATTGTAAAGCTTCGGCTTAGGCTATATTAATAAATATTTATAAGCGAAAACTCTCACGAAATCAATATTTAAAATGTTGATAGCTTTTTAATATTCATTTCAGCTAACGCCATTTCTGATAGTAGAATACAAAATTTTGATACTATCGCATTGGAATCGTACTTTGAATATCTTCTCAACGCCAATATATTGAAATAGCAGAATTAGGTAAAATGTAATGTGGAAGGCTCTTGCTTTGAATGACACGATGCCGTAATGAAATTGCGCATATGAGTGTTATGGCTACCACTAATTGGTAGATTTTGGTAGTCTAGGTAAGTAAGTAGCTAACAAATATTTTTTAATAAGTTCTTGTCCATCGAAAGGTTGCCTGGAACAGATTGCTTTAAGCAATAAGACCGCCCTTTGTACTACCTTATAGTTAAGACAATAAAGTGTATTACATTTCTTATGTTGGTGTACAATAAAGAGTATTGTTGTTGTTGTAAGTATAACTGAATAATCCATAAATATATAATACGCCTAAGGGAATGAATGACATATAGATGAAAATGATAATGTGTACACAAATATCAAAAATAAATAAATTATTGTTCAAAGAAAAATGTTCTAATGCAAAATAAGGATATATTTAGAAGAATTTGAATATTTCGTGTAATCGATGCAATATGATAAAATCGAGCTTGCAATCAAAATTCCGATGGAAGAACCTGACAATAAGGCTGTGGAATGTTGAACAAATGCCTTAAGACGAATACATACGGATATCAAATATGACATTAGCAGCTGAAATTATACAAATATTTCTGCTACTTACAGATGGTTTTATTAGCTATATGTCTGTGGACGCGGATTCAAAGTAAAAAAAAACACACTTTTTTGGTCTACCTTTACGTTTGTATCTTGCAGTTTAACGTTCTTTTTGTCAAATGGCTTTCATCCCTCCTCATTACACGCCCATACCACCTTAATCTTGTTCCTCTTTATGACTACTGTGACACTTCGTTGCAAGCCGACAAGGAAAGGTGTTTGGGCTAGAAGACCCCACGGCACTGGGTATGGCGCGCCGGGATAGTCTTCTGAGCTCCCAGTCCCACTACATTATCGAGAAGAGATGAGCGATGATGATGACGATAACGTTGTTAGTACGTGGTAGTTTGTCGTCTACCACATACAACAACGGTCAAGGAAAACATCGTGATGAAACCTGCACATCGAGATAACCAATGTGTCAAACCTGCCAAGCCGCCTTGGACAAGCGTGGCCATTATACTGTCCGCTCCCCTATAATGGGAGGTCCGAGCCCGGCAGTGGGACGTTATGGGCTGTTATTATATGTGGGTAACGCTTACCTGACAACGTGTTTTGATCAAAATTATCGTAGCAGACACGTTGCGAAATATCTCTCGTATGCACCCACCCAATTTACGGAAGGTCGTTAAAATATTGGAAGGCGCACAGAGACCCGTCATTAATGAAATTGTGAATTCATCAGAGTGCCAGGAGCCTTTGGGGAACGTCTTAAGCGAATTTTGAGGTCAATCCATTTGCTCCCTGCGTTATATTTGGCTTAGTTAATTTAAATCGAACTTGGCGAATATTTTAGGACCGTCTATGTGTACTAGGTCGGGTTTTTACGAAAGTGGAGAAGAGAGGAGATATGCGTAGACGAAGGCGTTGGTCACAATACGAAGCGGACATGTGAGCTGACTAGATCTCAACAGAGCTGTCTCCTTGTTTAGGTAATAGACCGGTGGGTTTAAAAAGACCCACTTGGAAAATTGTTTTTTATAATCTGAAATGTGTTGGTATCTTAAAGTATACGGCATATAATATGTATTTATAGGAGATGTCATCAAGTTGCAGTTGTAGTAATTACTCATATAATAATATCGTAATTTATAGATTATGTTTAGGTATCACGCAACAATAGCTAAGGCAGATATTTATTGATCTGCTGCAGTTGATAACAAGGATTAGTTAGCGAATACGATATATTTACTAAACGTTTCGGTGGCATTTGTAACAGGTATTAACAAGTTTTTTTTATTGCAGGAGTTCAGCAGACAGGCAGACGGCCCACTTGAAGGAAAGCCGTTACCATCTCCTATGGATATTTGCAACACCAAAGGTGCTACAAATGCGCTACTGCTCTCTTAATGGAGACTGGAACCTGGTCACTAATCCCGGAACACAACACAAGGTTGTTATGGCGACATCCTTTAGACCAGGGGTGGTAGCCATCCAGTCGTACAAATGCCCTACCACCTGGAAAATTTGTAACAGGTTTAACAAGTTGTTGGACATTTTAGACTTCGAACATATCATTGCGGTACTTTCAAGTATTTTATAGTATATAAGCGTTGTGGGAAACGAGGCAGACAAAGTTGTTCTACCAATCGCCAAGCGCTGCGCTCTTCAGTATCCAGTGTAAGTGGAATGTGAAGTGAAGGAATTTTCCCAGAGCGGTTTATAGTTCAGGTGCATGAAAATTTGCTTATTCCACATAGTATTCACTAAAACGATAGCTTGTATTCTTTATTAAATCCTGTGGTACTTTGACTCGGGAATCCCGCGGGAATTTCAGCTCATGCGTGGAGGAAGTATCCTATTATATAAATAATATACATACATACATAACTTCACGCCAGTTCCCTTGCGGGGTAGGCACGAACAACAGAGTGCCATTTAGGCTTATTCTTACACACCTCACTTGCCTCTTTGACATTCATAACTCTTGTCATGCAAGCTCGTCTGTCCTTAAGGCTCCTGACATCACCTTCTGCTAGTACACGATCAATTTGATCATGGAAGGTGTGTCGTGACCTTCCACGACTTCTGCATCCATCCACTTTTGCATTGTATATCTGTTTAGTCATTCTTTCATCATGCATTCTTTCCACATGCCCGAACCACCGGAGCATTCCTTTCCTTACCTTCACCCCGACACTCTCTTTCAGACCAACTCTCTTTCTTACTTCGGTATTACAAACGCGGTCCGCGAGCGTCACTCCGCAGATTTTGCGCAGTGCTCGCATCTCGACCGCGTTTACTCTACTTTCATGCTTTCTTTTCCATACCCAACTCTCGCATCCATACGTGAGCGTAGGTACCAGCACCGCGTTGTGTATGGCGAGCTGGGCCTTCTGGCTGAGGTTCTTAGCTCCTAGAAGTTTACCTAACGCTCCATTCACACTATTCCCCAAATTCACTCTTCTTTCTATATCAGCGGTGTACCTTCCATTCCATGTTATATAAATAATAACAGCCCATAAACGTTCCACAGCTGGACTCGGGCCTCCCATTTCACAGGACAACGGACAGTATACCCGACATGCTTGTCTAAGGCGGTTTGACGGGTTAGACGCATCGGTTATCTCGATGTGCAAATTTCATCACGATATTTTCATTCACCGTTAGCACGTGGTAATTATAACAATATGCACATTAGGTTAGAAAACTGTCTAAGCAGTGCATGCTTTCCAGCCCGCAAAAAAATTCGAAAATCGCTCAAAATTGGAAGAAAGAAAGACTTTATTTGAAGAAATGGGGACGTAATTACATTCCTTATACATACATGCATATTTTGAGAATTTGTTCAGTAGGTAAACAAGGTTTGCACTCTGCATATTGTTGTGCCGGAATTATATCCGACACAACGCTGATTTTCAGTGCAAACCTTCCTTTGACGAAGATATCGTGAAACAAAAAAGTCGCCTAACAATTTTCTGTAGTTTCTCTCGGTTTCCCAGAAATTCACTCATCAGATCCTGACATACTGATAATGGGGCCAACTCGGGAGTCCATTTCGATTAAAAGAAAAATTATGAACATCGGTCCACAATTGACGGAGAAATCTAGTAACGAACATACAGACGAATTGAGAACTTCTTCCTTTTAAAAGTCGGTTAAAAACAGTTAACACTATCATTATTCATCTGAAAAATCTAAATCACCTATAACTTGGCCAGTAAAGCGGAAAATTAGAAGGATTTCCTTAGTTTAAAAAAAATAGTAGTATAGGTTCACGTTTGACCATGACCGCGCCCGATGTGGATCAAAGATATGGTCTAAGATAGTGCACGCTTGCCTAGAAGGTAATTATTTCCCCGGAACTTAACGGGACGGAGAAAACAATACTCAGGCAATGAGTTCCAATCCTTAGCGGTGCGCATGATGAAGGCAAATCATTTACAGGTAGCGCACGCCGGTGCGTCTGGTTGTCCGATGATGAAGACGGCGGGATCAGATCGAAGAGTCTAGCTGCACACTCTCCAAAGTGTACTTGATAGTCAACTGATGAGCTGGCAACTCTGCGTCGATGTTCTAGACTAAGATTTGTCGTGCTCGGTGCCTCCTGGCTCGCCGTTCAATCGACTCTAGTGCTTCGAGTTGATATTTGGCTGAGCCATCCCAAAGGTGAGAGTAATACTCCATACATGCTTGTGCTTTGTATAACGTCAGTATCTGTTCCGTTGTGAAGTACCGTCTCACCTTCGAGAGTATGCCCAGTTTTTTAACTGCAGTTTGTGCTAGATAATCGATGTAAGAGCCAAAGTTGAGAGCCGATGTCGAGGAGACGCCAAGAAGCTAAAGCTCATCAGTTATCAGAATGGTTACGCAATAAAGAACAAAACAGTCAAATATCGAACCCAACCCTTAGCAATAATGTAACAATATGAGCAGCAATAAATGTGGTAAACAAGAAGTAACGGTCCTAAAAGAACAGGGACGTACTTTCAAAGTGGCTTTTATTACACTTTTATAGAATTGCCGGTCCCGAAGCATGACCTAATTTTGTAGTTAGGCTACCCTCCAACTCAAACACAATAGGGTTGAGTTATAACAGATGAGCGGAGTTTTTGAATGGTCATAAAAAAAGTTTACTCAAATAGATGTCAATCTAAGAACAGGATTTGGATAGAGTTAAATTAAATTTTACAAGTGTGTCTCGATAGCCAAATAAAAAAAACACTAAAAGAAATTTTGGGGCTAATTTGAAAACCAATTTAGTATCGGTTGATTTTGGAAAAATCAATCATCTCAGCTAGGAATCGAATTAGTTGATTTAGGAAAAAATATATTCTCTAATATTGCATTAACCCACTGTGTAACCTAAAAGTATATTATTTTCAAACATTTTGTAACCGGTTTTATCACTTTTTCTTATCAGTTTTTAACACACGTAAAATTTTACACAACTAATCATTCCTCCCGATGTACCTTCGCAGTAGACCAATTTTAATACTGCGCCACAGTGTACGAATCGTGTAAGCGGGACAGAGCTACGAATGCGTAGCAAGCAACAACCTCCCATTTCTGCTTGCGAATAAAGTTCGATATACATTATTTATGTTGCGGAATTCGGTCTGCACTTTTCCGTTTCAAACTGCCGATCGGAATTATAAGCAGTGTAAAACTGTATGTATATAAGGATGTAGAACACGAAAATGAAGTGGCGTTTTAAATTTGAAGGCATTGACTATCATTTTATACAATTGATTTATATGATTTAAATTAACGGGAGAAAAATTATATAGTAACGTGTCATAATTAATCCTTGGGTTTTAGTTTGCCTATTGACACTGCTTCAGCAGAATTTTAATCTTTATAGATTACACTTCAGGCTAATCATTTTATGTATAACACCTTCTATGATCAAATTGATCGTGTACTAGCAGAAGGTGATGTCAGGTGCCTTAAGAACAGACGAGCGTGCATGACCAGAGTTATGAATGTCAAAGAAGCAAGTGAGGTGTGTAAGAATAAGCCTGAATGGCGCTCTGTTGTTCGTGCCTACCCCGCAAGGGAACTGGCGTGAAGTTATGTATGTATGTATAACCAGGACATACCCGTGATTTCGTCCATGATTAACTTGAAATTTCCGTGGGATTCCCAAGGCACAAAGCACCGCAGAATTTAAAAAACAATGTAAGCTATCGTTTTAGTGTAAACTGTGTCGGAATAAGCTAATTTTTATGCACCCGAACAACTTCAAATCGCTCCCAGGAAATCTCCCGCGGGATTCCCGGAATAATTCTATCCGTGAAGGAACAGAGAAATAATACAATTTCCTGCGGCCTGGCGGCCTGCCGTAAAAGGCGACTAAACAACCCACAGCCAGGTGGTAGGGTATTTGCTCCACTGGTTGGCGACCACCCCTGGTCTAGAGTATGCCGTCATAACAACCTTGTGTTGTGTTCCGGCATTAGTGACCAGGTTCCAGTCTCCTTTAAGAGAGCAGCACCGCATTTATAGCACCTTTGGTGTTACAAATGTCCATAGGCGATGGTAACCGCTTTCCATCAAGTGGACCGTTTGCCTGTCTGCTGAACTCCTGCAATAAAAAATAAATAAAAGATGTCACAAATTTTATTACATAGAATTTGCTAGCGATCGGTAAAATATCACATTGAAATTCGATTTTTTTTTTAATTTGGCCATTTTAAATAATTAAAAGAAAAATTCCCAGGATAAAAAGTAATCGGGCCCATTAGTTTTTACACGAATCCCGAACAGACAAGAAATTTAAAAAAAATTGCACCTTTGTTCTCCATTGTTTATATAGTCCATTCCAGTTGGTTTTTATTAATAGCTTCAACGTACAAACATGTTTAGAATTCTATAATATTATAGACTTTAACCAGTAGTAGGGCAAATGAATGAAAAGTAAGCCTTTGTCCACATCACCACGGTACGACGTCGTTAATGTGAAACGGTGCGGTGTCGCGGCACCTTGACTTGACGTGAGGCACCTTGATGTGACGTCCGTGACGAATTTACGTTACCGCGTCGTAAATTTGACTCGCAAAATTCCTGTACATTTTCACTCACGAACCTGTGAAATAGCAGTTCATTTCTAGATATGGACTGTACAAAACTTATACTGCTCCTGCTATTGTTAAGATGATATAATCAATCATTACTGTCATTTTCTGCACAACTAATCACTAGGACAATGAAACATCAACTGGGCGAGTACATAGTAGCCACGTACCGCTTCTGATGACGTCCAACGCGTCGTTCCCCGACGACGTTGCCGTAGCGTATATCACGTCAATGCACCACGCCGCGATACCGCACCATTCCACGTGGTGATGTCGACAGGTCCTAAGATATAGAAACCCAGCGGTATACACTTATTGCCCAGCATTCATAAGGCCGGGCAATTACCCTGTTAAAATGTTGACAAAGTAGAGCAAATAAGTCAGTGCGTGCTATGGTACTGTGTAATTACGTAGAACGTATCTTTTTGTTATTTAATGAAGCCTAGTTTTCAAGTCATGGTACTGTAACGGCCAGCGGTTACAGACCTGACCGGGATCTTCAATAAGAGACTGGTTCAGAGCATAAGTTTGTATTAGCAATGAAGAGACACTTTTATATAGATGTCTTCTGCTCGCGGGCGGATACAATTCTGTGTTCTCTTGTTTTGGGAGGCGTTATACAACTTTATTTAAATAAATCATGTTTCTTAATATATCATGACGACTAAGGCGGTTAGTCGTTACAGTACCGCCATCTCTTATTCAAACCTCGATACATTGTTTTGATACATACATATTCCTTGTCTTTTTATATAATAGTATGTATGTATATCTGTCTCTGTCCCCCCCAATATCCCGTTACTACTTGGAAGATGTCTCCATTTTGTCATCGGATGCTTCTGCAGTATTAAAAAAGACACCTGTGAGAAAGAATAACATTTTTGGCAAGTGCGGTGAGTTGTTGAAACAAACTAAATGACGGCCGCCCTGAAATGTGATGGATGTTTGGTTGAGATGCTTTCAGTTTCCGTGCATGTGTGCCGTCTGCGTCTGAAGCCAGGCGGAAATTTTTAGTCGACGAGGGTTTGGGTACATACATACATACATACATACATAACTTCACGCCAGTTCCCTTGCGGGGTAGGCACGAACAACAGAGCGCCATTCAGGCGTATTCTTACATACCTCACTTGCTTTTTTGACATTCACAACTCTTGTCATGCACGCTCGTGGGATTTGGGTGAGTCTATATATTAATTGTTAATCGACAAACATTTACACAACAAGTGAAAGCAACAAAATTATACTATTATCTTCAGCGGCTTCGTGTATACGAATTATCGAGAGGTTTTTTACCAGCGGATTTGGCACGCACATATCTTTTCATCCGTGCAGGAACGGAGAAAGAATACAATTTCCTGCGGCCAGGCGGCCTGTCGTAAGAGGCGACAAAACAACCTACAGCCAGGTGGTAGGGCATTTGCTCGACTGGATGGCGACCACCTCTGGTCTGGAGTATGCCGCCATAACAACCTTGTGTTGTGTTCCGGCATTAGTGACCAGGTTCCAGTCTCCATTAAGAGAGAAGCAGCGCGTTTGTAGCAACGTTGGTGTTGCAAATGTCCATAGGCGATAGTAACCGCTTTCCATCAAGTGGGCCGTCTGCCTGTCGGCTGAACTCCTGCAATAAAAAAAAATAAAAAAACATATCTATCGATGAATATAATGACATAATCATGTAACAAGCTTTTATAACTTGTACCGCTTCAACCAATGAAGCGCAGGCAAGACTCGTTATTGCCAATATCAAGGTATCACACCGTCCACCGGGATTACCTGTTATATGAAAGGAGACTTAGGTCCAGAACTTAATTTTGAAAATTAATAGCCTTTTTAAGAACAGGTACAAGTATAATATAATATAATAGCAATATGCTGACAGCAAACCTTGTCTGGTGAAAATGCAGGGTACAAGTTCTCAAGTTATGCTCTGTGTATAATATTGACGGCCTCTGTGGTTGAGCGGGCTAAGCCCTTGCCGGCCTACCTCAGTACAACGCAGAGGCTCCGGGTTCGATTCCTGGTATAGTAAATTTCGGAAACGTATTTTCTCCGTTATTTACTATGGTCTGGGTGTCTGGGACGGCCCCAGAGTAGTCCGTTGTATATTACCCATAACACAAGCGTAACTTGCTTAATTTGGGGATATACAATATGTGTGTCGGTCTGCCGATTATTATTATTATTATTTTACATATATTTATTTATATTCTTTTTTATGTTTTTTTTAATACATATATATATATATATATATATATATATATATATATATATATATATATATATATATATATATATATATGTATGAATGTCAAAGAAGCAAGTGAGGTGTGTAAGAATAAGCCTAAATGGCGCTCTGTTGTTCGTGCCTACCCCGCAAGGGAACTGGCGTGAAGTTATGTATGTATGTATGTATGTATATAAATAAACACATATAAAAAAATATAAAAAGATGACGTCCGTCGGCAGCGGGGCCTAGGGTCCAAGCTACCGGTGGTTAAGGCTCCAGAGACAGGAACTTCCTCACAATGCGTACCGTGCTCAGGAGAACCGCCTTCTGCATCTGGCCCTTCACCCATTTACCGAGCGAGAGCCTCTCTAAGTGTCGGTCGAGACTCTTCGCTATTAGACCGTTAACAGACACCACTATCGGTACGATGATCGTTGAGTCCATATGCCACATGGCCGTAATCTTTTTTATTATTATTATTATAATATTATATAAAGAATGTAATTACGTCGCTCTTTCTTCAGTTTTTTTTTCTTTCTTATAATGTAATAAATGACATTGTTTGAATGTCTTGTTTTTCAGTTCTTCAGGACTTTAGAAATGGTTTTTAATAAATATGAACAAAAATAACACTTTTTATATCGGAAAATCAATATAATTTATACCCTTAAGATTATTAGAGTCATCTGGCAGCCGACCATCAGCAGGTTACCTCGCGAGTGCGACTGAACGGTGACCATCGGCTGCTCGGAGTGATTCATATACTTATCTTACATATACCAATCCCTGACAAACTACTCGGCAAGTCTAACGCGATGTTCACACGTTAACAAGTGATATTCACAGGGCGTCCATCCGTTAATGGCGGTACTCGTCAAAAGTCGGACTCTAATGACCCAAAAGACTTCAGCGTGGTTCGATAGCGGTCAATTTTTATATAGATCGCAAAATGTCATTAGTTAAACTACTTGTAAAACTCCAAAAATAGCTCATAGTCGGAATTAGACTCGACCGATGTTCCCTAAAAATCCGAAGGCAATTTATCAGTAGGTAAGCATATCAGCAAACTATAAATATGCGATGGATCTGCCCGAAACGAGGTCGTGTTCAGACCCTAATAAACCAACTAAAATTCAGTGAGGCATCATAATCAAGTATAAACGGAAGTAAATTGGAGCATGTGGTTGTCCACTAGCGTTTTCTGATTTGCAACCCGGCAGTTTTCAATCAAACACCCTATCATCGAGCCTCCCCTTACTCGTTCAAGTAATACTAAACTTTATTACTGGCATATGACAGTAGAAAATTGTTTGTACTTGCTGGTATGTTGGTATATCGAAACTACATTATTCATATACCCAGTAGACTACAGGAAATTAAATTCTATTACAATGTGATTAGGTGTAAACATTGTTGGTACATATATGAACATTTTGTTGTGTATTTTCAAGGCTTCTTCCTCAATAATTTAATTCAAAATAGAGTTAATGTTTTTAGTTTACGGTCGAAATTCCTTTGCGGAAACATATGCGGGTAGTTGCAGTGGTTTATTGCGTGTATGTTCCACTTAACCTAATTTAGACTTTTTCGTGATGTAATAAAGTTTATTTTGATTTTCCTGTTCTAGATTTTGTGTCAATTTGTTCACCTGAAAATGGTTTGGAGTTTACACATAGAGCGGTGTTATGCGGTATCTGTGTGAAGGTTAGCTTAATTTATGTTACATTATTGTACTATTTGAACAAGTTTATTTACTGACAGAATATTAAATAATAGAGGGTAGTTTGGATCAATTACTCCACTACTCGGTTTGTTCCCTTATGGCTCGATTATAAAAGCGTCCGGACGGAAAAAAGAGACAACATTCCCACTCCGACATTGGTCGGGTGCCAAGTCTCACTCCGGCTTTAGACCGATGCACCATAGTAGCCTTTTAGGGTGGCTAATTATTGTGCAAGAAGTGAGACTCAATTAGAACGGCTATTTACTTTTTTAATTTTACATTGTCAACTAAATAGTTAACAGGTATAGGTAGGTATAGAAAAACGAGTTTAAGAGTTAAATAACTCTTTAACCTTTCTAATAGATGAATATAGGCAAAATAGTGGTGTTGCTTGTCGCGTTTTTTGTGCCTTTGTTGCAATTTACTAACAAATACGGCGTCCTCATGGCAAAGCGAACGAAGTTTTGCTGGCATATGCTAGTGGGAGATATAATAACAGCCCATAAATTTCACATTACTGGGCTCGGGCCTCCCACTATAGGGGACCGGACAATATACCAGCCACACTTGTCCAAGGTGGCTTGGCAGGTTTGACACATCGGTTATCTCGATGTGCAGGTTTTATCATGATGTTTTCCCCTTCCCCGCTCTTAGCATGTGGCAATTGTAACAATAGACACTAGGTGAGAAAAGTGCCTAGCTGGTGCATGCTTTCTGACCAGGATTCGAACCCTGACTTTGGAACACGTGCGCTAGCCATTACGCTATCACAACTTTGGTGGTGGGACATAATTTAAGAAATGATTATTTTTATATTACTGTTAGTGGACCCGAAAAACGCTGTCCTGGTCTAAAAAAATAAAAATCTAGAACGCGATTGCAACGCCATCTATCGGTTCCAATTGTGTATCTAAACCATGCCGGGATCCACTCAAACACACACACATAAAATGGCATCAAAATTAGTCAATATGTTTTTGAGTTTTAGCAGGGTTAACGAAAAAC
This sequence comes from Dendrolimus kikuchii, assembly GCA_019925095.2. Taxonomy (NCBI): domain Eukaryota; kingdom Metazoa; phylum Arthropoda; class Insecta; order Lepidoptera; family Lasiocampidae; genus Dendrolimus; species Dendrolimus kikuchii. Next base: position 14,851,314 of record CM034406.1, on the reverse strand, counting down.
AATTGATTTCTATATATAAAAAAAAATCGAAATGTATGCTGGGACGCAGTAGAAGTTAAACTTCAACGGACAAGTGGAAAAACGAATGGCAACGGATAAGTGGCAAAACGAATCGCAACAAAATTTAAACTTTAAGTTTTACAGGCAGGTTTTCAAACTGGACAAGTACATTAACAATCTGCCCGTGAACTACAAGTTAAAATTTTGTTGCGATTCGTTTTGCCACTTATCCGTTGCTATTCGTTTGTCCACTTGTCCGTTGAAGTTTCACTTCTACTATATGTCCCAGCACACATTTCGATTTTTCGCAGGTTACTGCAAATTATGATTTGGTTAGGTTACTTACATTTTAATGAATGCATTTTTTATTTAAACATATTTTATTTTATCAAAAAAAAAACTGAATTCGACCCGGAAACAAAAAACGCATCCATAGTATACTCTAAAATTATGCCGTCCCTCATCACGTCTAGTCTAAATTTATGCCGCTCCTCCACGCGGCCGTAACGCTTTTTCGTGACAGAAAACTCCTAGAACCCCCCGTTTATATAGGAGTTTAACTTCTAAAGATTGACATTTTATGTATATTTTTATTGTAGATCTTCTTGGACACTGCGTTGCAAGCAAGAGATCGGTGCGAATGCTAAGACAGCCCATTGTTCTAATGCAAATGTATCTATATTAAATCTTAAAATGAACAACTCCTACGCTATCCGCTCGCCGGTGGCCCAGGTGGTCCTATCAGCGAAATACCGTCAGCAGCTTGACGTTGTCCTGGCTCGGTCATGGATTGGTATGTTATCTATGGGCTTGACAGAGCGTAACATACTAGGTATCTCTTATATCATACATGAAAATATTTTTGATAATGGAAAAATAAATTGAATTGAATACCAGAGTAAAGCGAGTCGAAAAAGCTACTTAGAGCTTGGATACTTCTTATACAATGTTTTTGTTTCTTTGTAAAGCGATGTTACTAAGTTATTGAGAATGGATTACGCTCAATTGAACTTGCTTTATTGAGATATAAAATCCAATAAAAGTTGGCTTCAAATTGAATATCGATTTTTCTGACAGTTCAACTTATTCAATGTATGTTACATAAATTTGAATAACATTAGGTAAGAAGAATAATTTTGCAATCTTAATGTCGTTTGATCCTAATATTAGGTCGTAGTAGCTTAGCAGTTAACGCACTTGCGTTATAAACTCAGCGGATTCGAATCCTATCCGGAAAATATGCACCACTTGGGCAGTTTTCTGACAGTAAAGGAAAACATTTTATTTTTTTATTGCATGAGTACAGCAGACAGGCGAACGGCCCACCTGATGGAAAGTGGTTACCGTCGCCTATGGACATTTGCAGCACCAAAGGTGCTACAAATGCGCTGCTGCTCTCTTCAAGGAGACGGGAACCTGGCCCCCTGTTACTGAAACCGGCACATCAAGATAACTGAAGTATCAAACCTGTCTATCCGCTATAACCAAGACACATTTGGCCACAGTCACTAACACTAACATTATCCCATATGGAGCCGGGACATTATTATCCCACATGACAGAGAGACAGTGTAACATCTCCTTATAATTTTAATATCTTATTTCATTTTCTTATATTCCTATTACTAACACTAACATTCTCCCATATGGAGCAGGGACATTAGAGTAACATCTTCATAAATTCTTAACGTCTTATTTAATTTTCTTATATTCCTATCACTAGCGCGGACATTGTTCCACATGGAGCAAGGAGACATTAGTGTAACATCCTAATAAATTCCTAACATCTTATTTTTTATATTCCTAACATTTGGTCTGGTCCAAAAAAAGACAACCATGCCATTACGAGTGAAGATCATTCGACTAACCGATAATCAAATATCGGTAGTCTCTAAAATTCATAGTAACTCAGTCTTGATCAAATTAAGATTGATTAAATATTGAGCCGAGATGGTTTACAAACCACCAGAACCGCCAAAAGTTACGATTACAATTCGATCCGATTGCCAATTTGAGTTACAATCGGGGCCCGGGAATATCTCAAAAACTCATCGACGGATATTATTCCAACCAATCTCTTTTGAAAGTAATTTTATGCTTAAGACTGGTTTTTTAGGACTTCCACGTTTTAGTTCAAAAATTAGAGATGGAGGCCCTGTTGTACGACTTAGTAAGTAACATTAAATCCCACATATTAATTTAAAAAAATTGCCTTGTTTTATTTAGAAAATTTGATATAGTTAAAAAGAAAGCAGTGTCTCGCTTTAGTCAAGACAGTTTTTCTATTAAATCGTGTTGGCTATACATTTTCGTCAGCTCACAAAGCGTCAGCGAACAATAGCAGGACGTGAGGGCCGCGACTAATGGACCCCAGTAGTCGGTCGCGAACACAGCTTTTCATTATTTATGCTGTGGATAGCGACAGGCTGCAAAGGAATAGCGATTATGAATTTAGTGATATTTATAACTCTGTATTGTTCGCTACACAAAGCATGTCAGAAGAATATTAAAATCGTCAATACCAATATTTTAATCTTGCCTGGACTTTTTTTTGTAAAATGAGGCAAACAATAAAAAATACTATTTATAAAATAATTCAGTTAGATTCTTCATTATGTATCACAGGAAACTTAACCAGTGGGAAAATTTATTTCTTATTTTTTATTGCACGAGTTCAGCAGACAGGCGGACGGCCCACCTGATGGAAAGTGGTTACCATCGCCTATGGCTATCGTGCTGTTGCTCTCTTAAGGAAGACTGGAACATGGCCATTAATGCCGAATCACAATTCAAAATTATGACGGTATACCCTAGACCAGGGGTGGTAGCCACCCAGACGGGCAAATACTCTACCACCTGGCTGTGGATTGTTTTGTCGCCTTTTGCAATAGGGCGCCTGGCCGCAGGAAATTGTATTCTTTCTCTGTTCCTGCACGGATAGAAGGTGTTAAAATTCCAGGTTTTAATGCTTAGTCCTTTTTTTTCGAAAGTCGGCCAAATTTTATGAAATCGGGAGATTGACAATTGTCACAATATATAATATAATAGACAGAGAGATAAAATCGTCATGATAAAATATATATTTTAATTCTTCAATTACAGTAATGTTTTACGGCCTCTGTGGTTGAGGCAAGCTCAACCGGTTTACTTCACTGCAACACTGAGGCTCCGAGTTCGATTCTTGTCATAGCAAATTTCATAATCTTTCTGTTATTTAATATGGTCTGGGTGTCTGGGATCAGCTCCAGAGTGGTCCGTTATACAAGCGAAACTTGTTTAGCTTGACGATATACATATATAATAAAACTACATTTTTACGGTTTTAAGTGCGGTAATTTATTTGATTTTTATTATTCCGACGTTTCGGCCACTTTACCTTTATATTTTTCCTCCCACCCATTTCAAAATTATTAGAGTTAGGCATGTTTGCAGAACAGTTTCTTGCGTCACTTCTCTTCAAGCCGCAACATGTTGCAAAGCGGTGGTAAATTAGATTAGGCTCCCATAAAGTAAATAATAACCATAAACAAAAATTAAAACTAAATAATTAAAATGAACAAGTTGGCAGTAGGCTAAATAAAACTTTAATAATACTAATTGACACTTGACATATTTGTCTTCCGTGATCACGGCTACTGAAAAGTGGCTGAAACGTCGGAATAATAAAAATCTAATAAATTACCGCGCTTAAAACCGTGAAAACGTAGTTTTGCTATGTTATACTAGTCGCGAAAACTTCAAGAAAATACTCTAGTATTTTCTTATGTTCGTTTTGTAATTCATAAAAGTTTGTCCTCCTCTCTAAGTTATAAACTATAAGGTGTAAATTCTGAAAAAACTAATTGGTAGTGCTTAAAAAACAGTTTTAACAGAATCTAGTTTGAGATATAGCGCTACAACATGGGGCTCTTGAAAAAGACCGTTAACAGATATTTAAAGTCTCAACGAGGTAGGCGACGCATCGGCTCCCTTAGTGTTGCAGATGTCCATGGGCGACTAGCCACTTGCCATCAAGTGGACCCGTTTGCCAGTTTGCCTACGAGAAAACATAAAAAAATATGTTTTTTTATAGTTGGGTTTTAAAGACATGAACTATATTCGACTACACGTTTGTTATTTTAGGGCTGTGTAGTCAAAAGACGAATACAGTGGATGTCGATCATTTCTACAGAACCCTTCAAAGTTTGAGGAATTACGCACACTCCGCAGATTTTCTTATTAAATTCTAGACTTGATTTTAAACAAAATAGTGTATGTAACACAACAGTGTAAAATAAAATCTATAGTAATATATAAAGCTGAAGAGTTTGTTTGTTTGAACGCGCTAATCTCAGGAACTACTGGTCTGATTTGAAAAATTCTTTCAGTGTTAGATAGCCCATTTATCAAGAAAGGCTATAGGCTATATATCATCACGCTAAGACTAATAGGAGTGGAGCACCAATGAAGAATGTTTAAAAATGGGAGGTTTTTTATAATTTACTTTTTTTAATTATTCCACGAGGACGAAGTCGTGGGCAGAAGCTAGTAATATTATAAAGTTTTACTTCTAATACTATAATGCAAATAGTATTCTGTTTTTTATTATATTGTATTATTTTTTGGCGAAAACCTAAATAATATGTATATTAAGTAGTAGCACCCTAACTGTTTATTAATCTGTGGTAGCACGCCACTAAACAATGATGTAGTGAAGTCTGGAAAAAAATTAAGAAGTAATCATGCATGAGTAGAACTCTGGCATGAAGAGTTTCCCTATAATATACAATTGGGTAAATGACATAATAATTATGCTGCAGTAAATTATAACTCTATTCACATTATAACTCTATTCACGTAAATTCTCGTAGGAAGAATGGTGTACCTATATAATGGCCATTGAAAAAAAACATGGAATTCTAATACAATTCTTTATATCAAAGATAGCAAGTTTTATATAATAAAATGGATGTTTTTTTTATCCCAGGAATCCCGCGAAATTATCCCGAGAGCGATTTGAAGTTGTTGGGGTGCATAAAAACTGGCCTATTCCTATAAAGTATCTTGCATGATCTTTACTTATTTGATAACTATCTTTATTAAATTCAACAAATAAATCGCTGGAATCTGAACATAGACGTTCCTTTAACTGACAATTAATTATTGCGTCCTTTGCCTGCTTTTTCATTTGGAAGTTCCGTCCGATATCAAGTAGTTTGTCTTGTTGATTTATATCTCGATGGTAATATTTTATTATAACAATATCTCATTGCTATAATAGTTATTTGGGGAGGATTGCGATCAGTGAAAATATGATCAAATAAGCAGGGCCGGCCCCTAGCTTTTTGCCATCGTAGCAAACTCGAAAATACTGCGCTCAATGAAGCTTAAGAAAATTTTGTCAACCAGAAAAATTATATATAATTAAAACAATATAAATGCAGAATTTATTAACGAAAAATTGTTTTAATGAAAAACCAAAATTTGGATTTCTAATGAGGTAATATTTTCAATACTGTATGTTTATATAGAATAAAGCAAGACAGTAATTCAAGAAAGCTAGATGGAAGACTTCTGTCAGAAGTCAAGACAGGCTTATGACAGGAGTCTTCCATCTAGCTTTTTTGTCCCAAAACTCTGACTTCTGACAGAAGTCAGAGTTTGTTTGTTGTTGTCTAGCTTTGTTGTCCCAAAGGCCTGTTTATTCGTGGTGTACTCGTTGATTTCATAACTCATATATTTTCTAGATTCAAGTGAACAAATCGAAATATATTTTTGGATGTTGTTTATTTTTTTGGCAGGCATTTCATTTTTATTCATAACATTTGGATGATGTTAAGTCAAAATTTCTGATAGTATACTATCGAAAGAATCTCAGATTGTTTAGGGTTAATATTTAGTAGTTCAAGCGTCTTTGTAGACATTTTTGAAGGCATTTTTTCCGACCTTAAATTTTTCGGCTCCAATAAAGCTGGCACGTTGTTACACGTTATAATATATAAATAAATAAAAATTTTCAACACTCAGTCATGTATATTTGTCTCTCTGTTTATCCTTATGGAAAGACTATTGGACCGATTTGGCTGATACTTAATTTTTAATTGTTCCGTGTTTACACTACGTCCACCTGTAGCGCTATGTAGACAAAAGTTTCGGTAGATTTGGTAGTTGTGGTGGTTTTGGTAGTTGTGGTAGTTTTGGTTTGTAGATTTGGTAGTTTCGGTAGTTGTGGTAGTTTTGGTAGGTAGTAGTGGTAGTATTGGTAGTTGTGGTAGTTTTGATTGGTAGATTTGGTAATTGTGGTAGTTTAGGTAGTTGTGGTAGTTTTGATTTGTAGATTTGGTAATTGTGGTAGTTTAGGTAGTTGTGGTAGTTTTGATTGGTGGATTTCATAGTTTGGGTAGATTTGGTAGTTTTGGTAGTAGCGGTAGTATTGATAGTTATGGTAGTTTTGGTTTGTAGATTTGGTAGTTATAGTAGTTTTCGTTGGTAGACTCGGTTATTTTGGTAGTTGTGGGTTATAAATATTAGGTTTTTAAAACCTAACACGGTAGTTTTGATAGTTGTGTTAGTTTTGGTAGTTGTGGTAGTTTTGATAGTTGTGGTAGTTTTGATAGTTGTGGTAGTTCTCTTGTGTATTTATTGATTTGGTATATTCGGTTGTTTTGGTAGCCATTAAACTTTGGTAGTTGTGGTAGTTTTGATTGGTAGATTTGGTAATTGTGGTAGTTTTGGTAGTTGTGGTAGTTTTGATAGTTGTGGTAGTTTTGGTAGTTGTGGTAGTTTTGATAGTTGTGGTAGTTTTGATAGTTGTGGTAGTTTTGGTAGTTGTGGTAGTTTTGTTAGTTGTAGTGATTTTGGTAGTTGTGGTATTTTTGATTGGTAGATTTGGTAATTGTGATAGTTTTGGTAGTTGTGGTAGTTTTGATAGTTGTGGTAGTTGTGGTAGTTTTGTTAGTTTTGGTAGTTTTGATTGGTAGATTTGGTAATTGTGGTAGTTTTGGTAGTTGTGGTAGTTTAGGTAGTTGTGGCAGTTTTGGTTGGTGGATTTAGTAGTTTTGGTTGGTAGATTTGGTAGTTTCGGCAGTTTTAGTATGATTGGTAGTTTTGGTCGTTTGTGTAGTTTACACAATATTTATTTATATAAATAAAACTATAACGGGTTGAAATAAGGTATTAAAGTTTGTATGGGGGACCAATCATTTATCAAGTTTATAGATACAAAAATTCCAATCTTTAAAAAAATGCGACTTTCGCTCGATCTGTCTGTCTGAATACCGACATAGGTCCCGGTAGATTGGATAGTTTATAAAATGAAGTAAATCTTTTTCCTATCACGACAAAGCGTTACGGCCGCGGGGTAGAAGGTATATCGGGTGGTGAAAGGCGGCATAATTTTAGAGTAGACTGGATGATTTTTTTTGGTTCTGGATCGAAATCAGTTTTTTTTTTAATAAAATAAAATAAGTTTAAATAAACAATGCATTCATTAAAATGAACCTAACCTAACCAAATAATAATTTGCAGTAAACCTGCGAAAAATCTAAAGGTGTGCTGGGACACATAGTAGAAGTGAAACTACAACGGACAAGTGGAAAAACGAATCGCAACGGACAACTGGAAAAACGAATGGCAACAATAAGTGGAAAAACGAATCGCAACAGACAATTGTATCTATACGTGCTTCGACGAGTCGGTGCATTTTTTTTTTTTGCATAGAAACTTAATTAGCCTTTTTATATTTATAAACCTTTCGTGAACAATTATCTAACTGATGTTGAAAACCGCTTAAAAATCCGTTGCGTGATTTAGCAGGAGTTAGCGGATATACAGACGAAAGAAAACGATAATTATTAGAGAATATTATTTTCCGGGATAATAATATAGCGACATACAAATAATAATAATAATAAGTCTTTATTATTATTATTTCAAATACAAACCATATTATGTAAGTCTTTACGAGTATTTCAGGCAATAAAATACCCATACAAAATTACAACACAATGAAAATTTTAAAATTAAAAGCTATTAAATTTAATTAAAATAATATTCTTGTCATTTCAATTTACACATGAATTGACAGAATGCCAGCACCTAAAAATAGAGTTGTCAATGCCATTTGAAAACATGCGGAGAATCCCATTGCCCGAAGCACGGAGGCGAGCTCAGAGCCCCGCGATGCGTGACCTCCTTATCGCAAAGAAATCTGCAATCATGTTCGACGAACAAGCCCGAAGCGCTACAAAATCGAGGCAGTTTCATTAGGATACGATATGCATTATTATATTGCACCCTAATGGTTCCCAAAGCTTTCTTGGAGCATTTCACCCAGAGCTGACAAGACAAGAGAAAGACAGACGGACAAACATTATGAAGATATAGGGTTTCCGTCTTACCTAAATTACTACGGAACCCTAAAAAGGATAATGGACATGCTTTTGATATCCCTCAAAAGCGATGTTTTTGATTAAATTAGGGACTTGCAAAGGGGCCTCAATTCACTTTGTATGTAAATACACTACAGACCTTTGATGTCTGGCTTGAAACGATATCGAATACAGGCATTTCCATATTTCTGCGATATTTGTGTAGACAATGCAGAAATATAAGAAATTTTATTTTGGAGAAATCTGGGCTTGGGAATATTTGGGAATCTGCGGCCAGGCGACCTGTCGTAAGAGACGACAAAACAACCCACAGCCAAGTGGTGGGGCGTTTGCTTGACTGAATGGCTATCACCTCTGGTCTAGAGTATGCCGCCATAACAACCTCGAGTTGTGTTCCGGCATTAGTGGCCAGGTTCCACTCTCCCTTTAGAGAGCAGCAGCGCATTTGTAGGACCTTTGGTGTTGCAAATGTCCATGTGCGATGTTAACCATTTTCCATCAGAAGGACCGTCTGTCTGTCTGCTGAACTTACATACATACATAACTTCACGCCAGTTCCCTTGCGGGGTAGGCACCAACAATAGGGCGCCATTTAGGCTTATTCTTACACACTTCACTTGCTTCTTTGACATTCCTAACTCTTGTCATGCACGCTCGTCTGTTCTTAAGGCTCCTGACATCACCTTCTGCTAGTACACGATCAATTTGATCATGGAAGGTGTGTCGTGGCCTTCCACGACTTCTGCATCCATCCACTTTTGCATTGTATATCTGTTTAGTCATTCTTTCATCATGCATTCTTTCCACATGCCCGAACCACCGGAGAATTCCTTACCTTCACCTCAACACTCTCTTTCAGACCAACTCTCTTTCTTACTTCGGTATTACGAACGCGGTCCGCGAGCGTCACTCCACAGATTTTGCGCATTGCTCGCATCTCGACCGCGGTTACTGTACTTTCATGCTCTCTCTTCCATATCCAACTCTCGCTTCCATACGTGAGCGTAGGTATTAGCACCGCGTTGTGTATGGCAAGCTGGGCCTTCTGGCTGAGGTTCTTAGCGCCTAGAAGTTTACCTAACGCTCCATTCACAGTCTGCTGAACTTAAGCTATAAAAAAGAGTAATTGTAGTAATATGCACACTAGGTCAGGAAACTGCCTAAATGGTGCAAGCTTACCGGCCAGGATTCGACGATGCGCCCTTTGAGTTGGAGACTCGAATGTGTTAACCACTAAGCTTTTTACTTCTTAAATTTAAAATGTACCAATAAATGTAACTACGACTATTAAGGTTAACGATATACAAACCTCGTCATTAAATTTAACTCATTTTCTTCGAAGATAAGCTTATTGATTTTTCTTCGTATCTAAACAATGTCAAGCTCCTAATGAACCAATTCTGGGAATAAAGGAGCGCGCTGTTAGACCTGTGAAAGCCGGATATTGTGTTGTTCTGTACAGGAAGTGGGCGCGCCATCTTATTGTCTTGGCGTCACTATCGGTATATACTTACTATATACGTCACTCGACAGTGTATCACGTAACAACTGAGAGACAGATAGACAAAAACCTAAAATGGCATTTTCGAAATAATCTGCTCCGAAATAGCCTTGATTGTTTCTCTTTTATAAATCACTCTACTTATAGAGATTTATTATAGAACTAGGATAAGCCTGCGACTTAGTCCACGCTTGACTTGAAATTCCTGTAGGATTCTCAGGACACAAAGTATTCCAGCATTTGAAAAATGAATGTAAGTTATTGTTTTAGTGGAAACTGCTGCATCTGAACAAGTTCAAATCGCTCCCACGAAAATTCGAGCAAAATTCCTGGAATAAAAATCACACAATTTATTACATTAAATTTGCTATCGATCAGAAAAAAAATCACATTGGAATTAGTTTTATTTTAAATCTGGCCAGACTTTAAATCACTCCCAAAAAAAACCCCCGCAGGATACCTTAGATAAAAAAAAGCGCAAATTTTAAGTCTGAAAATTTGCTGTCGATCACCAAAAACCGCATCAAAATCGGCCCAATAGTTTTTACGTAAATCCCGAACAAGCAGACAAGAAATTTAAAAAAAAATTGCATCGTGTTCTAGTTCGAAATAAGATGTAGTTTGCAAATACTTGCCAAATCCACAAGCATGGTAGCAACGACTCGCAATACAACGATAGTCGGGTTTTCTTTGTGTAAAATACAAAGGCTGCATTATGCCGAGTGTCGTGTTCTTGAGAATATGACCCAAATGTGCAACGTTGAAATGAGAATTCATAAGTTCATGATTGTTCCTCTTACGTTTTGGTGTAGGATATTTTTGTATTTACTTTCAAATTTTACATGTTTTTTTTTTAATATTGTGTTTTATTGCGAATATGGCGAACAGGCAGCTCAGAGGCTTTCAAACGCTTTTCGTGATTCCTTTTCGTCCGATCAGCTCGAATGGGTAAATGAAATTTTAGATAGAAGTAAGAAAGAAAAAATATTTTTTAAAAACTACTATAATGTCTATATCCATATACAGACAAACAAAATTGAAGTCTCTGTTTGTAATGTCAAAATAATAGCTTTTACTAAGTCCATATGAAAGTATATACGGTACGGGCTGTCTGTCTGTATTGGCTAATCTCTGAAACGGCTGGACCGATATTGACGGAACTTTCACTTAGGTTACTTTTGTAGGGTTCCGCGATAAGAAATTCCACGCGTGGGCACAGCTAGTGGTCTATATATATAACACAAAAACAAATGGAACATGCAATGAAAAATGTACTTAAATATAAAAAAATACAAGCAAATAAGTTTTAAAACAAACGACAAAAGACATTTAAGAAAGCCCTCAAGTCATAGAAAGTAATTATCTACACCTATATAAACGTTTGCAACACCAGACACGAGGTCAAGGGTCTACTAGCCTTTAGGGTGGGATAAAGAGGGGGAAATAGGGGGACGAAAGAAGAAAGAAAGATATGAGATTGAGAAATTAATTTATTGTACGTAATGAGTAGTATATAATTACATGTACGTTTACTTATTAGTGTATTTGTACATTAATACTATTATTGATATTGTATAGCTATTGCTGTTGCTATACACATATTAATGATGTATATATTAGTATATAAAATTAATATGTGTTATGGTTTATTCTCTATTTTCTATTAATTTTAGGTATATGTAGTGTGATATTTACGAGTATATATCTTATTTATATATGTATTTAATTAGCACACCACCATCCTACACTTGCGAATCGCCCATTCATAAAATCCATAGTCCGGGTTGTCTGGAAGAGATCGCTCTAAAGCGATAAGGCCGCCCATTGCTCCTACTTTTACTGTTTAATATGACTACTGTAAATTGTTTATTTAACAATAAAGTGTATTCTATTCTTCTCTTCTATTGAAACATATGGGACAGGGAATGGAACAGGGGGAAGTATAGGTCGGTCATCAGAGCTCTCACTCGTTGTTGCAGCGCGCCGGGTGGAGACGCGTGTAGGATGAGGGGCCGCCCCACGACCACGGCTGGGCCGCAGGGTGCGACTGCCGTGGGATCGCCGGACACTAACCCGCATGACGGCCAGTTCGACGGACCTATACCATTGTAAATTGTATCCATAACTTCAGAATAAAGTAACATCCTCAAATATACAGCATTTTATCCGTGCAGGAACGGAGAAAGAATAAAATTTCCTGCGGCCGGGCGGCCTGTCGTAAGAGGCGACTTAACAACCCACAGCCAGGTGGTAGGGCATTTGCCCGACTAGATGGCTACCACCCCTGGTCTAAAGTATGTCGCCATAACAACCTTGAGTTGTGTTCCGGCATTAGTGACCAGGTTCCAGTCTCCCTTAAGAGAGCAGCAGCGCATTTGTAGCAACTTTGGTGTTGCAAATGTCCATAGGCGATGGTAACCTTTGCATCAAATGGGCCGTCTGTCTGTCTGGTGATCTCCTGCAATAAAAATAAAAAATACAGTCCAAAATTTATACAGCCATATCAGTGTGTCTACTAGAAAGGCTTTCTTCTACACTCATCGCCCGAAACGCGATTTGCTGAAGGCTAACTGCTTCACGCAGATATTCGGTGAGAGCGTGGTATCACACTGATCGAGCTAAGATAATGATTCCAGCATGACTCTACCGTATGAACTATATATACTTACTTAGTATTGTTTTTAGAACATTTAATGTTCTATTGTAACCGTTTGTAATATAGGATAGATATAGGAACTTTTAATTTTAAGTAACAATATGTAACAAAGTACATACATCACTTGCGCTGATTTGTCCACCTGTGAGGAATGACCGCTCATCATTAACGCAACTTTAACCACTAAGACGTCCAGTATTGATGATCATTAAAATAAAAATATAGGCCAGCGGGGGCGGAATTACTCAGTTTTTGACCCCTCGAAAAAATTAAAGATCCAGAGACCACTGAGTGAAGAGAGTCTATCTGGGTCGACTACTCGCCTAAGATTTTACTGAAACGACGTAGAGAAGCCTGATGTCGGCATGATACAGCGCTGGAAAAACTTGTATTTTCTCATTTTGGAGGTTACTACTATTTGTATGCAGCAGGTAGTTAAATGAAAGAAGATTTAAAATGGTTCACAACGTTTTTATTGCACCGTGTAACAATTGTATAACCAATTTATTACAATCTAAATTACTTTAATTATACCGAGTACATTCAGCGAAGTTACACATGTGGCCACAGATATTGCAATAAAGAATAAAATAATAAAAGTAAGTATCCACTAAAGTCATAAATCAAAACAAGTGGCCTTGTACAAGGTGAACCTTCACAAAGTGTTTCTCTATAAAATATACTACAAATGCTAAAAAACTTATTTGGTGTAACTTCAGATATAATAAAAATTAAGATATATTCAATATTGATGAAGAAATACAACGACTAAAACAGCTCGGACACTCAAGTCTTTTGGAAACATTTGAAAACAACAGTTTTGAAAAAAATAATATTTTGATCGGAAATTAATCTAAAGCCTCGTTTTAGGCTTGAGTGTTGATTTGGGATATGAAACAAAAAAAATGTGATGGCAAAAGATTTTTCTTCGTAATAGATATAACTTAAACAGTTATTATACAACCTTAATTAACATTTTATTTGAAAAGACGGTCGTAATTAAAACTTTTAATTAGACAACGTACCCCGATCTACTACTAGAATATTAAAACCTTGACTTCAGCTTCAAATAACTTAAGTGTTTTCTTCAGAGACTTTTAATTAATACAGTTAACAAGTTTTATCATTTAAAGTTACTTAGTAAATATCTATATAAATAATGCAGAAACTACGTAGTATGTAGTTTAGACATCATGTTGAACTAAAAACTATTATGTGCCTTAATTGTAAACTATTATAAACATTTTACATTACCCTTACATTATACATTATTTAACTAAATATTTGTTATGTCAATCTTAAGAAACGTTTAGGCTCCGTGTATAAATCATCGCTGCTGCGCCGCTACTGTACTGCTATTTCTGACGCTCGTTTTACAGGGAAAATGTAGCAACGTAGTGGTGGCGCGATCGCACTTATGGCCGGTTCTTATTATTCATCCACTTATATTACCATCGGTTGAATTTTGACAATACTTGTATGGGCTTATGTCAAATTTTAACCGATAGTAAGACAAATGAGCGGTCAGTAAACTCAGAACTAGGGGTTAGAGTACATACACAGTTTGGAAGCACGGTGGTGGTATGGTGACAGTATATTATAGTACCTATACGAAGGCTTATATTTAAATATTAGCTCAATGGGGTATCCAATATCTATAATATTATAATATTCTAAATATGCCGTGTCTGTACAATGAAGCTATTTAAAAAACACATCTGGAATAGACTATATAAACGATGGAGAACACGATGCATTTTTTCAGATTTCTTGTCTGTCTGTTCGAGATTTACGTAATAACTACTGGGTCGATTTCGATGTGGTTTTTGCTGATCAACTGCAAATTTTTAGACTTAAAATCTGCACTACTTTTTTCCTGGGAATTATTTAAAATGGCCCGAATAAAAAAAGTTTGGATTTCTAATGTGATTTATTTATTTTATTTTATACTAGATAGCAAATTTTATGTAAAATGTGTGATTTTTATCCTGGGAATCCCGCGGAAGTTTTCTGGCAAGCGGTTTGTAGTTGTTAAGGTGCATAAAATTTAGCTAATTTCAACACAGTTTTCACTAAAACAATAGCTTATATTCTTTTTTAAATGCTGAGGTACTTTGTGTCCCGGGAATAGCGCAGGAATTTCAAGTCGAGCGATTACGAAGTCGCGGGTATATCCTAGTATATACTATCCTTTATATATACGTTTATCCAAAACGTGTCCTTGATATAAAAACAGAATAGTTTCAATATTAATAACGGAGATATCGTAAGGAGAGGAGATCAATGCCCTCAAATTGATAACTTTATGTTTATTAAGTATCACTTTAAGTTAGCCACAAGTCCAATAACAGTAAACGTCAAAGCCACGTTGACACTGTCAGAATGTGATCAGACTGACAGGAACAAATTACTCGGATGTTACTCGTAGCGTGGAAATTGACAATCCGAGTTTTGTACATCTTTTTTTTTTGAGGTGGGGGAAATGCGTTTCGCACACTACCGGGTCTTTTACTAGGGGCTAGACCAAAGCGATGAGAGGTGTCACCCACGAATGGGTGCACCAGAGTCAAATCGCCGGCTTGTGTGGAGACTCGAAGACTTAATACTCCACTAAAACCACCCTCTCCCATGTGCCCCACGCTTTTGGCAGGAAGAGCGTGAGAATTAGAACGTAGTTACGCCCACGCTGATCCTAGCGCATCAGTGCTTTAGAATGCCCCGGGAAAGGCAAACTCACTTCGTCAACAGGGGTGAAGACTCCTCTGCTCGGCCGGCATCTGACCCTAGTATCTTCGAGCCGTTATCAACTTTTACTAATCTACTCGGATGTATGGATGGCGTAAGCCGGTGTGACATATTTGACCCGGAAAATATACTGCAAAAGAGACCAAATAGATATGAGTAAACCGATATCAGAAAATATTTGTATATAGTTATTCGATACACTGATAGTATCAATACGCTTTTATACATAAAATGCCGTTTTTTGTCTATGTACAATGACGCTACATGTTGTATAGGATATCAATACGTATCTCCAATCTCAAAACAACATATATCTCCTCTCCGATTTGGTGGGCAGCGTGCCTTAAATTGCATTAAACTCGAACTAATGCCAAAAATCGAGCTATCATTTATCAGAATACATCAAAAAATAAACTCGACAAATGACGCCCTATTTGCCATACCATATCTGCCAGCAGGCAGCGAATTATTGCTGTTCTATATTACGTTAATAATAGGTTTGGGAATAAAAAAAATGCTGTAAGGCATCAGTTTTGTATTAGAGTTATTGAAAAACGCAAGTTATAAATCTTGAATACTATTTAAAAACTACGCAATGGAAACAATATGGTATTAAGAAAGTTTTAAGAAAAGTTTTATTGGTTCGATTTTTATTAAACAAATTGCATTTTAAAGGTAAACTTAGTATAAGAGTTTTAATATTTGCACTTTAAAACTTCAAGTTTCAAAATGAAAAATGTTGAAAACTTTTTCTTAAAAAGTTTCATAAACATTCAAAAGTTATTAATTTATTTTACAGATTCTTTGAAAACATCTACTTAATTACAATTAATTATCTTGAATTAATTACTAACTTTGATGGAAGAAATAGTTTAAGTAAGTTTTAAGGACAGTAAATTCTAAAATATAATTGAATCAGGTTAAATGGAATTTTGAATTCTCTAAGCAATATAACAGGAAGCACATGGAAGTAGCACAACACAGAGTTATTCTTATGCCTATGCGCAGTAACAAATACTTAGCTAAAGGTATTTAATACATCTCTTTAAATAGCTACGAATATTAATACATTTTCGATTTTTTATGAAAAAAATAGTAAAAAATGCAATGAAAGACTACTAAGTAATTGTTACCGCAAACTTCTTCATAATCAGGAATCATGGCAAACGAGTTATTATATATAGTAATAATTTTATGAGCCCAAAAATATGTAACAAAATATTCTAAAAATAAAACCAGTGTTTTAGTGTCGTTTTAAAAGATAAATACATAACTGAAATGAATTTATGGAATACAATGATAAATAATAAATAAATAATTTTATAACTTCGATTTAAATATTTATATATATATTATTTATATATAAATTATTATATAATTGATCAAAAGTAAAATTGAAATATAATAATGAAATGTATGTTTTTAATTTATAGGATGTAAATGATTATATGTACGTTTGTCGGGATTCAATTATTTTTAAAATGTTGATATATTTAAAATTATGTTTTGCGATTATTCTTGACTATGAGTGGAGTTATCTAATATAACATAGATACAATCTTTCATTCTTAAAACTACTACTAGCTTAGATTAGACTTATGGAACAGAAATACTTTAAGAATAGTTTCAGGTGTCAGAAGCAGCAATTATTAGAAAATGTATGGAAAGCCAGATTTAAAAAAGACTATCGAACATGCTCAATATCAACATCAGAACAAATTATTATTTACTTTACTTAGAAAGGTTATTTCAACTTGCATCTTTGCCTTCAGACTATATGCACACGCCATACGTGTCAGCACTCGCGTCTTAACTCGTGTAGAAATTTGTTACATATAATTTGAGTCTTATAGCACATTAATAAATCTCAAATTGCATTTATCGAAATCTAACCGCATATGCCTCGCACACGCCACGAGTTTGCTTCGCGCTAACCCCGCGCTCATTTCGCACACTCGCTGTACCCGCGCCTTACGCCCGTGCTTTTGTTAGTGTCGTATAGTTGTATGGGCGGGCGCGAGGCGTGCGCTGACTTTGGCCGTGCCGAGCGGGGGGCCAATTTGGACCTTTCGCCAGCGTGAGCGGGCAGCGCGGGTGCGTCTCTTGGGGATAGGGTTCTCATCCGTCATTATGCCATCCGACGTATTCCGCACGAGCTCACTTATCTCCTGTGGGGCGCGTCATTTACCATACAAGCCTGAAGTCGCCGGGGGACAAAGAGAATTTCTCCGACAGTGGATGAGGCCGTTGGGACACTGCCTGACCTGCAAATCCCACATAGTGTTGGGACTGATGGCTCTCAATCGGGTTTCCCCTTGTAAAAAAAGGGGTCATCTGAAGATGCCCTAATAGTTGTTACTTCGCTAAAGTAGTCTGGCCTTCAGATATCGTCAGAAAGCTAAAGTGCAAAACAAATATTAATGTCTTATTTTTCGATTAAACCTGTTCAATAATTACTTGATTAGCTGTTATGTTTTATATGGTTCCAATTACTTAAGAAAACCATAGCAAAAGAATACTATTCTGTCATGGATATATCACTACAAAATAATTACTTAATAAGCCGTCCTTATTAGTAGAAAAGTGTAAAATTACCCTGGAAGGAAATTTTAATGATTTACTTAATTAAAGCTTAGATATTGTGAGAATGCCAAAGATTGTTATACACATTAGTAACTGCAAACCCAAATTCAGTTATTAAGTAAATTAAAAATATATTTTTATTATTGTTTCGGTTATTTGCCGGATCTTAAAACTCATACATATGTATAAATTATTTTGTGACTAAACCGTAACCTGCAAAAATCAGATCTGCCTTAAAAAATTATGTGAGTCTTACTACTTCGTTTTTTAGCTTTCCCAAAACAAACCGTGAGTTTCTATTCTAGTATCTGCATTTAGATACTTTGACCCATCTTTTAACGGTATCTAAGTACGAAATGTAAATTTGTATAAGTATTTAATAGAAAATTTAAAAGGGAAAGTGAATCAGTAACATTATCTAGTACCTACCTTATAACTATTATTTTGATATTAAATTCTACAACCTTTAGTTAACACCGAACACGTTTCTAAGAAATTTATTTACACGTGTGCGTTAAAATTATGGATAAAATATGTCCTTTTACGAGGAACATTTACTGATACATTATGGTTTTGACGAGTCCGTAATAATGTTAAACTATATTGTACAAACTTTTGAAATAGTTTACTCCAACGATTTTGTTTTCTAACAAACTTTTATAATCCAATTCACTTTGAAACTAGCGAACATTTAGTTCATCATTGTTCACTTTTTGATTTATCAAGAGTCTTACTTTTGACGACACTAACCAACATATGTTTAATGCTAAGCAACAACACAACGACTCTCATGTGAACCAGATCCACCTCCTGTTGAGGAATCAGGTTGCGGTTCTGATCCTCTCCCTCCCCCACTCCACTCCAATGCGTCTATCATCTCCATTAACTCTTTGAACACAGCTATGACTCTCCAGTTGTATTTTGCTGAACACTCCACGTATCCACACTTCCAGTGTTTCCTGACTATGTTCACTATATTTCTCCTCTTTTCACGGGAATCTCCGCAAGCGCTTTCAGCTATAGCTAGCTGCTGTAAACCACTAGCTGCTGATGGCGTATTGCTGCAAAGCAAATCTTGCTTATTACCAACTACTAAAACCGGTACGTTTCTCATATCTCTTGATTCTACCATCTGATCTCTCAAAGTCCTAATGTACTGAAATGTTTCGACATTTGACAGATCAAAAACAAGAATATACGCCGTGGCATTTCTTAAACCATAAAATCGGAATAGGTCCCATTCATAATAGGAGTTGATAGGGAAGTATGGGATGACGGGAACGTCAGTAATCTTGACTTCATAGAGATGCTCGTTGATAATCACCGATGGATAGAAAGTATGCTTTCTATCAGTAGGAATGTACTCTTCTGAGAAGTCACTCCAGACGAATTGCTGTAAAGAAAGAATAACTTTAGAAAATTTACTAAACCCATATCTATAAAACGTTATTATGCACTGGACCTTAGTATAATACATGACAGTTTATCTTGTATTCTTTTAACTTAGACAATTCTCAAAAATGAAATTGTATAATATATTATTACACCTTATTTGAAGATTTGGTTAGAGAACAAACATATCTTAAGTAGTGTTTAAACAAACATATTATTAGGACTTGTATATATGCATGCTGAAAGGCGGAATTTGAAGAACTGTAATGTAGTACACATTAAATTTAACACCTATGTATATACCTATTTTTCGCATGAAATAAATTAAGTTGAAAGATTATTATTGCCACTTCTACTTCTTAGGACACTAATAGCGTTATAAATATTCATTACACTAGATAGGAAATTACGTTAATCTTTGAAAAAGAACACTCTTCGTATTGATTTACTTAAAATAAAAGCGTTTGATTACTTTTAAAAGCACTGATCAAAGCAAGATTTTGCGAGAAATTTCTGAAATTCTTTTACATCCAAAAGCAAAATAGGCATTCTGTAATCGCTTGTCGGAAATAGGATTCATTTGAGATATATTGAAGTTAACTGTTGCAATCGCTACAACTGGTTTATTTCTAGTCATCCGATATTTGTAAAAAGCTTTTAGTCTAACATAAGATTATTTTTAGAAAAATTTTAACTTCTTTAGCTGCATAAATATGACTGATGACCGGTTTCTGACGTTCTTTTAACTGTAGATTATCTGTTCGTTAGCGCTATCGGTTCAATAACTTATAATATTGCGTTTTTGAACACAGCATCGTACGATAGTTAAACCAGGTTCAACTTAACTATTTATTAGGCGTTTGTCTATTCCATATATTTTGTTTACGTTTTGTTGCAGTAGTTTTTGTTTGATGTAAATAAATATTAGATATTCCTTCTTAAATACATCCATCTAGTGGCGAGTTTTGGTACTAGTTGTAGGTTAACAGTTATCCTAAGTTTATCTATTACATAACTTTATGGAATCAATTGTTATTGAACTCATAACTGGTAACCTCAGAAACCGGGCATGAGTGATTTGTATATCTAGTCATTGTGTAAAATTTATAAATATTTATGTTTTAGAACGTACACTAAACATAAGCCTTAGCCAAATTGTGGATGTTTGATTGATGCTAAATAAGGGAGAGAGTTCTTTTGGCACACTTTTGACAAATTTCTTGCTTAAAAACACGCAATATTATATAAAATTATCATCATATAACCTAATCCTTCAAGTTGCCTTCGTGCACTCAACTTTTAATTTTAAGATCCGTGATATGATCAAGGCCAGCTGATAGAAATTGGTTACCACCACGGATATTTGCAACGCGAAGGCCCCAAGTCTATAACTTTTATTTAAAAAAAACCTACGAATGGGAATCAAGATCCATTCGACTGAAGATGATCAAATATCCGTAGTCTTTGAAATTTATATTAAATCAGTCTCGGCCAAATCAATATTGATTCATTATTGAGCAGAGATGGTTTACGACTACCTAAACCGTCAAAATTTAAGATTCCAATTTGATTCGATCTAATGCGCGGAATTTAAAATTCATTCATCTAGTTTTTGGCCTACTCTGACTCTTATATCCATCTTGGTATTTTTCTCTAATACTATTAAAACTCCATGTTTTTTATTTAAACTGAATTTTAAATCATGCATCAAGTTGAATTCAATTTTTCTCCAGCCATTTCACTCGGTTAATAAATAATTCAATGAATATTTTACTGCGCATACAGCCAATAGCAGTTTATAGATCAAAGTTTGCATACAAAATCATTGTGCTTTTATTTATTTTTTCTTTTAAATATTTACTGCTTTTTCGCTAGCTTTGATATAAACCGATATGATATGTATTATATCGGTTAATACATAATATTATGAAACCAAAGAACTCTGTTTCTCTTTCTGATTTCTTCTACCTTCTTCCAATTATTTGGGATCATCACAATATGTCTATTCCATCCACAGTCCTCTATTCTATATTCTATATATAATTATTATGTTCTCTATCACACCACATATCATCATGTCAACGTTCACACAATCCATCCATCTCATTTTAAAGGTAGACTCTTTACATCTGTGCTGGTTGCATTCTATTTGTCACGTGACTTTCATTCCTCCTTATTACATGCCCATACTACTTTAGTCTTCTTCCTCTCAACTTTTGAGTGACAACTGCAACTTTCAAAGATCCAGATAAATAAGAAATACTAAAGTGAAACCTAAGATGTATTCTTCTATAGCTTACTATATGTGTATACAAACATAAGTGTGACAATCGCCCATTAAAAAACGTAACTTTGGAAAAGTAATTTCTAAGCCCTATAACTCTAGATGGCACCACAAATCATTCTTCTTTCGATTTTTGACGTGTTAACACAAACACAATTTTTTTGGTGTGCAATAAAGTATTATCTCTCTCTCTCTCTCTCTCTCTCTCTCATGTTCTAGTCAAATGGGGAGGGATAGCCCAATACAGAATGAAATAATTGAATGCTACAGGTAGCGTTATTATATTTATTTTCTAATAAATATTGGGATCACTTCCATGAAATTGGAACTTGAAGTATATGTGAGAGAGGCTTCGTGAAGAGCTCTATTTTTAATACATATTTCTAGAGTTCAAAGCTTCTACTGAAATTATATTGCTGTTACGCTAAAAGCTTACATATATCCTTTGATGTTCGTCGCACGGTATCATGTTTATTTTATCAAAGAAAGTTGCGGTTTAAACCACTACGACTCACGACCGCAGTTTAGAACACCTGCTTTTCTTTACATGAATTTTATCTAGTAAATTCATTGAAGCTTGTAGAAATAGGCAATATTTTTAGAGTACCGTAGCCATTTAGAATTTCATTTCTTGTTTTGAAGTGAAATTTCTTTAGAATCGTTGTGTTTTGAAATTTGATGAAAGAAAAAAACGACACTAAAAAGAGATAAACGCATAAATCTGTAAGACTAAGCCTGCGAGAGAATGAGAATATATTATATTTAATCATTTAAATATTGTGATCATACATACAGATTTGGGATTGTTTTGAAGCTTTTCGATAATACTATAAATTTCGTGTTTTAAAGCTTAAATATATGAACGATATAATACACAAAGGTGAATCAAAAAGTTCTTGAAATCAATATTAAAAAATTTAAATAAAAATATTTTATTTTTCTATATCATCTCCCGCTAATGCAATGCATTTAGAATAACGCATTTCTAACCTCCTTATTCCTTGCGAAAAAAATGTTTACGGCAGCCATAACCGCGTCATTATCGTGCAATTTAATTCCATGAATTTCCTCTTTTAATCTTGGGAATAAATGAAAATCACTTAGGGCTAAGTCCGAAGAATATGGTGGGTAGACTGAAGCTAGCACAGTGGATTGTGTTGAGCGCAACTTCCAATCGATGAGCGGGAGCGTTATCGTGAAGAACCAACACGCCCAACGACAGTTTTCCGCGACGTTTCTCTTTAATCGCTTCACGTAATCGCTTTCGGAATTAAATTTGCATAATAGGATCCAATAATCGTCTGGCCTTTTGGCGTGTAATCAATAAAAAGGATTCTTTTACTATCCCAAAACACTAAGTCTATTATTTTGCTAGCGGTAGGAGCCCAATTCGAAATTTTTTGAAGGATGGAGAGGATGGTCGTTTCCAAGACATACTTTGTCTCTTAATTTCAGGATCGAAATGTTGGACCCGCGTTTCATCCAGGGTGACAAGGCGATGGCAAAAATTATCCGAATCATCTAAAACATATCGAGATAACGCTTAGGAATTTCCAAATGTCACTTTTTGTTTTCTTTGGATAACAATTGTGGCACCCATCTAGCCGACACTTTTTTGAACCCCAGTGAATCAATTAAAATGGATTGAGCGCTACCAAAAGATATCTTTAGGATCTCAGCTATATGTTTTATAGTTATTCTTCTGTCTTCCAAAACGAGATTCTCTACTTTTATGACATTTTCTTCCGTAACGGAGGTTGAAAGCCGCCCAGAAGCGAGTCATCTTTACAGATTGATCTACCTCTTTTCAATTCAGCCTCCCTGTATGCAACCATAGAATAGGGTACAGCATCATCCCTTAATATCTGCTGAATGTCTGGAAAAATTTCTTTCCTAGAAATTTTTGTCAACCTTATATTTTATCACCGCACGTAACTCACTTTTAGACATAATTTTGCGATTTTAGCAACTCGGCGCACAAACAATTCATTACGTGTGAACGAACTGACAAAAACAAATGACAGTTGCCATAAATACTGTGTGATTGACACTCTTTAATTTGAATATCGAACTTCTTCCAAAAAGGTATATATATATATATATATATATATATATTTGAGCATCTAAGAACTTTTTGATTCACCTAGATATGAAATGTGACATCACGAAATTTAGAATCCCTCTCACCCCTTGTCACACTTTGTTTCATTTCTACTGCGTGTGAACTGCACACACACATGTTTTTTATTGCCTGAAGCAGGCAATGAGGCAACCGGCCCACTTGATGGAAGCTGGTTACTTGCACCTATGGACATTTGCAACATCAGGGGCGTTACCAAAGCGTTACCAGTCTCTGAGAAATCTTATGACGCCCTTCTTAAACAACCCCATGTCGTAGCACAAAGGGAAAACCTCGGCGGGCAGTTCCCTTCAAATCATTGTCGTACACGAAATAAACGTTCCAGAGAACCCTTGCGTAGTTGAGCGTGAGAGCTCAAGGTAATGGAGGCGACCATCACGTAGACGGCGAGCTGTTGGGTTGTAAAAATTAGACGTTGGCACATAATCAAACAATTCCTCGGAACATTCCTCAATGTACAGGCGGTAGAATACACAGAGATATTTAGTATTTTTACATTGTATGTAGTTCTAGATAGATATTTTTCCTATCTTTCTTTCCATTTTTCGTCAAAGCTAGCCAGATAGCGGAGCTAGAGCTAGCTATAGACAGCCGTCTATTAGCATAGTTTTAAAATGTGGAATATACATTTTTATATTTCTCAAAGTAGCACTTTTAATTTATAAATGATTTAAATTTTAAAAAACATGGTTAAATAATAAATTCTCAAAGGATTAGTGTATGTATTCAGCTAGGTAATGCCGCCAGCCTTCTAGGCAAACTGCTCATCGAAATCGCTATGGTCTGGCTCGACCGATTGTACTTTATAGTATATTTTTTTACAGAGTATACATATATTAAAATTTCTTAGGTTTTTTATTTGTATTTGTTTTAGTTTTATTTTAATTTCTATTTATATAGTTTATTTTCAGGATATAATTTATTTTAAGGTTTTATAAAATTGCAGATAGAATTTCCTGACTAAATTCTTAAATGTTATTAGGGACTTTGCTTGTCTGACAGCAACAGGCAATGAATTCCAAAGTTGGACAGCCTTAACCGTGAAAGAATTATTGAAGAACGTTGTATTATGAATAGGAATAATAAGTCTATGTTGACTAGAAGCGAGTAAATTGTGAGAGCAAGAAATAAATTCGAAGCGTTCTTTAAGGTACTGTGGAGTATTAGGGATGAATAAAATACTATAAAGCAATGAAGGAATGTGAGTATTCCGGCGAAAACGAATTGGCAACCACTTGAGTTTTTTTCAAAATTCAGACACGTGGTCATACTTGCGTAACCCAAATATGAACCTTATAGAAAAGTTTTGGAGGCGCTCAAGTTTATTAAGTTGCTTTTGAGTCAAATCTAGAGCTGGCGTCGGCATAATCAAGTATAGGCAAAAGTAACGACTCTGCAAGCTTAATTTTGTTGGCGATGGGCAGGAAGTTTTTCAGCCGCCAGAGTGATCTGGAGGAGAGAAACAACCGCCGACTCATACATACATACATAACTTCACGCCAGTTTCCTTGCGGGGTAGGCACGTACAACAGAGTGCCATTCAGGCTTATTCTTACACACCTCACTTGCTTTTTTGACATTCATAACTATTGTCATGCACCGCCGACTCAACCCCGTTATACGGGGTCTCCAGGACAGCTCACTATCAAATATAACTCCATCTCCAACTCATGAATGTTAGTAACGTAAATATTCTAGAAATTTTACTTTGAATACATTTTAAACAATAAATTGTTGTTTGAAAATTGTAATTGGCAATTTCAGAGTATGTTACGAATTACGTGTTTTCATGTTGCAGAATGTGTTACAAGTTAGAAGTCATTGTTTAGTATTCTTCTTTCATGTTACCATTATTATTTTATCACTCAAGCACATAGTTTGTTTCATATTAATTATATGAAGACATCGTGTTAGCTCTCTGTATTTTAATATTCACTCAATGTAGGCACTCGGGTACTCTACATAATACAGTAAAGAGGTGACAAGTCTGGGGCCGCATTTGCTTTGTTCGCATTTTTCCACTACGGCTGCTGTATAATATAATAACAAAATTGAAGTGCCTGTCTGTGTTTTTAGAATTTTTATCTGTATCTCTGTTTGAAAGTTTGTCTGGAATACCTCCGAAACGGCTCAACGTATTTCAATAAAAAATATTTTATAATACAAATAGCCTTAAGTTGTGTTTCATTTTGATATCATGTAGGTTTATAAATATCAATACAAAGCCCAAGTGCAGCGTAAAAGAAGTAATGGCCACAGCAAACAGAATAGCTCAAATCCGACACACGACTAGATTTTACTCCTTAAGTACGAATGTCTTTGAATATGCAATGTTGCGGCGGAATAAAGGCGGTTACAAGACCTTCTAATTTCAAAACACCGCACCTTACACTGATTATACAGGTGAATTAATGAAGTGGGCTTTCAAGGCTAAATCCTAAACTATGCTAAAAAGCAAAAAACACTCAAAGGATATTATTTCACTCCTCTTGGAATTTCCTTACGGCGCCCTTATTAGGGTGGCGCAAAAAATCCGACAATTTTTTTTTGTATCTCGAGTGAAAAATGTTAGTTTTTGATGTTTTAAGAAATGTCCTAGTGAATTACTTTAGATTTTTCAAGCGAGGAATGCACTAGTAGATTAAAAAAAATTATGACCGACCTTTTAAAATTCAAATTTGAATTGAAACTTTCAGAAACTTATTATTTTTTGGTCTATAAAATTATATCGTAACGAGAAAAAAAAATTGAATAAAAAGATCAGTTATTGGCGATTTTTGACATGTTAAAAAATTTGGAACGACCTCTAAATTTTTTTTTTTTGAGCTTTCCTTTGGAGGGAGTTCTTAAAGCATCAAAAACTATCATTTTTTCACTCGAGACTCAAAAAAATAGCCGATGTTTTTGCGCCACCCTAGCCCTTATTATGAAAATAGATTCTTAAGGAGTAGGTAAACTCCAATAAAGCCAAATAGATGGCATTGCAGTCGCGATTTTTAAAGCCGCTTTTGAAATTCTTAACACATACGTCGTCATGTTGCCATGATGACTTGTTGGTTAGATTGCCATGTGTGTTTCGAGGTGATTCGTATAGGGTACTTTTCATCATGAAAAAAATAGTGGCCTGCAAAAAAGTGGTCTGTACTTTTGACCACACCCATCTATTCTTATGTATTTAGATGCGCTGAAATCGAATATGGCATTAGTTTGGTCCATACAAGATCAACATTTTGAGGGTGTATGTACCAAACTGACACCAGATTTTTTTAATTTTTTTTTATTGCAGGATTTCAGCAGACAGGCAGACGGTCCACTTGATGGAAAGCGGTTACCATCGCCTATGGACATTTGTAGCACCAAAAGTGCTACAAATGCGCTGCTGCTCTCTTAAGGGAAACTGGAACCTGGTCACTAATACCGGAACACAACGCAAGGTTGTTATGGCGACATGCTTTAGACCAGGGGTGGCAGCCATCCAGTCGGGCAAATGCCCTACTACCTGGCTGGCTGTGGGTTGTTTAGTCGCCTCTTACGACAGGCCATTTTTTGCAGTAAATAGAATTATATTATTATTCACATGTAGGTATATGTAATTTATATTATTATAATCTATTTAATTATGTATATCTATAGTAGTTTATATTTATTTTAGTTTTTTCTTTAATTATATTTAAACGAGATTGAATTAGTTTTAATTTAGTTAAATCACTTAATATAATAATTTTTTTAATACCTCCTTGGACACCTGATTGTCTGGAAGAGATCGCTATATAAGGCCGCCTACTGTTCTAATGTAAATGTATTCATATTAAAATTAAATTTTGTAACAATAAAGAGATTACATTAATTCTGTCATTTAAATCTACATTAACGCGAGCGAGGCCGCGTGTAAAGGCTAGTATTCCTATAATACCACATTCGCTTTGAAAGATTACCTAATATTTTAACAGCAACACGAACAAATGTATATAAATACCACAGAAACAGTGAGCGGATTACATTATGTTTCGCATTACAATATTCAATTTCCGAAATGTACGTGGAATTTATATTCGAATGTACGAATCCATATATTACATATCGTATCTAGTAATACATTAGTCTGGCTGATACGTATCATGAATAAGTGGCGTATTGGTTGATATCGAAATGAAAAATATGGAAATAAGACTTTCACAGGAAAATAAAATCAGTCCATCAGTTTGCGTGCCCCTAAAATGCTATTTATTTTTATGAGTTTGGCAATTAAATTCCCGTCACTTCTGTTACCATCTAACACGGCTTGGAAAGCGAAAAAATAGAATTATTTACAACTTAAGTACATATGGGCTTTTCTTTTTTGTTTTTTTTTCAAACTTTAACCTCAATTAAACGGAACGTTTACCCTCCAAGTGAAACGGTTAAAAAAAACGATTACAAGCGGTTTATTTTAAACCGGCTCTAAGCCTTCGTATGACGAACCAAAACTCTCGTCTAATAGGCGAGAGTTTTTGGCGTAAATTAAAGGGTTGTTTGCTGTGCAGTTTCAATAGATATAATAGGGATGCAGACTCATATTATAATTAATACTAACATCATTTACATTGTTATCGTATAAATAAAACTACGAAAATTTCATGTCTTTTTTTATTTTTTTATTGCAGGAGTTCAGCAGACAAGCAGATGGCCCACTTGATCGAAAGCGGTTACCATCGCCTATGGACATTTGCAACACCAAAGTAGCTACAAATGCGCTGCTGCTCTCTTAAGGGAGATTGGAACCTGGCCACTAATGCCGAAACACAACTCAAGACTGTTATGGCGGCATACTTTAGACCACCTGGCTGTGGGTTGTTTTGTCGCCTCTTGTCGCCAAGTGGCGACAGGCCGCCCGGCCGCAAGAAATAGTATTCTTTCTCCGTTCCTGCACGGATGTTTATTCAGGACCATAATTTGAATGTTATCTATAGAGTTACGTTGAAAAGGAAAATGTAGTCAGTTTACGTGAACTATGAAGGGGTAAAAAATTTAGATTTTGAGTAATATTTTAGTGATTTTTGGGAAATTTTGACCACAATGGCTGTAAATAGTATTTTTTATCTTATAAAAAATTATAGACAAATAATATTTTTTATTCACTTTCTAGTACAGTTTCTTTAACTCATGTTGGTGTTAGGGTGCTGTTTATTTTACGTGTACAATACATAAGGACTTAGTTACATGACAAAAAGTCCCAAATAATCATATAAAAAAAAATTACGCCGTTGCGGTAGACATTTTCTCAAAAATCACTAAAAAATTAATAACTCGAAAACTAAATTTTGGTTAAACATACATTGGGGTAATTCGGGTACCCCTAAGAAGATAATAAGAAAAGACGTAGAACATCAAGAACTAGGACCTGGGAAAACATAAAAATAGTTAGTATAGCAGAAGTAATAGACACATAGGAAACATAATACATTGTAATAGAAAACAAGGCATTTAATGTATAGTATCAATAAAATTAAGACAGAAATAACATGTAACCTAGAAATAAACAAAATTGTAAACACTAGCGTGTGAAGGATGTTCAGCTATAAGGACTTGTAAAAGATTTTTGAAAGAAGTAAAGAAATTAAAATAAAAGACCAATAAAAAAACAAAAAAATAAAAATACAAAAAGATCAAAATAAAAAATAAGCATTAAGAGAGAGGGAGAATAAAAAAAATCGGATACTCCTTCACGTAAACTAACTACATTTTTCTTTTGAACGTCACTGTACTTTGCACCCTGTATTATAACATGTAAGTTATTTAAAAGGATATATTCTGCTACAATTTTCTTGGAAGGAATTATAGAAGCTTTTTTATTAGCTTTCCCTTTTATAAAGAAAACCATACATACTACACAAGAGCAATTTAAAAAAGTTAGTTACGAAACCGTTTTTAACAATTAAGATCGTTTTGTTTCTGGTAATTTTTTTATCCCATTTCTATTCCAATTGTAAGACAGAAAAGAACATGTATATACGGTGAAACTTGGTTAAGTGGGACCTGGATAAGTGAGAAACCTCCATAAGTGGAACTCATGCTGAGGTCCCAACACTTTGGCACTAAATTAGCCCTGTTAGTGGGACAAAGCAGACCTATATATCTCGGATTCGTTCTTTCGGTTTATCATCATAGTTACCTCTATAACTGAGACAGCGAATGAATTTTATATGCATAGACCTCTGTAACTGAGATAACATCGTTTTGTTTCTTTACTTACTTATTCTTATTCTACCCGCAAATTCCGCACTTAACTACGTAAGTAATTTTGAGTCTCAATGACCTCCAGTTTTAGTTTCGCTTTACTGTCATACGGATGTTTATTTGAAAAATGTCAAAACGAAAGCTACAATCTTTTCCGTACGTGAAAGATTAAAGTTAATATCCGTTTATGAAAGTGGGAAGACACGCGATGATGTTAATCTGAGACACTGGGTAAGTGGAATACCTCTATAAGTGAAACCACATTGCAGGTCCCCTTGCTGTCTCACTTAACCAGATTTCACTGTATATGTGCTCTGTAGGTTTTAAATAAGTAATAGGTATGCGAACACATGTTACAATAAATACTAGCATGATTTACATTCGTATCATATGAAACTCTGAAAATCCATGTTTATTCAGGCCCGTAATTTGAATATTATCTAAAGAGTTATCTTCTATATGTACATAACATGTAAGTTATTTTAACGGTACACCATCCTCCTAGAATTTTATTGGAAGGAAACATAAAAGCGTGTTTGTATTATCATTTCCCCCTTGGAAAGAAAATCATATTACACAAGAGAATTCCATTTGCTTACATAATTATAAAATACGATTATTGTGAATTTCGCTTGGAAGGTTAAATGAATTCTGTTTTGTACTCTGCGCTGAAGATACTTCTTTTTATTATTAGGTTATATTTATTTCTTAATAGAATGACTTGATTGTTTTTTTACAAATATTTACATAGAAAGAAAACCATACTATTCAGGACGAAACACAAAGATAAAACAAATAGTAATGCAATAGAAACAAAGTAAGTCCTAAATTGGACCCAGTCTCAACTTCATCTAAAATAAAATATAATACAATATATAATAAAATATTTACAAATAAAAAATGGATTTCAGTTGACTGCTGGTGGCGAGCGTTCCCAAAATGCTGTTCGCATTTCCACGCTGTACGGCAATGATTCTGGATACGCTCGAGTTTTAGGAGTTGACTGTTCACACTACTGTCATATAAAAAGCTACCTGCTACGAACCATTGCAATATATAGACGGCTAACTTAAATGAATAGGGTGAATACCCCATTTTGATCGAGCCAGAACTTTGAAAATGGTTAGAAATCTTTGGATTTTGATATAAATTTCAATACGTTGCCCAATTATTTTTATTATTTACTTTGCATGTTAACATCAATTCTAAAAGTTTTTGGAGAGTACTTGTAGACTTTTTTTTTAATCAGAGGAGTATCACTGATTATTAGGCTTCTGTAGAAATGATAAATGTTATTTTGATATTTTTATTGCTTGGCTCTGAAATGTTAAAAAAATCAGACATATCCAATATCTCAAAAACTACTTAACATGTTTAATCCAATTTTTTTGTAAGTATTTATTTTTTATTTTTGGATTTATTCAGAATTTCCCACTTCATAGCTTAGCTTGAGGGGTATAATTATTACGAATTTAGGAGCTAATATGTCGCTAACCATAGACTCCATTAAAAAAGTTATTATGCAACATTGTCCTGTTTTTCAAGATCGTCAGATCTTCTCCACCTGTCCGTCTGTCTGTATATATTTTTCTCAGAAAATATTTGGTACCTACTAGGTAATATAGGAACTACATAGATGAAATTCGCCATAAATTATATATAATTATGTATGTCTAAATAAAGATTAGGGGTAGATGCTATAAATCTAATTAGGGTTTTTTTAAGGACATTTTTAGACCTCTTATATTATACATCTTCGCGTAGAATTTCATATATGTAGACCTAATAATTTCCAAGAAAAATATACATAGACAGACGGATAGGTGGACAGAAATGATGATTTCATAAGGGTTTCATTTTGGCCAAAATGGCTACGGAAACTTAAGAAACATAATTTACAATGTTACGTTCTTAATAAACAAATAAATATATTATGACAATTGACAGCAATGTGACTGCTAGAGTCAGTACCGGTAAACTGTGACGTTTATTTAAAAAAAAAGAGTCAGTGCCGGTAAACTAATTTTATTTTTTATTTTTATTGTAGGAGATCAGCAGACAGGCAGACGGCCCACTTGATGGAAAGCTGTTACCATCGCCTATGGACATTTGCACCACCAAAGTTGCTACAAATGCGCTGCTGCACTCTTACTACTCTTATTACTCTTACTGCGACGTACCACGATCAAATTGAAGATATTTTGAAGAAAGGTCAGGTAAAAAGCATTTCCAATAAACGTATATGTATGAAGAAATTAATGAAAATTTATGAAGCGAAATAGTAGACAGCAAGAGCGTAGCGAGGATGCTAATAGCTCGAGTGCCTAAATAGGTCTTTCACTAGAGCTTAATACTCTGCTTTTCATTTCGAATATGAAGAGAGTAAATAAAAACTGATTCGTCAAACAAACAACTACATCTCTAATGAAATCAGAAGTTAAATCCATACCTATCTAAATCTGATGAACTCATTTAATACATCACATATGAAACGATAAGTAAATTTCTTTTTCTGTGAGATTCACACACCCAGTATTTTTTTGTCACTGGTAATAATTTAGTAAAAAGCAATTTATAAGTGTAATATGATGTTACAAAATTGTTAATGTTTTTTATTACAACTGATACTGCGATTTAACAGTGGCTGTGAAAAAAGTTGGGACATGAGTCGCAAGTATTATCTATGATTCGCATAGTTTTTAAATTTTTTGACAGCAGGGAAAATCGTTCCCTAGGGACGAAAAGTACTGTTTTTATCCCTGTGATCAGGCAACTCCAAGCGTATTTTCAAAATATTAGAAATGAAAACTATTTATCAGGATCGTAAATGGAATGAAGTTGTAATGGGAAACACGTGTGACAATATGTATATAGGTATGTACAATTTTAATTTTTAATAAAAAAAAACTAATGACGTATCTTTGAGACACCTGGTTGGTACAAAGTTTCGAAGACCGTAGATATTATTATATGTTAGATCTTATTTTATTGCATTAAAGTTCGAATTTGTACAATAATATATGGCAGTCAGCATTTTTCTTTTCGGTTAAACTTTTTTTCGTGTAGCTCCTATCCGCCGAGTAAAGTGCTACAAGGAACTTCGTTCCAAAAAGTATTAACACACAATCACCTGTATGATACTAGTCTTGCCAACAGCAGGTGCTCCCAGCAGCACCACTTTAATAAGGTCGAGGCTATCGGGACTCGGCTCCACACTTGGAGCCCCGCCCGCCGTCAGGGTGCCGCATCCACCTCGCTCCAAGTAATCCAGATCCAGTTCTGCGAGAAGAAGATAACACGATCAGATTAGTTCTTTTTTCGTCTTCCTCTATTCTATCTATCTTTGAGATAATTTATAACATTTAATAAAAGGTCGCGGCCTCATCGATTTTGTAGGAGTATACAACAATATGATGTCATATTTTGGGTTAAGTAAAAAAGACATTATTGTTTCACCAATAACTTATATTATTTCTATTATGAATTTTAAAAGTAATAAGATAAGGTGTTATTTTCAACACTTGTGTTTTAAAACCTAGAGGTTGGTCTCTTTAGCGCTGTTTTACTTAATTTACATAAAAAGTTAATTAGGGTTTGTGTATATATAAACTTTCAGTGAAAAATTATTATCTAACTGATGGTAAAAGCCACTTAAAAGTTTGTTGCGTAGTTTAGGAGGAGTTAGCGGATATATACACAGACGCGAAAAGTGACTTTGTTTTTATACTATGCAAAGAATACGTTAAATATGTATATATATAGTACATATAAGCATAGCTGGGCATTAACTCGTTAATCCGTTAATTAACGAAGTTAACATTTCGAATAACGGATTAACTTTTAAGTTAACTTAAAAATATTTTAACGGTCTCGTTAACTTCCGTTAAATTTTCCAAAGTCCGTTAATCGTTAATTCAGCAACAAATCTTTAAAGAGCAAAGCTCAAAGTCTCGTCAAAATGTAGCAAGACATAAAGTCGAAAGACTCGTTAAATGATGCGGCATTCCTCGGGGAACAGATATTCGCAAATCTGTTTTTCTAAATATAATACTGCTATAACCTCAAGCGCAGCAGTTGAACGTCTTTTCTCCACGGGTAAGGATATACTACAGGTGAAACGAGCCTCGCTTTCAGACGAGAACTTCAACATATTAATACATACATACATACATAACTTCACGCCAGTTCCCTTGCGGGGTAGGCACGAACAACAGAGCGCCATTTAGGCTTATTCTTACACACCTCACTTGCTTCTTTGACATTCATGCAACTCTTGTCATGCACGCTCGTCTGTTCTTAAAGCTCCTGACATCACCTTCTGCTAGTACACGATCAATTTCATCATGGATTAATATTCAACATATTAATGTTGAATATTAATGTTCATAAAGGGGAATATTCATATGATGCCAGATGACTAAATTGACAGATAAATTGGACGGGTTACTATCGTTTCGTCTAAAATGTAAGTCTATTTAGCAATTCGTCTAAATAGCAATTGGTCATTATATTACTATCAAATCGTCTTAAAATTAGTTGGTCTAATTAGTGTTTCGTCCAGAACGCAACTAGTCAGTCTATTAAAATATTAATAAAATAAATTCTGGACCTTAATCCAAATGAATGAAAAAACATTGTTTGTCAACGTACCTATATTTAACACTCTATAATTATACTCAATAATTATACCCGTCATTTCTCTGTTTCTAACCTGTTATTATTAACTTCCAGAACCAACAGTGTTTATAAGAAGATGCAATTTTTATAACGTGTTAACGGATTAACGATTAACGTTAACTTGCGTTAAATTTTCTGAAATATAACGCTTTAACTTTTAACGAAGTTAACATTTTCAGTAACGAATTAACGATTAACGAAGTTAACTATTTGATTAACGGTGCCCAGCTATGCATATAAGTGCACATATACAGATGATTTTTTAAGAGGGTCTTCAGGGCCAAATCCTAAACTATATGAAATAGCGAAAAACATTCAAAGAAGTCTCGAGGCAGATTTTGATGAAAACTAATATGGTATCATTAGATTTTTTTAAAAATTGC
This sequence comes from Dendrolimus kikuchii, assembly GCA_019925095.2. Classification (NCBI taxonomy): domain Eukaryota; kingdom Metazoa; phylum Arthropoda; class Insecta; order Lepidoptera; family Lasiocampidae; genus Dendrolimus; species Dendrolimus kikuchii. The sequence goes on along the minus strand of CM034406.1, from coordinate 14,816,368 downwards.
TTAATTAGGAATCGAATCGGCTGATTTGATAAAATAAACACACCTGTATTATTATCGAAAATAGAACATTTTGTACAAAACAACCTTTTGGTTTGCCGTTTGACATACCTTCACAGAAATTGACCCTTACAAGCTACACTATGTTTTAATATAATAATACAAGCAGCATGCGTTTATTTTTTCAAAATCAACCGATTGTGTACCTGAGAAGGATAATTGATTTTTAATGATACCAATTAGTCTTCGTTAAAATCTGTCTCGAGACTCTTGAGTGCTTTTCGATATTTAGCATAGTTGAAGATTTGGCCCTGACGGCCCACTTGAAAAATTCAGCTTGTATATTTCGATAATGAAATTTAACTTTTACTATGGACACAATTGAAATATCTCAATCATACCTTTCATCCATTTTGTCTGATAAATGAAACGTCCTTAAAAGTTACTGCTTCATCGGACACCATTTATTGGGGGGCGATGAAGCCCTTTTATTCAACAATTTGCAATAAAAATTCGGTGAATTCAATTGGCCCGATGTCTAACAGGAGTAAGAATATTAAAATACAGTTACCCTTCACTGGTGATTTTATCAAAATGGCATTTAGGGCCAAATTCGGAACTTTAGGAAATAGCAGAAATACTCAGAGGGATCTCGGGGCCGATTTTGATAAAAAGTAAAACGGTATCATAGATAGATAACACCTTATTGCTCATCAAATATACAATTTCAAAAATTCACAATTACAATATTGTCATGGTAGAAACAATAGGCGGCCTTATCGCTTAATTAGCAATTGGCGATCTCTTCCAGGCAACCTAACTTAAGGAACAGTTTAACCTAATCTGGCGATGTAGGTGGTGCAGATTATTAGGTATATCATAAACAAACATACTTAAACTACATATTTTATAAATTAAATACACATACTTAAATTAAATACATACAAACAAATTTGTAAAAATCATCAGAAGGAATCATTATATTTTTTGAAATCAATTACTCTAGTCAGGAATCGAAACCACTGTTTTTGAAAAAAAAACACATACTGTATTATGACAGCAATCCATAGACAAAGATAAAGATAATTAATTTCGTAAAAATGAGAGTTCATATATCAGAGTAAGCATGATGATCCGTACAAAAGTTAAGTCACATCATATTTGGCCAGCGAGGTATTAAAAAATATATAATTATTACAATTAAAATTAAAAGACAATTTATTAAAGAATGAATATTAATAACTCCTTATCATCTGTGCATGAACGGATAACAAATACAATTTCCTGCGGCTAGGCGGCCTGTCGTAAGAGGCGACGTTGTTGTATGATTTTTAACAAAATATTATATTATTTTACACTATAGATTGGTGTCATAATATAGATGTGTATTTTGTTCTAAAATTAAATGATGCGATTCCTGACAAGGGTAATTGATATTTCAAAAATCTAATAAGTCTTCATCACAGACCAAAGAAATCCAAAATACAGAAAACAGACTAACCTTCAGATATGCTTCTACGAACCTGTATAGGTTTTATATATTTTCACGTAGCATTTAAGATTTCTATATATATAAGTAGTCTTACGTTTAATGCTAAATTAATTAACAAAGTAAATACATCTAGAGTACAACCTGTGTTTGTTTGCCAGTGATTTTTATATTATTATAGATTTTATAATGTTAAACACACCAAAGTTTCAACACAATCGGTTCAATGATTTAGGAACGCACAAAAGACAAATATACAAATAAGACTTAGAACCGGTTAAAAATTAACCGGTTTTAGTTAACCATTTCGATCGGAGTGTAAAGGTAAAAAAGAATGTTATGTAAACCCCCATTCCATCCTCCGTCCACCTGTTTATTCCGTATGAATTACTTTTTTCTATATCACAACTGTTTCTATAAATATAGTTTTATATGCGCCTGGAACTTTATGTACCACATGGCTGCGCTCTGAAGGTGTGCGACAAAAACCGGTTCAAAATCGGTTCATTCAACAAAACCTATTTAACGAACGTTTGCAACCAGAATCATTTTGATTGAGGTTAAATTTAGGACAGAACTGAATGAAAAGCCGATAACTAATCCTTTACAGGTGTTTTATTTCCCCTTCAAATTTGTGTGATCTATTATCCGCATTAATCCCTTTTATACGCCTCCTGGAAAAACGTCGTAAATCCTGCTTTTTTGTTGTTTGTATTCTTTTTTATTGTTTTCAAATTCATAGAAGCATAAAGTTTCTGAATTGAGAATTCAGCTATTTTTATAAACTAGTGGTCGCCCGTGGTCGGAATTTGACCATAATAATGAATTTAAATTATAAGTTTGAACATTATTAAGGTTTCGTTGTTAAAGACTATACTTCTATAATCACAGATTTCGCCAAGGCTACACTGTTAATTTGACTTGAACAATAAACAAAAGAGTATATGTATATGCGTGTGTGTGTCAAATACATCGTGTTGTTTGTAATGTTTTTTTATTGGTTCAATGTATTTTTATGCATAATTTAAAAAAAAAATAGCATTCTGCACTCCTTCTCTATTATATAAACTATAAGTGTGCGAAATTTCATACTCCTCCTTCCGCGCAATGTTCGTAAAAAGGGGTACAAAGTTTTTGCTGTGTTTTTTCTTCACGTATTAATACTATATAATCCGTTAATCAAGGGACTGAGTTAGTTGTGTTTCGACTGCGATCGATGAGTTACCTAGTGTACTTTAGGAACGAGTATGTTATAACGACGGACTTTGGGCGATTTATGTGATTAAAATTTTCTGCTCTACGGTTTGGACTTGTTGTATTTGTTTATACTTACGTACGTTGAAATACATGTGTGTACTTCTAATAAACTTTGTGATAATCCCAACGGTATTTTAATCACATCCCACGAATACGTAACATTATTTATAAAGATGATAGCAGCAAGACCTCTGAAAGGAAAATTCTTACCTACATTTGACTATAGAATATCGTCTATAGCTGTACAATAATTCAATTTTCCCGTGTCAAAGCGCGTTCGCATACAAAGTGAAAGCTCTCCCCTATTCCATTAGCCCTTTATCTGATGCCAACTAATTCCTGGCACGAGATTAAAGAGCACAAAAGAACTCATTTGCTGGAGTTCTTGATAAAAGGGTAAGTAATAATTAATACTGCTGAAGGGTTGCTGGGAAGTTTCTTGCTCCTCCACATAGAGCAGTGAGAGAACATATCGAGAGATGAAAGACTATTAAGTGTTTAGGATTTAAACGACATATGAAAAATAATATATGTCGCGAAATTTTCGAATGGCCCAATAAAAAGACTTCCTAACTGTTGGAGTCTCAACTCCTGAGTCTTTAATTTGGTAAAATCCCGATTTTTTCCATTTGGTTACATTTCGTGTGAAATATAATGAGGAATCAACTGAAAATTGATTTAGATTTTAATATTTTTGTTGTAACATTTTTTTTAATTGTTTACATCATTTTGCAAAAAAAGTCCGACTTGTAAAAGTTTAATAAACTACACGGTATTAAAAAGTACATCTACCTATATATTATATAGACTTATTTAATTGCAAACTAAATAAGTCTTTTTCTAGTTTGAGACATTACTATTTAAAGTAGGACTGTATGGGAGAAAATACGTAAATAGACAAATAACCACGTGATTCTAGTTATAAGATTATGATTAAGTAGTAACAGGATTATAACAACTGGGATATACTATATAAACGATGGAGAACACAATGCATTTTTTTTAGATTTCTTGTCTGTTTGTTCGAGATTCACGTAAAAAGTATCGGGCCGATGTCGATGCAATTTTCGATGGTCGACAGCTAATTATTAGACTTGAACTCTGCCCTAATTTCCATCCCGCGAATCCGGCGGGAATGATTTAAAATGGCCAGATTAAAAAAAATCAAATCCCAGTATGATTTTTTTACTGTTCGATGGAAAATTTAATGTAGTATAATGTGTGATACCGAAGTAAGAAAGAGAGTTGGTCTGAAAGAGAGTGTCGGGGTGAAGGTAAGGAAAGGAATGCTCCGGTGGTTCGGGCATGTGGAAAGAATGCATGATGAAAGAATGACTAAACAGATATACAATGCAAAAGTGGATGGATGCAGAAGTCGTGGAAGGCCACGACACACCTTCCATGATCAAATTGATCGTGTACTAGCAGAAGGTAATGTGAGGAGCCTTAAGAACAGACGATCGTGCATGACAAGAGTTATAACTGTCAAAGAAGCAAGTGAGGTGTGTATGAATAAGCCTAAATGGCGCTCTGTCGTCCGTGCCTACCCCGTAAGGGAACTGACGTGAAGTTATGTATGTATGTATAATGTGTGATATTTTTTATCCCGGGAATCTGGCGAGAATTTTCTCGGGAGTGGTTTGAAGTTGTTCAGGTGCGTAAAATTTAGCTTATTCCGACACAGTATTCACTAAAACGATAGCTGCGGAATTTTGTGTCCTGGGAATCCCGCGGCAAGTCATTTCAAATCAAGCGTGGATGAAGTCGCGGGCATATCCTAGTATTTTTATATAATTAGAATTAATATTATTTCGCAGGATAACGGCACAAGTTGCGTTTTATGGATATATTAACAACACCGTTCTATTTGAAATAGACTTTAAGATGTTTATGGTAGAGACATGCTAGAATCGTTATCTTGGTTATAGCTAACTCGATCGGTGTGATACCACACTCTCATAGAATATCGGCTTGAAACGGTTAGCCGTGAACTTATCGTGTTTCGTTACAAAACACCAGGCTTACAAGTGGAAAGAAGTATACTAGAAGAAGTATGGAATGCATAGTACCAAATTTACTACCATCCCTGTAAATATAATTTATTTCGTATTTTTTGTATTTCTATGGATAGATATATATTATGTATTAAGTACATACAATATAAACATACCCAAAACTTGCTTAGTTTGTTTAGTGCAATTCCCTCTAATATTGTTTTCATCCTCCTTTTCTTGTTTAGGCGTTGTGTCCAGTCTGTTCATTTCAGTTGGAGTAGCATACTCTTTGGCCCAGCTCCAACATTATACATGATCAACTTTTTATTAATAACCACATTTTATATTGTCTACATTCTTAATTTTATGAATTTACCAAAAAGTTTTGTTTTAATGATAATTAAAAATTAAATTGTTAGCTTATTGATTAAAGAGTTCTATGTCCATTTTTTTTCACATAGGCGAAGAACGCAGATCATACAGCTTCGTATTTGTAACTTTATTTATAAATTCAATATATTAAAATTATTTAGTATAGATCCATATATTGTCTAGATTATTTCTTTATTGAGTAACTCATATATTTTTTATTGTAAGTATTATGTACTCATAAGAAGGTAAAAGAAAATAAAATAATTTTCATTCACTATATGAGTTTATAAAATAATCATTTTCATTATAACAATTCCTTATAATAACACTTTTTCCCTGAACTCAATACACAAAGTCCTTAAAAAAGCACAGATGAAGTAAATTACAGTTTTAACTTTTTAAACCGTTTCACAGGTAATGTATTTTTACAGGCCCAAAAGCTTAATTCGAATTTGGAACTCATTTAAAAAGAATATCAATAATATTTATGTTGATATCAATTCTTTTTCTTTTAAACTTCTTTTTAGAACTACGCGAAATTGGCGGCAAATTTTTCACGGGAGGAACGCACCACTCCAACAGAGGGCTGAGTGCGAACTGACGCGTTCCAAATTCCAATACAGCCTTCGGAGGCTTTGAATTGGAGCGTCTCGTTTGTCTTCTTAAATCCTTTGAACAAGACAGTCTCGACATTATTTGTAGTCGAGTGTTAAGGAGAGATTAAAGCTCTTATGCAATTTAATATTAAGTATATAAGACAGACATAGGGTTTATTTTTAATTTTCACATTAATTTCTAATTATTTTTTGTTATCAAAAGCTGGTAAACAGCCAAACAGCCCGCCTGATGGAAATTCGTCACCGCGGTCTAAGGACCTTTGCAACACCAGGGGCGATGTCAACGCGTTGCCGTTTGGAAGAAATTTTACAACGCCCTTCTTAAATGACTCCATGTCGTAGCGCTGAGCAAAAACCGCGGCCAGAAGATCCGTCCAAGTGGTTATTGTACTCGGAATAGACGTTTTAGAGAACTGTTGCGGAGTGAACATTCCGCCGCCGGCGAGCGGTGCGGTGGTGAAAATGTGGCGTTGGCACCAAATCGAACAGTTCCTCGGAACACTCTTCATCGTACAGACGGTAGAATATGCACAGAGAGGCAAAATCTCTCCGTGGACTAAGCGATTCCAAACCACATGTCAGTAAGATCGTCGATGGCGAGTCGAGTACGGTTCGACCCTAAATGGAGTCGAAAGGGTCACTCTGGTAAGCAGGGGCTCTGGCCCATAGGTGTGAGCATACTCCATGTGCGGCCTGACTTGCGCTTTATAGAGCGCAAGTCTTTGCCGCGGGGTGAAGTACTGCTTGGACCGGTTAGCTTCAGTATGTGTGACTATTACTTCTGATTCTACTCCACCTATATCACCAGATTACCTAAGAATATCTTTTAACTTAGCTTGCCTTGATAAAATCTCTTTAAACGATAAGTCCACCTATTGTATTTGCGTACATAGTATTCTAAGTATAGATTTTTTCCTATAGTTTATTTTGGTGTGCAATAAAGTTTTATATATTTTTAAATTTTATGTTATCCGCGACTTCTTGTGCATTTATCCCTATTGTATAAATGAAGTAAATACGCAAGTGTATAGTTGAAATACGTTATTCTTTATTGTTTAATTAATTTTTTAATTGAGCAATCATGGGTTCCGTGTATATTTTTAGTTTATTTTCTATCACCTTTTTATAATCTGTAAATAATATAATCAAATAATTATCCTGGCGTTAAAATCAGGTTGCATTCTGGGCGTTTGCTTCGAAGGCGGGTTCGACTTTCCTACTTTCTCTTCTCCACTTCGCGCGGTCTTCGGCATCCCTGTTTGTGAGACCATTGATATGTATATCATACTTTACGACGTCAAGCCAGCATTTCTTGGAACTGCTCTTTGGACCAGGACCTGGTGAAGGCGTCATGACTAGAAATTTGTTCCCCACATAAGTAGCCGGTTTCCGCAAAAACGTGACGGTACCAACGAAGGCACACGACATGACACGACAACGACACACTTGCAACCTACGTTGGTGTGGCCGCGTTTTACCTCCTTTTTAATTATAACTTAATTAGTGTTAATTTCCGAGTAATAATTGTTATTTACGCAAAATAAACATAATTTTGTTGGACTAGAAGAATAAATTATTTCAGTTCAGAAAAAGATGTTTAAGTTTATGAGTGTACCTTTCATTATCTTTCCTGAGCTTTCTTATGTAATTCGCCGGCTAAGATTGTTATAACTCTCTACTGCCTACTACTACTAGATCCTACTAGAGATAAATTTTGTTGTGAAATAATTATGGACAATATAGTAGCGTGTCCATAAAATCGCCCCGACTCCATCGAGCGTCGCCGTTCGTATCGTCGACGATCCCATACTAACAGGCGGTATAGAATCTCTTAGCCTTTGAAGAAACTGCGTATTTTACCGCCTTTACAACGGGCAGTTACCCGAGGGATTGTTTGATCTGGTGTTAACGCCTCCCTTCTACAACCGCACCGCTTGCCAGTGGCAGAATGTTCACCCCCATTTCCTTGAGCTCCCACTATCAACTACGCAAAGGTTTTCTAGAACATTTACTCCGCGTATAACAATGATCTGGAGGGAACTTCCCGCCGCGGTTTTTCTTTTGCGCTATGACATGGGGTTCTTTAAGAAGGGCGTTATAAATCTTCTAAAAACGTCGGCAACGCGTTGCCGATATCCCTGGAGTTTCAAATGTCTATAAGCAAAAATATAAATATACATATATCAAAGCAAAACATATCTCCCAAATTACATACCCCATTTCCCATATTAGCATCCCGCATAATACAACGTTTATTTATGCATTAGATTACTAAGCAAAAATTACCATAAATTTCACGTACATCGCGTTATCTGCACGCAAACGCTACACAAAATCACCAATCGGGTGAGCAATGTAGGTAAATATGTGAAAATATCGTCACTAATTTATCATACGCCTTTGACAGCGTACGAAGGCTTATACAAATAACGGGTAAACGGTATAGGGTATTTACTTATTGATTGTAAGTTAGGATAAACGTAAGTTGCGTCATGTTTCATCCAATTCATTGATGTTAAATTTAACATAATTAAAGATCATGGCAAATACATGAACGTGATGCTATGTAAATTCAGATAATAGATGTCAGTGTTAGAGCTATCGATAAGATCGGGCAGCTGACTGTATCATCAAAAATGTCCAATCTCATAAACGTGTAAATATAATATTTAATAATGATTGGAATGTTGGTGTGCACATCACGTAAAGGATAAGGTTTCTGTGTATATAGTCTAAGTTAAATTAAGAACATTTAATCAAGTAAATACATAGAGAGTACAACATCTCCCCGTGTTATTTTGTATTCCCCTCACGGCGATTGAGCTATGGGCTTTCTCCAGTGGTGCTTTACCCTATCCAACAGGATAACCAGAATCAACGCACCACACAACGTATAAACCCCATAAGTGGTGACCCCGACGTGATGTTGTATAAATTAACCCCGAGAATGCACAATAATGTTAGGTTAGACTGGGCAGCATTCGGTAAGCTCAGCTTCAATACATTTTTGAATTTTTTGTGTGTCAGTCTGGATGTTCCGGCCAATTACTGAAACGGCTGGACCGATTTCGATGGGACTTTCGCTGGCAGGTAGCTGATATTATAAGGAATGACCTAGGCTAGGTTTTTTTAGGATACCGCAAAAAAAATCCTCGCGGACGAATTCGCGGGCAGAGCTAGTATATTTATAAAAACTGTAGTACCTAAACGCGACTAGCGATTACCGCGCTTTACGCGATTCCACATGGATTCGTTACAACGCGATTTTAAAAATTTGCGAATTTTGCTTAATGTGATTTTATCAGGAACGCATCGCTTGCGTAAAACGGGGTATTGCTGTAAATGGATCGCGTGAACTACTCAATCAGGGAGCTAATATTTAGTCAGCCTTATAGATGATAAAACGTTGTATGCTAGGATAAAATATTATTAACCCTTTGTGCTTGTCATGTCCTAGGCATTATAAACTGGATATTTTGCGTAGTGATGAACACAAAAATACTTTTTAGGTTAAACTTTCACTGCTTCGTGGCGAAATAAATCACCTATGTTTGAATGAGTTATGGTTTTTCCTGGACCAATGTTACTATTTTTCTTCCATGAAAGAAGAATACTACAAGTAACAATCTTAATGCTTAATGAATGTCGGCGACATAACCGTTTGTATCGTGAAATTTTTAGTTACCCTCATATTGCTCGCCCACTGTTGGGCAATGGCAAAATCTCGAATTTTGCCACTGGTTACTTTTCCTGTGAAATATAATGAAGAATTCAACTGAAAAGTATTTTTTTAAAATCTCTATATATATAAAAGAAAGTCGTGTTAGTTAACACTATTTATAACTCAAGAACGGTTGTACCGATTTGGCTGAAAATTGGTGCTTAGAACCAGGAGACGGACATAGGATACTTTTTATCCCGTTGGAACCGCTAGGTAGCGCTGAGATCGGGTTCTAGAATCCTCCTAATCACCTGGAGCGATTTTAGTGATTTTGTTTTTGTGTGTTTGAATGGGTTCTCGGATGGTATAGATTCGCAATTGGAACCGGTAGGTGGCACTGGGATCGGGTCCTAGATTTTTATTTTTTCAGAGCAGGACATCGTCTGTCGGGGCCACTAGTTTTTAATAAAAAATGTTTTTTATTGTTTAAGTACTTACCTCATTTTAAGAAAAAAGGCTATTATTCCAGAGGTTTTATATGTTGGCTTGTTGGTTACTTCCACCATATTCGCTTAATGTCGCTAATATTAGACAAGCATTAGTTAGTTTTATTTGTGAGTTTAGGAAATATTTATTGATTTATCTCTATTATATCATCGTTTATTAATCAAATAGTTATTACATTTAGGCCCGATTTTTCAATTCAATAGTTATTCTATAGAATAAAGCACAACATGAGAAAATTAAAAATTACAGTTGCATGAATAAAACAATTGAATTGTTTCACTTTTGAATTTTGTCAGATTATAATTGATTCGACTGATAAATTTAACTGATGATTGAAAAATCGGTCATTAGATTAATAAACTATTTCGGGTCGTTTTGGTATTACAACAAAAGGAAGGTTAGCACTCAGCGTTTTGTCTATAGGCTGAGTGCAAACTTTGTTTGCTGAAATTGCGGCATACGTAAATTTTCAAAGCTTGCTATGTATTATTCCTTCTACGTCATATATAAGCAATGTAATTACGTCGCTATTTCTTCAAATTAAGTGTTTTGTTTCATTTTTTCTAAAAGTAATTCTTTACAATTTCATGCGCGTAAAATTAGTGGAAACTTTTGCTCTATTTCTGAGTATTTTCTTTAAATGTTATAATAGGTTTTTAATAATAAAATGTTAAGTAGTATTGTTTCTCGACATCAGAGTGAGTTGCGGCGCCCTATAAGCGTGTAGAATTTAGATGCTTTTTAAAGTTATGTTTTTAATGAACAGTTGTAATATCTCATTATTTTCTATATTATATATATTCTATGATATAATTCCCTTATTCATAATACAACCTTAAACCATAAACGTGGACGTTTAAAACCGTCAACGCATAAACTCGTAAACGACTTTTATACTCCGGATGTGGACGGACATAAAATATATAAATAGAGCGTAAGAAATTTCAGTAACATAGGCATTATATACTTTTTAACGAGGAGAAATCCATTACGGACTTATAACCGTGTGGGGATCACGGTGAGGGCATATGTAGACTCATGCCTTATAGCCAGAATACTCATTCCCTGTGATCCTTCCAGTTGCCTATAGCCAGGGCTGGGGGAAGTGGCTATCGCCTGCCACATAAGCCCTGCCAGGTGCCGTCCAAGAAGGCGTGAACCTTTGTCATTTCAGGGCGCATATCACTCCGCGGTGACAGAATGGAGAGCGCGAAAGAACTCTGCTCTCACATCCAGCGGCCTAAAGTGGACCCTTCCCTGGGTTTCGTCCGCCGCCGTTTGCTCACGATTCCGGAGGTCATCCAAGCCAACCCGGCCCAAGAGTCTTTTCCTGCGCGTGGGCGGAGCTGTGACTCGATCCGCTGTCATCGTCTTCTGGAGGATCGATATCGCGCAATTTAAAGAGAGTCGCTCGTCAGTCTCACGAAAACGAGAAAAGTCGTGTCTTTCGGAAACGGGAGTAATCAAGTCCATGGATAGATGGGGCAGTCTGTGTCAGGCATGATATACTAGCTGAACTCAACAGACGACCTGCCAACATATATATTTGTGGGGGGGGGGGGGGAGGTAACAGTTATAACAGTCTTAGCTAAAAACAATTTAGACCATCAGAAGCTATTAATAAGCCTCCAGAGATGACAGTAAAAATAGAATGAAAGAAAAATGAAAATTAAACAAAGAAATAATAATAAAAAAAATGTGCTTATATCTATAAGATACTTAAAATGATAAATCCGAGTTTGAATATAACTTCTCACAAATTTGGCGCTTAACAATGCTACATTATTAGTAAATAGGTCTAAGTCTATATCTTCCAACTTACTTAACTTATTAAATTCATTTGCTGTTCTGAATACAGAACGAATTATGTCGCTAATCTTTATAATAACAGCCCATAAACTTCCCACTCTTGGGCTCGGACCTCCCCAGCTTTTAGGTTAACGGACAGTATATCCGCCACTCAAGATGGATAAGTCCAGATAACGAATCCTCATAATAAAAATGACTATATTTTGCAATTTTTCTTTTATGTTTTATTCAGTACCGAATTCAACATTATGTAGAAAATACTCATGAAATCGGTTTATTTTTTCTAGATTTTTTTATTTTTCACCTTTAAGTTACTCATATGGTATCCAAAACTATCCTGAATGTATACTGAATCTAACGTAAAAAAAATATCAAAGTCAGGTTCAGAAATGACAAAGCTATGCCGGAAAAAAGACCTGTCGTAAGAGGCGACTTAATAACCCACAGCCAGGTGGTAGGACCTTTGCCCGACTGGATGGCTACCACCACTGGTCTAAAGTATGTCGCAATAACAACCTAGAGTTGTGTTCCGGCATTAGTGACCAGGTTCCAGTCTCCCTTAAGAGAGCAGCAGCGCAATTGTAGCAAGTTTGGTGTTGCAAATGCCCATAGGCGATGGTAACCGCTTTCCATCAAGTGGGCCGTCTGCTTGTCTGCTGATCTCCTGCAATAAAAAAATAAAAATAAAAAAAAGTAAAAAATACATATTTTCTGTCTGTTTTTAGTGAATTTTCTGCTATATCTTTGGAATTGAATGTGCAATAGCAATATTTATATGAGACCATTTTGAAGCTTTACTGAATCGGAAACAAAAAGTTATTGCTGAACATATGTAAAAAAAATACACAGCGAAATGATAACCTCTTCCGTGGTTTGAAGTCAGTTAAAAAGAGGAACCGATCAGTAGCTCTAACTGTGATTGCAGATATTACAAGTTATGTTTTTTAATAGATGATTGTTTTGACTGTATATAGATTTGTGTAGGTACCTTTATATTATACTATCTGAGCTGTACCCAATTCGCTGGGCATCTAAAATTTTTGAATTACAATCAAATATAGCCTTTGTTACTCAGAAATAATTTAGCTTTCTATCGATGAAAGAATTTTCAAAATCAGTTCAATAGTTCAAGAGATTACTTCCTACAAACAAACTCATAAACTTTACCCCTTTATAATATTAGTATAGATAAAGTAATAATTTAAGTTAGCTTTAGTATTAGTTAAGTTTAAGGCTATACATAGAGTATATAATACCAGCCCATAAACGTCCCAATGCTGGGCTCGTGCCTCCCATTATAGGGTAACGGACAGTATACCCGTCACGCTTATCCAAGGCGACTTGGCAGGTTTGACACATCAGTTACATCGATGTGCAGGTTTTATTACGATGTTTTCGTTCATCGTTAGCACGTGATAATTGTAACAATATGCACATTAGATCCTGCGCTCCTTGAGTTTGAAACGCGTGCTCAAACCATCAAGCTAACACGGCTTTTTTTATAGAGTCAGGAGTGATATGGGCATACATACTATAAAAAATATAGATGATTGTCATTTATTACTTCTTCCATAATAATACTTAGAAAGCAAGTTATCGTATAGTTTTGAGATATTCACAAAGTTTCAACGCGTTGCCCAACGATAGGTATCATTACGTCGTATACCAGTAGTTGGTGAGTTGGCACTCAGCCAAATGCTATTTGGATGTTCTGCTAGAGAGCTTTGCAGTGTATCTGTGTACTGGAATCGTGACTTGTTACTTACAATGGATCAGACGTGACGCCTTAGCTCTCATTTTAAATTGTGAATAACAAAGTGTATGAGTATTGTATAGTGAGAGATCATATTTATATTACAGGCAACCGTTATGAAAAACTACTTTTATAATGAAATCAGGTGTATGATCAGGCGTTAAATAAATACCTAAATGTTACAAACAAACAAATAAAATTTATTTTTCTGTGGCATTCTACGTTACATTTGTGTCTTTAAACTACTTTAAAGTAATGAACAGCACATATAGAATCCCGGTATTAAAGTAACCAAATCATAAAATACATACATACATACATAACTTCACGCCAGTTCCCTTGCGGGGTAGGCACGAACAACAGAGTGCCATTTAGGCTTATTCTTACACACCTCACTTGCCTCTTTGACATTCATAACTCTTGTCATGCAAGCTCGTCTGTTCTTAAGGCTCCTGACATCACCTTCTGCTAGTACACGATCAAATCATAAAATCCTGTAAAAAATCTTATATATGACAGATATCGGTACGTACAGATTATGGAGGGTAGAAGTAAGGAGAACCATCTTAATGCATCAAAATATGCCCGTTGAAAAGCAACCAATTAGGTAGCACCATGGTAGCAATTGGAAAGATTTTAATAACAGTGCCAAAAATTATTAGAGTGGGATAGTAAATTAAAGAAGGAAGAAAAGACTTTGTAGTGGAACACTTACAAGCCAATAGACGGCGCTGTGCAATAATTGAAGTCGCAAATAATTCCCCACACGTACAAAGAATATATACAAATTGTCAACAATAATAGCAGGTTTTAGGCCTGCGAGGCTTAACAATGACCTAGGCAGAAGATCTTCCTTTGACATGCAAGCAAGCAAGAGCATTCCACTTCGCTTCTCGATCCATTACTCTCATAAGTAGTGTTAAGTAGGATACGACTATAAAATGAGTTTCTAAGAGTAACATGACTTTTTGGATTGAATCAGTACAATTTATCACTTCAGATGACGCAAAGAATTTTGTACGGTTTCTACCGCGGCAGTGCATTTGAACCGTTGCCTCGTTTGTCCTGCTCCTCACTATTTATCTACGCGCGGTACTATCTAAACTTCTTGATCGGAAAAGTTTGTGAAGAATCGGATGTGATCGGTCAGCTCATTTTATTAGCAGTCGTACTATGACATGTTATGTTGTCCCTCTTTGTTGGTTGAACATTAGTAGAGGTGTTATTGTACTGTTGTAGCATAAGCCTCGTTCCGTCCTTTCTCTTACGTTTGAAGAATGAGTAGTAACGTGAGAAAAATGTTAAAGTCTCAAATTATTTGCCATATCAGTAGAAATGTAGTTTGTACGAGACAAATGTACTGGCTCATAAGTGTCTTACTCAACACTACCCATTCCTAAAACCTCTACTCGTTTATAGCGCATTTTTTTTTAAATTATTATAATGTAGAAAAACATCGATATGAAATATAATTATATATGATTTTCAAGTGTCTAGTTATTTGTAAATTGAAAATAATATTAAAAAAATAATGAAATTTTATAGAAAGTCATCAAAGATGTTAAATTTTTCAACTAGCACACTATACATTTTAGATATATGCTCTCTTAAGGACCCAGGTAGGTTTAGTGGGTAATTTGTGCGGCCTCCTTCTTTAATGGAGGAGATACCGTTTGCGTTTGGCACAAGAGTCCCACACACACACAAAGCACGCGGTATTAGGCGGTGCTTGTGGTCTTCCCCTGTATACACGACCCGTGTGTGTGTCGCAAGAAACGACATTCCCCCCTGAGCCTTGACAGCGCGCGGTTGAGGAGCGCCGATCAACCGCGTTTTAATTTTAATAAGCGCGGGCAATTTTCATTATGAAACGGTAGAAGGCAACACCTGGCTTGTTGCCTGCGTCGCTTACCACTCGTGCCGGCGTAAGAGTGACTCTGAAACCAGCCTTATAAAGAACTTCATATATTCAGTGGAAAAAATAATGAATAGCATGATAGTTTCTACGATACGAGTTCACTCCTCACCTCAAAAATCACCGGAGAATTGTGTCATCCCCCGGTCTTTTGGTAGACCACGTTGCCACGTCGTAAATTCCATCAAGCGCCACCACGGCGCTGGCGTTCCAGTTATTTATGCCGGTCCCTATATCTTACTATCCAATCGCTTGCCCTACCATCGGTTGAATTTATAAACTAAGCGATAGTAAGGCGAATGAACGGTCGGTAAGATGTAGGAACCGGGCCTTAACAGCTAAAGACTCGGCATCCGGTTATCGACGTTTGACTTCCGTGACTCGTTTTCCGATATCCGTTCACTCGATAATAAATGCCTTGGAACTGGTATCCGGTTGTTCGAGTACTTTCGACATGTATTATATTATAAAATACAAGCATTTTCCCGCGACTTTGTCCACGTTGGAGAGATAAAAAAGATTACAGTTATTTTGCTAATTATAATATCAAAAGGTTATTTTCAGCAAGGTAATGGATTTTTTAGTATGGAAAATACATTTATCCTGGAAATTCCAGTAAAAACTCGGGATAAGTAATATTATTTTACTAAAGATTTTATCGTTTATTACATATATTATATCCAAATATCGCTGGAAGGACAGAGTGGAGGCTGACCTGTCTGAGCTACGAGCCAATAATAATTGGCAAAAAACCGCACAGGACAGATAAAAGTCGCATGGTCTCGTCTTGGAGGCCAAGACCCACTTAGGGTCGCTGAGCCAACAAAGTAAGTAAGTAAAGTTATAATCGATCAGTGAAAATTACGCATCGGAACCTGGGCTCTTTAAACCTGTCCCAAGAAAATTCCCGTTGGGTTCTCGGGATATAAAATACTGCAGATTTTAAGTCCAAGAATTTACTGTCGATCAGCGAAAAACGCATCGAAATCGACCCAGTAGTTTTTGTGTGAATTCCGAACAAACAGACAAACACAAATAATGTAAGAAACAAAAGACTATATACTTTTACAAATTTATAATATTATTAGACCCGCGACTTCATCCAAACTTGACTTCAAATTCCCACAGGATTCCAGGGACACAAAATAAAACAGCATTTTATTATATGAAATTTGTTATCGGTCAGTGAAAAGATCGCATTGGAATTCCGAAATTATTTTTCAATCTGTTCATTTGAAATCATTCTCGGAAAAATTCCCCCAGGATAAAAGGTAGCGCAGATTCTAAGTTTAATAATTTGCTGTCGATCAGCGAAAACAGAATTGAAATCGGCCTAGTAGTTTTTGCGTGAAATCTGAACAAACAGACAAACACAAAAAATGTAAGAACAAAAGACTACATACGCTTTTCCAATTTTATAATATTGTTACGAGTGCGGGACTCGAATTAAAATGCCGTTGGAATTACTATAGAATTTATTAGAACTATACAAACACGTACAAACATAGGTACAAATATAACTATACACTACTAGTACAAATTGCATGATTCAATAAAACGCGCAGAGTCCGTCACTATATCGCTTGTCGAATGTACGTCTTACTCGTATCGTAATCCTCACTCAACTGCCCCACCCCTCCGTTCGGGCATTGTTTTAAAGTAAACTGTACAATACACAATCGATTGCGTTGGCTGGGCTCTTCCAAGAAAATGTAATTTGCACACCTGCGAACGGCCAACAAAGTCGAAAACAATAACAATAAGGATCGACACTAATGACGGCCATAAAACAAGTAGAAAAACAATGATTTTTTTTTCTTAATTACAAATTCTAAACACAATGTAAACAAAAGAATCCCTAAATCGGGGAACGCAATAAACTGCGTTTATCTGTGCGTCTTCGAAGGCATGTAACAATATTATAAATAGATTTTAATTAATTACTGACTCGGTTACAAATGGGTACACGATAACTATATGTGTTGCTAATAGGTTTTTATTTGTGACTGATTAATTTAATGGTCTTCATTATTATTTTATCTCTAGATAATAAAAATGCATTGTGAAATTGAAATATTTAACATAATATAAAGCTTTGTAGAGTTCTGATTGTGCAGTTTCCAATATATTCGCCATGGACATCAGGAACTTCGCTTTGCTTCTAAATTTTGCGTTACCTTTTAATCTAGTTCTGTGTAAGTATTTTCAATATTTTTGGCACACAGATATTTTAATGGTTTATTAGGCTTATTTTACACACACACACACACACACACACACACACACACACACACACACACACACACACACACACACACACACACACACACACACACACACACACACACACACACACACACATCTAAGATTTATTTATGTTTCTTAACTGAGTAAGTTTTAATTTAATAATAAGAGTCTTTTATTTTTGGTAGCCATAAAATGGGGCACTGGTGTCCTGTCATATAGATTTCTTGCAAATCTATTTCAAGCACCAGTCTTACACACCAGGTTTTTTTGTGAACCTGTTGTGTTGAGAAGATAAATAAAACTTATTTTGCAAGACTACGGGCTATAAAAATTAACCCGGACTTTTGGAGGGCTTGCGTAGGGCCGTAGGAAGGCCAACACGTAGAGGTCCATTGACAAATTTAATGTAAATGTGGCGTGACACTGACCGGCGATTATACCTGTTTACATCTGTGTAGGACTATTGTAGGGAATGAGAACAAAAGGTACCGGGCTATTGAGATGAATTGCTAGTGGTATTAAGGATTTGGGTTATGGGGACTATGGCGTCTGCCCATCGCAAATGTTCGGGGAACATGGAAAAATGGGACGGTGATTCGGCACTCACTGCATGGGGCCCTAAAAATGCCGTACATGTTTGGCGAGGGTCAACAAGCGTGTGAGTGGTTAAGGGGTATGGAGAGATGGGCTGCAGGTTCACCGAAGCTACTTCTGACGCTATGCCATTTATCACTTCCACCCCTGGAGCTTGAGTCTCAGCTCTAGCGATCTTCACTCCGTGCCGGCTGGCTAATTATTAATTACAATTGAATTTATCGTAGATAAATTAGTACAATTTTTGTTAGTTATAGCAATTGAAACTAAAGTTAACAACTTATCTTTACTTTGATGATATCAATAAAATAAATCAACCCGTAAAGGTTCCACTGTTGAGCTTGGTCCTCCACATTATACGGGAATAGACTCAATACCCGCTACGATTGTCCAATACGGACTGGCAGGTTTTACATATCACTAAAGTCGATGTGCACATTTTACCTTGATTTTTCCTTCACAATATGCACATACTTGAACTTTCTTGTTCGTAGTTCCGTTGTATAAAAGTATGCAGACTTATATAAGATACACGAGACTTTTACATGTGTGCCTAGTTTTATACCTTTGATTATAATTGTTCTTGAGATACTAGAGAGTTCCTGTGAGTTCCTGAGAGACATTCAGACATACATCGAAAATGATATATTATGATCAGCGCCATCTTTACCCGACGGTGCAAGGACCTAAGGGGCGCAAGCCAATTGATTTAATTAAAGAAGATGATTGTTTCAAAATTTGACTAACTACACTTAAATATTCTACACCTGTGTATAGCACCGTATAGACTGCATATAATAAATACAAGAACAGCCCATAAACATCCCACTGCTGGGCTCGGACCTCCCACTATAGGGGAACGCACAGCATACTGTCACGCTTATCCAAGGCAGCATGGCAGGTTTGACACATCGGTTATCTGGATGTGTAGGTTACATCGCGATGTTTTCCTTCACCGTTACTAATACGTGGTAAGTGGGAAACTGCCTAAGAGGTGCATACGTTCCGGCTAGGATTCGAACCCGCGCCCTTTGAGATTAGGCTACCATTACTTCTTCCTGTCAAATTTTATCCATCCCAGTAGTTTTCGAGAAAACTAACTGTGACATAAAGACAGATAGACGGACATGACGAATGCATACTAAGTGTTCCGTTTTTGCCAAATCTCTAGGGATCCCAATAAATGAAACATAAAAATTAAATTGCGCTGATTCCCGCACCCCGGCGCTCAATACGCTTAAGACGATCCTGATTATGATTTAATTTATTATTCTTTGTCTCCTTTACTCAGGCATCTACGATACAGACGCAGTTTCAGACAATGTGGGAATATATGGTGGCCATGAAATCAGTATCACAGAAGCACCTTATATGGCTTCCCTACGATTAGGTGGAAAGAAACACTTCTGCGGCGCATCTATCATACATGAGAAGTTCATTTTGATCGCAGCACATTGTATTGCACCGTAAGAATCTATCTTCTTCTATACAAATAAAAATTAATTGCCAAATTTAAGCGCCTCAATTCAAGACGGCTGGGCCGATTTTAATGACTGCTTTTGTGTGTTTTAGTGACTCCCGAAGTGGTTTCAATCCACAATTGGAACCGGTAGGTGGCGCTGCAATCGGGTTCTGGTTTTTTATTTTTTCGGGCCAAGACAACTTGTACTACTATTTATAATAGAAGATCTTTTCAGGTGTTAAAGAGTAAGGCGGTGATCCTGTAAGAGACCTACAAAAGCTAGATTTCTTAGACACCTGACGTGGCGCTCATATGCTGTGCGTGGCGTTCATACGCCGTTCATCGCGTCTGATATTATTCTCAAGTATTCCAGCCTAAAGACGTAACGTTTTTCGACGTCAATTAATCTGTCAAACAAATCTGTCTAACTATATTGGTGCATGGGCAAAACTGACGCGTGCTTAGACGTTACTAGTGTAATCATAGGTATAATGCCGAAAGTGGTTTCGTACAACAGTAGATGTAGATACCGTATTCAGCATCTGTGACAGATAACAGCCTTAGATAGTTCATCGGTCTACCAAGCTGGAGGGTATCTTATATACTTCAGGATTCGTCTGCTCCATCAGCTATTGCACCTCCCTTAAATGTACCGGTCCATAGATACTTGGGCTTGCTAAATTTGCAAGCTGTCGGTTACCTTGGTTCTTTTACGGATATCTTCATTTAGACATTTACATTATAAATAATAATATAATATCAGCCCATAAATGTCCCACTGCTGGGCTCGGGCCTCCCATTATACGGGGGGATCGGACGTATACCCGCCACGCTTGTCCAAGGCGGCTTGGCAGGTTTGACACATCGGTTATCTCGATGTGCAGGTTGCATCACGATGTTTTCCTTCACCGTTATTAACACGTGGTAATTGTAAGAATATGCACATTAGATCAGAAAACTGACTAAGTGGTGCATGCGTTCTGGCCAGGATCGAACCCGCGCCCTTTGAGTGTGGGACGCGTGCACTAGCCATTACGCTACCACGACTCAAACATGCGACATTTACATTATTCATCTCAAATTAGTCCACAGTCTTTATTAGGCCATGGTCTATCACAGATGTTCAAAGCAATCTAGGCATTCATCTACGTTAGAAGTCACTTTCGCTGTAGGATGGAAATTATACCGATGGTCACACTGGAAAAGTCTAAACGCGCGTCAGTTTTCCCGTGCACTCTCTATGATTGGACAGATTGACGTCAAAAATGCGATACCTTTGCGACGCAATGCTCGAAACAAGTTGCGGACGCCAGATACAGGGTATTTGCACTGCATAAGGTATTTAAGAGAAACCGCTTTAGTATATTTTTATAACAAGCATTCGTCGGTTGCGCACCAAGTTAGACAGAAGCTAGTGCGTTTATAACAAATCACTTTCTAAGGTCACCGATAGGAAGAGGAAAGCGGGGTACTAGGATATGTGATGCGGGATGTCTGATTGATGACGAAGAGTGTTCGGAAGAATACAATAACTGTTGAGCCGCTTCTTCTCCTTTAAACAGTAACTAAAATTGCTTTAGAAGCGGTAGTAGACTCGTGACTTTCAATAAGTAATCTGTAAGATTTCATTTTGAAATTAATACGTTCATTTTCCTTTTTAACAATGTTTATTTGCAGACAAAGATACTACACAGTAAGCGTTGGAACAGATGACGTCAATGGAGGAAAAATATATGAAGTCGATAAAATTATTATACACGAAAAGTACGATAAGCAAACATATGACTATGATGCCTGTATCATAAAACTGAACGGCACCTTGGAATTCGGAGACAGCGTCAACAAAATTGAATTAGCTGAAAAGCCTCCTATAAGTGGAAGGATTGTTGAAGTTACTGGTTGGGGCAAAACCGTAATTATCGCACTTTGACCAAAACTTTATTAAAACTTTTTATATTTGCTTGTAGGTAAAGTGGCAAACGCGTCTACTTGATGATAAGTGGTTACCGTCGCCGTCGCATCTGTTACTCCAAGGAAGCTAAGTTAAGGTTTATATAACTTTCATAGTCATTTTTTAAGGAACTATACGGTCTGGAGGCATCTATGCCTGCAGATCAAATCCGCTTTAGCGGCTCTTTTGGGGAATCGCTTTGTGAAATTGGCACGAGTACTAGATATATTGATAGGTGTAAGATACAGCTTAAAGATCCAATTTGATACTTGTCATCTTCGTAATACGAATCTACCAAATTGATGTTTTTTAGATACTGCTTAACGTAAAAACTACTTAACGAATTTTTATGAATCTTTACAGTTGTATAGCTTTTAAAACATAAGCTATATAATTCATAAAGATATCGTTTAAATTGGGCAAAACATAACGATAGGTGTCAATTCATAGGAACAGGTAGTACAAACTTTTATAGTATCATATTACATTCCATCATCGGACAACCAGACGCACTGGCATGCGACACCGCTATATGGTGGACATACCATCTATACGAACAAAGCGCTTTGAGCCAAACTTCATTATGCGTACCGCAGAGGAATGGAACTCACTGCCGGAGTCTGTTTTTCCCGAAACCTACAACCTGGGTTTCTTCAAGTCTCGTGTGAATAGGTACCTTCTAGGTAAGCGTGCTCGAACTTGACCATATCTCCGCTCAAATCGAGCGAGATAATGGTCAAATGCGAACCTATCCGTAATAAAAAAAAATTAGTTGGTTTCTAATAACAATGCTGGAGGATCTGATTTTAACACTACCTTTTTCTAATTGACTTCCAAAAGAAGGAGGTTATCAATTCATATACTTTTTTTGTATGTTTGTCACGTGATTACTCCGTCAATTGTGAACCGATTTTCCAATTTTTCTTTATTCGATAGAGTATAAGTATCCAGAGGTGATTCCATTGTCACCAAGTAAAGATCTGATGAGTGGATTCCAAGGAAATCGAGAACAAGTCTTGTTGAAGAGCGCCTACATTCTTGGAAAGGCAAAAGTTTTATATGCGTGTCACTAGTACAATTTCTACACGCATCCAAAATATTATTTCGAAAGCTATTTAATAACTATAAGAAAACTGACTTCAAACTAAAAAGCAAAAAATTAGTGATTTCTGCATATTCTTGAATTTGGTGCCAAGTGAAACATAAAAAACAATAACAACATTGGAAAATGCCCGGACTTCAAAGTCTTGTAGAATATATTTATTTATTGAAAATAGTTGTTTTCATTTGAAGTTGGTTTTATTTTTGCTATAAGTAAACATGGAGAATTAATCAGTGAAATTGATGCAAGACATAGTTACGAATATGATAAGTGTCAAAATAAGTTTCCACATTATTCTGACGCTTATCATATTCGTAATGCGAATCTGCGAACGTGGCTATTTTAACCAACCTGATATAATTTTACAGTCCTACGGGTCTCTATCACAACGTTTGTTGCAAGTGTCTATACCAATAGTAGCCTCTAGAGTTTGCAAACAGATCTACTTGAGATTTCAATATGTTATCACACCAAGAATGTTTTGCGCAGGAGACATCGGCATGGATGCTTGTGAGGTAAATATTTTAAGAATAATTTAATATACCCTCTTTTTAACCAACTTCAAAAAGCTGAAGGTCCTTAGTTCAACTGTATGTTTGTTACGCGATTTATCCGTCAACTAGCTGTGCCCGCGACGTCGTCCGCGTACAATTTGTTTTCAAAACCCCCCAATTTTGAAACATTCTTCATTGGTGCTCCGCTCCTATTGGTGTTAGCGTGATGATATATAGCCTATAGCCTTCTTCGATAAATGGGCTATCTAACACTGAAAGAATTTTTCAAATCAGAAGTGTAAGATTGTGGATCGATTTTAATTTTTTTATATTTATTCGAAAGAGTATACTCCTAAGGTGTATTGTACATGTCCGTTGTCATCAAGTCAGGACTTGCTAAGTGGATGGATCCCAGGGAAATCGAGAGCAACCGTTGTTAAAGAGCGCCGAGCGCCTACACTCTACGAAAGGGAGACTTGTATACGCGTGTCAGTAGTATAATTTCTACAGGCGCTTAAAATACAATTACTAAAAAATACTATTTTAGTTGCTTGCTACTAGAAAGCAACTAACTGGACCTACTCTACAAAAAGGGGTCGCCAGTAACGCCACGATCAATCCGCCTAGTCTGGCTTATAAAAGTAAAAATTAAAAAAGTGCGGAAAATTCAAAAGTAGTATAGCAAGTCCTAAATATCATAAAAAGAAATAAATACCTTTATGACATATTTCTTATTTTTATAAACCATTAATTTTTTTTATTTTTTTTAATAATTTATTTTCATAAATCATTAA
This sequence comes from Dendrolimus kikuchii, assembly GCA_019925095.2. Taxonomy (NCBI): domain Eukaryota; kingdom Metazoa; phylum Arthropoda; class Insecta; order Lepidoptera; family Lasiocampidae; genus Dendrolimus; species Dendrolimus kikuchii. The sequence continues at coordinate 14,792,353 of CM034406.1, read as the reverse complement.
TATAATACAATATTTAAACATAGCCTAAATGGCACTCTGTTGTTCGTGCCTACCCCGCAAGGGAACTGGCGTGAAGTTATGTATGTATGTATGTATGTAATATTTAAACAATCATATTTTGCTTTAAATTCAGCGACTTGCTTTCTCTGTTGCTTTATCTGGAATTTGGAAATCATACAAAATATTATTTTCCGCAATTCACTTTTTACTTTTATTCGTGTTTTAAGCTTGTAAATTCAAGAACACATTTAAACCAAAATAACGATAATCGCCATTGTCGTTTTTGTAAAGTTATACTGACACTAGTATATTAGCGTTGCCTAATGAAGAAAACTTTGTAAATAATTGCTCACTGACGCAGAGTCAAAGCGCATCGAAGCGTCATCTAAAAATGTATACAGCATATTGACTCCTATCTCCACATCGTAATGCACACATTTCTTTCTAAATAAAAAAGGTCGCGCACTACAAATTGTCTGCTCGCATACACGCGCATTCGGTCTATTAAGAATCTCGATAGACATGAAAGAAAAGAAAGAAAGAAAGAAAACATTTATTTGCTAGGAAAGTGACAATAGAAGGTATGTAGAAATAATTGATACATACATTTTTATGATTAAATTCGATATATTGTACACTGTATTCTCTACAAATAAGGTCGGCAATTCAGTATAAAGCTGTGTTAGTTTCCTCCCAGCACAGCGCTGATATATACATTACTTTTTAGATTTTTAGTTCGTCGCTTCGATGCGCTTCGACTCTGCGTCAGTGTGTCTTGACCCTTAGTTTTAAAATAATGGTTATTGTTCTGTTCTAGATTTATCTGTCAGGCGAAAGGCTCTTGTTTATTTTACTAAATTGAGTATATTTCTTTTATTCAGTCAGATAGCGGCGGTCCACTTACTTTCAAAAACGAACAAATCGGTATAGTGTCGTTTGGTTTGGGTATTTGCGGAGTGAAACCTGGAGTGTATACGAAGCTCGAGCCGTTGAAGAGTTGGATTTTTAATACTATCGAAACAAATTTGTAAAATGTTATATTTGATTTTTTTTAGATTAAACTGAATATATAAACATATTGCATATGAATAAGATTGTGTTTTTGTAAATCCTTTGGTACAATTTGAATGATTTTTGCCCCTTTTTGGAGAACCCATGTAAAATTGTCCTACCATTCTGTCCATCTGCCTTTCTTGTATGTCAGAGTCTTTGTATTTCTTATAAACTACATGGTTTAAATAAAAGTTTTGCAGGAATATGTAATGTACGTGTATGCCGCTATGCACAAAGCATCGATACAATCTCATTAAATAGGGGTAGGTACATACAATTAACATTTTTTTGTTGAAAAGCCGAAAATTATTATTGCAGAATAAAGGCCCTGTGCAAGTGTGCCATCATAAGCTACTTCTCTGAGCAAACAAACTGTCTTACAAAGAAGTATTTTTTCAAAAACCGAAATTTATAGAAATCGGTCACAGATTAAATTTTTACAAAATTTTATTAGTAGCTGTGGCAAAATTACTTTTTCCTTAATGAACCTGCCAGTTACAAGTTTACTCTCAAAGGAAAAATAAAATTAAGTCGAGGAATTATGTTTCGTAACTAGGATATGCCCGCGACTTCGTCCACGCTTGACTTAAAATTCCCGCGGGATTCCCGGAACACAGTATCACAGCATTTGAAAAAAGAATGTAAACTATCGTTTTAGTGGCAACTGTGCCGGAATTAGCTAATTTTTGTGCATCCGAATAACTTCAAACCGCTCTCGGGAAAATTTCCGCTGGATTCCCGGGATAAAAAGTAGCGCAGAGTTTAAGTCTAAGAATTAGCTGTCGATTAGCGAAAACCACATCGAAATCGGTCGAGTAGTTTTTACGTGAATCCCGAACAAACAGACAAAACTACAAACAGACAAGAATATATTTATTGGACTTAACTTTATGTTGTTGGTCCGAAGACCTTACAACTTTACCGGGGTATTTCGGGCGAGTGCCTTCGCGAAGCGAAGGCGCTCGAGCCCGGGGGGGCAACTTGCTGGAGGGAGCTCCCTAAGGAGTTTTACCTCGGCTGGACTGTTGCCATGAGAGGGGGATGAATTTAATGATGCCCACCATAGGGCGACACAAAGCACTAATTGAGAACGGGCGACGGGTAATATAAAGCCCGAGGGGAAGGATCCCGGCGGGCCGGGATCGGCGGTTCGCGGCGGCCTACGCTATCTTACTGCCGTTTCGCAACGTGTTATGGCTGGGAGAGAAGAAACGGCGAAAGAAACTTCCCAGCAACACGCCTAATCTATCCTGTGGGGGGGCTATGTCTCCTAACGTCCCTCGCAGAGACGTGGAGAGATCTTGATTGGCGGCGCCACAGACAAGAAATCAATAAAATGGATGGTTTATATAGTCTATTCCAGTTGTTTTTTTTTAATAGCTTTAATGTTTGATTAAAATAAATCAACATTCAGAAATTTCACGATTATTTTTATATTTCCGTAGCTATATGTCAAAAATTGTGAGTTTTGAGTTAGTTTCGTTTTACAAGACTTTTACACGATCTTGGTGATCTGTGCTATTTTGATTAGGGTGATATTTCGTACTACATTTTACTTTAAAAGAGTATAAATATTCTTAAAAGCATAAAAAAGGAACAGATAACTCTGAAAAGTTCCTAAACTTTATCATTTTACTTTATCTAGCTTTTTGACTGTTATTATCATTATATAATTTCTATTAATACGAATAAAATAAACTCTTATTTTGGGGACAAAATGTTATTACAAAAACAGTGGGGTACCGTAATGTCCCTTTTTACATTTTGCTTACACTTAACTACTTTTTTATAATTGGCTTTATCTCAGTCTGTAATGTTGGCAAACTTTCTGTTTTCCGGTAATAACGGATTTTGTCGTAATTTAGATAAAACTTTGGTCGGAATCTGAGTGTTTTTTGTTTTATATCTGACACAAATAATTTAATTTTTAAAACAATGTTCATGTTATTGTAGGATTTATTATGAAAAAGATCGTACTCACAAAATTATGGTCATTATTATTAAAGTAAACATAATAGGTTATATTAACAAAATTCGTATGTCGTAAATAAAGAAGCTTGATACTTACACGATATTTGAAATAAAACTAAAAATTACTAGGGAGTATCAAAATGACTCTTTACATAATATTGGAGTTGCTTCAGTTTAGACAAATTTGCAAAAGTGGCGCCCCTATTATTTTCTACTCCATTTGGCCAGCCTTTATAGTTTACCCTATATTATAAAATATTTTAATTATTTACTGACACAATACACACAGGACAACTATAAATATGTTGCTAATGGGTTTTCAGTTGCGATAAGTGATTTTAATTTATTTAATGCCGTCCATTATTATTTTCCCTGTAGATAATAATAATAAGTGTTGCAAAATTTAATTGTGTATTTAACCTAATATAAAGCTGTGTGTAGTTCTGATTTTGCAGTTTCCAACCTGTTCGCCATGGATACCAGAAACTTAATTTTTCTGTTTTTAAATTTTGCTTTACTTTATAGCCTGGTTCAGTGTAAGTATTTTCAATATTTTTACAACACACAGATATTGATTTAATATAAAAAATATATAACTTTTGTTAAACATAATGGTGGAAAGTACAGTATTTTGTTGGCTTTACTTTCATGTTACCAATAAATTAAACCCGTCCATAAAATCCCACTGTTGATTTCGATCCTCTCCGTTTTAGGGTTAGATTCAGTTGGCTACGATTGTCCGATACGGACTGACTGACGGGTTTCACATATCAGTTTACTTGATGTGCAGATTTTCTCACGAAGTTTTCTTCCCAACACTTAAACAGTCTTGTTTGTAGTCCCATTGTATAAAAATAATATTTCAGAAAATTTGACTCTGTATATTTAGACTAGTGGTAGTGCCTAGTTTCATACTTTTGACCATAATCATACCTGAGATAATTTTAGCTTTGATATAAAGACAGACATCATAAATTTCCTACGTTTAGGAACAGAAAAGCAACACACAGCCAGATGGTAGGGCATTTGCTCGACTGGCTGCCACCCCTGGTCTTGAGTATGTGGCCATAACAACTTTGAATTGTGTTCCGGCATCAATGGCCAGTTTCCAGTTTCTTCTTTGAAAAAGGCAGCACCTCTGCTATTGCTAATGTCCATAGGCGATGGTAACCACTTTCCATTACAGTTTCAGGGTCCTCAGTCTGTCTGCTTTGCTTTAGCAATAAAAAAAAATATTTTTGTTATCTCTTCTTATTACACAGGCATCTACGATACAGAAGCAGTTTCAGAAAATGTGGGAATATACGGTGGCCATGAAATCAGAATCACTGAAGCACCTTACATGGCTTCTCTAAGATTGGATGGAAAGGAACATTTCTGTGGCGCATCCATTATACATGAGAAGTTCATTTTGACCGCAGCACATTGTATTGCACCGTAAGAATTTTTAAAATAATAATATACTATATGTAATAGGAAAAGCTTTGAGGTGTTACAAAAAGTACGGGTAGGTAGCCTCTTAGAAACGTCATAGGTTGCGTACAGCGTGACGCTGTATGCAGTCTACGGAAAGGTCTATTAAACTCGAATCAGTTTTCCCCGTGTGCTCTCTATGATTGGACAAATTAATTGACGTCAAAAACACGATGTCTTCCCGCTGGAATACTCAAATGCAGCAGACGCGGTTAGAAATATAAAAATTATAAGACCAAGTTTAAGGTCGTCGGTAGGAGCTGGATGAGGAAATTGGGGTACCACGATATGTGACGCGAGATATCTAGTGAACGACGAATGGTCTACGAAGAAATAATATTTATTTACAGACAAAGACACTACACAGTAAGCGTTGGAACTGATGACGTCAATGGAGGAAAAATATATGAAATCGAAAAAATGATTGTACATGAAAACTACGATCGCACAACACAGGATTACGATGTTTGTGTCATAAAACTGAAAGGCGCCTTGGAATTTGGAGATAGCGTCAACAAAATCGAATTAGCAGGAAGGTCTCCTGTAAGTGGAAGGATGGTTGAAGTTACTGGTTGGGGTAAAACCGTAAGTATAGGACTTGTGACCAAACTTCTTTGAAGGTCAAGGTGAAAACGGAATTCTTATGTTTTTGTCGTGTCTTATGTTACATCAGTGAAATTTCTGATAAAATCTTTGATCTGAAGGCTTGGAGAATGGCTTAGTGAAATTGAAATGTGTCTAGATATACTCTACTGGTAGGTGTAAGATATAGCATAGAAAATATTTGATACTTGTCATCCTCGTAATAAGAATCTGCTAAATATGGATGTTTGCTACTCTTTCACACAAAAAACCACTAAAGGGATTTTAATGAAACTTTACAGGAATAGAGCTAATACATCAGAGCTACACATTAGCAACATTCTATAAAAATATTGTTAAAAATAGCCAAAATATAATGATAAATGTTAGTTGATCAATTATAGTGTCATTTTCATTTGTTTCTAAGAACCATTTAGGGTCCGAATTTTAAAACAGCCTCTTTTAGAGAACCACTTTATAAAATCGACGTGTATCTAGATATAATGGTATATACAAGACATAGCATAGTAAGTTTATTAATTTAGCACTTGTCACAATCGTAATATGAATCTGTGGAAGTATCTATTTTAACCCACTTGATGTAATTTTGCAGCCATACGGACCCTTGTCAGACCAATTGATGCAAGTGTCTATACCAATACTACCTTCTAGAGTTTGCAGACAGACGTACCTTAGATTTAAACATGTTATCACACCTAGAATGTTCTGCGCAGGAGACGTCGGTATGGATTCTTGTGAGGTAAATATTTGAAGCAGCGATCTCTTTCTTGTTTTTTGACATTCTCCCAATCATTTAGGGTCGGCGCAATATGTTTCTTCCTTCCATACTCTTTTATTCAGATATACGTCCTCTGCCACACAACAAACTACTATATCATTCTTTACACGACCCATCTATTTTTTTGGTCTAGATATCCATTTGTAGCCGTCAATCTTCCAGTTTAATATTTTTGTTTTGTCACGTGACCTTCATCCCTCCTCATTAGATGCCTATACTATCTTAGACTTCTTCTGAATTTTTCCGTCAAGGGTGCAAGTTCCAAAGATCGATTACATTGACGCTTCGATGCGCTTCGACTACACCATTGTGAATTGACCCTTACTTTTAAAAATTGATGCCTGTTCAGTCCTAAATCGCAGTCTGGCGAAAGGCTCTGTTTATTTTAGTAAATTGAACAACCTTTTTTTAGGCAGATAGCGGCGGTCCACTTACTTTCAAAAACAAGCAAATTGGTATAGTATCATTTGGTTTGAGTGTTTGCGGAGTGAAACCTGGAGTGTATACGAAGATCAAGCCGTTGAAGAGTTGGATTCTTAATACTATCGAAACAAATCTATAAAATCAATTATGTAATTCGGGAAGTTTCTTTATTTAGACAGAAATATATTGCATATGAGTGTAATGGTGTTTTTTGTAAATCTTTTGGTACAATTTGAATGACCTCTATCCCTTGTTCTGGAACCAATATAAAATCATCCTCTCCTATCTGTTTTATTCTGTCTTTGTTATATTATAGTCTTTATGTTTCTTAAAAACTACAAGGTTTATAGTTTAAAGCAATTAGTTTTTACTTACTTTCCTCAAATTCGAAACGAAAAGCAGAGTGTTTACCTTGGGTCAGGTCGCTTTATATTTATGTGGTGAACAATAAAGAAACTTATATCTATTGACGGCCTCTGTGGTTGAGCGGGTTAAGCCATTGCCGGCTTACCTCATTGCAATGCAAAGGCTCCGGGTTCGATTCCTAGTATAGTAAATTTCGGAAACGTATTTTCTCCATTATTTACTATGGTCTGGGTGTCTGGGATCGGCCCCAGAGTAGTCCGTTGTATATTACCCATATCACAAACGTAACTTGCTTAATTTGGGGATATACAATATGTGTGTTTGTCTGCCGATTATTCTTATTATTATCATTGTATGTCTTTTGAGACAACGGGCCATAAAAATGGCCCGGGCTTTGGGAGGGCTTCCGTGTAGCCATGGGAAGACTAACACGTAGAGGCCCCTTGACAAATTTAATGTAAATGTGGCGTCACACTGACCGGCGATTGTCCCTGTCTACACCATATAATAATGCACCCAAGGACAAGCTCCGGCCAGTGTAGGACTATTGTGGGAAATGAGGAAAAAAGTACCGGGCTATTGGGGTAAACTGCTAATGGTACTAGGGGTCTGGGAATATGGGGACTATGGCGTCTGCCCGTCGCAATGTTCGGTGATCATGGAAAAATGGGCAGACGGTAACTCGCCACTCCCTGCATGGGCCCCAAAAAATGTCATATAAGGCAGGGGCAACATGGGTGTGAGTGGCTAAGGGGTGTAGAGAGGTGGGCTGCAGGTTCACCGAAGCTACTTCTGACGTGATGCCATTTATCACTTCCACCCCTGGAGCTTGCTTGAGTCTTAGCTCTAGCGATCTCCACTCCATGCCGGCTGGCTAAGGCAAGCACGGAGGTGGGGGCCTTGTCTTGGCCCCCGGAGTCAGGTACGAGGTGTCGCTACTCACCTAAGGCTTCGCCACAAAGCCCCCCTGCGGGTTTATTATTGTTATTATTATCTATGCCGGACCTGTGTAGTTCTACTCGTAGGACATCGCGCCAGCGTATCATAATTTACACCGTACTTGGGTTCGTGTGTCGACTGATGTTCATGTCTACTTTCACCGGTACTTTATAGTAGATAATATTTGCAACTACCTTCACAAATACTATACTATATATTACTTTACTATATTACTATTACTACGAGTATGGATATTATAAACGCGAAAGTTTGTAAGAATATATGTATAGATGTATGGATGTATGAATATATGTTAGTTACTTTTTCACACAAAAACTACAGAATGGATTTTGATGAAACTTTACAATAATATAGTTACACATCAGAATAATACATAGGCTATAATTTGTAAAGATATGGTGTGAATTATCCAAAATATAACGATTTTCCATCATCATGCGGGTGAAACAACGGGCGCAGCTAGTACTACATATTTTTATAAAGAAATACCTAAAGGTGAGAAAGGTTAGTGACCTGTTTACTGTCACCTATATAATAGACCTCCTACATACAAGGAGCGCACCTACGCACGCTGCTTTCATCTCTCATGAGAAGGCACGTCACCAGTTTGATAAATTATGTCGCCAAGCTTTATATAGAGTACCAGGATTTGCCCGCGACTTCGTCCATGTAACGTAGATTACAGTTATTTTTCCAGTAATTAAAAACAAAGGGTATTTTCAGAAGGTCAATGAATTTTTTAGTATGAAAATTCATGAATTCCGAAGATACCCATAAAAACCCGGGACAGGTAATATTACTAAATGCATATACATATCTAAATCTACTCAAGATGTCTAATAAACATAGAAACTATCATATCAAGCAAGTCCTAATGTCATTTGGTTTCGAAGTTGGGAAAACCCTGGGAATATAAAATGTCCCGCATTATATTGTTTTATTATCAATCGGATCCGAATTAGCTAATTTATATGTACAAAACCCACTTTAAAACACTCCCGGGAAAAGTCCCGCGGGATTCCCGGAATATAAAGTATCTCATCACTTGAAAAAGGACTTAAGCTATCGTTCTAGTGAAATCTTATCAAAATCAGCTAATATTTTTGCAATCTAACTAATTTGTACCATACCCCGGAAAATTCCCGCGGGGTTCCCGGGGCAGAGTGACGCAAATTTGAGTTCTAAGAATTAGCTGTTGATTATCGAAAAGCGCATCGAAATCGGCTTAATAGTTTTTACGTGCATCCCGTATAAACAAACAGACAAGAAATCTAAAAAAATGTATCGTGTTCTCCATCGTTTGTATAGTCTATTCCAGTCGCTTTTTTAAATAGCTTCAATGTACAGACGTGGCATATTCAGAATTAAATAATATTGATAATAGATTTACTTTCTTTGTACAGAAGTAAAATCCTGTGCCTCTCACGTAAGGACAGACTAAGTCTTAAGAAGAAAATGCTTTAATTGTAATAAGTATGTAAACCTTGTCTTTAAACGTTAAAATTTGATAAAAGACACATGTCATATATATACATTTTTAAGATATATTCATATAAAACCGAGGCTTAAAATACCATACTTTATGTTACTTTTAAAATATTATGTCCATAATATTTTAATAACTATTTAAACAGTAATTAATATGATGTTTGACTATAGCGTCACAGTTTACTATTCGCTGTTAACAATCTACTCGTAGATATACTGAAGAAAAGTTAGGCAAAAAGCAACGTTCATCTATGAAGAAATTATTGAAACTAGAGGAATCCATAGGTATGGTCCAATATTGTAACAACTGGAGATACTCGGTCTCTACCTACTCCTATGCAAAACGGGCGTAATAATATGTATGTTTTAGACCACAAATGTAGATATTTATTTGCACTTTTGTAATCAGTTTTAACCTACTTTAAATTTCATTAAAACTAATTGCTATCGATGTGATCTAACGATAAACCCTCATTAATTAAAAATGTGGGTAGGCGAATTCCTAACAGAAAGTTTTATGAAAGTTTGAATAGCCTAATTAAAATATGCGAGGGTAGATAAATATAAAACTATTCATAACTTTTAAAAAGGGGTAGATACTAAAATAATTATTGTAATTAAATCTCTTAACTATGAATATTTTGATGATAATTTAATTTACATTGCCAAAACTGACGTATTCCGAGAAATTAAAATCACTATAATCCGTAACCGAGCAGGTGTTTTATTACTTCTGGTATTTAAACTATCTGTATTTCTTTTAATGGTTGTCTTAATTTTTCACCATCATTTGCGCTTTTTCTAAGTATTGAAAAGTAATCTTTGTCTTTATGGCCGGTCTTCGGGTAAGACATCATGAACGTTTTATTTTTCATATTTAATTGAAAGTTTTTAGAAGCCATGTTGTTTTGAATTAAAACTTTATAAGTTTGATAATTCCAATGAATAGTCGCCGCATATTAATTAGGGGATCCATGTCTATTTAACGAATAGATATGTATAAGGTCAGCCCGTCAAGATAGAGTTAGTTGAGTATCAACTGCGATCGAGGTGTTATTTTCAAAATTCATTTGGAACGTGGATCTTACATTAACACATTTTGCCTTACGGCTTGGACTTGCTGTATTTGATAGTATTTGTAAGAACTCTAAATTATATTTGTGTACTTCTAATAAAGTTTATGATCACTCCAACGGCGTTTTAAATTAGGATCCCATAACATGTAACTTTAGCCAGATTACTGAAGGGAAATTTTCCTATTTCTTACACGAAAGTGTCTCCTACCGACATAAACATGCCTCCTACCCCAGAAATTTATCTTGCCAACCCATAGAACATAACACAAGATATTTCACCAAAACACGTTCGGTCGCCGTAAGCCGGGTAATTAATGACTGTAGAGATATGCGGTGTTATTAACGAGACCCAACCCCGAGGGATATCTTCTGACCGCCTGGTCATTGTAACTACCCTTATAAACCTATCCCATGTGTTACGATTAGCCATTGTTAGGCTAAGTTTGCGAATCCTTGATTCGACACTCACATTGTTCGATAATAAGAAAGTTTAGGTTATTTAATATTAGGATTCGACCGTGATTTTGTCTGCGTTTGTCCTGAAAATTCGTAATATGGACACATATTGTCAACTAAGTCTGCCCCTGCCTTCGAGTCGCACACCATGATGTGACTCACAGCGGCATTGTTTCTAATTGACGCTTATCGTTACATTTTGACAAATTTGAAGAATTTGTTATTCCTATTTTATTTGGAGGGCTAACAGCTGTAGTCTTAAAAACTAAGTTACAAAAATGGGTAATGATAAGCCTCCACAGTTGAAGATGTATAAGATATAGATATTTTTGTAAAGTTTCATCAAAATCCGTTCAGTAATCTTTGTGTTCAATAGTAAACCATCCATCTATCATTATAAATCTTCAAATTTATAATATTAACAGGATTTAGCTAGTATTTACAAAGACATATTCAGGAAAACTGTTCTTAGATTACCTATATAATTCTTATATATATTTATATCAATATTAAAATAAATTTGTGACCTTTTCATGAGTTAGAGCCGATTTTTCATCGCAGATAAGGGTTTATTCATCGAATGAAATACAACATGAATTAATTAAAAAATACAGTTTCGTGAATAAAACAGTTGAGCTATTTAACTTTTCCATTCAGTTAGATTATAATATTATACTAGTGGTCGCCCAGTGGTCGAAATTCGACAATAATTCATTTAAAGTTTGAACATTATTAAGGTTCTGTTGTCAAATACTATACTTCTATAATAACAGATTTCGCCAAGACTTTACTGTTAATTTGAATTTAACAATAAACAAAAGGGTATATATATATATATATATATATATGACACACACACTGATATATATATATATCAGTGTGTGTGTCAAATACATGGTAGTGTGTATAATGATCTTTTTATTGATTTAATGTATTTTTTATGCACATTTTTTTTTTAAATATTAGCATTCTGCACACCTTCTCTATATAAACTATAAGTGTGCGAAATTTCATACTCCTCCGTCCGCGCAATTTTCGTAAAAAGGGGTACATAAGTTAGTAGTAGTAGTAGGTAGTAAGTTTTTGTTTCACATATTAATATAATCATTCCATGGAGAACTTTAACTGGTGATGATTTTAAAATCGGCCCATTTTGTACGGATACATTTTGTGTTAATAAACAATTTAAAAAACCATCCTTATATAATTTCATTGGTAGTATCATATTAGTATGGGCAATCGATATTTTCATTAGTTAGCGATAATTCATATTGTTACATGCCGGCAAAAGTGAATGCACACCTGCCTGCCATAAAGCACAGTTTATTACCTTCCCGCATTTGGACTTCTTTTGTTTACTTAAAAAAACAGCCTATTGTGTGTTGTACTCGTTTATGGCCGTTCGCAGGAATAATTAAGCAGGTGTGCAGATTACGTTTTCTGGGAAATTGCGTCGACGCTTGGCAGGTAGACATATCGTATTTGTATAGTTTAGTATAAAACAATGCCCGAACGGAGGGGTGAGGCAGTCAAGCGACGATTACGATACGAGAAAGACGTGTGTACATTCGATGAGTTATATAGTGACGGACTTCGCGCGTGTTATTGAATCGTGCAGTTTGTACTGGTTGTGTCCAGTTATATTTGTACCTGTGTTATACGTGTTTATATAGTTCTAATAAATTCTATAGTAATTCCAATGGCATTTTTAATTCGAGTCCCGCACTCGTAACAATATTTTAGAGGTGTATTTTCAAAACGCCCGTAATGAATTGTGGACATTTTTTGCACAAAAAGGAAATTTTGTAAATTTCCTTTGCAATAAATAATACATTTGTTAATGTTTCAAGCCATTAAGATGTACAGTATAAAAATAATATTAGTTGCAAATACCGTAATAAAGGATTTTGGTCAGAAATAGACATTTCAGAGTTACAATTGCAGATATACTAACATGTGTTACGGTTTTACGCCTGTCTTAATTATCAACAGAAGCGTCGACCACTGAAGCTATACGGTTCAGAGAATTCCTGCGACCACAAACTGAAACTCGGCAAAAGCAGTTTTAATTACAGCACCAGCTTCAACAAATTAAACCCTAGGAAATAAATGTATGCATGAAAATGTGCAAAATATTCCTCTCCACGGCAATTTCAGAGGAGTTGCGTCGGTTTGAGGGGATGCAATAAAAGTGCACCGCCGGCATAATTACAGCACGGCTCGTCTCCCGGAGACAATTAAGGGATCATCCTGAAGCTTCCTCCCCCCTGGGAGGCCGACATGTGGTGGAGGGGGATTTGTGGGTGGTTTGTATATACCCGTTGCTATGTATGGCCGCTACAGCTGAAGTTGCCACATGTCCGGTTTTCGACCGGACAATTTTATTTTGTTTGTTTGCCCGGTCAAGAATATCTTGGTAAACCGGACAAAAGATTGTCCGGTTTTAAAGCAATTTCGTTCATTATCTGGTGAACTCTCGTGTCTCGTCGTAAATACTGTAAAAAGTGAATTGTAAGTTTTCTTTAATATAACTGTTAGTTACAATGAATTCAAAGATGGCATCTCAGATAATAAAACTTTATTAAAAGCAGTAGCATAATATACTAAATCTATGGAAAAATAGACTGCCTCTTAATTTAGCATTTGATGCAAATTTAGTAACTAAGAAGTTATTTCAGTATATTTAAATATTAATTTAAAAAAATTAAAAAGTTGTCATTTTTTCGAACACAGCTGGCAACCCTATCTACAGCTCGATTTGGCCAGTACCCATCCAGAGCCTAAATAAATTATGTAGCGATGCAATGCAGGTAGATAAATTTTAGAGTATTCATACCTAAAAATGCACACGTTCAGTAATTCCGTGAAATAAAAAATAATAAAAATAACAATCGCTGTGTATAAAACGTACAAAGCTGATCTGATAAGCTCCTAGTTCCTATATGTTAAAATGGAATCTGATGTCTCACTCTCAAAATGACTTTCGACTTTAGTTTTAGAACTTCTTCTTATTTGTTTTTTTTTAATTTAAGTGTATTTATTTCCATTGTCCATTTATTTTTGTGTTATCTATTATATATAATATTATGAAATTGTAAAAGTGTAATCTTTTGTTTTTTAAATTTTTTGTGTTTGTCTGTTTGTTCAGGATACACATAAAACCTACTCGGCCGATTTCATTGCGGTTTTGGGTCAATCAATAGTAAATTTCCGTATTTAAAATCTGTGGTACTGTATATAGCGAGAATCCTACAGGTTTTTTTTTGCGAACGGTTTAAAGTGGCCGTGTCGAAAAAAAAACCGATGCGAAATTTTCAACGATCGATAAAAAATTTACTAAAACAATTGCAGTTGTGTATGTCTTTAGTAATATTAATTATCCCGAGCTTTTATAAGAATTTCCGGGATTCCTGTATTTTCATACTAAAAAATCCATTATTCCGTTGAAAATAATCTTTGATGTCATATTTTGCAAAATAACTGTAATCTTTGTTACCTGTCCAACGTGGACAAAGTCGAAGACAAATGCTAGTATAGACTATATTATTGTAGTTTTAAAGAAATCTTCGTTCTTTCTTCCTTGTATCTAAAATTTTATTGACTCTTTCAGGCTGATCGGACGAAAACGAACGACGAAAGGCGTTCGAGAGTAATGCCTCAGATCTCTCGCTTTCTGACGTTTTATTATATAAAACTTAGTTTTTTTTAATCAAAATATATAACAACAATAATAAGACATTGAATTTTTGACTCATGACTACGTCCAATTAATCTATACTAATATTATAAAATGGAAAGATTTGTATGTTTGTAACGAATAAACTCAAAAACTATTGATTGACCTTTACATTATCCCAGATTAATTTAGGTTAAAACTTCAATAATGTAACCCAAGGTGTAAAAAATAAATAGTGTTTAAGTGGATCCGGGGATGAATTAGATCCATAATTAGACCCGGTAGGTGGCGCTGGAATCGAGTTCGAGATTTTTATTTTTTCAGGGCAGGACAAGGTCTGCCAGAATCGTTAGTTTTTTTTATTTTTTATTGCAGAGTTCAATAGACAGGCAGACGGCCCACGTGACGGAAAGCGGTTACCATCGCCTATAGATATTTGTAAAACCAAAGATGGTACAAATGCGCTGCTGATCTCTTAAGGGGAGACTGGAACCTGGCCGCTGATACCGGAATACAATTCAAGGTTGTTATGGCGACCAGGTATGGTAGCCATCCAGACGGGCAAATACCCTACCACCTGACTGGGTTGTCTTGTCGCCTCTTACGACAGGCCACCCGGCCGCAGGAAATTGTGTTCTTTCTCCGTTCAGGTAACAATATTCTGATATAGTCGTGAAATCTATATATTGCAGGCAGTTCCAATTGCTTCGCCAGAAAGCAGAGCATATTTGAAATTTTAAATATTCTAAAATTGAAACAGCTGGTGGCCTCGGAGCGTAGTTGGTTACGAATTGAAGAAAAATATTTGCCTACATCCGCTCGAAACGTTTTAAGAACTTGTTTGAATACTGAAAAACAAACAATCAACTGCAGAAAATAAGTTTCTTTGCTTTCAAACGTTGTCTACTTTTTAATTAGTAAATTTTTAATCACTACACGATACCTCGTTTTTATTAAAAATTGTATTTTTTTTTATATCGTAGAGTTTAATTGACATTTTAACATATGCAACAAAGAGGTTATCACATATATACGGGCTTTGATAATAATGTTGGAACTAATGACGTTAATATAATTTTCACATGCACTTATAACACATTATCATGAGTGATTCCATTCTAATCCAAATATATCCAATTTTTTTATTAAAAAAATCCCTTTAAACCGACTTTAAAAAGAAGTAGTTTCTCAATTCGCACCATGTTTATTACGTGATTTTCAACTTTTTTTTATTCGTCCATGTACGCTCTTGAGGTGGTCCCAATGTCACTAAGTCAGGATCTGATGAGTAGATCCCAGGTAAATCGAGAGCAACCCTGGAATATTATAGGCGCATACAACGTGATTCATATATTATTATTTTCTAAAGATATTGAAGAATTTAACGAACTAAAAATTAGAAATTAAAAAAAAATATGAATAAAAAAACCGATAAAAAGTAAAAAATTAATAAAATATTAGTTGTTACAACATACATCTGAAATCGGTGCCAATTAGAAATTACTATATTTTACAATATTATGTTTTACTTGATGAAAGAATGACTAAATAGATATACAATACAAAAGTGGATGGATGCAGAAGTCGTGGAACGCCACGACACACCTTCCATGATCAAATTGATCGTGTACTAGCGGAGGGTGATGTCAGGAGCCTTAAGAACAGACGAGTGTGCATGACAAGAGTTATGAATGTCAAAGAAGCAAGTGAGGTGTGTAAGAATGGGCCTAAATGGCGCTCTGTTGTTCGTGCCTACCCCGCAAGGGAACTGCTGTGAAGTTATGTATGTATGTATGTGTATGTTTTACTTGGTACTGGAAGAGGAACTCTGAAGTCGGTTTGATTTATTGTTAAAAAATTATAACCATAATTGTATGAGTATGTATGTTAATTAATTCATATATATAATTAGTGTAGAAAACTTTAACTAAATAAACCTAATTAACTAATATCTATTAATTATATACTTAAAATCTTTTATGACTCTAAATAGAAGAATATTGAGCCCAGATCACAACCTTCTGTAGATAAGGGTTTCCAGAAGGCTGACAAGTTATGTCATTGGATTGCCGTACAAATTCCTTTAAATATTCTTATAGGTGTTATTAGTTAAAGATATTATTGCATGTAGGTAGTTAATAAAAGATCACACGTAACGAGATGTTTCATTTACGCGAGCTCCCTACACTACATGGTGTCAGGTGTGAGAATAGTTATAAAAAATAAGTTTAAAGTGTAGTTAAAGATATATAAATAAGTTATAAATAAAAGTTTAATGTCAAAAAATCAATATGTCGGTGCAAAGTGCAATATCAATATCTCAACCTCAACCGATGGACGAAGCGGGCAACATGGCGGACAATTGGCGCGATTGGAAAAAAACATTTGACTGGTATTTAATCGCATCGGGCAAAGACAAAAGCCCTGATCGAGAAAAATGTGCATTATTTTTACATGTAATTGGTAAAATCGGCCGAGATATATTTGAAGAGTTCGATTTAAGTGCCACGGAACAAACAAATTACGCCGTATTATGTGCCAAATTCAACGAGCGTTGCGATCCACAGAAAAATATTAATTATGAAAGGCATTTGTTTTTTGAAATGTATCAGGGTGAACATAATTTCGAGAAATATTTCGCATCGTTAAAAGTAAAGAGTAAGACATGCAACTTCGGCGTTTAAAAGACAGTTTAATATTAACTCAAATAATAAGAGGCATAAAGGATAGTCAGCTACGCGAAAGAATGCTGAGAAAAAACGACTTAAAGTTGGAGGAAGCTGCGAATTGGTGTCTCGCGGCCGAGGTGGCGTGCAAGCAGGCGGGTACAGTACGCGGAGACGCCGGGCAGGGCGCGAGCGCGACGAGCGGCTCGGGCGCCGCAGCCGGGGCGCGAACGGGAGCCGAGGCCGAGATCGAGCCGCTGCGAGCGCGCGCGTCTGCGCCAGCGGCGACGCCGCCGCGGGCGGTACGCTAGCGCGGAGGCAGACAACAGGGCCACGTTGGAGGCCAATACCAACGAAAGTGTTCATCGTGTAATAGTGTTCATGCGTATAATCAGTGTCCCGCTGGTAAGGTGCGATGTTTTAAGTGTAACCGTTACGGGCATTTTGCGCGGTGTTGTAAGCGTACTTACGGAATAAACGAACTGTGCAGTGATTCCGAAAACGAAGGACAAGAGGTTGAAGTAGTGCTCAATGGTATCGAAAGGGCCGATATCAGTAGTATGGAGTGTAAAGGTTGGTACGCAACGATATCGGTTAACGAGTCGCCGATACGGTTTAAGCTGGACAGCGGCGCCGATGCGTGCGTTATGTCGCGCGATAGTTTCTTCGGCGCCGGGTTCCGCGGACGCATGCTGAAGCCCACTAACATTGTCTTACGCGAGGTCAGTAAAAGTATTTTACCAGTGCTCGGGTATTTCGAGGCGGTATTGTCATTTAGATCAATAAAATGTTATTATAAAATTTATGTTTTAAATGTTAAATGTAATAATTTATTATCCCGAAGAGCATGTTCAGAGTTAAAATTAATAGAAAGAGTACAAGATATAAATAGCGTAGCCTCTTCTAACCCATTGTTAGACATATATAGTAGAGTATTCGAAGATATAGGTCGTTTTCCGGGAGAACATAAACTATTAATAGATGAATCGGTTCCTCCCGTAGTATGTGGTTCGCGGAATATACCAGTTAAATTAAAACCAAGGTTACAGGAGGAGCTGGAGCGTCTAGAAAAGTTAAATATTATTGAAAGGGTGGACGAGCCTACCGACTGGGTTTCCAGCATAGTGCTGGTAGAGAAACCGGGAGGAAAATTACGTTTGTGCATTGATCCGCGACATTTAAATAAGGCGATTAAACGCAGTTATTTCCAGTTACCAACTTTGAATGATATTACCGCTAATTTATCTGGTTCTAAATATTTTTCGCATTTAGATGCAAGCAACGGCTTCTACATGCTCGCGCTTACGAAAGATAGCTCTAAATTATGTACATTTGCAACTCCGTTTGGCAGATATAAGTTTTTGAGATTACCTTTCGGAATAAGTTCAGCATGTGAGGTTTTCCATAATGCTATGTACACTACGTTCTCAATGGAGGGGGTGGAACTTTATACTGACGATATTCTGGTCCACGGCCCCACGAAGCAGATCCACGATGCGAGGTTAGAAGCCGTACTGAAGCGGGCTGCCGAATTCGGGGTACGTTTCAACCGCGAAAAATGCGTAATAGGCGTAGAAGAGGTAAAGTATTTAGGCCATATTTTTGATAGTAGGGGGATGCGGCCTGATCCGGAAAGAGTTAAAGTAATACAAGAATTGGCAGCTCCCACTTCTAGGAAAGAGTTAGAACGAATTTTAGGCATGTGCAATTATTTGTCTCGATTTATAAATAGATATTCGGATCTAGTGGAACCTTTAAGACAGTTACTGAAACGGAACGTTGAATTTCAGTGGAATGAATCGCATGATAGGGTTTTTCAAAAAATTAAGTATTACATTAGTACAGCTCCAACTCTTAAGTTTTATAATCTGAATGAAGAAGTAACAGTTTCAGTAGATGCCAGTCAGACTGGCTTAGGGGCTTGTTTAATACAAGGCGGGAGGCCGATAGCTTTCGCTGCACGTACCCTCACCCCCGCAGAGTCTCGATGGGCTCAAATCGAAAAAGAAATGCTGGCTATAGTCTTCGGTTGCAGTAAGTTTCACCAGTACATCTATGGGCACGCTCGGGTTGTCGTAGAAACGGACCACAAGCCTCTCGAATCGATATTTAAAAAATCATTATGTGATACACCTGTTCGATTACAGAGAATGATGTTGGTTCTCCAAAAATACACACTTCAGGTTAATTACGTGCCAGGGAAACTAATGTACGTGGCGGACACATTATCACGCATACCCCTACCGCGTAAAAGAGGTGAGGGGGACGACAGTAGCATGCAGCGTAAAATAGATCTTCAAGTAGCAGCTCTGTATGAGAACACCAATTTTAGCAGTGATAAATTACAAACAATTAAATTAGAAACGGAAAAAGACTCAGTTTTAAGTGTTGTTATCAATTATTACTATGAGGGATGGCCAGAGTCAAAGAGTAAAGTTAGAAGTGAAGCGAAACTATTTTGGCCTGTAAAAGAAGAGTTGCATTCGGTGAACGGCGTATTGTTTCGTAGTGACCGAGTAGTTATACCGGCATCTTTAAGAAAGGAAATGTTAGGAAGAATACACGAGGGCCATCTTGACATCGAGAAGTGTAAACGTCGCGCACGTGACGTCATGTGGTGGCCGGGCATGTGTGCACAGATAGAACGCACCGTTGGCGAGTGCGGCGTATGCGCAGAGCACCGCAACGCGCAGCCCAAGCAGCCGCTGCAGCCCCATAAGCAACCGGCCCGCCCCTGGGAGGTGGTGGCTACCGATATTTTTCAAATCAAAAATAATTATTACTTGTTAGTAGTTGATTATTATTCAAAGTTTGTTGAAGTAGTTACTTTGTCAGATTTACTTAGCATAAGTGTCATCCAACAAATGAAGGGCACATTTGCCCGACACGGTATACCAAGAAAATTAATATCAGACAACGGTTTGCAATTTAAATCACAAGAGTTTGAAATGTTTGCTAGGACGTGGGAGTTTGAACATGTTACCAGTTCACCATATTATCCTCGTTCAAATGGACTAGCAGAAAGAAACGTGCAAACTGTTAAGAGATTATTTGAGAAAGCTGCGAGAGATGGCAGCGATTCATATCTGGCATTATTAAACTTTAGGAATACCGTTATTTCAGGCGAGGATTATTCTCCAGCTCAATTGCTAATGGGTCGCAGGTTAAACACGAGATTACCAACCTACCATAAATTACTTGACGCCCATATCCCAGATACACAAGTAATAAAAAAGAAACGCAGTAATAGATTAAGAGTAAGAAAATATAATTATGATAAAAATACTCGCGAACTAGTACCACTCAAGCCAGGTGAAAGAGTACGTATTTACGAGCACGGTGGCGGGAGGCGCTGGGTGCCCGCGCGCGTGGACGCCGCGGCGCCGCAGCCCCGCTCTTACTGGGTAAGCACTCCGAGTGGTGCACGCTACCGTAGGAACAGGCAGCATATCATGCGAACGCCACATGAGTCCGATGTTCCACAGAATAACGTAACTTATAAAGTCGCGGGTAAATATGACGATTTCGATGAACCTGTAGCCGGTGGGTCAGGTCAAAACTTAAATTTTCAAAATAATAGTCATGAACATACACAAACGTTTACTACATGTTTTGGTAGGCAGGTTCGTCCACCGTCTAGGTTAGTTTTAAGCTAGATTATAGCATAATATTATATCTAAGTTATGTCTATAAATTGTATAGTCAATACAAACTGTTTTCAATGTGTCATTCTAATATAGTTGGTTGTTAAATTTTCAATCTTTTTATGTATTTTAAAATGATAGCTACAAATGAAATTAATTATATTTCACAATAAAACGCTTGCATTATTTTCTTTATTACTGTAAAGAGAATTTATGTGAATAGCAAAAATATATGTAATTCATAGAGGGGAGGGAAGAAAGTATGTAGGTTTTATAGTTATGTATTCATTAAATTGTTAAGTTCCAAATGTTTGTATTTACGAAAGAGGGGCATGTTATGTAGGTGTTATTAGTTAAAGATATTATTGCATGTAGGTAGTTAATAAAAGATCACACGTAACGAGATGTTTCATTTACTCGGTCACGTGGAACGGATGGGACAGGATCGAAGCGTGAAGAGGGCCTATTTGGGACAACCGGATGGGCGACGTCCGGTCAGTCGCCCCAAGTACCGGTGGAGGGACAGAGTGGAGGCTGACGTATGTGAGCTCCACGACCTTAACTTTTTGTTATTGCAGGAGTTCAGCAGACAGGCAGACGGCCCACTTGATGGAAAGCGGTTACCATCGCCTATCGACATTTGCAACACCAAAGGTGCTAGAAATGCGCTGCTGCTCTCTTAAGCGAGTCCGGAACCTGGTCACTAATGCCGGAACACAATTCAAAGTTGTTATGGCGGCATGCTCTAGACCAGGGGTGGTAGCCATCCAGTCGGGCAAATGGCCTACCACCTGGCTGTGGGTTGTTTAGTCGCCTCTTACGACAGGCCGCCCGGCCGCAGGAAATTGTATTCTTTCTCCGTTCCTGCACGGATAACTGGCAAGAAATCGCACCGGACAGAAACAGGTGGCGTGTTCTAGTTTCGGAGGCCCAGACACATTTTGGGTCGCTAAGCCAACGCAGTTAGTTAGTAAAGAAAAATGTTAAAAAGATGATTATTAAATTTCTTTTTTATAGATAAGTTTACCTAAACACAAAACACTGAAACTTTTAATTAAACTATAGTACTTTACAACAAAATATGGCGCTGAAGTTTTTAAACCAGAAATGTGCTGACAAAGAACGTTGCTAACTTATATTAATTAAAAGTTTTTCATGTCTACTGCGGGTCCTACGTTATCTTCTCTTTAGGGACAATAAAGTACAGTTGGCCAAGTTGAACACACAAGGGAATAAAGTATATTATGAGTACATATTCCTAATTATGCAGACTAGTGGTTAGTGGTAGTGGCCCGTGGTCGAAATTGGACCATAATAATTAATCTAAATTATAAGTTTGAACATTATTAAGGTTCTGTTGTCAAAGAATATACTTCTATAATCACAGATTTCGTCAAGGCTACACTGTTAATTTGACTTTAACAATAAACAAAAGAGTACATTTGCGTGTGTGTCAAATACATGGTAGTGTGTGTGTAATGTTTTTTTTTATTGATTTAATGTATTTTTTGCATAATTTAAAAAAAATATTATCAATTTGCACTCGTTCTCTATATAAGCTATGTGTGCAAAATTTCATACTCCTCCGTCCGCGCAATTTTCGTATAAATGGGTACAACGTTTTTGCTGTGTTTTTGCTTCACGTGTTAATATATAGATATGTAAGTACATATTGAGCACTTTATTTGAGTTTTCGTTAAAGTATGTTCCGTTGCATAGTCAAGTCGTCGGTATGAGCTGGATGAGGAAAGCAGAGGACCAGGTTATGTTACGCAAACTTGTGGAAGGCCTAAATCCAGTGATCGGGCACTTGTATCAATTTTTTTTTCCTAATAAATGGAAAGATTATATACAAGTTTTATAATACACTAAATTTTTATTCACCATAATTATAAACTTATATCAGATTACATACATATTTGAAACAGACATCCGAGTACCGAAAACACGCCGAGCGTGCGTGTGACGTCACTGTGATTATTTCTCACAACAAGTCACCGTAGCTACGGAGCACACAATGACGTCACACGAGTTCTTGACGTGCTATTGCTATTCGGGTAGTTCGAGTTCAAGAAATTATTCTTTTTAATACTTTTTAATTATAGCGAAAAAAATACAAAATATGTTGTTTGTTATAAAACGGTCTTTCCATTTATTAGAAAAAAAAATGACTCAATTATCGAATTGAACATCCTTTAACTGCATTAGAAGAAATAACATCATCTGTCTTAAGGAAAGAATGAAAGTTTTTTGTGTTTCTTCTTTAATTATATTTCATTAGGAATGAATTATTAATTTAGTTAAACCACCAAATGTTATTTAATTTTTCTTTAAATGTCTCCTTGGTCACCGGGTTGCCTGGAAGAGATCGCTATAAGCGATAATTCCGCCCATTGATCTAACGGAAATGTATTCATATTAAATTGTCTAGGTTTAACTTATGGTGAACAATAAAGAGTTTTCATTCATTCATTCATGATCAAATACAAAATATCCAGTCATACAAATACTATGAAGAAATAATAAAAATAAAATCCATTTGTCAACGACTCAGAAAAGTCTTAATATAAAGTATTTTCAAGTTTTATTATATTGTACATAGAATGGTACTCCTTGAACATTCAGTTATAAAACTAGCGGAACAGCATCTTATATTATTTACAGCAGGAAACATAAAGTGGAATAAAGGAATGCTAGCGGGAAAACTTGGTAGTGAGTTTCTTTGAAACCTCTTCCATTACATTTTATTTTTAGGTTTTGAAGGTATATATGTTTTTTTTTAAATTGGTCTCTTTACCATACAATATCAAGATACTGGCGTTGGAGTTTTTGGCGGGAACTGAAAGGAGATGTGCTGTGCAGTTTTATTTTCTAAAAATGTGTAAAATTACTCTAAAATGAACAATAGTTGTAGGATATTGATAGTTTTTGAGTAGTAATTATGTGTTTTTGTGAGAAATGTGAACTGTATAGTCAAATGTGGCCTTTCGAGTTTTCACAAGAACTCCGTTGAATGGTGTGGATTGTAGCCTACAATACAACTGCGCCTGGCTTAAAGGCCTGGTTGCCAAGCCTTAAACATAAAAAAAAAAATAGATACTGGCGTTCTTTTTTTATTTTTTTTAATCGCCACCAAACTACTTTGTATTTATTTGTAGACCATTGAAAAGTTACATTTAGGGTTGCGTTTTTCAGAGGACGCAATTTGATTTTTTTGATGTGTAGGGGGGGTTAATATAAGCTTAACCTCAAGTTTATGGGGTCGCCACACTTGTCCCCCGACCGCCATCTTGGAAAAAGGGGTACCAAAGGTTTTTGCGCCGTATCTCGTAAACTAGCAACCCTAAAGAAAACTTTGTAATACATCATTTGTAGTAAATGAAATTGTCTACAACTTTGTTTGTATTACTTTTTATCATAAAATGAAAAATAAAAAAGTTATAAACAAAAATAACTGAACTTTTTTTTGGTCATTTTACAATAAAATGACATCAGAGCAATCTTATAGAGGGTTTTTTAATAAACAATTTCCACTACAAATTCGTTTAATTTCATTAATTTACCTGGATTTTACAGCACTCCGAAGTTGACCGGGTTCTCTTGAATTCTCATAAAAATACGATGAAAATGAACCATTAGGTTTAGTTTTCTTATATACATTTTTTTATTCATATAATTTAGCATTTTCTTAACATTCCTATGTTATTATTAATTTTGAAACGCAAGCTTGTGACTACAGAATATTACCCACTAAGTTACCACGGCTTACACACATATTCAGTATCAATACAACGTGTATTATATTAGAAGTGAAAGAAGAAGAAGCAAGTGAGGTGTGTAAGAATAAGCCTAAATGGCGCTCTGTTGTTCGTGCCTACCCCGCAAGGGAACTGGCGTGAAGTTATGTATGTATGTATGTGTATTATATTATATTGCTAATACAATACTGGACCTATAACCAACAATATTAAATATTAAACATTTCTCCCGAACTCCCAAGTCATAGCCGTAAATCAGAAATTTCGTGGCAACGCCGGTGCCTCGAATAAATCACAGAGCGCGTTTCATTGGAAACTTTTGTAAATCATAATTTAAGGGCGTAATATAAAAAAGAAGTTTTTATGTCGCCTCCCTGAGTTTTATGGTGGGAAGGTACGCAGTGTCCTGATTTATCAGTTGTTGACTCTATTGAGTTGGTTTACATTGTAATTTTGTTTCAGCTTCATCGAAATGGCTAATAAATTGGGTAAGTTTCCAGACCGCACACAACAAAGGGTTCCCTAGATGTGACATTCTGTACAATGTTTATAATTTGCATAATATATAAGGAATCTATGGAGATTTGTCGCGTTATGAATTCTTAGTATGTTATTATTGCGACGGTAACAATATTTTTGTCTGTTACAATTCCATTAATTCTTTGAAAAGTAATTGTAATACAACTTCTATATGTTTAAAAAAAAGAGCCTGAAATAATATATAAATAATTATGATAAAAAATCCTTTTTAGCTATTAGCCATAAAAATATATAAAATTTCTCTAAAATGAGCAATAGTTTTTGAGTAGTAATTATGTGTTTTTGTGAGAAATGTGAACTGTATAGTCAAATGTGACCTTTTCAGTTTTCACAAGAACGCAGTCAGTCAGTTGTCGCTTACTATTCAACTGCGCTATCTATACGAAGACTTACATCAGAATTGGCTGTATGGACTGGAATCCCTTGCCTACCTTTGTGGAGAATTCTACTACTGCTACTGATAAGTATATTCAGGCTGTTCCGATTTTAATGGTATTTGTTAGGTTATTTTTATTTATATGAATTTAATAAAACTACGGTTTAACGGTTTTAAGCGCGGTAATTTATTTGATTTTTGTTTTTCGCTTTTTTTCGACGTTTCGGCCACTTTTCAGTGGCCGTGATATTGTCAATATGAATTATATGAATTTGTTTTATTTTAAAATATTACATTTTGTAGCTGTATACAATATGAAATTAATTTAGAATATGAACCAAAAAGTACCTATTTCATTTTATGATCACTATCCCAGATCAGTATTCTTGAAGTGATTACGAATGTTAACCGCCGAATCATTGGCAAAAAGCCAAGGCAGACTCTCTGGCGCCTACGGGCATAGTAAGAGCAAACATTTGAGACAGATTTTATTACCGGCCGTGGATATGAAACGACGAGCAGGCGGAGTCTAGCCTGGGGTCCAATGTTTGAACATGACAATATCTATTGAGCTATTAGCTACTATTTAAAATACTTTTTTTTTCGTCTCTCCTGACCTTATGATGACGTTATTACGTTTATTATATTTTTTCTGATGTTTATTGATTCTTTTGATTTTTCTCTTTTCTTTTATTTTCAATAATTTTATTTAAATTTAGAATACTTTATTTAATAATTATATCTGTTAAAACTTTTTATCTTATATATCATATTTACATTCAAGATCATCTTAAGTATTTTTAGCATATTGAAGGTGTTGATTGGTAGTTCATATTAAAGCAAATAATAACAACGAATAAATAATTCGATATTGTTATTTATAAATGACATAATAAACTAATAATAAAAATAATAAACCTATTGGGTTTCCAACAGACAAAGACAAAAGAGATACATTTCGTGACTGTCTGCTCGTACATTATGCGACACCTGTTTATTTCAGAAACTACTAAATTTAGCTATATGAAATTTGGCCCACTATTAGAAATCCTATGTATTTGTGTAGATTTGGTATGAATTTAAATATTTTTATTTTATTAAACAAGTTTGGACAACCTTTACGACGAGCAGGCGGAGTCTAGCCTGGGGTCCAATGTTTGAACATGACAATATCTATTGAGCTATTAGCTACTATTTAAAATACTTTTTTTTTCGTCTCTCCTGACCTTATGATGACGTTATTACGTTTATTATATTTTTTCTGATGTTTATTGATTCTTTTGATTTTTCTCTTTTCTTTTATTTTCAATAATTTTATTTAAATTTAGAATACTTTATTTAATAATTATATCTGTTAAAACTTTTTATCTTATATATCATATTTACATTCAAGATCATCTTAAGTATTTTTAGCATATTGAAGGTGTTGATTGGTAGTTCATATTAAAGCAAATAATAACAACGAATAAATAATTCGATATTGTTATTTATAAATGACATAATAAACTAATAATAAAAATAATAAACCTATTGGGTTTCCAACAGACAAAGACAAAAGAGATACATTTCGTGACTGTCTGCTCGTACATTATGCGACACCTGTTTATTTCAGAAACTACTAAATTTAGCTATATGAAATTTGGCCCACTATTAGAAATCCTATGTATTTGTGTAGATTTGGTATGAATTTAAATATTTTTATTTTATTAAACAAGTTTGGACAACCTTTACGACGAGCAGGCGGAGTCTAGCCTGGGGTCCAATGTTTGAACATGACTATATCTATTGAGCTATTAGCTACTATTTAAAATACTTCTTTTTTCGTCTCTCCTGACCTTATGATGACGTTATTACGTTTATTATATTTTTTCTGATGTTTATTGATTCTTTTGATTTTTCTCTTTTCTTTTATTTTCAATCATTTTATTTAAATTTACAATACTTTATTTAATAATTATATCTGTTAAAACTTTTTATCTTATATATCATATTTACATTCAAGATCATCTTAAGTATTTTTAGCATATTGAAGGTGTTGATTGGTGTTCATATTAAAGCAAATAGTAACAACGAATAAATAATTCGAGATTGTCATTTATAAATGACATAATAAACTAATAATAAACCTATTGGTTTCCAACAGATAAAGACAAAAGAGATACACTTCGTGTCTGTCTGCTCGTACATTATGCGACACCTGATTATTTCGGAAATTACTAAATTTACCCATATGAAATTTGGCCCACTCTTAGAAATCCTATGTATTTGTGTAGATTTGGTATGAATTTAAATATTTTTATTTTATTAAACAAGTTTGGACAACCTTTACACGATACAAACGACATCAATATCCAATAATTCAATAGGTATTTTTTTGAGTTATAAACTAAACAGTGCATTACTTCCTTTATATTTGAAGTTTTCCAACCATTTTTACACTCCATACAACACATTAGTTTTTTTAGTTGAGTCGACATGATAACAGAGAATCTATGGATTTTATAAGCAACCAAAACTCTTATCGTCAGCAGTGCTATAAAGAAAGTAACAGGCGCCTTACAGTCGGTGGCCATTTGGACTGTGTCCAGTGACACATTTTGCTGAACTAGTAGTAGTAGTATGAGATAATAGCCGTACCTACAGTAAAATATATTACTCACAATAAATATGAGACACTGTTATTTATTGTTTCAAGTTGTTTTAATAATAAAATAACCATTGCACAAGATTTGAGGATTCTATAGCGATTTTGGCAATATCGAAAATCTTATAAAATCTTTATGTTCGTCCTGTTTAAAACTTATAGTTCAACAGACTGTAAATTGCTTGGCTGGTGTATGCGCGTATATCTATATAAAATGGAAACTGCACTTCACTTGGACTATATTTTATATTAATTGAATAGCAGATAATATTTCACATCAACAGTTCAATAGCAACTTACAATCTTATTAGACACATGGGTTTATTATAAAATAATTAGGCTTCCATACAGCCAGTGTCTATGTAGGTTTCCTACACGTCCATATGTCTTTTCGTTTATTTTTAACCGATTTCAAAAAGGAGGAGGTTCTCAACTTAGTTGGTTTTTTAAAATATATGTACACCGATTACGCTGAGATTTATGATCCGATTTACATGATTCTTCTATAGTTTGATGCGGAATAGTTGCCATTTGGTCTCCTAAAAATTTAACATAGTTTGGCCCAGTAGTTTTCATTTTATGAACATTTTTTATGAAAATTTTCCGTTACCGTTTCTTTGGACCTATATTTTTTAAGGCTCGCGGCACCTTTCGTAGGCCTACCCATAGCTGGATACTAAAAAGTAACAAATAACAGAAAACTTCGTTTAAAAAAACCGTCTTCAAAAACTAAAAAATATGAAATAACTTAATAAACATTTTTGACTAAGAATTTATTTAGTTTATTAAGAGACAAAATAATATAAAATTTTCTACATCTTGAAGTTGGTGCCAAGTAAACCATAAAAATTACAATATTTTGTTGTTATAACAGTGTATATGGTAATTTTATGGTTTGCTCCGCACCGACTTCAAGATATATAAAATAAACTAAATAAATTCTTAGCCAAAAATCTTTATTAAGTTATTTTATACTTTTCAGTTTTTGAAGACGGTTTTTTAAACGAAGTTTTCTTTTATTCACTCATTTACAGTATTTGTACTCCGAAAACTCCTGCATCTATATAAATGTAATTTACTAGTTTATATGTCGTAATACAATGTTGTAATAAAATACGCCTAGCTTAGACGTAACTGAGGGTTGTTAACATTTTTTTCAGTGTAGAGTATCATTGGTCAGATTTAAAATCATATCGATATTATTTATGTAAAAGTAAGGAAATTTTGAATGAGGAAATAGCTGAAAAAAATCAAAACGGTCGAGCTTGAAAAATACTTAATACAAAAATTGGTTTGAACGAGAATAGTTGAGTTTTGAGATACAGAATATTTCCGATTAGATATCTTTCTAGACTATTATAGCTGTAGGATACGCCGTATATCCTTAAAAGGTCTTCTTTAAGATGTCATCATTATGAATGATACATGTCTGCTAATTCGATATCTATAAATATATGTTGAATATTATGTAGCTGCTGCTACTGCACCAATGAGGATAATCTACTCCTCGCTAACTTTAGTCAAGTTAAGATAAGGAACACCGAAAGTTATGCACGAAATTATATATAAGTACATAATATTAATAGATACCTGCTCCTTCAAGAAGTTACATGAGCTAATTTCTGTGCTATAAATAAAGTTTTCTGAACAGAAACTTCTTTAGAATCGTTGTGATTTGAAACTCGATTAATTGAAAATAAAGCAACACTTAAAAGAGATATTTAATCATTTAAACACTATGCACATAAAGATAGAGTTGGAAATATTTTGAAGTTTTGAAGTTCATAAATCAAATTGAAACCAGAGCATTTGTTTCCTACTTTAGTAATCATAAGCCTCTCGTGTCAATTATTCAAAGTGAGAACATGGAATTTGAATAATATGTGTTATAATATATTTAAAATATATAATATATGAAATGTAAGATTATGTATTCAAATATAAAATAATTTTTAATTTTGGTAAAAATATTATAATAGACCTTATCATTATCCTCATACTCCTGATACTCTATATTTATCTCATTCTCCCGTAGGCTACTTTTCTGAAGTTTCACTTCTGCCGTATGTGAATTGCACACACACAATTTTTTATTACGTTATACAGGTTCGCGTTGAACCGATATTGTATCTGATGTCACGTGAAAGTGCGGTCTAAGATGGACCACGCTTACCTAGAAAGTAGAAGAAAGTCCACGCGAGACTTAAAACACCTCAATTGTACTTTTCAACAAATATAGACGACGGTAAGCAGTCTCCCACTCCGCAGTGGTGCATATAATAAAAGTGGAAGCATAGCGCTTCGTCTGCTTGGTTGGTTTCTACCATATATCTACGTTTCTTGTTCGTGGTATAAAGGTGAGGGGGAAATAAATCGCGCAATTGTCTTGCCAAGATCTCTTAAAGGTGTTCTCTAAAAATATACTCTCTTTTCCTACGATAATACTTGATTATATTTTTCATCCCACAGCCAAGTGGTAGGGTATTTGCCTGACTGGATGACTAACACCCATGGTCCAGTAATCGGCCATAAGAAACTTGAGCTGTGTTCTGGTATTAGTGGCTAGGTTCCAGTATCTCTTTAAAGAGCGGCAGGCTTGTCTGTTGAACTCATGTATGTAATAAAAAAAAGTGCTAAGACAAAAATGTAAATAATTTAAAATTAAATATACACGTGCTTTATAATAATAATAACGATCCCTACAACTTGCAGGACGGTAACGAATTATATGAAAACCAAAGTAGATACTTTTTATGTAAGTAATACAAGCAACAAACCTTTTTAAATTCATATATACATATTATATGTACGTGATTATAACGGAAACAAGCCTTTTTAACCTAAAATAATTAACCAAGCATGTGTCTGCCCCGTATAAAGTAAGGTTCCGTAGAGATAAACGTTTGTTAATTCTGTCATTTCGTTACGAAATCCAAAAAGTATGATTTCGAAAATCTCATGTATCGAAAACTATTGAACAGATCTTTATGATTCTGAAATGTAAAGATGTTTTTATCCACTTTAACAGCTTGAACTGAGACTGAGACTGGAACCTGGCCAGTAATGCCGGAATATAACCCAAGTTTGTTATGGCGGCATACTTTAGACCAGGCATGGTAGCCATCCAGTCGGGCAAATGCCCTACCACCTGGCTGTGGGGTATTTTGTCGCCTCTTACGACAGGCCGCCCGGCCGCAGGAATTAGTATTTTTTCTCCGTTCCTGTACGGATAAACATTATTTTATATTACAGTTTTTTAAGCCCTAAGTCTAACGATACCTCTACAGGCTGCGTAAATTATTTATGGGTTTTACATAAAAAAAACCATAATTGGAACTTATGGGTTAAGTGCTCGTGTGAATCAAACAGAGCGAAGTCCGCAGTTCGAGAAATAAATGATCCGTTTTCCGCAATGATTAGCGAACAGGCTCGGTCGCTCTGTGTCGCGCACAGCACATTATTATTTAATCAATCATTTTATGAACCATTTATCACTATAATTAGTTTTTCATGTTTTTATCATTTATCATTTTATATATGTGTGGTGCGTCGATGATGTTACTCCGTTGGATGAGGGTGACGCACCACTGACGAGAGCCCATGGCTGCATCGCCGCGGGAGCTAGGCTCAACCGCTCGTGAGGGGAGTACAAAATAAGATGACCTGTGTTTGCTTATATTGCTTAACTAATTTAACATTAAACTTAAGACTATATATACAGAAATCTTACTGCTACTTGAAAATATGTAAAACCCTAAACATGTTCGTAGATGCATCTCCGAAGGTTTTCTGTTTTCTGTATTGACAGATTTTGGCACGTACATGGACTACGCAGTTATAACTTTGCTAATTATTTAGCAATACATTGTTCCATGTACGTGACGTAACAATCATTATAGCCTTTATTACTATCATTTATCACCACATTCCATCATTATCATCATCATTCTCTCACTATCACCATTTGTATGGGTATCATGCCATAGCCCGTACTCCAATATAAACTATTTTTTTATTCATGGACATCATGATGGATGGGTTTAAACATAAGGGTTGCGTTTTTGCTAAAACGCTTACGGAACCATATGATTAAAACTTATATAATTGTTTTTTTACGTATAAATTACTCATTTTACGCATAAAGTCACAACAATCGTACGTAACATTTATGAGTTTAGGTAATAGTCTTAAAATAAATTATCATGTAATTATAAGGTAATGTAATATATATTACATCAGATTATAACCATATTATTAACGATCCAAAGTTTTATAAAGTGAGAAGAAAGAAGGTAAAGAAAATATCAGTAGAAAATTAATTCTTCATAAAGTCATATAAATTGACACTGAGACAGAGAGAGATAACACTTTATTGCATACCAAAATATACAATTACAAAAACAGACCATAAAGCAATCTCTTCCAGGCAACCTAAATCAAAGAAATTTGAATCAGGCGATATAGGTGGTTTATCAAAAAGCCAATAGATACATAAATCCTCAAACTAATTTAGGAATTCAATATACAAATACATACATTTATACAATAATATTTCAAAATGCATAAGTTATTATAATAAATGTATTTATTAGCATGATTATATTGTGTTAATCAGACAGCTATTTGTGGACAAATAGTGTTTTCGGAGTAAATTTCTAAATTATGGTAAGGATTTGACCTTTCTGACAGTAAGTGGCAGCATATTCCAAAGTTTCCAAAGACAGCCTGCATTGTAAAAGAATTATCATAATAGGATGAGGTGTGTTCATGTGTCCTAAGTTTTCGGTGCGTATCAGAGCGCAAATTGTGGGCAGTGCATAGGCGAAGAAAAAGTAAAGTAACACTAAGTATAGCGACACACCTACGAAATTTTCCGCGTGGAATCTTCGCCGACGGAAGGATCGGTGCTAATCAGTACGCGGCGAAACATGACAGAAATTTCGCTGATGTGTCACAGGTTATTTAAAAAACATTGCGAGCGTATTTAGCCGAAATTTCTGCCGCAGAACTATGTAACATCGGCGGAATTTCTGCCGCATTATGCCGCGTACAGGTTAGCCCCGATACTTCAGTCGCCGAACTTTCCGCGCGGTACGTTACGCTGGTGTGTTACTATACTTATCATATTATTTCATCTTAGACTTTAAACGAGCAATTTTGATTACTTGTACTATACGTACTCCTACATTTATTTCGTAAATCTCGGAAACGGCTCTAACGATTTTGATCAACTTATTTATTTAGATAAAGTTTATGTTAAACCATGGTTAAACTACATCTAAGTATACATATAATAAAACTGTAGAGGTCGAATTTCTGTACAATGAAAAAAATGCTAAAAACCGAGTCAGGGGGATGTAAGAAGTGAAATACAACTAATTTAGATTTTTTTTCAAATTTTTGTATATCTGTTAGTAGGGGCTAATCTCCGAAACGACTGGAAGGATTTAAATGAAATTTTATATGGTGGTAGCTTATATCCCTGGTCAACATATAGGATACTTTTGATCCCGAAAAATTAAAGAGTTCTCGTGGGATAGTTAAAAAAACTTTAATTACTTAAACAGCTTGTTATACAACTTACGCACCTACGTTGAATGTCGTCTATAAAGAAGCATTATAAGGTATTGCGATCTATAAAATTTTAATTGAAGGAATAATAAATACCACGCGGACGAAGTCGCGGGCATCAGCTGATTAAAAATAAAACTATAAGCTATTTTAATTAAAGACTATTTACCACATCACTTTCAGAAGGAAACGTGCCCAGAAAGCCGGCGTACATAATTTTATTTTTAGTTTAGTGTAATTTATAATATCTTGTATAGTCTACCTATATAGACTTAAATATAAAATTCGCTGATTGAATAATAAATAAGTATATGTAGGTGTTTTCCGAGAAAACACGTGTTTTACATCTATATATACAAATATATAAAATTGATGTGTCTGTTTGCAATGTCAAAATAACAGTATTTTACTTAATGCATATGAAAGTATATACGGTATTTTACTTATCACTAAGAAGCGATCTCTTCCAGGCAACCCTTGGCAGGTATTGATAGATTTTTAATACTGACAGTGGTGCAGTTAGTATTTAATGATGAATAATAAATATACATAGCACATATAAGTAAAAAACCAAAATAAATAAATATATATACATTTGTCTATACATTTACACACACGTATACATATAACAATACAAACATACATACACTAATATAATAGCATTAGAAATTATTATACACAATAGAAAAGTAATGCCTCTGAACCTGATTTTTGAAGCACGGTAAGGATTTGGCTTGTCTTATAGCAATGGGTAAGTCATTCCAGAGACGCACAGCTTGGACGGTGAAAAAGTTATTATAAAAATAGGTCATGTGTGCTGGTGGTGGTGGTGTTTATTCTGGATTTAGTGGAAAGGCGCAAATTATGGGAGCTAGATACATAGAGAAATTCGAAACATTCCTTGAGGTAACGAGGAGGAGAATAGCATATCCTAGTAGTATATACATACATACATACATAACTTCACGCCAGTTCCCTTGCGGGGTAGGCACGAACAACAGAGCGCCATTTAGGCTTATTCTTACACACCTCACTTGCTTCTTTTGCATTGTATATCTGTTTAGTCATTCTTTCATCATGCATTTTTTCCACATGCCCGAACCACCGGAGCATTCCTTTCCTTACCTTCACCCCGACACTCTCTTATAGACCAACTCTCTTTCTTACTTCAGTATTACGAACGCGGTCCGCGAGCGTCACTCCGCAGATTTTGCGCAGTGCTCGCAACTCGACCGCGTTTATTTATTTATTTATTTATTTATTTGGTTTACCAACAATTACTTGCACTAATACAAAGGATGTACATTGTTTTATAAAAAAAAGACATGACAAATGCAGTAATCACTTATAGGCAAACACTACATGCAATTTAATATTTTGTAGTTTGAATAAACTATAATATAATTAATTTAAAGAAAAAGAAAAAAAAAATATAAGGCTTTAATAGCTATTAAGTTCCAAACGTAGAGAAATTTAAAAAAAAAGGGAAGTTAATTAGCAATGTGGGATGCAATAATTCGACGAAATTTGTAATATGAATTTGCATGTAGATCAGTAATATCACTATAAAGGTTTATTATATTTACTATATTTTCATGCTTTCTCTTCCATACCCAACTCTCGCTTCCATACGTGAGCGTAGGTACCAGCACCGCGTTGTGTATGGCAAGCTGGGCCTTCTGGCTGAGGTTCTTAGCGCCTAGAAGTTTACCTAATGCTCCAGTCACACTATTTCCCAAATTCACTCTTCTTTCTATATCAGCGGTGTACCTTCCATCCCTGCTAAAAGCACATCCAAGATATACAAACTCACTCACTTGCTCCAGCATAACATCATCGACCATTATCCTTGCATTCGTTCTGGTTTCTTCTCTTTCAAACACCATAACCTTTGTTTTCTTCGCATTCAAATGTAAGCCTCTCGCCTGACAGTCATCTTTCATCATTGTGACTAGTGTTTGCAGTTCTGATAGCGATTCGGCTAAAAGCACGGCATCATCCGCATAAAGCAAGGTGCTTACAACTAGATCAACCATCGGCACCCCATCCATCAATCTTATTCTCTGGAGACAATCGTCCAGGTATAGGATGAACAGCAAAGCTGACAGCACGCAGCCCTGGCGGACGCCAATATTGACGTCAAACCAGGGCGACAGACTGCCATCCACCCACACGCATGCCATACAGTCCTCGTAAGTGGACTGCAGAGCACGCATCAATTGGCCATTAATCCCATATCCGGGCAATATGTCCCAGAGGTCCTTCCGCACAACCCTGTCAAATGCTTTCTCTAGATCCACAAAACCGTAGAAAACCTTCCGGCCCATAGCCAGCTGCTTCTCTACGATATTGCGCAGCGAGAAAACTTGATCCATACATCCCATTCCATTTCATCTTAGTAGTATTATCCGAAACATTCTTATTGCTTATTTAAGCTGCATCGTGTGTGCAAGAATATTCTAGTTTATTTCTATACGATGATCAGGGTTGATATTGAAATTATAGACGCCGTTGGGGATTGTTTTTACCTTAACTTTTCATTACTGTATGCACTGTGTGTTACATGCGCGCGCGTCACTGACAAAATGGCAGATGATAGTGATGTGCTAAATTAGTTTGTATGATTGGTAGTGACGTGCTAATTAATTGATATAATGGCTAGTAATGTGCATTAACATACGGTTAAAAGAGTATTATTTATCTATGAATTTTGTGTTTTTTTTTATCAAAGTTAATAGACTAATCTTATAATACACAATATATAAATAACTAGCGGCCCGGCGTGGTTTCACCCCCGCTCTGTTCAGCTACCGTGGTATATAGTGTCATGTTATATAGCCTATGACACTCTCTGTTAACGTAGCTTTCGAACAGTAAAAGAATTTTTAAAATCGGTTTAGTAGATCTAGAGATTACCCCCTACAACGTCACAAAATTTACCTCTTTATAATATTAGTATAGATAATAATTACCGTGAATGTGACGTACCTTTTTATGTGTCTCTTTTATAATTATATATATATATATATATACATTAAATGTACAACGTGTAGTTATTTAATCGTATTTTCCTTTCTGTGTGTACATTCATTTGCGACAATAAACATATTTTCTTTCTTTCAAATCGTATTGAGCATTGGTTTTAGTAGCTATGGAGATATAATCTACTTACGTATTGTGTATTTTTTGTCTGAATGCCTCGAGGTTCTAGTCGTTTGCGAAGCTCGTCTCTTGTATCTCATAATGAACTCTAGAAAAAAGAGATAATTTGAAATAAACTGCATGTTTGTGTCGATTAAAAACATATTTTAAGGAAATTATGTAGGATATATAGGATTTTCAATAAATGTTCTGCTTGAATGCGACCAAGCCTAATCAATTGGAAGCATATTCTTATCAGACTCGTCACTGTATATGGAATTATTATTATTCTAAACTACCCGTTAAGCAAGGAGGCAAAATTATTATTGGATTTTTATTTCCGAAATTTCGCCCATTTTTTAATAGCCATGAGCACGGATTGTCTATTTTAATTATTTAATTAATAATTAATTAAAGGATTAAAACAGACAATCCGTTTTTTATTGCATGAGTTCAGCAAACAGACGGCAGACGTCCCACCTGATGGAAAGCGGTTAATATCGCCTTTGGACGTTTGTAACCCCAAAGGGACTACCAATGTGCTGCCTCTCTCGAAACGGAGACTGGAACCTGGTCATTAATGCTGGAGCATAACTCAAGTTTGTTATGGCGGCATACACTAGACCAGGGGTGGTAGCCATCCAGACGAGCAAATACCCTACCACGTGGCTGCGGGTTGTTTTGTCGCCTCTTACAATAGACCGCCCGGCCGCAGAAATTGTATTCTTTTTCCGTTCCTGAACGGATAGATTATAATGAATAATTATAATTAGTTGCGGGTAGACTAAATAATATCTTTAACATTACTCATTGACATTTGACACCTTTCTTCCAAGGACGGGGTTTGGGACTTCCAACGCAATGGCAGGCCTCCATTCTGTCTACAAAACATACATTAACGCTAGCGATGCCGTGGCCAAAAGCTAGTATATCTACATATAACGATGTTGTCGGCGCAAGTAGTGCTTATTTTTACGTTTTGTTCTGATATTTCAACCACGCAACGATCATACAATTAATTAATTAAAAAAATAGTTTCTTTTATCTAAGTCCAAATCTTAATTGGATTTATGATTCCTCTTAATTTTCTGCATAATTTTTAATTGCCGTTATACATTACTAAAAATGATAAGCAATTATGTTTATATAATATTTTATAGTTATGAATATGTAGGAGTAAGTATATTATCATCACAATTCTAGCGTTAAATCTCGGCTGCGTTTTAAACGCCCGCCTTGGTGTCAGGAGTCTGCTTTCTTAATTATTCTATTTTTAGTCCCGTGGTCTCGTGTATTCCTTATTATTATACTATCATCTCTAACGAGCTAAACGACGTTGAGTCACCACGTTTTGGCCTTGGGGTAGGGTTAATGCCGCCTCTGCGAGCACGTTATGCTTGCAAAGGAGGAGGCGGAGCGGGAGCGTGAGCGCACGTCACGGGTCCGCTCCCGCCAAAGGAGGACGCGCCGACGCCGAAGGTCCAGCACGGACCTTCGGCCGCCGTAAACGGGCGGCGCGGGTGGGGCCCCTTGGGGTATAGGGGTTCTCACTCACCCGCAGATGCCGTCGAGATGAAAGCGCGAGTGTTCCGCGCGCGCTCACCTCTCCTCCCGTGGGGCGAGTTACAAACCGCCCCACGCACATAGAGCTTGAGGATGCCGGGGGATTAAAGGAAGTCCCCCTGCAGTGGAAGTGGCCTTGCGAGGCCCACGCCTGCCAGGGCTGCGGAGAGGCTAGGTCATATACCCGTAGCCCTGGCATAAGGCGAAGGACGGAACACCCAGGGGTTTTAGTGGGTATCCCTATCTGGGGAGTGGCAATAGCATGGCACCAGTTCTGACTGGGCATGCTAGTGCCACCCCCAATCTGGCGAATCCCACACTAGGTCGCGAATTATCCCCCCAAGGTTCTGCCCTTGTCGCGGCTTAGTCCTCAATCGGATTTCCCCTGGACAAAAAAAAAAAAGGGTTAATGCCGCCGAGAAGGGGGCCGCCGATGTTCCGTACGCGCTAACCTCTCCTCCCGTGGGGCGCGTTACAAACTACCCTACGCACAGAGTATGGGGCGTCGCGGGGGGATTACCACGCCAGGCAGTGGAACACCGCTTGAGAAGGCTTGCAGCGTGGCATGGCCATAATCTCGTGGCCCTGGCATTAGGGCGAAGGACAGAACACCGAGGTGTTTTAGTGGGTATTGGCCGTGGCGTGTCAATAGGCCTTCCTGCTTGCGGTGCTAATGCCATCCCAACGTGGCGAATTTTACACTTCCCGCCGCGTTTCCTCCGTGCTGGATAGTCCTCAAGCGGATTTCACCTCATTAAAAATGCATTTTCTACCGGGAAGCTTCATCGAGGATAAAATAAAATTCGAAAGTATTGTGGTCTAACAATACATCTATCACTTTGGTGCCTTTTGCGAATAAATCTTAGGTAATATATTAAATGCATTTTGTCCGCATACATATAAAACTCCCGCGAAATTTGTAATACATAAGTCGCACGTAATATTCAAAAATTTTGAGGAATGTTGCTAATTTACTAATTAGTAGTAGTATAAACTATTGTATATTAATATGACCGTCTCATAAATGAAATTCACTTTATTTTAACTCACCTTTCACTGCTAAAGTTATTTGTTCAATTTTATTCAACACAGTCTTGTACAAAACAATCTTCACAAAAGATCAACAATGATATGTTTATATAAAAAGATACGGTAGATTAACAACAACAATATTATATGCAACAACAATTTTATACGTCTTTAAACACGAAAATAGACCGCGGTAACATTTTTAACAATTTTTAAAAAGTCACATGTAATTTCACATAAGAACTTGGTTGTTTCGATTCTAACAAATAATCTATTTCGATTTTAGTTATTATTTCGTATGTTTCCATTCATAATTGTTGTTTAAAAAGGTAAATTGTGTTTTAAAATTTCGCTTGATATTTCGTAATTTTGACGTTTGGCTAATGTTGCCATTAAATAAAATGAAATGCCATTAATTTTATAGCTGATATAAAACATAGTGATGATTGCGGCTTTCTCAATTTATAATAACATTGTATAAGATATTAATACCAGTTCTGATTTATGAGTAACGCAATTCGTACCATTACTGTGTGGGAATCAAAGTAGATTCAATCATTTTAAAAAGAGTGGGGTTAAAATGACCATTTTTGCAGTATCGTATTATCGACACTACTAAAGGTCAAAGTGACAAAAAATCTTGTGATCACCAATTATCTAGATAAGCCCTAGATTTGCGATATGATTCTGCTAAAGTGGTCTTGAAACGGCTACTTTTGCAGAGACAGCTGTTCAAATGGACGTCGCTGTCACCTTTCCATCATTGTACAACTCATCGGCGACTGGGTCTTCATCCACACTTCCTGAACACAGAACGCACCCACCGCTCATGACTCTAACTCCTTTTCGCTGTATTTGTGCAAGCTTTGGAATGGACTCCTATAGTTTTCTCGAGCGCTACAATATGGGCTCAGTAAAAAATACGTAAACAAGTATTTAAAGTCTTAACGAGGTAGGATATTTCTTAGTGCAGAAGATGTCCATGGATGACCAATCATTTCCTTTTTTAAACACCACTGTGTATGAGGATTTATAAAATTCGACATTGACTCTGAGCCTGTTCTTAATTTAATACAGTGTTTTCTATATCATAATAGCATATAGCGATTGTAACAATATTAACATAACATCAGGAACATTTATGCCTTTATTGTCATTCGCCAATTAAACCGACTTTATTGGATTAACACATTGTCGTTTTTGTATGACTTCTCAGGGGCAAGCAAGAGAATAACACGACTTTGATTAATAACTTAACTACTAGTGTATAATTCAATAACATTTCAATTTAATCGTCGTGATTTCAGATATTCATAATATTATAATTGTTATAAAATTAAGAATACACTAAATACAAGGTCTATTAATTATCAAATATTTTTTAACTATTTGATTGACGAACTAACGAACACGATTTTTTGTTTTAGTTAGCATACTTTTATTCTACTTCCTAGTAATCAACAGTCATAACAAAAAATTACTGTATTTTGTTTATATAATGGTTAGACACTTCTAATTTCTTACATTGTTACTCAGGCAATTGTACCAATGTACATAAAAGGTTTTACATTACGATCAACAAAATTAAATCTGTATGATTATTTTATACTACACAACCAAGACAAATTTATATCTCATACTAATGTATACCCACATGTCTCATAAACTTCCCTGATCCATCTTGGTTGTGTGGAAGAAATTGCTTTTAATCATAAAGCCACCTATTGTCTTCTGTACTTATTTATGTCTTTTGAACTGTATCTTTATGGTGTGCAATACAGTATATTCTATTCTATTGTAATGATTCGTTTATACCTCAGATATATATTTATAATTTGAGACACGATATGTTATGGAGGAAAGGATGACATGATGATTTGTAGTGTGACAGACGTCGTATACCAGTATAGAGGAATATGGAAGGAAAATGACTGGGAGGAGGAGAAAATAAAGAAAAGAGGAAATAAGAAATTTAGTGCAATTTCAGCGTTAATTCTACAAACAATTTTCCTTTTTATTAAAGTAGTTTATCGCCGTCGAAAATAATAACACCACTAACATCAAAAAGAAAAAAAAACAATTAGTATTAATCTATCTATCTAGTCAAGCATTATTTACTGTATAGCGTATAAATATGATACACCATTCTAAAATTAGAACCATTTTAAGTACAATATATAATTTTAAAGACAGAACTATAATTTTAAAGTTTAATGCATTTCCATAACTTATTCTTATAAATTTCCCTGATAAGTAGTGGAATATTACTTAACGATAGGCAACACAGGCCTACGCATGCGTACGAAAAATATGGATTCGCGCCAGATGTTCCCCGCGAGTTTTGGTACTTTTATTGATCTGTGAGTGAGACGGTAATGCATTCTTCATTACCAATCATATATTGGCCTCTTTTAGAATAGGCAGGTCTTTATATAGATGTAGGTTACCTTGACCTCTTGCTAAGTTTATTTTCTCTTCTTGTGAGTCGTTCCCTTACTGTTGAGGGCCGTGACTTTGATTGGCCGGTGATTACTTGTTCTCCTCCACTGAGATCGGTTTTGAGAAGGATGGATGGTTTAATTTATCGACATGTCCAGTTGGTAAGGAACCAATCCACCTATTTATAGATCTACCACGAGGTCTCTTGCCGTCAACTATCCCAGTGACTACAAGTCTGCCCATATTTTCTGGGTTCTGCGGGCTACGTATCAAAAGTACTTCAGTATCCGTTGTCGGCATAGTGCTGATAATCTCTGGTGATTTTAAAACTTGTATTTAAAGGCGATTTTCTCTAAAAATGATTTATTTTGAAAGCTGATATCAGCCATTCCACTCTTTACG
The DNA here is from genome assembly GCA_019925095.2 of Dendrolimus kikuchii. Classification (NCBI taxonomy): domain Eukaryota; kingdom Metazoa; phylum Arthropoda; class Insecta; order Lepidoptera; family Lasiocampidae; genus Dendrolimus; species Dendrolimus kikuchii. Next base: position 14,750,257 of record CM034406.1, on the reverse strand, counting down.
GACACGCCGCACGGAAACTAGCAGCGGCAGTAGTGTGGGACTTACCAGTCTGGTAGTCGCCGTATTGTCTACTCAAACTGCTCGGTGGTCTTACGGTTGCCGTGTGTCAGAGCTACGGTACTAAGGAGGTATTCGACTTCCTAATATTATTCCTATTGCATACTTAACTTTTGTTACGCAGTCTAGCCGGACATAGGACGGCTGTTTCTTCTGCCTCCAAGAAAGCTCTGCGTAGGGGGCTGTCAGTGACACCTACATCGAAAAAATGCCTCTTAAAATTGCCATGTCCAATGGCTGCACTAATAACTAGTCCCGGCCGGGATCGACTTAGCTTTAGAATCGTCCTGGAGAAACGCAAGTTGGGATGGCGTAATCTCAACTTGATTTCTTTTTATCCGAGTATGCCGCCATAACAACCTTGTGTTGTGTTCCAGCATTAGTGACCAGGTTCCGGTCTCCTTTAAGAGAGCAGCAGCGCATTTGTAGCACCTTTGGTGTTGCAAATGTCCATAGGCGATGGTAACCGTTTTCCATCAAGTGGGCCGTCTTCCTGTCTGCTGAACTCCGGCAATAAATAAATAAAATTTAGGTTGCCTGAAAATTGTTGGTTACTGCCTTTGTCTTTTGGTTAATGTATTTTTACTACAGAACTCTTAAAAATCGTCATAAAGTGGACAACGCCAACTTTGCGAGAACCTCATTAGAGCTGAAGAACTGCCTCCACGTGCTCAGGGTTTACTCGCTTTAAGTGTGTAGATCTGATGTATGTTGTATGTAAATCCAATGAGGGGTTACGAATTCAATTTCTACGGTGGTTGATACAAAATCTAGTAGTCAATGTCCTATGAAATGTTTCCATTAGTTTCAAAATGTATCGATTAATCTAAATTAAAGTTGCCATAAAATTGATTTACTTACATTGATGTAAGAAAATTTAGATACGGTATGTTTTTCCTAATTTAAGATATTGCGTTGCGAAAACCATTAGTCAATAGCGTTAGGCTCTTTATTATTGAAGATGAAACTCAGAGTATTTACTTTAGTTAGGTAATTGTGTTGTTAGCGGCGGGGAATGTTTTTTCTTGCGACACCATATTCGGGCCAATACGGGTCAAGGCCAAATGCATCTGTGTGGGACTCTCGAGCTAAACCTGCGTACCTTATTGCACTGTGCTAGCACTCCACGGGATCTAGAAGAGCGTTACTGCACCGTGAAGCCCTCGTGCTCAGAACTTGGTACACCCCGGTGGCAGAGTGTACCACTACAATAATTAGATGATGCTATATTAACCTTGACTAGCTTACTAGCGTACCTTATTGACTACTGTAAGCTCTCACAGAAGAAGCATAAACCGGCCAGTCTTGAGGTGATCGTGTTTTTTACGATCAGAGTTCCTTTGGCCCACTTCCTCTTTCCTCTATTCTATCTTTCCTATGCAATCTATCTATCTATCCCATGCTCTTTATCCCACTCCTCCTGCCTAATCCATCTATCGATGGAAAGTGGTTATAGTCGTATATATATTTGCAAAACCAGAGATGCTGCTAATGTGCTCCCGGCTTCGAATGGGCAACTGGAAACTGGCCACTAATACTGAAACACAACTCAAGGTTGTTATGTTGGCGTACTTATGACCAGGGGAGGTAACCATCCGGACCAAATGCCTCACCACCTGGCAACTGGCAAAAATAGAAAATATATTTTTTTTATCCGCGCAGGACTTTCCTTCAGCCGGGTGGTCTGTCGTAAGAGGCGACAAAACAACCCACAGCCAGGTGGTAGGGTATTTGCCCGTCTGCATAACTAAAACCCCGGTGTAAAGTATGTCGCCATAACAACCTTGATTTGTGTTCCGGCATTAGTGGCCAAGTTCCATACTCCCTTAAGAGAGCAGTAGCGCATTTGTAGCACCTTTGGTGTTGTAAATGTCTATAAGCGTTGGTAACCACTTTCCATCAGGTGAGCCGTCTGCCTATCTGCTAAACGCATCCAATAAAAAAAAATAGCATAAAGTATAAACAGAAGTCATATAATTATAGCAGCACAATAAGGCAAAGAAATTCACGCATCACAAAACGTGTGCCTTATTATGTTACGTTACATTACCGAAGCACATTGACAACGCCTTTATGTAAAACTTTTCAACTAGAAAGCGAGCTAAATAATAGAAGTTAACCAGTTCGTTGCAGATTGGCTAAAAACGGCCTCCCGCGATTCGTACACTCACGGCTTGTAAATATGACTTATTGTTCGATTACCTCTTAGACATAAAAGTTATAAGATATTACATGCCCTTCAAAAAAAAAGAGAAATAATGTATCATTGATAATCGTATGCTGGATACTTCATAAACTAGGTGGTAGGGCATTTGCCCGACTGGATGGCTACCACCCCTGGTCTAAAGTATGTCGCCATAACAACCTTGAGTTGTGTCCCGGCATTAGTGACTAGGTTCTAGTCTCCCTTAAGAGATCAGCAGCGCAATTGTAGCAACTTTGGTGTTGCAAATGTCCATAGGCGATGCTAACCGCTTTCCATCTAGTGGGCCGTCTGCCTGTCTGCTGATCTCCTGATATAAAAAAAAAAACTATTATGAATTTGTATGTTTGGGTTAATTTTTAAAATTTTTGAAGGTTTCGTTGCCTAGAGAAACAAATAAAAATGAGATGATCCTACTCTGATACCTGTCTGTCAGTGTGTATTAGATTTATTTATTTCAAAAACTACTGAGACTAAATATAATAACGATACAAATTTAGTAGTCTTGTGTGCAAACAAAGTGTGTTTGCAAATTATTTTTTTTCAATTCAAGAGTCTAAAAAGGAAAATTTAAACTTTGAGCAGTATCATCGAATGTGGTATCTAATGTAACAGACTATTATTAATGACTTTGACAAATATTTTTACCCATTTTATAATGTTTATTGTTTTAGTTATTAATAGAAATTAAGACAGCGGGGTTTTATCCTTACCCTATTATCTTTGACGTCAAAAATTTTGAAACAGTACAAGTGTTCCCAATAGGTATATTTTCAAGGGTACATAAGCGACTTTTCAAATATTTATGCTATCAGTGAAAATCGTCAAAGTGAGATACATAGTGAATATATCGAAAATATGGCGGGTACATTTTAGACCCATCATCGTACTTGTTTAGTTTCACCGCAACAAAGGGGTTAAACTTACTCACAATACAAATGAATATGCGAAGGGACATTAGTATGCGTGAAGTGGAAGAAAAAGTTAGTGACGCAAACTCTTCCCGGGACGTGACTGTTATAATTGCCGTTTTAAGTAGTTGTTTCGAATTTTTATGTTAAATGTTTGTAGAAAAAGTAAGAATCGTCCAGGGTCTTCTTCCTCGGTTTGTTATGAGGAGGTTGGGGCCTTGAGGTATACCTCTTTACCTCGGCTGCAACTCAGTGGGCAACTACCCACCGGTAATTGGGTTTGGAGCTGCTGGAGTCTTCTCCGCATGGCGATGGCTTCTCAGCAGCTCTCGTTGGCCAATCTGCGGCGTTCGGTGGCCTTCGCGGGCTTTCCGCTGGCTACTTCCGCGGCTTAGTTGGCCATTCATTGGCGTTCGATGGCCATCTCGGGCTTTAGGTGGCCACCTGTGGCATCTGGTGGCCTGTCAGCAGCTTTGTGGATTTTGCGACCTCACGCCATCGCCCTGATTAGGTGAGCGTATGAGATCACGAGGAGTCGGCAGCCAGGTGCGTTGATGGTCTGGTGGCCGTGCGTGTAGTGGAGCAATCCCGTGGAGTGACGTGTGGCCGCCATTGTCGGCGCGGTCGAACGATAACGTCGTTCCTGACATACCGACCCGCTCCTGTACACACTCGCAGGGCGATGTTTTGTCGAGCCTGTATTCGGGATCTTCGAGTGGTCGAGCACAGCGCGTACCAAGCTGGAGCCGCATATGTAAGCCTCGAGCGGAGATAAGTCTTATAGACCCCGATCTTCATCCTCAGAGGCAATTTGGAGTCGAGAACAGGCCGGAGCAGAGCGCCAGCGGCTCGCGTTTTATTTATGACGCGTTCAGCCTGCAGACACATGCTCAGCGACCTGTCTATATGCACTCCGAGGTATTTGACCGAGGTCTGCCACTCGATCTCCTGACCACGAAGCTTCAGCGGTTCCGGTTTGTATGGTCGGCGGGTGACTAGTAGAGCGGCCGTCTTCCCCACGTTGACGGCCATACGCCACTTGTCAAGCCACACCAAAGTAAGAGTACAAAATCAGGTTTTCAGGGTTCCGTAATCACTTTAGCAAAAATAGAACCTTTATAAAATCATCATGTCTGACTGAAATCTGTTTATATCTCTTTGTTAGAGTACACCTTCCATGATCAAATTGATCGTGTACTAGTAGAAGGTGATGTCAGGAGCCTTAACAACAGATGAGCGTGCATGACAAGAGTTATGAATGTCAAAGAAGCAAGTGTGGTGTGTAAGAATAAGCCTAAATGGCGCTCTGTTGTTCGTACCTACCCCGCAAGGGAACTGGCGTGAAGTTATGTATGTATGTATGTTAGAGTGACTTTTAACTGACTTCTAAAAAGAGGAGGTTTTCAATTCGATTGTATCTTTGTTACGCGATTTTCCGGTCAATCATGGCCCGATTTTCAAAATAAATCTTTATTCGAAAGAAACTATGTACTAATTTTAAAAAAACTACTCCTGAGGTGGTTCCATTGTCACCAAGTCAGAATCTGATGAGTGGACTTTAGGGAAATCGAGAGCAACCCGTTAAAGAGCGCCAAGGCGCTGCGAAAGACAATACTTATACTTTACTTAAACGCCTAAATTGTGCTACTGGCGTAGCACAATTTCTACAGGCGCTTAAAATATTATTTCTAAAGCTATTCATGCAACTAAAGAGTAGAAAATATTTTTTTAACAATAACAAAACTGACTTAAACCAAAAAGCGAAAAAATATACATTTTCTACAAGATCTTGAAATTGGTGCCAAGTAAAAACAACAACAAAACTGGAAAATGCACCGACTTCAAGACATTGTAGAAAATGTTTGTTTTGCTTTTTAGTTTTAAGTCAGTTTTGTTTTTGCTAATAAAAATATTCTCCAAAGCAATTGAATTTACGCGAATGAAAGATACGAGTATACTTTACAGTATGCTCGTATTGTATAGTAGTGTACTCGTATTGTATAGTCGTATAGTTATGTAATGTAATATCTGTGTAATATCTTCATGTAATGCAATGAAAAAAATAACAATTAGGAATAGCAAGAAAATAAATAGGGGAAGTCAACACGCTTATAAAGAATCGATGCAAAATTTAGATTACTTCCAATCGTTAGAAAGGTGTCAAAAGGCTTAAATATAATTGTTAGTGACATTTTTATTTAATGAATACTTACTTCTTAAGTAGTAAAACGTATATCCCAAAAATGTATTCGGACTGTTTGCAGATTGCTGCATAGAATAATTAATTTTATGTAAAATATATGTTAATGAAATGCTTCAATACTGACTGATGGATATTTTTTTTATGGTATTTTTCACGGTTTTCTTCAACGTTCTGTAGACAAATGTGATAGACAGAAGAATACATCACCTCCTAAATCCTGTACTTTGGATTAGTTGACACGTTTTTGACGTAATAAAATTAATGACACCAATATTACAATCTCAATGTATTTTCAATTTGTTTACATGATGTACTATTTTCTTAAGTTATCGCAACTAGTAGGTAACATAATTAAAACTAACTGTAAGTTTGACGGTTTTAAGCGTGGCATTTTATTTGATTTTCCGTGGTCATGTCTTTTGAAAAGTGGCCGAAACGTTGAAATAAAAATAATATGGAAAATCGCGTTTAAAGCCGTGAAAACGTAGTTTTACATACATGATGTTACAAAAAGGTTCCAAAGTGGGTAAAAAATAATTTCATCGATAACGTATCCTATTTTCTAAAATGGATTATAATGTAAAAACTCAGATATTATCATTATCAATTATCACGGGCGTGATACAGATTCGTGTAGCATTCTACTAGGGTCAAGGTGACGTCTGGGGAATACTGTTTGCCGTCCGATCGAACCGCGTCAGTTCTGCGCGCGCGCACCTACAAGCGTCACACGAGGTATGGCCATTTTGTATTACTATTTACGCGTATTATTTTTTCCAAGTTTGAAATATTTCGTACCAGACAATGTTTTGTTATGATTTTTTTAAATGTATTATTATTATTAACTTCATATCGTTTCTTTGCTTCAATAACGTGAAAAGTTCGACAGATCATGTTTTTTATTTGATAATTAAAATTGCTCTTTTATTTTTCTAAAGATGTGGTATTTTATATAATATATTGCAGATTGACAGCAAAAAAGTTATTAGTTTCGATACAATTATTTTTAAAGGTTAAGAAACTCTTTTCTATAATTTTATTTTTCAAAATAACACATTGTTGCAGCAAAGAGGCGATATATCGTAAAATCCTGTAAGCCACAATACTTACTTTTAAAATTCCATATATAAATTCTAAATATAATAAATAAATAAATATAATAATGAATTCAGTTTATAATTTTATAATTAAAACTACGTTTTAATGTTACAAGTGCTACATTTTATTTGATTTTTATTTAGTAACGGTGTGTTTGTTTGTTTTGTTTTTTTTTAACTTTCAGGAAGGTTCTTATAGTGAATGTGCTTTTCAATCTATTGATTTTTTATCGTTCAGTTTTACTGGGTTTTTATCGTTTTGTCATTGACGAAAAGAGTGATTTAAACTATTTCCAAATATAGAATTTACAATTTTTCACTTTAAATTAACTATACATATGGACATTTCAGAAAAGCCGGTGATAAATATAAAAACTTTATAAGTGATTTATATTAATTACAATTAACAATGAATTGTTATATTAACTTTGGTAACGCTTTAGTTAATTATAATCAAAAGAAAATAATGGAGTATATTTAACCTGTTTTATTTCAAGTTTAAAATTTATGATTGTTCCAAGTTTCTACGAATTGGTTATTAATAACTAAATTGCTTAAAGTTTAGTAAAAACAACTTAAAATTTATTTTAATTCGTTCTAATTCCTAAACGTGAAATATGTTTCACTATTTGTTCAGTCTTTATGAACCAGCTGAAGAATCGATTTTTATGAAATCTGACATGCTGTATTACTCATACATTATTATTATGGCTCAAGTTACAAAAATAAGTGATTTTTTTTTAATTCTAACTATAGAAAATTAAATAAAGCAATTTTAATCAGAATCACTGAATAGATCTAACACTAGAGTTTTCCCCGCGGCTGGGCCGCGTGAAAAGCCCTAGGTAGCTCTATGTTAAGTACATACAAAATTAATTAGGTATTTTATATACATAAACTACAATACTTTAGTTTCGTGTTCAATTCTTTATAATTACAAAGAAACCACGGACTACTAAAGAAACTAAGCCAATATAGTGTAGACGACTGCACAGCAAAACATAAAGAAAAGGTAATGAATGACATGTGGGCCACCAGACAACGTATTTGTTATTGAATTACAGGGATGGTTGTCTACATCGCAATTGTAACGCCATCTATTTTTTTAAAGCGACTTCATTTGTCGGATTAAAATGTATCCTAAGTGTTAATTCGGGTTATAAGCCAGCACTATGTCGAGTGTCAATCATATACGTTTAGTAGTTTTCAAAAAGGATGCGATCGCAGCGCCATCTTTTTCGCTATTTTTGTCTATCCCACGGAAACGACGGCGGGACTAAGAGAGGGATTCCCAAACAATTTTGAGCAAAACACCCCTTTTCCAACTGAACTGATATGTCAGACCCCCATAGCCACATTACTTTAAAAAACCTGTCTCTAGTAGAACGTACGCTTATTGACTTGCGGAGTTTATCATCTTGTACCGAGTTGAGTTTTTTAAAAGTACAAAAATGATACGCTCGCGGACCGCTTTCGTAATACCGAAGTAAGAAAGAGAGTTGGTCTGAAAGAGAGTGTCGGGCTGAAGGTAACGAAAGGAATGCTCCGGTGGTTCGGGCATGTGGAAAGAATGCATGATGAAAGAATTACTAAACAGATACACAATGCAAAAATGGATAGATGCAGAAGTCGTGGAAAGCCACGACACACCTTCCATGATCAAAATTATCGTGTACTAGCAGAAGGTGATGTCAGGAGCCTTAAGAACAGACGAGCGTGCATGACAAGAGTTATGAATGTCAAAGAAGCAAGTGAGGTGTGTAAGAATAAGCCTGAATGGCGCTCTGTTGTTCGTGCCTGCCCCGCAAGGGAACTGGCGTGAAGTTATGTATGTATGTACAAAAATGATACGTCTCACTAAAATATTAGTTATATTCTTATAAAAAGTTGCTACACATAACAAAACATCACAACTTATACAGTATCTTGAAAGTTTCAAATAAGAACTTATGTGAAATAATAGGGGTCGATTTTTTAAACCTCGTCGACCCCCAAGATTAGTTTTCATTTATGTCGGGAAGTCGATTTCGACTACAGAGGGTCGATATCGGCCACTTTAAGAATCCCTGACCTAGGATATAAGCTGGATCTTTGTCAAGTTTCATATAAATCCGTACAGTAGTTTTCACGTGCTCTAACAGACAGATAAAACATCCAAAAGCTGTATTTTCGGATTCTGTTGGTCCGAATTAGCCCCCCTGATTTTTTTCCCATTTTTAAATTCATTGTACAAACTGGAAATATACCTTTACAGAATTATATTATTGTAGATGTTATTCTGATATTTGGTCCATATTTTAGTTGCTGTAATCAATGTACAGATTGAAATAAAAATATTTTTGGCAAATTTATCCTGAAACGTCAAGGCATTGATTTTCAATGCCCAACTCCTAAATCACATGAAACATGTAACAGTGTTGAGGAAAAAAATATTTCATCAAAAAAATCTAGTTACAAGGTCTTAGAGTGACGCCGATCATATGTCATGCGAGCCGAGCTAAAAATATTGAAAGATATTAAAATGAGACAGACTATTACAATAAAAATCAATAATGACGCAAAGTACAACTTAAAAGAAACATTAAACAAATAAAATTCCATTTTGTAACAATGAACGCATGCTTGTTTTGACACTTCATTAGCCGGCTCATATGAGTTGAATTGTTTTAATACTTGCTAATTGAAGCCTAATTTAGACCAAATTGCTTTATGGAATATTTGTTTTAGTAAACAGTGTTCTAACGATTTTAATTTGGTTTACAATGCTAACTGTTCTGCCTTATTTTACCTATACTGAATCAACTTTTCAGTTTTGACATTGACATAATACAACATATCATGTTAAAATTTGAGTGGCAAAATCAATACATAAAGAGCATACCAACGATTATTCAAAAAAATACTGCCTTATTATTACCTATTATTTAATAAGCCTTTTTTGATACATTCACATTTATAAAATAAATTACAAACTATACAATTATTAACAACGAAATTAAATAAAGCTAAATATAATAAGGAATAATTATTAAAGATAAAATATTGGTCCCAAACCACTGTCACTTATAACAATTATTAAAAGATTATCTAATTTATTAGGTTCTTTTGATCGATCATCTAATAAGTTCTCTTCTATCTAATAACACTGTAGGGCAATAATTAGGTCACTCAACTGTTTTATCTTTTTTAATATAATAAATTTGTAGAGAGCTCGAGTTTGTACAAATAATTAAAAAAAGAAATAAATCAAGGGAGCTTATTTGGACCAGCTAGTTTTGAAAATACCTCTTTTAGAATTCTCGTCTATCTGTCAGAGCATCACGTGAAAACTACTGAAAGGATTTAAATGAACAAATCTACACAGAGCTAGCTTATATCCCGAATCATCACTTAAAATACTTTTATCCCGATAAATGTCGACGGGGATTTGACAAATATTACTGAAAAGGTGGCTGGTTGTGATCACATAGGCAAAATCCATTTTTAGTTCGAGCAACCAACTATTTAAGTGAGACAAGTAAGCAGGATAATAACCCATTTAGGATCAGCATTTCAGAAGCCAAGCGGTATTTAAGCCATATTTTTTTATGACTAGCTTTATATTGTATTGTAGTTATGTCAGAGTGTTATATAATCAAGATTTTATTCGTGAAAATCTGTAATTGGCTTTCTATATCAATTTCAAAGATTAAGCATTGCCATACAACGTGGCACAGCCGCCAGCCTTCTGGGGACGTTCCCAGTAAGTGACAGTGGTTTGGGACCAATAACTTATCTTTAGATATTTCAAAGGGTTATTCATGTGTATTAGCTGTAGGTTTTCATCACAAAATTATTAAATAAACATTTTTTGGCACCTCGATTGTAATCTTTCAAACGTTGGTTCACCTAGTTCTAACAAACGCAGAGGATTCTAATTTGATTCCTAGATAAGTTCAATTTTGTAATTAATCTTTCCAGTATTTACTCGGGTCAATGTGTGATTTTGCCTTACTACTAGGACCCTTACACGTACACGCTATGAAATTACACCGTTTCTGCAGTAGATAGGACCAATTCATCATGTACACGACTAGAATTTAGTCGGATCTAGGCATGAAAATTTGTAGTGTCTGCTCCAGACAAGATAAATAGGAACGTGTAAACGATGAAATTGTTCTCGGACAGTCGGACTTAGGTTGTGATAGGGAGCAACAGTCAAGTTTCAACTTCTCACCTTTTCTCCTCCCTTGACCGCAACAACATAGAGCGCGTCGTGTCTAGCGCAGAGAAGATATTCTTCTTGGTCAGCACCGGAACAATATACATAGTTCCTGTGTAGAAACGACACGAATTCTTGCGTAGAGCCCGCAACTTTTCTTAGCGCGTACAAGTAGCCTAAGGTAGAAATTTGACATAACTTCTGTATGGAGAAGTTATGTCTAATTTCTACAACTCCATAGCTTATAACAAATTTAATCAGTAGTAGTGAGATACAAAACCATACATTAGTAATTTTGAATGATATTACATATAACAAACAGGCTTGACAGCCATTCTGCGACTAACAATACCGTTTTTTTACTCCTTGAATCATCGTTGATTCCCATTTACCGCCAAATGTGAATAACCTCAGTGTTGTAAAACAATCATCTTAATAACGGGGTTCACGGTATAATGATTTAACTGACAACGAAACTTTATGTAGGAAGTCACCTCGACAGTGTGACCTTAAGATAACTTCGCCCAACCAGTATGCACATTACTCAGGTAGGTCATTGCACACTTATAGCTAAGATATTAAAGCTCGCATATTAAGGCCATGATACGCGCCGGAACATCCTCATTTCCCTCAGACACTGTAGAAAAAAAAATAGTAATAATATGCACTAAAATCATACTAAATTATACCAAACTGTCTTAAAAATTCAATTACACTATAAAAAAAATTAAAATTATATTCTAGAACTAAATAAAAAAGGGGGTATAATTAAATAACTAAAATATTGGTCCCAAACCACTGTCACTTATCGGGAACGTTCCCAGAAGGCTGTCAACTTTATTACGTTGTATAGCAGTGCTTAAACCTTTGAGCAAAATAGACGCCGGCCTTTTAGTCGTGTGAGAGGTCTATCAAAGGTTCGGCGACGTCTCGATAGTTTTAAAGCGTTAAGAACCCATGGACCTAGAGCTTCAACCTCAAACGCCGCAAATGTGTAAGTATTTCCGATGGCAGCGTACTTGCGGCGCTGGAGGACCTCCTGTTCGGCTGCAGCAGAACTGACGGTAGCGCACGTACTTGAAAGATGGGACGCCGCAGCGTCAACACAAGTAGCATCCCACAAAGGGGCGGCCCATCTTCCAATGTACTAATGTCATCCCATACGGGCTCCTGCAGTTTGGTTCTAGAATGGCAAGTGCATCGGCGGTGACAAGAGCATCTTAGTTAGGATGAATTTAGATAGGTACGTTCGCTTTGCGAGTGTAGTAGAGGATTCACTTTCCATTCACTTCTGAAGCCTAAAACAAAGGCAGTAGACCATTTTACGTAAGAAAACATCATCATGACACTTAAATAATATAATAAAATAGCTCTCTACGTTGACTTTAAAACATTTTGAAACTTTTCGAAACACAATATTTTTAGTAACATAACCGTTATAGCTCTAACGTTATTACTTTTATGATCTTCGTGATGTGTGCGCATGAAAGACCAGAATTTTATTGCAAAAAATATCTTTTGAATATTGAAAACATAATATGCACCGATCACGTAATAGTTTTGTACAGGTATGTGTATGTATGTATATGACTATACCGGTTTGAAGGTTATAGAAAATTTATATGATTTACTAAGATTCGCCCACTACTTCGTCCACATTGGACGGAATAAGCTAATTTATACGTGTCCTAGCAACTTCAAAGCACTCCGGGAAAAAATCCCAGTTGATTCCCAACTGTAAGATCTTCACATATGCGGACGACACTGCACTATTAGTGCACGGTAATAACTGGGAGTAGACTCAAACGAATGCAGAGTTCGCACTTACGCAAATTGTGAATTGGCTTACCTCCAACTTACTTACTCTGAATTTATCAAAAACTCTTTATGTTCCATACGGTATTAGATGTAACAGTCTTCCACCTATAGATTTTGTAACAATTAAGGAGTTTTTGGCGGGAACTGTAAGGGGACGTTGTGCTGTGCAGTTTTATTTTAAAAAAATGTGTAAAATTACTCTAATATGAACAGTGGTTGTAGGATATTGATAGTTTTTGAGTAGTAATTATGTTTTTGCGAGAAATGTGAACTATATAGCCAAATGTGGCCTTTCGAGTTTTCACAAGAACACCGTTGAATGACGTCGATTGTAGCTTACAATACAACGGCGTCTGGCTTAAAGGCCTAGCTTCCAAGCTTTAAACTTAAAAAAAAGTTAACAATTAAGGCACATAACTGTCAAAATCTCACTAGCAGTCGCTCCTGTCCACATATTAAAAGAGCTTCAAAAGTAAAATATTTAGGAATCATTCGATGGGACGATCATATAAATTACCTTTCTTCGCGTCTTAGAAAACTTATTTATGTCTTTAAAAATTTGAAACCCGTTGCTGACTTTCATACATTAAAAATGGTGTACCTTTCCTTGTGTGAATCATTGCTCGTCTATTGTAACTGAGCATGGGGTGGAGCGTCTAAGACTATACTACTAAAATTAGAAAGATCACAAAGAGCAGTGTTGAAAGTTTTGGCGAAAAAACCGTTCCGCTACCCTACTATCCAGTTATATAAAGATATGTCAGTGTTATCTGTTAGAAAACTTTTCATTTTACAGCTTATTCTCAAAACACATTCTGAATTAAAGTTTGATTCTACCCTTACTTCTTGGAAAAGGAGATACGACAAGGTTTGTCATATTGTCCGCACAAGAACTACCCTGGCCTGAAAACACTCATACTCAATCAATAGCCTGTATAACAGAGCGAACAAGGACTTAAAAATAGGTATATATCCTTTAACTACACGAGAAACCAAGCATAAAGTCATAAATTGGCTAAAATCCTTGGATTATGACGCATCTGAAGCACTTATAAACTAACATTTATTACTGTTTGTCACTATATATTCCGTTTTATATTTTACAATTTTCATTAATTTCTGCACTCGTGATACACAATTAATCACTTTATTTCACATACATCACTGTACACTGTACACATACATCACACATTCACACACTTACAACCACACACATATACACGCACGCAAGTATATACAATTACTTATTTAAGAGCCATAATTATGTTATTGAACCATATAGGTGAGGGTTACCTTTGATTGGCTCAAAACACAGGCCTTGTTCCTAGTTTGAGAGTCGAAGATATACTTACTTGTCTTAAATTCCATAGCCGTATTTTAAAGTAACATATTTTTACTGTCTCCTAATTATCTTTCTATGTGTCCCTTTTTTGTTAAATTGTAAAACACTACAGGCTAATAAAGATTTATTATTATTATTATTATAGACTTTACGACCATGAATTTGCCATCGATCAGTGAATATATTACTTCGGAATCCGATTGTTTTTACAACTAGGCCCCTTTAAACATCCCTCAAGAAAATTCCTGTGGGATTCCCGAAGCATAAAGTACAGCAAATTTTAAGTCCGAGAATTTGCTATCAATCAGTGCAAACCGCATCGAAATCAGCTTAGTACTTTTTACATGACTCCCTAACAAACAGACAAACATAATTAAAAAAACTAAAACCTATACTTTTGTAATATTATAGATAGATAATAAATCTTTAGTAGTTGGCACGTTGAAGTTATCAACGATTTCTTTAAAGTATATACCGCCTTGGATCAGTGTGGTGCACACTAATCCAAGGCGGATTAGTGACTGTAATCAGTTATCTTGATGTGCAGATTTGTTCAAAATGTTCTTCTTTAACTTCTATTTAGTAAATGCAGTGAAACCTATATAAATGGGTTCTGAAGGGACCTATATATGTAGAGGCTTTGCATTTACCCAGAAATATTTTCCTGAAATAAATAAATAAAATAAAAACAATTTACAATAGAAAATTATCGATATTCGAAAACTAGGAAATAGAACGTTTACGTTATGTAAGGTTAACGACCAAATTAAATGACTCTAAGTACAGCCATTAAATTTTATTCCTGACTATCTGTATTTGCCACTTCTCACGCATAGGATTTGCACGTTGTATTAATATTGTTACAACTCCGATCCCGACAAACACAAAACCCACCTGCAAATCTGAAACAAAGCACATTTATTACCCGTCGGCATTTGAACTGATAACAATTTAAATTTTTTTATGGTCATCTTCTTTTGTTATTTATTGGCATACGGCCTATTGTTGTAATTTGATGATTAGTCAGGTGTTACGGATTTAAAGTACAAGCTGATTCTAGGAAATTCGGTCCACGCGGCCGGGCGGACATATTGCATCTGTACAGTATAAAGCAGTGGCCCGATTGAGGTAGCAGTTAGTCGAGTTTTAACCACGAGCGAAGCGAGACGTGTGTACTACAATCGGGAATCTAATAAGTGAGGCGTTTATTTTGAAATCACATACATACAATTTTATTGGTATAGACGATGTTCTAGCGACGAAGGTCATCATGTTATTATCATTGCTTTTAGTACTCCACAAGCGTAAAAACTGGTCATGTTTATGATCCGGGCTTTACTTGAAAGTAAACCGGCTTGTCTCTGCATAGGACTTATGACGTAATATGTGCACAGATAATAGTTTAAGTCAGATTATCTAAATCTTCTAAACACAGTGGACATTGTCTTTGAAATTTATGTCATGTTCAAGTCATAAATATTCCAAGATTGCGTTTTAAATATTGTATTTTACGTAGGGGAACTTTTATGACTAGGAATATTTATACTCTTTGGATTGGGAGACACTTCGATTCTTCTTTGTGTTTTATACTGAAGTGTTCAGAATGATATCTTTGTCCCCTTTCTTCTGTTAGACTTGTCGCCATAAGATGGGCGTTCTTCAATATTTTCTAGTACCTATAGCAGTTACTCGTATAGTCGTGGTAGCGTAATGGCTAGTGCACGCGTCCCAAACTCAGAGGGCGCGGGTTCGATCCTGGCCGGAACGCATGCACCACTTAGTCAGTTTTCTGATCTAATGT
The DNA here is from genome assembly GCA_019925095.2 of Dendrolimus kikuchii. Taxonomy (NCBI): domain Eukaryota; kingdom Metazoa; phylum Arthropoda; class Insecta; order Lepidoptera; family Lasiocampidae; genus Dendrolimus; species Dendrolimus kikuchii. The sequence continues at coordinate 14,734,624 of CM034406.1, read as the reverse complement.
GCATATTGTTACAATTACCACGTGCTAATAACGGTGAAGGAAAACATCGTGATGCAACCTGCACATCGAGATAACCGATGTGCCAAACCTGCCAAGCCGCCTTGGACAAGCGTGGCGGGTATACATCCGTACCCCCTATAATGGGAGGCCCATGCCCAGCAATGGGACATTTATGGGCTGATATTATTTATTATAGCAGTTACTCTGAAGTATGCAGCGGTTCCTAAAACACTTTCTTAATATGTGCACATTAGAAATTTGGAAGGAGCTCGCACCTTTTCAGAAAGGAGGATTTTTAGACATAGGAATCAAAATATTATATTCGACCTTGCAACACATTTCGTGTTATAAATGTCCATATGTATATACTAGCTGATGCCCGCGACTTCGTCCGCGTGGTGCGGTTTTTTTAACTACACCACGGGAACTCTTTCATTTTTGGGGATCAAAAGTATCATATATGTTGACCAGGGATATAAGCTACCACCATACAAAATTTCATTTAAATCGGTCCAATAGTGTCGGAGATTAGCCGGTACAAACAAACAGACAGACAAACAGACACACAGACAAACAGACACACAGACAAACAGAGAAACTGAAAAATTGAAAAAATCTAAATTACTTCTATTTCACTACTTACATCCCCCTGACTCAGTTTTTAGCATTTTTTTCATTGTACAGAAATTCGACCTTTACAATTTTATTATATGACGATGATATGATATGATATAACTGTACAGAGAGACTTCGTGTCCTTCTGTGATTTTGAAGTGACAACTTTTTATTGGAGGGTAAACCGCTTCGTTACGTAACGCGTTACGGTGCCAGTCTGTCTGGCTTCACTTTCTCTCATGCATTCGGCAGCGGCAGGCAGGCTAAGTTATCACTTCTGTCGGGTGTCCCACGTCTGTAAAGCTAGAAAGGTCAAGTCGGCAGAATCACTCGTTTTATATATCAAAATTTAGTGCTCATTTAGTGCTAATTTAGTGCTGATAACAGACATTTAGTGCTGTGATAGGTGGACTAAAAACGAGAACACTGCTAGCTTTTAATTAAGCTAGCAGTGTACTATTCGTGACCGTCGTGACTGTCGGCAGAATCACTCGTTTTATATATCAAAATTTAGTGCTCATTTAGTGCTAATTTAGTGCTGACAACAGAATTTGGTGCTGTGATAGGTGGACTAAAAATAAGAACACTGCTAACTTTTAATTAAGCTAGCAGTGTACTATCCGTGACCGTCGGCAGAATCACTCGTTTTATATATCAAAATTTAGTGCTCATTTAGTGCTAATTTAGTGCTGATAACAGACATTTAGTGCTGTGATAGGTGGACTAAAAACGAGAACACTGCTAGCTTTTAATTAAGCTAGCAGTGTACTATTCGTGACCGTCGTGACTGTCGGCAGAATCACTCGTTTTATATATCAAAATTTAGTGCTCATTTAGTGCTAATTTAGTGCTGACAACAGATATTTGGTGCTGTGATAGGTGGACTAAAAATGAGAACACTGCTAACTTTTAATTAAGCTAGCAGTGTACTATCCGTGACCGTCGGCAGAATCACTCGTTTTATATATCAAAATTTAGTGCTCATTTAGTGCTAATTTAGTGCTGATAACAGACATTTAGTGCTGTGATAGGTGGACTAAAAACGAGAACACTGCTAGCTTTTAATTAAGCTAGCAGTGTACTATTCGTGACCGTCGTGACTGTCGGCAGAATCACTCGTTTTATATATCAAAATTTAGTGCTCATTTAGTGCTGATAACAGATATTTGGTGCTGTGATAGGTGGACTAAAAATGAGAACACTGCTAACTTTTAATTAAGCTAGCAGTGTACTATTCGTGACCGCGCTATGAGACAGTTGGAGAGAGAGGCACATCAGCTAATAATTTAGTGCTCAATTAGTGCTGCCCGTACAAGCAAACAGATTCATCGAAATTTTGTTTTTTTCAATTTTTAAGTATAGATTACTGCTGACATAACGACACGAGCAATCATAGAGCTAGATGACTTTAAAATCGGTATTGGTGAAATTGAATAGAGTTACTAATTAGTGCTCAATTAGTGCTGCCAGTACAGCAAAACATTTTTGAAATTTTTTTGTTTTAATTTTTTAAATCTACTACTGCTAGTATAACGACGCCAGCAGTCGGAAGAGCTAGAAGAAGACTTTAAAACGGAAACTAATGGAATTTAAAGACGTCACTATTCAGTGCTCAATTAGTGCTGTTGTTGTAGCAAAGGATTTAAAAAAAAAATCTCTCTAAGAAACTCGAAGATTTTCGAAAATCGGAAAGTTAATGATTTTACTCAATTTTGCAAAAATCGAGTTTTCATCAGATCTTGACGTTTTGAGGTCACAAGAAGATTCCCTGACTACTCCCGCGATGTTGTCACTATGTCTGTATGTGTGTGTATGTCAACTGCTTATTACTTTTGAACGGTTTAATCGATTTTATCGCGTTTTTATTCGCGCATTCGAAAGGGCTCGGCCAAACTTAGATTTTTTGTGAATTTGAGCCGATTCGGACCGACAGATTTTGAGAAATATCAAAAAAACTCGCGGCTCAAAAAACTTCGTCGAACGCCGCTAACCGCGTGAAAATCGGTTTATTCATTCAAAAGTTATTGCGGTTTGAAAATTCAAAAAATAGTGTTCTATGAAACCCGTATCAGACTTTTGAGCTCGAAGAGCTCAAAAACATCATAAGTGCAATTTTAAGTGCCTAGGCCGCCGACGTATGGAATTAGCGGAAAGTTGCAGGGATGGCCTGTATGGCCATCTGTTTTTCTAATTTTTCCTTTTTTAAAGTTAATCAAAAGTAGAATACTTCAAAAAAAAAAAATTTTAATGTCAATTTTTTTATCGAATGACATTTTCGAGAAAATATTCGAAAATCTAAGAATTTTAATTAAAAAAAAAAATATATTTTTAAAATGTAAACCAAACCAAACCAACCAAATTAAACAAATTATTAGGAATCACGAGACAAGTCGATAAATTTTATTTGCAATTTTCGTTCAAGGACAAAGTTTTTGTCAACATTAAAGTTTTTTTAAATATTGACAAAAACTTTGTCCTATACATATACCAATAATACCAAATTCGACTATAGAAACCTATTTTATTATATAAATATGCTGGAGAGAACATTTTCCTTATTCTTTTAATTATGTAGATTATTGTACCATTTGACCGTATAAATAACTGATTAGAATTGGGGAATAGTCACTATCCTAAGAATTATCTCATGGTTCCATTTACTTTTTTGGGATTTTATGTCATCGGAGATTGCGTCTTCGATAGCCCTCGCTTCGTATAGAAAACTATTAATATCACTAATATTGTCTCTAGGTAATCGTTTTATCTGTTTGCTTGTACGGGCAGCACTAATTGAGCACTAAATTATTAGCTGATGTGCCTCTCGCTCCAACTGTCTCATAGCGCGGTCACGAATAGTACACTGCTAGCTTAATTAAAAGTTAGCAGTGTTCTCATTTTTAGTCCACCTATCTAAGCACCAAATATCTGTTATCAGCACTAAATTAGCACTAAATGAACACTAAATTTTGATATATAAAACGAGTGATTCTGCCGACGGTCACGGATAGTACACTGCTAGCTTAATTAAAAGTAAGCAATGTTCTCATTTTTAGTCCACCTATCACAGCACCAAATATCTGTTATCAGCACTAAATTAGCACTAAATGAGCACTAAATTTTGATATATAAAACGAGTGATTCTGCCGACAGTCACGACGGTCACGAATAGTACACTGCTAGCTTAATTAAAAGCTAGCAGTGTTCTCGTTTTTAGTCCACCTATCACAGCACTAAATGTCTGTTATCAGCACTAAATTAGCACTAAATGAGCACTAAATTTTGATATATAAGACGAGTGATTCTGCCGACGGTCACGGATAGTACACTGCTAGCTTAATTAAAAGTTAGCAGTGTTCTCATTTTTAGTCCACCTATCACAGTGTTCCGGTATTAGTGGCCATGTTCCAGTCTCCCTTAAGAGAGTCTTTCGATTTGGATGCATCAACCAAAGTAATCCGTGTAAACATAACCTTGAATAATGTAATTTCATTGAATGCCCTTGTGTCTTTATGCTGATATCAGACGAATCAATCAAATTTGTATAAAAGGCCCAGAACATAAAGACGCATACGATGGTATTCAATGACATTGAATGACTTATATGAATCACTTTGATTGATTCATTAAATTGAATCACAGAAATGTACTATCTAAATTCACCTTTAGATTTTGTGAATTTCAACTAAATTGATTAAATTATTTCTTCGAGGACACTCAACGTCTTGAAATGTCTTTAGTGTTGATCCGTAGACCACATTATCCATTGTGCATTAGCTGGGCTATTAATGAGTCTGTTGTTCTCTACTTGGAAACACATACAAATCCATCACTGCCTTTTATACATAAAAATAGATAATTATATATTAGATGTTATATCCGTGCAGGAACGGAGAAAAAGAATACAATTTCGTGTCTGGATGGCTACCATCCCTGGTCTGGAGTATGCCGCCATAACAATCTTGAGTTGTGTTCCGGTATTAGTGGCCATGTCTACCGAATGTCCATGGCTACCACCCCTGGTCTAGAGTATGCCGCGATGGTAACCGCTTTCCACTTTGGTGTTACAAATGTCCATAGACGATGGTAACCGCTTTCCATCAAGTGAGCCGTCTGCCTGTCTGCTGACCTCATGGAATAAAAAAAGATTTTTTACTGTAACCAACATCAACAAAGAAACCTGTTTTGCGATCGACACGCTTCGACGTAACGCGCAGTAAGTTTTTGCATCATTAAAAATTCGACGTCAGTTCTATATGGGAACTTCCGTGAACCTGTTTAAGGTATTCATTTACAATACCTATCTATATAAACCTATTGTTGTACATTAGAATTTTGTATATATATAGAAATAACACTCTATTACTCACCAAAATTAACAACAATTAATTAAAAATTAAATTTTTGGTGAATTTTTCTCGTCAAAATTGTGATATATACCTACTCTGACGGCGACAAATTGTATAATATAACAAGAGAAGAAAGGTGGCTTTATCGGTTAAGCTAACATTATTTAATTGGCCATCGGTCGCCACAAAATGGCCAACGAAGCCACCGATGTAGCTTACGCGAAACCTGCGAAGGCCACCGGTAGCCATAGATCAGCCATTGAGAGTTGTTGTGTAGGCACCAGTAGGGAAGCCTCCAGCAGCTCCAAAGTCACATCACCGGAGGGTCTTTACTCTGCCAGTTGAAGTCGGAGTAAACAGTATTTAGTTCGATATCCCACTCAAAGGAGCTGAAAACCTGACTGACTGACAAGCATACTTGTTATGCTGGGGTCCATCCACGATAATATTATAGTTATTGACTACGGCTAAATGCGTTTTATTTATAGCATTAAATATAACTCCGTTAACGAATAGCTACATTATTGTATATACAGACGTTATCTGTCGATATTTAACGTCATTTCTAGTTAATGACGATATCGCATCACAAATAATGCATTTATACCCATCATCGCTACATCTGTGTGGAAATTTTAATTACGATATTATTATCCCAGACGAAGCAGTAGCGTGACAAATAGAAGTTTATGTCCGAATTTATGCTGAGAATTTGATTTAAGCCATATTTGGGGTCACTATGAATATAATGGGTGCTTCATTCGCGTCATTATCTTTTATAGCGCAAATATAATTTATTGCACGTCAACGTTTATGAGTGGCGCATATTAATTAACATGTAAACAACTGTCATCTATATTAATAATATTAAATTGTCTGTATGTCATTAGAAAATATAGGTATGCTAAAATTTAATTGAAAGCTGGTGTTTCTACAATATAATAACAGCCGATAAACGACCCACTATTAGGCTCGGACCTTCTAATTATGAGGACAACAGACAGGACCTGTGGCGTCTAAGGCAGTTTGGTGGATTTGATACATCGGATATCTCGACCTACAGGTTTCATCATGTTTTCCTTCACTGTCAGCACGTGGTATTGTAATAATATGCACGTTTAGTCAAAAAGCTGCCTATTTCCCGATGCCTGTTTCACGGCCAGGATAAGAAGCCAGTCTGTTTTGATATGCGACTTTGTGACTTTGTGACTTAAGAGTTGTATGTACCTCCTAAGCTATCACGATTATTTTTTATAAATAATAGGTATTGATGATAAAATAAAAACTATTAGAAAAAAATTACTCTCAACCTCAGACGAAGGAGTAAAAGTATAGACGAAGGGACGTCAAGAAAAGAAAAAGACGAGTGTCAAATGAAGCAATCATTAAAAACTTATGTGTATACATTTATGTAGTATCTGTGTCGTTAATAGTTTACATCTGTGTGGTTAATAATTTACATCTGTGTGATTAATAGTATTGTATCTATTGGAAAGTATAATATAATATAATAACAGCCCATTGTGTAGGTTTCATCACGAAGTTTACCTCCGCCGTTAGCACATGGTAATTGTAACAATATGCACATAAACATACACACATAAGGTCAGGAAACAGGCTAAATGGTGCATGCTTCCCGGCCATGATTCGAACCAAAAGCCGCGGCTGCCGGTTCGAAGGAGATTGGGACGCTTGCGCTAGCCATGTCAGGTGGTAGGGCATTTGCCCGACTGAATAGCTACCATCCTTAGTCTAAAGTATGTCGCCATAACAACCTTGCGTTGTGTTCCGGCATTAGTGACCAGGTTCCAGTCTCCCTTAAGAGAGCAGCAGCGCATTTGTAGCGACTTTGGTGTTGCAAATGTCCATAGGCGATGGTAACCGCTTTCCATCAAGTGGGCCGTCTGTCTGTCTGCTGATCTCTTGCAATAAAAAAAAGCCACTAAGCTACTATGGCTTTTTCACCACCACTGGAAACGATTACGCCTTTATCTGTACAATTTTTTTTAAATTTATTAAGAACAATCAACAAGTCTTACACTAGTACATACATCTGTTTATATTATTACATTGAGTTATTCGTCTAAGTGCAAAGTTAATTATAGGTTATCACATCATGCTGAAAGAAACATACATTTTTTTTACGATATTTCATTAGTACGTTTGTAATGTTAACGTGTGTGTGTGTGTCTTTGGTATATGCTATGTATACAAGTGTAAATAATTTACTGTTGATCTGATAGAAATGAATTTAAAAAAATTGCCGAAATTTGTTGATTTACCCGAAAAAATAACTAAGTATATCTTTATTTTTTATTACACTATTGTTATACTGCCTCATCAAACGGTTACAAGTGGCGTGAAAACCCAAGTTGGTTTTGGTAGACGCTGTATGGTAGGGTAGAAATTTAATAAAACTACGTTTTAATGGTTTTAAGCGCGGTAATTTTATTTGATTTTGGTTTTTCCGACGTTTCGGCCACTTTTCAGTGGCCGTGATCACGGAAGACAAAGATGTCAAGTGTCAACGAGTATTGTTAAAGTTTTATTTCGCCTACCGCCAACTTGTTAATTTTAATTATTTAATTTTAATTTTGTTTATGGTTATTTTTTAATTTTGTTTTGGTTATGGGTATTTTACTCTATCGGAGCCTAATCTAATTTACTACTGCTTCGCAACATGTTATAGCTTGAAGAGAAGAAGCGGCGCAAGAAACTCTTCAGCAAACATGCCTAGCTGTAATAATTTTATATAATATTAAAATGGGTGGAAGGAAAAATAAAAGTAATTATTAGTCAAGTTGGTTTGTGTTCCGTTGTATGCAGAAAGAGCTCACAGTGTCTTGAGGCCTGACAGCTGGTTTTTGCTGGGTTTGGGTCTTAATAGTTTTGATGATTGGATCCCAAACAGGTGGTACTTGCCAACCATCTTCTCTATTGAAATTTGGGTGTAAATCAAATAAAATTACCGCGCTTAAAACCGTTAAAACGTAGTTTTATTATGTATACAAGTCGCGAAAACTAAAGAAAATATTATAGGGTAGAAATTTGTTAATTCTAGGAAGTCTAGAGGGCACACACACGTATATTAAATAATTCTAATAAGGGTGGACAGTCAATGTTACCATTTATGACTTTAAAAAGAATGATTTGGTCAAGTAATGTTCTTCGTTGTTGAAGGCTATGAAGTTTGTAGTGCTTAAGTCGAGATGTGTAAGATGGTAAAAATTTTGCCTTGTGCTCGCTATAGCATAAATGCCAGAGGAATCGCTTTTGTACAGATTCAATTCTTTTAATATGAACATCATAAAAAGGAGACCATATCTAACTATTGTAAAATTTAATTATTTAATCCTAGGCTCTCATAACGCATTGTGATGCAATCGGCTTCCTATACCGGCTTCACTCTGAATCCTCGGGACTTGTCGTATTTTGTTCGTCTATGCTCTCAACTTTAATTCAGTGCATTGCTTTGATACATATGACATTCAAATTGTCTATTCATTGACCTTTAGTTGCGAAAGCTTCGTGTAATGTCAAGGGGAGACACTACGTGATAGGATACGGCATTTGACTATTGTTCACCACTCAATGGACTGTAAAGGTATTTATGTTGAAATTTTGTTTAGATTGATAAAAATACAATCACGGCATAAGGTAAGCCCAAATAAAGAATACATGAGGGATCAGCATTATTGTTAATCAAATAACCCGAGGGAATAAAACGGTGGCTTTTGTAGATCGTGTGACAAACATGACAGGTATAAAAAAATTGGAGCTTTATACCATGTCTTACAGGTATGCATGCCTTTTTTCCACTTATTTTTTGGGGGCAGGCTAATTCTCGAAAGTTGTAAGTCTATAATTTTTTGTTATATATTTTTTCAGTGTTTATGGAAAATTTTCTATATTTTCGAAATTTACTTTAAGGGCACTGCGTGCCCTCAAGTGCCCCCACAAAAAAGCCCTGCTAGTATGTATCTACACAGGTGTCAATTTCACCAGACGATTCTTCAAAAGCAGCCTCTCTGATCAGCCAAGTATTTTTAAACCTTCAAAAAAGGTTTAATGTTTTTGATATATTTTAATACTTGCAATTTAGACATAGATGGCTTCTGCTTCAATAATGTTATCTTGAACCTGAAATTTTAGAAAAATTATTTTATAACCTTCTAAAAATAATTGTATAAAAAGATTATTTTTATCAATCTACAATATACCTACCGATTTTAAAAGATACCACGTTGTTGTTTTTTTTATTTATCATCTGCGCTATTTCCACTCCTACTCCTTTTACTTGTACATACTTATGATGTCATAAGTATGTTGACTCGTACAAAATCTATGAGGTTGCGACGCCGTTTTGTAAAATGATATACAGTCATAATCATCATCCGAGCGTTAAATCCCAGTTGCCTTCGGAGCGTCAGGGTCCGCATTCCTACTTTTTCTTCTCCACTTGGAGCAGTCTTCAGCATCCCTCGTTTTGAGACCATTGGTACGCATGTCATCCTTTACAACATCAAGCCAGCATTTCTTGGGCCTTCTCCTACGATCGGGACGCCGGCGGAAGCGAAGGTGTAAGATGATGAACACTATTTCACTTGTTTTAAGTGTCAGTTCCTCTAGCATGTTCTTCATTCTATCCTTGTAGTACCTGCATATTTCTTTATTAATATTCAAACTTAAACACCAAAACATAAAGACATGCATGACGAATTATATTACGCAATACCATATACAATTTAGGACTAATATTATAATTCAGGGACAATCAGAGTGTGAAGTTTGTAAACAAGAATTCACACGGATATCCTAAAGAAAAGGAAGCCATGACCTGGTAAATAATAACTGTATTATGACTTCATAGGCTTGTAATGTATTCAGTCTATTTAAACTATTATTTAGTGTTACTTTTGCGTCGTTATTCATAGAACGTTAAGTTCATGTATTTTATACAAATATAATTATTTTGAATTATTCTCCTTTTGATGCTTCCGTATTTAATCTGGCTAGAACGAAACCCTTTTCGTAATGTAAGTCTGTTTTTATCTGTCTTTCTATGTCAATGTCACTTTTCTCGCCACCTATCATAATGCTAGAGTTTAAACAACTTTGCGAAAGTGGCGCCCTTATAATATTTTATTATACTATGTTTGACTAACCTGTAAGTATTTACGATACTATTATATCTATACTAATATTATAAAGAGGTAAAGTTTGTGAGTTTGTGACGTTGTAGGGGGTAATCTCTGGATCTACTAAACCGATTTTAAAAATTCTTTTACTGTTAGACAGCTACGTTAACAAGGAGTGTCGTAGTAATAGGCGGGTGAAACCGCGCCGGGCCACTAGTCTCCAATAAACGAATAAATGTATAGGAGAAGCCTATGTGAAGAAGAGTTTCAAATGAAAAGAAGCATTTCTTTAAAACTTTTCTACGTAAACTCTGATTTTTAATTACCTGGACTAAAATGACAGCTGCGATCGAACTTTACTTATGTTGCAAGCTTAGAGCAGCTCACCACTGTGAGTTGAATCCTATAAAATTTCTATACAAAATCTGTAGGATTTAACTCACAGTGGTGAGTTGTTGATTTAACTTACACAACTCACTTACGAATCAAAAAAAAAGCTCGACCACAGCTGTCATTTTAGTCCAGGTAATTAAAAATCAGAGTATAGTTATACATGTGGTTTACTCTCTGTGGTTAATAGTCATGTATCTACTGGAAACTTTCCCACTGTTAATCGTACTAATTCAATTATTTAATACTGAGTTCTTGTAATGCACTGCGGTGCGATCAGCTTCCTATTCCCAAAGCCGCTTCCTTAAGCCGGCTTCACTTTGAGAGCTCGGGACTCGGTCTACCTGAGTTTTGTTCGTGTGAGGTTAAAATTTAAATAATACATTCATATTATAACTACTGATTAGTAAAACATCAACTATCATATTCTGAGAAAAACAAACTAATTCGAAATCTCGAATTAGCTACTTTGTCTGGCAAAAAGTTCTAACAAAGACTTTTTTGGGTAATTCTATGCGTCAACGGCTTTTTCAGAAACTATGTCAATGGCCGTATTTTTATTAAAACTAATTTTTCCTGCTTTGTTGTCATGAACCATTATGCTAACATGATTGTTTACTTTTTATGAGATATTGTAAACGTTGTTTATTATACTATAAAAGGCGCAAATTGCTAAAAAGTTGTTATATTGACTGATAAGTATTCTAAATATGAAATCGATGCGAAAAACTTGTTCTATATTTAAATTTTAAAACATACATGAGACAAAAGAATGATAACAATAGAACATAAGATTACGCTTTCACAGAGTTTCTTTATTCGGAGTTTTTGGCGGGAACTGAAAGGGGACGTTGTGCTGTGCAGTTTTATTTTCTAAAAATGTGTAAAATCACTCTAAAATGAACAATAGTTGTAGGATATTCATAGTTGTTGAGTAGTAATTATGTGTTTTTGTGAGAAATGTGAACTGTATAGTCAAATGTGGCCTTTCAAGTTTTCACAAGAACTCAATTGAATGGTGTGGATTGTAGCCTACAATACAATTGCGCCTGGCTTAAAGGCCTAGTTGCCAAGCCAGAAACTTAAAAAAAAAAGTTTCTTTATTCATCATTTTAACGGGTTTAAAATTAAAAAAAAAATCCAAAACAGTAAAAATATATTTTAAAATAATTATAATCAATATTAGCGTTGCCATACAGCAGGGAAACGCGGCCATCGTTTTGGAAGGTTCTTAACTGACGGCGATTTGGGGCTCATATATCGAGCCTATAGGTACTGCCATTTTATTGTAAGCCACTTTGACCTAAGTATAGTTTTGTTGCTGAACGTAATTTAAACTACTATTTTGTTTCAAGACTTTCAGTTTAGTTATATTAGACTCTATTGAATTAAACACTAAGTCTTAAGCCAAAATAATAGTTTAAAATACCTTTTGCAAGAGAAAATATATTTAGGTTCAAATGTCGCTTACGAAAAAAGGCGGTAAGGCTCGATATTTTTCATAAATTTTTTTATCGCCTCCTTTGTCATGGTGTAAGGCAGAAGTTATTATATTATTTTCAAACTTTTTCCCTATTTAAATTTATTTATTAGTTTGTATATAAGTCGTGGTAGCGTAATGGCTAGCGCACGCGTCCCAAACTCAAAGGGTGCGGGTTCGATCTGGCCAGAACGCATGCACCACTTAGGAAGTTTTCTGACCTAATGTGCATATTCTTACAATTACCACACGCTAACAACGACGAAGGAAACATCGTGATGCACCTGCACATCGAGATAACCGATATGTCAAACTTGCCAAACTGCCTTTGACAAGCGTGGCGGGTATACTGTCCGTTCCCCTATAGAGGAACACCCGAGTCCAGCTGTGGGACGTTTATGGGCTGTTATTTATATATGTAATCACCATTTGTTATAATTAGACTAACAAAAAATATAAATGTATATTTTTGGGTAGTATCACGTCAAAAGGAAGGTTTACACTGAAAATCAGCGTTGTGTTGGATATCATTCCGGCACAACAATAAGCTGAGTGCAAACCTTGTTTATTGAAAATGACGCATTTTCAATTTCAAATGCCTAAATTCTCAAATATGCATTTTTTTTTAAATCACATGTAAGCAATTTAAGTACGTCGTTAATTTTTTAAATAAACATTACCTTTCTTTCTTTCTACAATACCAACTTCATTTGCATGAAATACTTTCCCGTATCGCGCAAGAACCTTAGCTAGATAAAATGTATCCTATTTTGGGCTCAGATTTTTACGCCTCATTTTTCAAAGCAACAAGATGATAATCACATTTTCAAATTTTAATGCCCAGTTCATTGTACTATCACAGTGCAATGTATTATCTCGGTTAGCTCATGCAATAAATGATGAAGAAAATCCAGACAATATTTTAATACATGTTGTTGGGGTTAGTAATAGATGATAATAATTTTTATTTATTTTTATGATATAAATTCCCTAATATAAAATTATCCATACACGTTAAAAGATAATTAAGTAATTTAGTCTCTCTTTCATAATATATCCTACCATTACATAATATGTATGTTATGTACATTTTGTTTCGTGTGGAAAAAGCTTACAAAGTCAGATGTTATTTATTTTTAGGCATTAGTAAAAATATTTCTCCAGCACCACATGAAAAAGTTTACAAGGGCATTAAATGTTTACTAATATTTTGATTTATGTAACGTAAATGTATATTTAAATTTCTTAAAAATATCAATAAGGAATAATAAACGTCACTTATTATAAAAGTTTGTAAATATTGTGACTGACGGAATACACTGACAATCATATGATTGAGTAAGATTTATTCATGTTTTACATGTTAAAAAATAAAGAGATATTGTTTTCATTATAATTGATATACGTTATTACATTTGTTATACGCAACAACTGAGTAGGACAAATAAAACTATTTCAAAGAAATGAGTCGAATGATCTTTTAGCTACAAAACTGGTATGTGAAAAATATTTTCTCTAATTAGCTAAAATTATCATACAATTAGACTAATGTGACACCTGCGGAACGTGCCGCGTGGCAATTTCAGCAGAAGATGCTGGAGGTTCTTTTAATTTATTGATGACACATCAACGGAAATTACGCCCAATTCGGATTAGCGCTGATCCTTCAGTTACCATACTTTCCGTGCGGTACGCTCCGCGGGTGTATCGTTACACTTAGAATTTACACAGTGCAGCTACTGGTAGAAATATATTTAAACTGTGATACTACAAAATATGCTTTTCTAAACGTTTTACATAATTAATGTACTGTATTCTTTTGCAAATAACTATGAAATAACAGTTTAATGAGGATAAGAAACAGTTATGATTGCTTGTTGGAGTTGTTTCATGATAATGACGTAAAGATTGTTAGCATAATGTTTAGATCAAAAGAAAAGCTGATTGTTAGGAACTCGTTAGTGGAAATTTGTAAGATGATATTTTCCTGTACAGTTTTGTTTCTTCAAGCTCTGACATCGACTGTTCCTAAGCCTATATATAATAATATAAAAATAACTTCAGACTAGAGTTAACTTTTTTAGCGTATTAGTTACAAGAAGTGTCTTCTTATAAATTAAAGTTAGTACTGTTAATAACGAATGATATTGAATACAAATTTTAACCTTTAATAAGTTTCTTTATGATTGGCATATGCCTGACTATGCCCACTAGAACGCAGGTCCTGGGTATGATTTCTGACATCGTAAATTAACTTTCAAATCTTTACGAAGGTTATAATATAAGCGTAACTTATTTATTGGGGATATACAATGTATGTTAGTCTGACAATCATAATTTAAAAAAAAAGATATATACATATTATATAGATGAACAAAGCACGAACGATGTGTTTGTTTTAAAAATCTCACCTATATAATGTGACTTTATGATTTGCTATAAGAACTTTTTACTTTAATTATAATTTCCTTGATCTTCCATACACAAAGAGAGGACACTTAAAACATTTTGTTTTATTTTATTTTCTTTTCTTTATAATTGACACTTACTTTTTGATTTGCTAGATCTTTCTTTTTGTGTGTTATTTTCTTTCCTTTTTATTTTAGATCAGATTATCTTTGTATAAGATTTGTATAATATCTTTGTCTTTGTATTCATTTATGTGTTACAATGTGGAGTTAAATTTAATAGGAACGTGTTGATGCCGAAGATACAAGTTTATTCTTAGTTCGGTCTTAGTCACTAACATATTTATGCTGTACTACATCTAAAATCTTTGTTATGCTACCTAGCTGTTTTTTTACTGAAAATAAATAAATAAAATTACTTGGCGTCAGTCTGTAACCTAAAATTTAGTTGTGTGATTTTTTTTATCGCCAAGAACTGGCAACCACTTACAAAACTTTTAGCCGTGATTATGCGATGTTAGAATCATTATCTTGATTACACCTGGACGGGCTCGGTCGGTGTGATACCACGCTCTCACAGAACATTGGCGTGAAACGCTTTGACGAGTAATCGTGTTTCGTGCGACGTGTGAGAGTTCTAAGGGCCCATTTTCCCTCCCTCTATTCGATTCCCCTATGCCATGCCCTTTATTTCATCCCCTTCATGCTATTATACTAAAGGTTCCCAATGCCTTGGCTTCGCTCCTAGTGTTGTAAACGTCTATTGGAGTCGGTATCCACATTCCATTAGGTGGGCTACCCGCCTCATTACAAGTTTCGCAATATAAAAGCAGATAGACGGCTTGATGGAAAGTGGTCACCGCTGCCTATGGGCATTTGCAACACCAAGACAGAGGAGACAAAACAATATCTTATCGAAGTATAGAAAGAATATCTGTGATTAAATTCTCCTAATATTTTGCATATATAGGGTGTCCTGTGGCAAAATGAGGATTTTTAATGTTAATTAAAAAAACTACAAAGTGTATTAATTTTTTAAGGCCAATTCCCAAAAAAAGATTAATGAGGCTCCGGGTTCGATTCTTGGCATGGTAAATTTCGGAAACGATCTTTCTGTTACTTTGGTCTGGGTTTCTGGGATCGGCCCCAGAGTGGTCCATTGTTTATTACCCATAACACAGGCATAACTTGCTTAACTTGGGGATATATAATGTGTGTGTTTGTCTGCCAATTATTATATTATTGTCGCTTTAGTTATAAAACTGTTGACCTTTTAACCTTGAGTTTTGTACCGGCTATAGTGGCCAGGTTCCAGTATCCCTTAAGAGAGCAGCAGCGCATTTGTAGCACCTTTGGTGTCTGTATGCAGAACGCAAGCAATTTTTTTTTTTAATCGTGTAATGTACCCCGAACAGAATCATTGACGAATAATGACACAATAATTATTATTGTTTAGAAAGGCTTCCATTGCAAACACACGTTTTGTATTTGTCTGCCAGGACACTGTGATTAGTAAATCTGCATTAATGATAATCCTAACGAGACCCGTCCGATGAATGGTTTTGAAATAATTTGAAATTGGAACCCTAATTCTGCCGCCGAACACCCTATATTTAGCCAATCGTGATAATCAGTTTATTCATAGCATACCTAATTAAGCAATTGTTTCTAAATTAACATAAAAGTTAAGACGTGAGTTCCTGCATTGTAAATAAATAAGTGATATTAATAAGATGTTTCCTAATGAAGTTGTGCAAGGTTCTCTTTGTTGTATGTTGGATAAAAAATTGTAATAAAACAAGTAAAATATGACTTCCGAGGTTTGGTACTGAATTCATTTTTCTGCTCTGATTTTGAAATTAAATACATGAAGCAAACGGGTGGGGAGTATAGGTATAATGAAGAGTTATGTACATAGGTATATGTAGGCCTTTTTTTGTCACTTCTTTTTTGGGGGCACGCTAATTCTCGAAAGTTGTAAGACTGTAATTTTTTGTTTGTAGCTCCACTCCAAAAAATTACAGTTTATTCACCGCTTCTAAAGCGTTTTCGTAGTTCGTACCAGGTTCAGTTATTCTTCGTCCAAATATCTGAACCACATTTTCAATTTTCTGATTAGCACTCATTAGGCTTATATCCCGATTTTGCAAATCTAAACTCAGCTCACTTAGCTCTTGAAGAGTATCGCACATTTCGTATGAGGCGACTCGGTAACTGTTCAGGAAAGCTAGATTAGATTTTGTATTTGGATAATTTTTACCTATTAAAAAATTCTTTTTTTTTTGTAGAGGTTACCAAATATTTTGTATTTTTTTTCAAATTCTCTCTTTTTTCAGTTTTTATGGCAAATTTTCGTTATTTTCGAAATTTCCTTTAAGGCACTGCTTCCCCCCACGTTGCCCCACAAAAAGCCCTGGGTATGCGTATACGTAGCCCTACTGCTTCATCTGGGATAATGTTATAATTATTTTCCGTGTCAAACAGATGTAGCGATGGGTTATTTGTGATACGATATTGTTATATTTTTCTCCCTTTCCTGACGCACACATTTGTCAGAGAGTTTCTCTAATTTATTTTCAAAACAGTCTTAAAAGTGTTAATATTATCCTACAGGAACCGTGCATTTTTCCGGAATATAAAGTAGCCTATGTCCTATTCCACACTATAGTCTCTCTGTGCCAAATTTCATCTAGATTCGTTCAGCCGTTCTAGCGTGACAGAGCAACAAACATTCATCCAAACTTTCGCATTTATAATATTAATCAGTATTAGATTATTATTATTCTGTAGTTATGGTTTTGTTTAAACAATGTGTGGAGTTTTTGGCGGGTACTGAAAGGAGATGTTGATTTTCTAAAAATGTGTAAAATTACTCTAAAATGCACAGTAATTGTAGGATATTGATAGCTTTTCAGTAGTAATTATGTGTTTTTGTGAGAAATGTGAACTGGATAGTCAATGTGGCCTTTCGAGTTGTCGCAAGAACTCCGTTGAATGGCTTTAGTTGTTAACCACACAGTTCAGTTGAGTTATACATAGGCTTAAGAAAATGAAGAAACTATATTGTAATCTAAGATTTGGCTTAAAGGCCTAGCTGCCATGCCATAAACCTAAATAAATAAAATAATAAAAAATGTCTCCGAACGTAAGTTTAAATGAAAAATAAATAATTTCACGAAACTTAAAACACGTGACCACGCAAATCGGTAATTACAGTGCAGTGTCCCAATCTCTCTGCAGGCAACTTTTTGTTAGAAAATCACTTCACTTGTCATTGCGAAAACTAAATAAATCATTCGATTGTATCTTGAAATAGATTAAATTAAATGAAAATCAAAGGCATTCGATTACCATACTTATTTTTATGAAGTAAAATATATTGTCTAATTCGTGTACAAAATTGTAAAAATTCTTGCAGTAGATACTCACTACTTAGAACAAACGTTATTAACAATATACACTAGCTGTAGCCCGCGGCTGCCATCGTTTTAATGTAGTCGCGGGCAAAACTCTTATATTCTATATTAATAAAAAATTATCGTAAAAATGTTATACAGTACGCGCATAACTTGAAAACCATTTTACTGATTGTACGAATTTTTTTGTATTTTCGTGGGTCCACGAATGGTTTAGGTACAAAATTGGAACCGGTAGGTGGGGCTGGGATCGGGTTCTAGATTTTTCTTGTCATTAGGGCAGGACAACGTCTGCCGGAACCTTTAGTATTTTATCAATGTTTTTAACAAATGCTCAGAAAACCTTAAAACGCACTTACTCGTAGATCCGTTAAAATGTAAGTAGTAATAAAATGAGTTCACATCGTCGTTCAAACCGACCCTATTAGTACGGTTAATGTAGCGAAGTTCGACCCTTGAAACCAACCACTACTGGATGTAGAGTTGTACTGTCCAAGGTTGCGCCACATATCCCGGTCCTCCGCTTACCTAATCTAGCTTCCATCGGCAAACTTGTACAGATCGTTGATCCACTAGGCTGAAGCCTGGAGCCCGTCCTTCACTACATTTTCCGAGATGCGATCTCCACTGCAAAATTCTTTGCTCAATTGCTCTCTTGCCACTTCAGCTTACCAATTTCACGACCTTATCTTTTATAGATATGAGCATGTAATGAGAAGGGATAAAAGTCAGGTGATAAAAATGATATTAAATTGCATGAGATTGACGAGTACAAACATAAAGGTAGACCAAAAAAGATATGTCTGGATTGTGTAAAGGATGACATGATGATTTATTGTATGAGAGAGGACGTATATCAGAATAGAGGAGTATGGAAGAAAAATACATATTGTGTTGACCCAAAATAATTGGAAGGAGGTAAAAAAAGACAGAAAGCTTTTACAGAAAATCTCGTTCCCGATTAAAATCATGAAAAACACGAAACAAAAATGTAATTTGAGAACATTAATTTCAGAATCAGGATGTCACCGGCAGCGTCGTTTGCGGAACGATGGGCCCGGGACAACCTTGTCCGGGAGCCTTCAACAGAGGAGCTCACAGTGCTTCAACTCTTCATGAACGGAGATGAGGAAGAGGCTACTAAGAGGGCGAGGAGATACTACACTGCTCGAGGCCCCGGAGGACTGACAGATTTATGGCAGAACCGACATCCGGATGATGATGATATTTTATCAAGTTGTCAAGATGTGTAAGTTCTTATATATCTAGTGTCATTCTAGGATATTCTGCTACAGCCATGTTATATTAGGAATTTCACTGCTATCATCAGGATTCCGTACAAGAGGTAGACGGAGACATATTATTGCTAATTTTACGTCATATTTTTCGATATAAAGTCCAAGCATCAATGGACTTAAGCTCTATAGCGGATATTTTAAATGTAACCGAAATTTTTAACACTGGAATGATGATGATGATGATTCAATCTAAAGTTAAAACTATGGTCACTATCCTATCTTTCGACGCAACTTCATATCCAAGAAGGAAGAAATACTTGTAGATGTATAGCTCTAAACTCCACTTTAAATAATGTTTATCAAATATCACAGTAAAAAATATAAGAGTTCTACTACCGGTATCGACATTAATGAAAATTTTAATTTCAACATATTTCAGATACATAGCACCATTGAGATCGCGCACCGTGGGTGGTAAGCGAGTGACGATTGTTCGCCTGCCAGCGTCCCCAGCAGTGGATAGACCTCTATCTGCAAAGGCACTGCTATCACGGTGGCTTATGATTTTGGATATCAGGTATATTTCTTCAAGTTAATATTTTTCTAGACTATAATCAAGACCTACCGCATGTTCTACATAGAGTAGAGCTATAGTGCGAGACCATTATAATTTATCTGTATATAGACACTTACAAATCCAGTGACCATAGTAAGCCAAAAATTTATGTTGTTATTATGTTTATATCCATAGGTGGGGAAGTAATCGCTTTCAAAGTTGTAACAAGTGTAGATACACCTCCTTTAACTTTGGGCTGGAAAATATTGTACCAATTCAAGGTAGTAAAACTTAAAAAAAAAACATTCAATGAAACTTAGTTTGAACAAGGTCTGTTAATATTTGATATGTCGACGTATTTTAAATAAAAACTTCAAAGGTTTCGTAGCCAATTTGAAAGAACCACCAACTGACCTTCATCACTTCTACGAAATTAACTCTCTTCATAGTTCGTGTATTGAGATACATTTAGCTGTTTTTTTATCGACAAAAATGATATTGCTTTCATAGACACGGATCACAAGTTTTAGTAAGCGGAACCGCGCGGAATAATGACGCCAGAAAATAAAATTACCTTGCTTAGCATGTACAATATCTGATTACCTACTACAATATTCTGATTGTCTTCCATTCTCACAAATTAATTCCGGCCAATGTCAATTCTGTTGAATGAACTAACTTACAATGGGGGCTTTGTTAACAGTGCGAACTGTTGTTAATTTTGGTACATTAAGTATTTATAACTATAGATGTTAAATTCAATTTCACTGTTCAATAGCTCGATCGACATGCAGCAAGCGAAGAATCCCCTCAAGCAAGATAATACTAATGAAAATCATAAAATGATTATGGTAGTTAAGGCACCTGCTGTTATTCTCCGAAAGCGGTTTTAGAACCAATGATAATCTTGTGCTGGTATTAAGCATGCGGGGTGTAAGGATTCACACACTTCTTTTAGAGCTACTCTTTCGAGGCAACTGCGGATCTTGCTATACAGGATATCCAACATTCCACATGCAAACCTCACCAAGTAATGATTACGGCTACGCCATGAATACACAGTGATCTCCCGCACCCCGCATGCAGGCCTTAATAATTAATAAAAAAAAACACGGAATTTTGAAGTCTTACCACAAATCTAACGACTGAAGAACCGTTTTTGCCCCATACTTACTTCATGTTACTTTATCTTGTATTCTACGTCAATAGTAGTGCGTAAATCAAAATGAAATCTGTAAAATATGCATTTCATGAATAAAAATGCTTGTAAGTAAGACTTTAATATAATTATCATTCTCGGCTCAACTAGAAACTTCCCAGATAAACAGCAATTGTTTTTGGTATATACCTATATACTATAAAACTTTTATTACTTTTTCCAGACTCCGAGACGATCCAACACCAGGTGATGAAGTAGTGTTTATTGACGTTGGTGATTTACAACCGGGTCATCTAAAGAATCACTTCAAGGGCAACTACTGGAAAGATTTTGTTTGGTGCATGAAGGTTAGTCAGATTATACCTATCTACTTCGTACGTTGGATCTGTGTTGCCATCCAGGGTATCACGCTTATCTCTGACAGCAATCTCTTACATGGACTGTAATAAAATTATAGACCGATTTAGATTTAGTTTTAATTAGTTTGGTGTCATTTTGTATTTTTTTATAACATTTATCCTTTTTTTTTGCTATTTTAATTAAGTAGTAAGATCTTTGTTAATCATTTCTAGATTATTAGCAACTCTTCAGAATAATGCTGTTTCCCATTGGGTTAGGTAAAGATAATGGAGATCTAAAATTGTTCAGATTTTAATAATAATTCTTCGCTTAATTTACTTTAATTAATCTCTCCATACATACAATTTATTTGAGCTGATTTTTACCTGACCTTTCACATAGTTTTAATATTAAATAAATAATCAATTATGTTTATTCTGATATTTTGAAAGAAAATTATTGCAAGTTATTTTAACAGCATTCTTTTATGTAAATATTATTTTGGAATTTATTTTAAAAACTCATCTTCTCCAATTCCAGAACGCCTACCCGAACCGGTTATCAGAGATTCACATAATAAATACTCGTCGCCTCAAGACCATGTCTTTACTATTGCTCCACATCGGCTTGTACCCTTGGAGGCGTAAAGTAGTCCGCATCCACGACGCTGAGGATATCAACGACGCGATGACTACTGACCATTTCCCAACAGATGGCTTGCCGTATGAATATGGAGGGAAAGCTGGAGCGATGAAGGATCTTAATGGTATGTATTTATTTTTATTTTCATGTCTCATGTAAAATGGTTACCGTCACCTATAGACGTTTGCAACACCAAGAGCCAAGCCAACGCGTTGCCAGCTGTAACGTCACGTACATGGAATCATTTTTTGCTTCCTAATTAGCAAGGTTAATATTGAGTAGTCCATGTACATGCTAAAATAATAAAGGTTGGGGAAAAAGTCTTTTCGTATATAGTATGTATGAACTTGTAATAAGATCTCTTTGGCTATACCATTTGTATCTGACTGGTTTAGGTATCATTAAAAAGTTTTAATTTTAAAGAAGACAATTCCAAATTCAAATTAGGAAATTGTGTGATTTTCATTTGTTTTCTTATTGTTAAAATGAGTGAATCTAATAAAGAAATTCGATACATTTTAAAATTTTACTACAAAAAAAAGGTAAAAATGCAACACAAGCCGCGAAAAAAATTTGTGATGTTTATGGACCTAATGCAGTATCTGTGAGAGTAGCGCAAATTTGGTTTAAGCGTTTTCAATCCGGAAATGTTTATATCAAAGATGCACGTTGCTCTGGTCGCCCTGTTACGGACAAAATTGATGCCATTTTTGAAAAAGTAGAGCAAGATCGACATATTAGTAGTTACGATGTAGCTGGAGGACTGGGAATTGACCACAAAACGGTTTTGGCGCATTTGAAAAAAGCTGGGTACACAAAAAAGCTCGATATTTGGGTGCCTCATGAGCTCACTGAAGGAAACCTAATGAACCGTGTACTCATTTGTGATTCTTTATTACGACGTAATGAAACCGAACCATTTTTGAAGAAGCTGATAACTGGTGATGAAAAGTGGATCACGTACGACAAGAACGTGCGAAAAAGATCGTGGTCAAAGGCCGGTCAGGCTTCACAGACTGTGGCGCAACCCGGGTTAACTCGCTACAAGGTGATGCTGTGTGTATGGTGGGATTGGAAGGGCATTATTCATTATGAGCTGTTACCGCCAGGCAAGACCATCGATTCTGAACTGTACTGCGAACAACTGATGAGATTAAAGCAAAAAGTTGAGAGAAAGCGGTCGGAATTAATCAACAGAAGGGGTGTGGTTTTTCACCATGATAACGCTAGACCTCACACATCTTTAGCCATTCAACAAAAATTACGAGAGTTTGGCTGGGAGGTGTTAATGCATCCGCCGTATAGTCATAACCTTGCACCTTCAGATTTTCACCTGTTTCGGTCTCTGCAGAATTCCTTAGGTAGTGTCAGGTTAACATCACGAGAGGACTGCCAAAACCACTTCTCGCAGTTTTTTGATTAGAAGCCACAAAAATTTTATAGCAATGGGATCACGTCCCTACCTACAAGATGGCAAAAAGTTATCCAACAAAATGGCACCTACATACTTTAGTCAAATCTAAATAAACTTTATAAAAAAACCTTTTGAATTTTTATATAAAATGCGAAGAAACTATTTCCCCAACCTAATATGTCAATACAGAAAATAGAAAACCTTCGGAGATGCATGGAGATGCATCTCCGAAGGTTTTCTATTTTCTGTAACGAATGTGGTTTTACATAGTCTCACGTAGCAGTTAAGATTTCTATATATATATATATATATATATATATATATATATATATATATATATATATATATATATATATATATATATATATATATATATATATATATATATATATATAGTTTAGTTTAGTCGTTTAGTGTAAAATTATTAAAGCAATAATTACATAGCGAGTACAGCACACGTCGTTTTATTTTGTAGTCCCCTCCAGCGGTTGAGCTTAGCTCTCGCGGCGATGGAGCCGTAGGCTCTCGCCAGTGGTGCGTCACCATCATCCAACGGGGTAACATCATCGACGCACCACTCAACTTACTTAAACCCCACACCAGCCTTTAGGATGAGATAAGGAATAAGTTAGATGGATCAAATAGGAGGAATCGATTATAGGTGACGGTATAGTGGAATGGAATAGGGAACATGGGATATGGGTAGAGGAAAGTTGGCCATCGGAATTCTCACTCGTCAATTTCGATATTCTACGAGAGCCAGCCTAGCGAACTGTAATCATGATAATGGCTCTATCACGTCAGACCACTTACTCAGTAGCTATATATCCTTTGCATGCTGAAAATTTTGTTCTAATTTTATCAGTACAAATAACTTACTTATAAATCTTTCAGACGAATGGACCAAAAAGCTATTATCAAACTCAAAATGGCTTCAAGCAGAAGAAAGGAAATTTTATATAACAGACCTAAAGCCAGAAGTAAAGTCGCGTACAAGGCACAAGAGCGCAATTCGTACACTGCGCGGGCGTATCGGTTCATACGACATGATTACAAGGACACATTCGTGCAAGTCTCTGAACCGGCACGATGATCTAGATGATGGGTTATATGGTGCTTATAGGACTCTTAAGATAAAAACTGACAAGTTCTATGTGTGATTAATTTTATGTTTAGGTTATTATTAAGAGATATTTTAAATTTACTACCATGAAAGAAGTATATACTGCCTACTGACATAGCAGAAATAAGAATGACAATAGCTCAGTAAAATATGTAACACATAACATACTCAGCCATAACCTCTTTGTTTCTGAACCGATTTCGATGTCTGTTTTTGCGTTAGATTTAGCCAGTTTCAAAATGGTCTCTTTGGGTTCCGCAAATCTAGCAGAAAATTCATTAAAAGCTTTTTTAATTCTAAACCGATTTTAATTATTTTTTTTTACGTTAGATTCAGTACAGCTTCAAGATAATTTCTTACAAATTTCATTGTTTTTAGACATATTTACGTAAATTAAAAGTGAGAAATAAAGGTTTTCTAACAAAAAAAGAAACCGACTTCAAGAGCAACTTAAAGCATAACATAAACATTTTCTACAACATCTTGAAGTCCGGGCCAAGAAAAACATAAAAATCAACAGCAAATTTTCAAAATGCACCGACTTCAAGATGTACAAAATATTTTAATTACTCTTGAAGTCAAACCGACTTTGCTAGAATACTTTTATTAAATCATATTTTTCAATTTAAACTCTTAAAGTTACGGAAGATAGGTAGCCAAAGTTACGTTTTTATTGGTCAATAATAATTGTCGTTCTTATATTTTTTCTTTATGGTTTTATGAATACTTGAAAAATTTGTAACGTTTAATGCCATCTATGACTAACTTCGTGTGTTATTTAAAATTCAACCTTTACAACGCCATCTATTATTGTTGTTTATTGTTAAGTTTTTACTTATATTTCTCATAGATGGCAGCGCTTGTTCTAATTTCAAACCATCCATGTATTTTAACATGGAAGAAGAATACTATTAATTATAATTTCTGTAATATTTTTCGATTCTTGTATTGGCAATTTAACATTTAAAATTATAGAACTTATTTAGGCTTGTTGTTATGTATTTTTTAACTCAACTGTAAAGTTTTACACAACTTATAATTCCGATCGGCAATTTTCGTTTGCGCAGGAAACCGGTCTGCGGTTTTCGGAATATAAATACCTACTCTATATTGAAATTTATTCACAAACGGAAATGGCAGTGTCGCTTACTATGTATTCTTAACTCTGTTCGACTTACACGATTCGTACACGATCCTATGCTACTAAAATTGGTCTACTGCGGTACGTCGGGAGGAATTATTAGTTGTGTAAAATTGTAATAGAAACAGTCATCTCGCGCAATAAATTGGATAACGGAGGTTATGTAAACATAAGACTCTTTTTATAGTTGGCTCAAATCGATAGCAATCGTTAAAAATCGGTTGATTTTAAACCAATTCCAAGTCTAGGTTCGGTGCACTTAAATCAATTTTTTCCAAAGGTGTAGGTTCCAGTTTGCACAACATTCAATTATAAATAAATATGTTCCAGTAATAATTATTAACAGTGTCGTTAATTGGTATATTTTCACGCTAAATTAATGTTTGAACGTCTATTCAATAGGAGATTAATGCACCAGTAAGTATTCTAATCATTATGTGCTCATTTATGACTATTAATTATTATTTTTTTATATTGTGTTGAGTGTGAGAGATCATTTTATTTGCTATGTTGTATTTTGTAAATAAATATATAATTTTAGTTTGTCTATGTTTTTATGATAACTATTCAACCAACTTAATTAAAAAGCCAGGAGCCTTAAGAATAGATGAGCGTGCATGACAAGAGTTATGAATGTCAAAGAAGCAAGTGAGGTGTGTAAGAATAAGCCTAAATGGCGCTCTGTTGTTCGTGCCTACCCCGCAAGGGAACTGGCGTGAAGTTATGTATGTATGTTAATTAAAAAGCAATTCAAATATACGTATATGTATGAAGAGATTAATGAAAGCAGATGAGTACTTTTGATCAGGCCTATCTACTCTTATGTATTTTTGGGTCAGTTTTTTTTATTGTATGAGTTCAGCAGATAGGCGGACGGCCCGTCTGATAGAAAGGTGCTACAAATGAGCTGCTCTCTTAAAATACTGGAAGCTGATCACTAATTCCGGAACACAACTCAGGATTCTTATGGCGGCATATTCTAGACCAGGTGGATAGTTATCGAGATGGGCAAATACCCCAACACCAAGGCCGCCCAGCCGCAGGAAATTGTATTCTTTCGCCGTTCCTCCACGGATAAAAGTTTGGCCTATACACTATCAAACTTTTGACGTTTTATGGACCAAACTGACAGCGTATCCAAATACAAAGGTCAAAGGGCCAGATCAGACCAGTTTTTTGGGGGCTAATGCAACAGGTATATCGATACTAATATTATAAAGTTCGTGATTTTGTTTGTAAGAAATTATCTTATGAACTACTGATTTTGAAAATTCTTTCACCGGTATAAAGCTACATTATTCCTGAGTACATGGGCTATATTCGATTGTGATTATTTTTTTAATTACGCCGAGCGAAGTGGGCATGAGTCAGCCAATATAACATAAAATAATATAATTTAGGAAATGCCAGAGGACGCTACCGTCACTTGGCACTACTTTGACAGTGATAGTAGATGATGTAGGCTAAGGATGGAGATACTATTTTTATTTGACACTCAGCCACTGTGATAGGCGGTGTGGGAGGACCTGGGGAAGGGTTCTCACTCGTCGTTAATGCCGTCGAAATAGGGGCACGTTCATCCCGTAGGTCGCGTTACACTCTGCCCCACGCAGTTAGAGATATTCCTCCGGCAACAGATGAGGCCAATATGCCACCACTTTCCAGCCAACCCTGCGGAGTGGCGAGGTCATGTACCTATGGCCCTGGCATTAGGGAAAATAACGGAACACCGAGGGGTTTTAGTGGGTATCCCCGGCTCAGGTGGCAATAGCACTCACAGGGGTGCTATGCCGTGTGTACTCAGACCTCCTCAATTGGATTTCTCCTAGTAAAGAAAAAGGTGCGGATACCAAATTCAATCCAACATAATCTTTATTAATCGTCCAACTTACACCTTCTCTTCTATTTTTAAATCCATAAAATGATATTTTTACAATAGCCATCTTAATATATGTAATAAAACTAAACGTTGCATGCGATTTAGAGAATGCATCGGATTAGTGAAAGTTGAGCTCTTACAGGCGCTGTCACGGTGTAAGATGAACTAACGGTGGTTTTTATTAGAAGATTGCGAATAAAACTAATAATTTTCACTTATGTTAAGTAGTTTTTTCATTATTTTAGTATTCTTATTACTAAAGTTCCATCAACATGCTGATAACGCGTTGGCTTCACCACTGGTCTTCCAATCTTCTATAGGTGACGGTAACCTTCCATTTAATATTTTGTCTGCTTGTTCACCAACTTCGCAATAAAAAGAGACAGGCTCATGGCCTACCTGAAGAAAACCGGTTAATAACAAGAGTGAAGCCAACGCGTTCCAAGTCTGCTAACTTAATACCAAAAGTGCTACAAATTTGCTGTCGGTATCCAAGGAGACTAGAACTAGGCCTATGGCCAGAACATAACTTTAGGTTGTTATGATGGTATACTCTAGACCAGGATTCGTGGCTATCCGGATGGGCAAATCCTCTAGCGCCTTGATGTGGGTTGTTTTATCGCCTCTTACGACAAGCTGCAAGAATTTGTAATCTCTTTGGCCGTTTCTGCACGGATAGATTAGTATTATTATGTATTTAATTAAAAAACTATAAACTAATACAATAAAGGATACTTAGTCATATTGTGTCCTACCTATAATACCTTAAGACTGTAAGTAGAATACTGAGTATTTTTTTTTTTTTGGCCAGTGGAAATCCGTTTGAGGACTAAGCCGCGACAGGCACAGAAGCGTGGGGGGATGTTGGCGACCTGTGTGTGTGTGGGATTCGCCAGATCGGGGGTGGCACTAGCGTGCCCGGTCAGAACCGGTGCTACGCTATTGCCACTCCCCAGTTAGAGATACCCACTAAAACCCCTGGGTGTTGCGTCCTGCGTCTTAGGCCAGGGCTACAGGAAATGGGCTGCCCGACTCCGCAGTGCCCTGGCAGGCGTGGGCCTCCCTCACTGGGCCTCTTCCTATGCTGGAGGACGTATCCCCCGGCTACTTCTTGGTCTATTCCAGGCGTGGGGCGGTCTGTAACGCGCCCCACGGGAAGAGAGATGAGCGCGCGCGGAACACTCGCGCTCTCATCTCGAGAGAATACTGAGCCTAGGTCAACGTCTTCTATGTGTAATGTGCTCAGAAGTTTGACTACATTACCTCGCTCGATTTCCAAACTGATGAGCTCTTTGTAGAGACTCATTGCTACAGATTCAAACGTCTCAACAGCAAACGGCACAAATAAATACCTCTCACTAATAGGTTAGATGCATTTAGAAGAAAATCAGACTTATCCGAAATGTTTATGACGTTTAAGGGATCCGGCTGACTTCTAAAAATAATGTCAATACCGGCTAAGTAGTTAAGAATCGGGCAGTTTTTATTATTTTATATATCAATCATTCAGTATTTCTTTCAAGACCACGGGCTATAAAAGTGGACCCGGACTTTTGGAGGGCTTGCGTAGGGCCATGAGAAGGCCAACACGTACAGGCCCCTTGATAAATTTAATCTAATTGTGGCGTGACACTGACCGGCGATTATTCCTGTCTACACCATATAAAAATGCACCCAAGGACAAGACCCGGTCAGTGTAGGACTATTCTAGGGAATGAGAATAAACTAAATAATACCATAACCATTAACTATAATAGTCTGACTCGTACTTAGCCGACTTATTAATGACAATATACATATGTAAGTACATTAAAAATACAATCTAAAACAATTTGACTTGCAAAAAAAAAACTGTAAGTGTATAAAATGTAGCTGGTCGCCTTTCACGTGCTCGTTTTTACATTTTTCCAACAAAAAAAACTTGTAATTGTAAATTCTTTGACGCGAGTGTATCTGCAAGAAAAGTAACGGTGGAGAGGCGTGCTTCAAGTAAATTGCTTTTTGTCACTTTTTAAACCATTAAGTATTATTCAAGTCAATTCAATAGGTTTTTTTTATTTTAAATTTTATATATATTATATATTCATGCGTCAGAATTCATCTCATTTGTACTTATACGTTTGAATAATGCTCTAATGCTCTCGCGCTTCCTCACACAGCGGAACTCTTAACGAGTCTGGAAAGATGTTTGGCCCGTCAGATTTGTCTGGCTCATTGGAAAATGTTCTAAAATATTATACTTGATAATATATATAAAATTCAGCCTTTCTAAAATCACGTATGTCTAGGGTGACTAGGATCTCACTCTATATCATCCTGAAGGTGTGATGCCTCAGCTAAACTATTGATGGATTTGTAAATTTTCATATCGTCGGCAAATAATTGAAATTGAGAATGATACATACAAGTATAAATATAGTTAATAAATAGAAAAAATAGCAAGGGGTCCAAAAACGATCCTTGAGGGACTCCTGATGGGATCACAACTCACGACGAACTGAAACCACAAAGGACAACTGCTTGGAACCTATTGGTAATATAGGAAGAGAACTAGCGGTATAAGTCTCCTCTAATACCTAATACGAGAAGTTTCTTTAACAATAATTATGTTGCGGTCGATTTTGTCGAAAACTTTGCTAAAATCTGTATAGATAGCATCGCATATTCAATTATCGTGCTTTTTGTCCAGATTCTTATAACTATTTTAAAAGTAATAGAACGTTGCTGGCTAAAGCAAAAAGTAATAACAAATCGACATAAAAAATTCAATAATGAAATAAATCATATTTAGGGCCCGTAGTATGCAAGAAAAATAATAAAATAAAAATTAATCGTTGAAAAATAAATGAGTACTATTTTTTCCCTAAATTTCCCAAAAGTACATTATTACGGTTAAAAAAGAACTAAACTACTATGTTTTCTTCAAAAAAAGATGAGAACCTTAGTTGCAGATGTCCATGAGCAACGTTAACGATTTACCATCAAGACCGTTTGACAGGTAAATTTCTTAATATGGCTGTTTTTGCTTTGATCATATGCGAGAAAACAGTTACTAATGTTGGTCTACTAAAATAATAATCTCTGATCCAGTGCGGGACAACAAGAACATTTTGCACACTTTCTAATCTTAGTCGACACGAGAATATCTCGCCAAACAACCAACCGAATAGCTTATGAATAAGTTTCACAGTAATTAATTTTTTAATGGTTTTAATTAATAGTTTTATCGGAGTAAAAATTCTCTATACTGCAACTTTAACAAAGCTTCGTAGCACTCGCGTTGAATCAAGATACGTATCTCAAATTAAAATTAAATATCGTATTTTCAGAGATGAAGTAATCCGTTATTTATTCCGGGGATTGAAAATACCTGCACATATGAAAAAAAAACGACAATTGATTTTTTCTCAAAGTCGTGAATGAAGAATAAAAAAACAACCAAAACAAAGTTACTTTCACGTGTGATGGTATGGATTAGAAGATGTCAACCAATTCTTACTAATTTATTATAATTATAGTAAAAAAAAACCCAAAGTACGCTTTAAAAAAGCAAACTTAAATAAATAGTAGAAAATATTTTTAAGTAGGTACTTCATAGTACTTTCTTAAGTTTTCGCGCCTAGTATACATAATAAAACTATACGTTCTTCAAGCCACAAAATGTTGCTAAGTGGTGGTTTATTAGATTAGCCTTTCATAGAGTAAATAATAACCATAAACAAAATTAAACTAAATAATTGAAAAATAAACAAGTTGGCGGTAGGCTCAATAAAACTTTAACAATTCTCATTGATACTTCACATTTTTGTCTTCCGTGATCACTGCTACTGAAAAGTGGCCGAAACGTCAGAAAAAATAACATAAATTGCACGCTTAAAACCGTTAAAACGTATTATATTACATAGGTATTTTGTTTGAGAGCTATATAAATTCTAAAAATTCATTGTTATCAAATAGGTAATTTTAATTAATTCAAATAAGAATATAATTATTAAGGGAATAAATAATTTTATTATAAAAAAGGGTGGAGCATATCTTTTTTATGCTATGAAAACTAGTTACCGTCGCCTACAGACATTTGCAATAGCAAAAATGCTACCACTGTGCTACCGGCCTTGAAGGGGAGACTGGAACCTGGCTACTAATACCGAAACACGATGCAGGGTTGTTATGCGGGCATACTCAAGACCAGTGGAGGTAGCTAACGGCAAATGCCCTATCACCTGGCTGTGGGATGTTTTGTCGCCTCTTACGACAGGCCGCCTGGCCCCAGGTATTCTATCTCCGTATCTGTATGGATGAAAATTTTCGGTGTTTTAATTATCGAGGTTCTCTGTTGTATAAAGTCATGAAGCAAGTCGTAGTTACCTACTAATATTATTTCACAATCGTAAATTAGGTAAATAGATACGGATTTACGGCACAGTATTAACGTATAATGCTAAGGATTGAAACTAAATACAGCCTCTAATTCAAACACATAGGGTTCTTATTTTTCTGACATGTTTTGCAGAAGGTACGTAGCTAGCTAACCAACAAATCGGCAAATACACCACGCAATATGATACGCGCTAGTAAGTTTATGTAGTCCTAGTATGTTGTTGGAAAAGGGAGGATTTTCTAAAACAATATTCACGATTTTTAGGGTACTAAACAGTACGAAACTTAAATACGTCCTTGAAGTTAGTACACTTCATTGCCCAGAAGACAAGTTATAAGGTTCACGGGGTACGTATGCAGTGGATTGAGCCATATATTGCGTTTTGACTCGGCTGCTTTTCAGACTCGCACAAGTTCTCAGTCGCACTACAAGCTGCCACACCCCTAAGCTTGTAACTTTCACAAAAAACACCATGCCAGTAAGTTGGTTATAGACCGGGAAATAATACAGCACATAACATGAATATTAGCAGTTTTTATTCCTACATTTTACATACGCGTAGGGCATTGCGGTTCACTTGGAAACCTAATAACAAGAGAAACAGACGTACTATATTCTAATAGAATTCAAATGTAGAAAACGCCCTGCAAAAAGATTCTTGTTGAAATGAGAGGTCTATTTCAACACAGTATGAGTCGATATCCATTCGGCTGCATCTAAAATTCACACTAAATCCGTCTCAGCCGAGTTGGTTTAAAGACGATTCCAATTCGATTCGATTGCCAACTTGAGTGCAGACTCGGGGCCAGGTGTAATAAACGTCCATAACATACCAAATCTGAGTAAAGGGGGGCGTCCTAGGAAATGTATTTTTTTTATTGCAGGAGTTCAGCAGACAGGCAGATGATTCACTTGATGGAAAGCGGTTACCATCGCCTATGGACATTTGCAACACCAAAGGTGCTACAAATGCGCTGCTGCTCTCTTAAGGGAGACTGGAACCTGGTCACTAATGCCGGAACACAACACAAAGGTTGTTATGGCGACATACTTTTAGACCAGAGGTGGTAGCCATCCAGTCGGGCAAATGCCCTACCTACCACCTGGCTGTGGGTTGTTTTGTCGCCTCTTATGACAGTCCGCCCCGCCGCAGGATATTGTATTCTTTCTCCGTTCCCCCCTTTTCCGTTTTATCTTTATTCTGTTATCTTTACAAGGTAGAAACACCACCTGACTGACTAACCTTTTGTTGTTTCTAATGAAACGGTTCTCCTTAACTTTTCCGGTGCGCACTGTCAAAGAATGGAATAAGTTGCCGGATTTTGTTTTTCCTGACAAATACAATATGGGAGTCTTCAGTTACGAGTGATTTTCTAGGTAAGCATACTCCATGGCAAACCACGTCATCATTTAAAAACAGGCGACACAGTAGTTAATTAAACGCAAATCTATACAAATATATTATAGACTAAGAGCCCATGATCACCAGTCCTACCACATAGAATAAAGACTAAAAAATTTTATGTGCAAGTACCCTACAGAAGGTTTGGATATTCTGAATCTCGAACCGTGGTGGCTTTGACAGGTAACAGGTTGCAAAGGTGAGCATAATTGCTGCCCATTGGCCCTCCCTGCATTAGTTTTCGAGGCATATTTAAGTTTTGCGCGTATACTATACCTTACTACTATGTCTGCCATTATTGGCTGTCTCACTTCGGAGTCTGTTTCTCTGTGTCATCAGCGTCACAGATCATTATCTCCTAAACTACTAAGGCTAGAGAAACGGTCTTAGTCATATTGATAGAGTAAGTTTGTAGGCTTCTTTAAGGTCCTTAATACTCTAAGGTCTAACTCAATATCAATAAGACCTAATTATAAATTTTAATGTCTCTAAAGTTTATTAGTCAAAAGTTTGAAAAATATTGAAGCCGTTTCAAGACAACAACTATATAATATTATAATGGTCAAAGTAAATACATTGCCAGGTGGTAGGGCATTTGCCCGACTGGATGGCTACCACCCCTGGTGTAAAGTATGTCGCCATAACAACCTTGAGTTGTGTTCCGGCATTAGTGACCAGGTTCCAGTTTCCCTTAAGAGAGCAGCAGCGCATTTGCAGCAACTTGGTGTTGCAAATGTCCAT
Source organism: Dendrolimus kikuchii (assembly GCA_019925095.2). Lineage (NCBI taxonomy): Eukaryota > Metazoa > Arthropoda > Insecta > Lepidoptera > Lasiocampidae > Dendrolimus > Dendrolimus kikuchii. The sequence continues at coordinate 14,700,816 of CM034406.1, read as the reverse complement.
AGGCGATGGTAACCGCTTTCCATCAAGTGCGCCGTCTGCCTGTCTGCTGATCTCCTGCAATAAAAAAAAAAAAAACATGTGTCTTTTTAGTAAGATTCTTGTGGAGTAGCATTATTAATTGTCGCCTTTGTTCGCACGAGGCCAAAACAAACGTGGCTTGTTAGTTATGATACCCAATAGACTGCAGAAATAGAATAATATATACTCATATCTCCTTAACCCTGCAACTATCAAAACAGGACATAAACGAAAACTTAAGTTTCTGTTTTAAACCCAAAAATATTCTATTCTATTCGAGACAAACACGCTAAAAATCTAAATTAATTAATTAATAAATTTTATTTGTTGGTATAGATTATCCCTAAAAGTAGATATTTTGTGGGTGTAACAATGAAAAACAACAGTCAAATGCTAATAATGCGTCTACTGAATTTAGCAACTCTTACATTATAGGCTAACAAGCGTAGATTTTGAAATAATTTGTTCTTTAAAACCTTTCTTTTCTTACTAAATCACTAGCGGCCCGGCGTGGTTTTACCCGCGCTCTGTCCGGGTTCCATGGTATATAGTGTCATGTTATATAGCCTATGTAGCTTTCCAACAGTTTTTAAAATCGGTTTAGTAGATCCAGAGATTACCCCATACAACGTCACAAACTCACAAATTTTACCTCTTTATAATATTAGTATAGATTAAATATAATCGAATACAATGCAAGAAAACTTAACTTATTTGTATTGTATTCTACTCATAGTCCCTCAAGACTATAAGTAGAATACTGAGCCCAGATCACAATCTTCTACGAGTAAGGTGCCCAGAAAGCTGGCGACGTTTCCTCGCTGGATCGCCATACTGACGTATGTATAGTATAGATTAAAAGCCCACCCTACCGTATCGGATCCAAAAAAAATAACAGTGAGAGAACTATGAATTATGAATTTGATTGTTTTCCAACACTTGTTGTAAAAAAGGCTAACGGTCTTATTCATATTGAGTTAGAGTAAATATATAGGGTTCTTTACAAACTTTAAAGAAGCCTACAAACTTACTCTAATACAATAGTATAAGATCGTTAGTATCTTTATTGCCTCTGGGCTACTCAACGAATATTGTCCAAATCAATTTCTTTAAATAATTTTGAAACTCTACGACCTCAAATACTGTCTGCATTTTTCATTAGTAAATAGTTCAAAAGCTAGAAGGTAACACTATTCTACAATTGTGAATAAAATAAAACGTCATTAAAGAACATTAAAGTATATCTTCATAATGTTTAAGAACTGTTTAAATATACGCTTCACAACCTTGTAAAATAAAATCTCAGTCATAATTGTATACAACCATATGAACTCTGTTGGAATCAACCTCTTTGTCAAATTTACTTCTTATGATTGACGTTTGTCGTACTTCTTTTATTTTTTCACTCTACCAGCACGTTCCATTAGTAGCTCACAATGTCCAAAATGCTCCATTAGCCGTTCCACAAGGCGACCGCGTTCGTTGTGGTTGTGGCGAAAATGACACTACTGACGTCATCATTTTCGATCACACAACGACCCATGTCAAGAGGTGGGTCGAATAACCGTTCCACTTGGGTTTACGATCGTTACGCCGGCAAGCAGCTGGAACGGATAAAATCGCGGTCGTGAACGTGGTCGTTGTGTCTCTAATGGAACGTAGCCTATATTAATTTGTCCTTGCATTATAACATATTGTCTCAGAATACAGAAAGAGTATTCTGAGCGTGTTGTTATTGTAAATAAAATATTACATACATACATACATACATAACTTCACGCCAGTTCCCTTGCGGGGTAGGCACGACCAACAGAGCGCCATTTAGGCTTATTCTTACACACCTCACTTGCTTCTTTGACATTCATAACTCTTGTCATGCACGCTCGTCTGTTCTTAAGGCTCCTGACATCACCTTCTGCTAGTACACGATCAATTTGATCATGGAAGGTATGTCGTGGCCTTCCACGACTTCTGCATCCATCCACTTTTGCATTGTATATCTATTTAGTCATTCTTTCATCATGCATTCTTTCCACATGCCCGAACCACCGGAGCATTCCTTTCCTTACCTTCACTCCGACACTCTTCTTATAATAAAATATTATTATAAGAAAATTAATGTCCACTATATTTATATTTTATATATAGTCAATTTGATCTCCACTAATATTGTCAGGTTTAATTTGTTTCAAATCAGGATAGAAAGTAAAATAAATCGGGATTTAATTAATCGGGACAAACAAAATAGAAGGTTTTTAAGAAAAATAAGGTTTAAGTTCTTCTAATTCTAAATTTTCTAATAATAATGGTTTGTGGCGAAGCCTTAGGTGAGTAGCGACACCTCGTACCTGGCTCCGGGGGACAAGGCAAGGCCCCCGCCTCCGTACTTGCCTTAGCTGGCCGGCATGAAATGGAGATCGCTAGAGCTAAGACTCAAGCTCCAGGGGTGGAAGTGATAAATGGTATCACGTCAGAAGTAGCTTCGGTGAACCTGCTGCCCACCTCTCTACACCCCTTAGCCACTCACACCCACGTTGCCCCTGTCTTCTATGGCATTTTTTGAGGCCCATGCAGGGAGTGGCGAGTCACCGTCTGCCCATTTTTCCATGTTCCCTGAACATTGCGACGGGCAGACGCCATAGTCCCCATATTCCCAGACCCCTAGTACCATTAGCAGTTCACCACAATAGCCCGGTACTTTTTGTCCTCATTTCCCACAATAGTCCTACACTGGCCGGGGTTTGTCCTTGGATGCATTACTATATAGAGTAGACAGGAATAATCGCCGGTCAGTTTCACGCCACATTTACATTAAATTTGTCAAGGGGCCTCTACGTGTTGGCCTTCCCATGGCCCCACGCAAGGACTCCAAAAGTCCGGGCCATTTTTATGGCCCGTGGTCTTGAAAGACATACAATTTGGTTTGTAATCAATTTAATGATTTATCGGGACTTTTAGAGTCCCGATTAGGTGCAAATCGGGACGCGTCCCCAGACCCCTGTAAATCGACACCTGGCGACGCTACTCTCCACAGACCTTTCTATTAAAGCTCGTCCATATGGACCAAGCAGTAATGAAAAAAAATGACTGTAACATACCATACCTGGTACAAGGAACCATTGACAGACGGACGGACGGGCGTGACGATTTCATTTTATGTATATCAAAATAAAATCAAATCGTTGTTGTGTGCCGTTGTGGCTGTCTCGCCTCGCCTCAATGTTGCGGCGTAGTAATTTTACCAAATACTCCCGAAAAACACCGCAAGATAAAATAAGGCTGTTATTTCGACATTTCAAATCTAATATTCGTCATCGTGTACGCAATCTTTCGAAATAATAACCTACTACGATTGTCTGTTTCCATTTCTCCATTTGTTTTGCGTTCGTTTTTTTTATTGCAACAATGTTTCCGAGTAAAACAAATATAATAATTTTCTAATGACAATTTCAGTTTTTATTTATATCAGTGATTAGAAATATTTTAAATCGAATTTTAATTAAATACATCTACAGAAGTTAGTCTAATATTTTATGCAACTTAAATCATGTAATTATAGGTTTTTAAGAAAAAAAGTCAAAATGCAGTCTTCAAACGATTCGAAAACGGTTAAAGTTTTACATAAACTCCATGCATTATATTTGCTACCTTATGATTAAGCCAATATTAGACGTTTCATTTCTGTCTTTCAATTTGGATTTATCAACTAAAGCGATCCATATAAACATATTTTACATTAAATTTTTACACACATATTAATTTAATTTCAAGTTAGTTATATTTTGCTTTAAATATTATTATTGTAAAAAAAAATCAGTGTAAGCTATTTTAAAACACAGCTAATTAGCTCTTACTTATAAAATACCCACGGCTAAGTTCTCGACCAACTGTAATAGTATAGTCGTTGAATAAAATCGACAATTGAGAGAGTTTAGAGTAACAAAACAAGTCAATATCACTAAATTTGGTAATGCAAGTCTTAGCAATTCGGGTAAATATGCTTTTGCTGGCATAATTCGTTCAGTGAGAAGGTACGTGCAGTAGAGGAGTGTGACGTGTTCGCCGAATTGGTGTGTTAAAATGTTAAAATTCTAAACATGCCGTGTCTGTACATTAAAGTTATTAAAAAAATCAACTGGAATATACTTTATAAACGATATACACGATACATTTTTTTTTAGATTTCTTGTGTTTATCTATTTGTTCGGGATTCACGTAAAAACTACTAGGCCGATTTCGATGCGATTTTCGCTGATCAACAGCAAATTCTTAGACTTAAAATCTGAGCTGCTTTTAATCCCAAGAATCTTACGTGAATTTTTCTAAGAATGATTTAGAATGGATACATTTAAATAAAACGAATTCAAAGTGATTTTTTACTGATCGATAGCAAGTTTTATGTAATAAAAAGTGTGATATTTTTTATCCCAGGAATCCCGCAGGAATTTTCCCGGGAGCGGTTTGTACTTGTTCGGGTGCAAAAAATTAGATTATTCCGACACAGTTTCATTAAAACGATAGCATAGCTTACGTTCTTTAAAAAAAAATTGCGGTACTTTGTATCCCGGGAATCCCACGGGAATTTCAAATCAAGTGTGGAGGAAGTTGCAGGCATATCCTAGTTCAAATTATATATCTGCTTAATATATTAGCTTCAGATGAAATATATATAGCATAGATAGTAAAATATAGGAACCTGCTGTAAGTCGGAAGTACAATGAGAACGTACTACACCTGTGGTGGGAGCATCGAACCACTGGTGAGTCATAGCACTAACATTAGCCACTTTCCGGGCTAAATATTATTGTCGGTTACGAGCAACGGAACGAGTGTTACCATGTCATTCGTGCACCTTTCAAACGCAATTTCCTTTTGCAGACTACTTCTTGAATAGTTATCATCTATACAATTTGCCAGGTGATAGGGTATTTGTCCGTCTGGATGGCTGCCAGGCCATAACAAGCTTGAGTTTCCGGCGTTATTGGCCAGGCTCCAGTCTTCCTTTAGAGAGCAGCAGCGCATTAGCAGCACTTTTGGTGTTTGCTAACCGCTTTTCATCAGGTGGGCCGTCTGCCTATCTGTTGAACTCATGCAATAAAATAAAAAAATACAAATACCACGCTCTTTTAAAGTCCTATATTTTCCTAAGAATTTTTTCGATTCAAGTGCCTTGTTGATAAACAATATTAAGCATATTGTAACCAAAAGTTAATCTAGCGCGGGTTTAAAAATGTGTTTGCTTTTAATTATGGTGTCAGGAAACTCTCCTCTACTCTCTCCTCTAAATTGATAAGCCACCCTCCCCATGGTTCCAAAGTCTCAACCCCGAAGTCAATTCAACAAATAAAGTAAGTATAGAGAGGAATTTCCTTATATAATATGATATATCTTCTAATATAAGTACGATTCCAAATTTGAGATTATCCGTGATTTCAAAATAAATACAAGAATATAAGTGAAATCTGCCACTTATACGATGTTCAATTCTCAGAATTTTGTTTGTTTCGGTCTGAAAGTTTCTCATACGTAGACTCTGAAATGTTTCGATGAATTTCAATAAAAATAGGAATGTCACATTAAACGTCACGTCAACTATTTTATTTTACTCTTATGTTTTGTTGAGAGGAAATAAATAAAGTAAAAAATCGTTACCTTGCAGGGTTAGAAAGGTATGAATATAAAGCCCATTTCTCGCGTAAATTTAAATCCGAAATAAGGGCATCATCAGTAAGGTATGAAGATTTTAGAAATATATAGTTGGTGGATCACGTCGTGGGACAGATGGCTAATGGAGCATACACGTTCTGAAGACTTCTTCTCGGTAGATCAAGTGTAATACGTTCTCCGGCCCTATGAGTCGAAGAGCTGTTTAACGTTGCTTATAGTGGAGGAGGAGAGGAAAGCAGTGAAAGAAGAAGAAAGAAAGAAAGAAAACATGTTTATTTTTAGGACCTGATCACAAGTGAGACAAACACATTTAAAGTAATAAAGTAACAATACAAAAAGTAAAACAACCACAAAATAACACGATATAACGACTTATATATCGATATAAGTCCAAAAATTGGATCAAGCTCAGCAAAAGGTCGATCTATTAAACCAACGCTGATCTTCCGCTTAAACCTAGACCCCGGGACCGAGCTATGCGGCGTAAACATGTCGAGACCTAGGTACATCCAACAGGGGCTTAGGTATGTTTGTCGACATTCTTACGCGTCAAATTTTATTAGGCTGTATGTAGCAATAACGACTTATTTTGGCAACAAAATAAAGGAAAAGATACATGTTGTATCCTACAAAAAAGTGAAATAACCTGCCCAGAATAGAGAAGATTGGAATAAGCTCCACCGGGAAGTGCTACCTCTTATTATATTATAGTCTAAATGATGAAGATGATGATCTAGCAATACATGGCTATGCAAAAGACGTAGAAAGAATAGTGAAGGACATCATACAAGTGATTAAAGGTGAAGATAGATGTTTCTCAGTTTCACCTAGTCACCTTGGGAGGCGAGGTGAGGAGGAGGGAGCTTTGAGTGTGTCTTTTAAACTTACCTTTAACAATGAAAAAAACTTGTTTGTTTTGATGTTATAAAGTTTATGTTCAAAACACATGAAGGGCGTTAAGGTTATTTAGTAATGTTAAATAATATCATAATCAAATTGTAAGGTGACTTTGTACTTACATACGCGATAGTATTCATGTGGTAACATTCGGTTCCAGCTGACACGAGAACTCATATATTACCGGAACAATAGTTCCTTATGGTTCTCTTTTTCCGTTTCAAAAACATTTAGAGTTTACATAGTATCGTAGCAGATGGCAGTTGTATAGTAGCAAGGGGCCGGTACGGGGGTAACAGTGGACCTTTACCTCTGCTATACTTAGTGGTGCTACCCTCTTCCCCTGGATCTGTACTGTTCTTGCACACTAAGACATCACGGTATCAGTAACTCTCTCCTAGATCCTGTAGCGTCCTAACAAAGCGTATCTTCGTCGGGACGCAGATAAATTTAATGGCTAGTTCGTCGACTCTCTCTCGTCGAAGTTAAGGTACCGATACCAGACCTACGCGCCCACGTGCAGGCGGGACTAGGCCCTGAAGTTGGCCTCCCTTCGCATCCATGGCCATATATAGGGATATAAAAAATTGTGTCATTTCTTTCTGTACTGCTCAATTCTAGTCTACGTCCTTTCTTCTACCTTTATCCTTATATCCATCGGGTTTCAGTTTAATATTATTTTGGAGACTTGATTTTCACCCCTCTTCCTTAAACTTCTTCCTGGCATTTTAATTAATTCTCAATAGTAGCTTATTCTTATAAACTACATGTATAGGTATATGTATTAAATTTCATTAAAATTTACTTCTGCAAGAATATAAAGGGTATTAAAGAAACAAATAAACGTATTGTAACAATTATACAAAATACATATTCATACACTTATACAATTAGCAAAAGTATAATTACTACTCATTAAATACCTTCAGTGAGTATTAAAATTACATAATAAAAATAAAATTTTAAACGAGCGGTCCCTTTTGAAGGTTAATTAAATTATTTGTTTCATAAATATTATTTTCGTCGTAGTAAAATCGTAGTAGCGCACGCGTCCCAAACTCAAAGGGCGCGGATTCGAATCCTAACCAGAACGCATGCACCATTTAGGCAGTCTTCAGACCTAATGTACATATTGTTACAATTACCACGTGCTAACAACGGTTAAGGAAAACATCGTGATGAAACTGCACTGCATCATGATAACCGATGTGTCAAACCTGCTAAACCGCCTTGGACAGGCCTAGTGGGTATGCTGTCCGTTGCCCAATAGTAGGAGCCCCGAGCCTAATTGTGGCACGTTTATGGGCTGTTATATTATAAATATTTTTATTTTTCATTGGTCCGTGTCTAGAATGTTAAAATCAATTTTGAGACATGGAATAAAAACATTAAAATAAATAAAGTAAATTTAAATCTACATTATCATAGAGAAATCCTCAATACGCGCATCCGGCTCACACAAGTCTACTTGTGTGTATATTAAGTAATGTAAGTTATTTTTAGAACTTTCATGGCATATTTCATAATCACGTGTACATTCAACGCGTAATAATAAAAGTTACGTATATAGAAATATATAAAAAGGCAACGAAATTTGTCTGTTTCGTAATTGCGTAAATGATCATTAGGGCTACACAAAACGTAAAGAGTAAAAAAACATCAAAAAGTGTTTACAGTTCTGTGTGCGCACTTTGTGCAATCAGGAAATTTCTGCAATTTTCTATTGAAGGTAATTCAAGTTGAATATAATTCAGTAAATTTTCAGTTTGCATTGTGGTTACTTCTATCGCAGTAAGCAGAAATATCTTTAACGTATTTCCTTGATCGCTCTTCACAACTTTTTGTGAACGTTATCTCAAAACTGATACCCAGTGGACTTTTTGCTAGTTTGTATAACTAAGAGAAGAAACCAGAACGAATGTAAGGATAATGGTCGATGATGTTATGCTGGAGCAAGTGAATGAGATTGTATATCTTGGATGTGCTTTTAGCAGGGATGGAAGGTACACCGCTGATATAGAAAGAAGAGTGAATTTGGGGAATAGTTTGAATGGATGCGTTAGGTAAACTTCTAGGCGCTAAGAACCTCAGCCAGAAGGCCCAGCTCGCCATACACAACGCGGTGCTAGTACTTACGCTCACGTATAGAAGCGAGAGTTGGGTATGGAAGAGAGAGCATGAAAGTAGAGTAAACGCGGTCGAGATGCAAGCACTGCGCAAAATCTGCGGAGTGACGCTCGCGGACCGCGTCCATAATACCGAAGTAAGAAAGAGAGTTGGTCTGAAAGAAAGTGTCGGGATGAAGGTAAGGAAAGGAATGCTCCGGTGGTTCGAGCATGTGGAAAGAATGCATGATGAATGAATGACTAAACAGATATACAATGCAAAAGTGGATGGATGCAGAAGTCGTGGAAGGCCACGACACACCTTCCATAATCAAATTGAACGTGTACTAGCGGAGGGTGATGTCAGGAGCCTTAAGAACAGACGAGTGTGCATGACAAGAGTTATGAATGTCAAAGAAGCAAGTGAGGTGTGTAAGAATGGGCCTAAATTGCGCTCTGTTGTTCGTGCCTGCCCCGCAAGGGAACTGGCGTGAAATTATGTATGTATGTATGTATGCATGTATAACTAAGTCCAAATATTACAAAACTTCCGTCAGAAAATGTCTAAGTTCCTGTATTTCAGGACTCCGTAGCCATTTTCGCAAAAAAGAAACTCTTATAAAGTCCTCCGCCCTGACGATCTGTTAAGCTGCTTACTCATCTGCGAGCTGTTACTGTAACCGAGCGGATACAGTAACGAGCTGTAATGTGTACGCGTGAAACGATCTTCGCTCGCGACATCCAATGAGCCGCCTTTGGCTACGTACTCATTAGCAAGCATTTGTAATCGTAACCAAATAGATTCAGTAACGAGATTCTAGTCTATAAGTGGCTCGCGAGGGCAACGCGAGTGCCCTATGATGCGCGGCATTTTGTTATTGACGACAGACTGCCACGGCATTTGATTCGCAACAATAACCGACAATCGTCGGCTCGCTGCGAATCGCTCGTGGTGCACTAGCGAGCTACGTTATTAACCTGTAATTTTTGGTTCTAGTAACGTGCAAATTTTACATTTACAAAAGTGCCACTCGCTTCGTACTCGCGAGCGACGTATACACCGAGATTCTTGGTTACAGTTACAGCAACGGTTACGGTTACGACTCCCAGTTTAGTATGCGGCTTTAGGTGATGGGCTGTTACAATCGCTGTAGGCTCTCTCCGGCATGACGCTATAGGCCACCAACGAATGAATATCATGAAACTGCATTATAGTTGACTTTCTCAGACCAGAGCCGAATCTAGGGGGCAGGCCGGGGGCTCATACTCCGGAAGGGCGGCAAATTCAAACTTCGCAGACAAATACACAACTCATAATTAACGCAACTTTGACCACTGAGATGTCCAGTACTTTAAGCACATAAATTACTTTTCACGGGGCATGTAGATATAGGTCCAAAGCCATAGACACACGCGAGTCCTTGAGTGGGCGGGCCTCTGATGGCTGAAATTATGATAATGATTAAGTTAAAAATATAGGCGAGCGAAGACGGCATTTTTCAGTTTTTGCCCCCCAAGAAAAAATTTAGATTTGGGGCTGTCTCAGACGCCTGACGTGGCCCACATACGCTGTGCATGGCGTCCATACGTCAAGCGTCTAAGGCAGTGATTCAATTTGGATGAAGCAACCAAAGTGATCCACGTAAACATAAAAGTGAGTTTTTCAATATCATTAAATATTGTTGTATTTTAGTTCTGTACCTTTAAACCAAATAGAAATCAACTTAGTTGATCCTTCTAATGTCAGCCTTACAAATGTTGAAGGTAGCGTCTAGGGTCAATCGACTTTGAGCTCTTCCAACGTCAGATTCACGATATACCGATGATCAATTTGGAGACATTTAAATGCGCGTCAGGTTTTCTTGTGCACTATTATATCAATGATGGAACTTTATTTGACATCAAAAAGATGACTTTTTACGCTAGAAACCTCAAGAATATAGAATGCGCATGGACGCCGCGTATGTGCGCTTCAGGCATCTATTAGAGATCACTTTAGTGCATTTTTAAGTTTATTCGTTCTATTCGTTGGTCTCGTATAGCGTCAGGCTGGACGCAGACTACGGCGTCTTTACCGGACCACCGACTTAGGAATTTAGATTGCGTATCTATTGTTAGCGTCTACATAAATGTTACAACAATTAAATAGTTATTTTACAATATAATATTTTATATTTGCGGAAAACTAATTGCATTTAAACAGCTTAAAAGAAAAACAAAATTTTAAACAAAAAACTAGTAGAATAATAAAATCTATCTGTCTGTCTGTCAATGTTAAGTTAAAACTGTCTGTCAAAGCCGATTGTATATGTATAATAATGTATTTGAACTAAACTAATATTTGTTTAAAATTTATTTTTGGGATTAGAGTTAATATGCGTGACGTCACTACTGCGATTGTGAATTTTACACGCCCTATGTAGGTATTGGGAAGTTAGCTCCTAATACTGTTCTGTATTTTTTTAACTTATATTAACAAGAGAGAAAGAAATATTTTTTTTACTCCTAAAAGAGACAAACACAAGACAAATAATATGTAAATATTAATAGTAGTAATATTAGTTTCCAAAATCATAAAATGTGTTCTTCCTGTAAGTTATTACTGGTACCAGGAATAATTTTAAATAAATACATTAACAAAAATATCCTTTGAGTCGTTTTGGAGATATGAAGTTTTATTTTATATTACGAACCTTGGAAACAGGCAGCCAGCCCGGCTCATCGAAAGTGGTTACCTTCGCTTATAGACGTTGGCCAAGGGCGAAGCCAACGCGTTGCCAGCCTTTAGAATGACATAAAGAGAATGGGAATGGGGAATGAGATGGAGGGTTCAGAAAAGAGGGATGGGATGTGTAAGGAGAGTTGGCCATCAGAACTCACTCATCGCAAGAAACACAATTTACTGAAATCACCGTTTCAGTTTAAAAAGAAATTATTCATTTTCTTAGTTAATATGTGCTCCTACTCAGTTTCTCTGCAGACCGTGGGCCATAAAAATGGCCCCAGACTTTTAGAGGGCTTGCATGGGGCCATGGGAAGGCTAACACGTAGAGGCCCCTTGACATATTTAATGTAACTATGGCGTGACACTGACCGGCGATTATCCCTGTCTATACCATATAATAATGCACTCAAGGACAAGCCCCGGCTAGTGTAGGACTATTGTGGAAAATGAGAACAAAAAGTACCGGACTATTGGGGAGCACTGCTAGTGGTACTAGGGGTCTGGGAATATGGGGACTATGGCGTCTGCCCGTCGCAATGTTCGAGGAACATGGAAAAACGGGCATAAATAAATAATATTATTATTATAAAACCAATAATGACATTTTATATTACGTGTTTATGCTTATGGTAAAATTATGACATTTTTTTATTGTATGAGTTCAGCGGACAGGCAAACAGCCCGCGTGATGGAAAGTGGTTACCGTCACCTATAGACATTTGCAACACAAGTGCTACAAATGCGATGCAGCTCTCTAAAGAGAAACCAGAGTCTGGCCACTAATGCTGGAATACAACTCAGTGTTGTTATGGCGACATACTCTAGACCATGGGTGGTAGCCATCCAGACGTGCGAATACCCTACCACCTGACTGTGAGTGGTTTTTTCACCTCTTACGACAGTCCGTCCGGCCGTAGGAAATTGTATTCTTTTTCCGTTCCTGTACGGATGAGTTATGACATTAGTAATAATTTTTTTGATATCAGCAATTAATAAATGTTATGGTAAACGTTTTCTACATAATTAACACATTTGCACGTCAATTTGGCAAGAACATGTGTACGATTTTCAAACTAAAATGTAAGATCTTTATACAAGCCATGTTTTTATGGAAATAAACGAGTTTGATTTGATTTGATTCACGCCGATATTCTGAGAGAGCGCGGCATCACAGCGGTCAAGTCATCAGCCTCTCGAACTGTAGCCAAGATAATATTTTTTACTCCAGCACGGGTCTACCAGGCCAAAAATCTTATTTTTTGGGTTCCATTATCAAATTATAAAAGCGGTTTACATTCGTGATTTAAGCGAGACCCTCTACTGTACGTAGACGAACTCCACTTGGCAAATTGTTTTCACTGTTTTTCTCAAACGTATTTTAATTTGTATCGTGCATTTGGTAAACTAAGATTGTTATCATGATTATAGCTGTGTGGATTTAACGTTAATTTCTGAAATATCATATAAACCATGATGACTCGTGGTTTTTTTAAGTTTCTCGTTTGGTGGTTAGGCTGTGGTGACACCAAAAGCGTTTCAATAAATAATTAAACCTTTTGGTGGGCGTTGAGCGTTTGAATAGAGACTACCTTTGGAATCGCACCTAACTTTTCAATCGCATACATAAGGAAAAAGGTGTTTCAAATGGCACTTATGATGAGCTAGGAATTAAAAATTAGACAAATAAGTAATTTACACCTGGACAAACACATATCACATATATCAACTAATGCGAAATATTGAGCTGAAGATGTCAGTGATATTAATTGTGCAATTGAGTGAAAATCAAATGAATAGATGATAAATAACTGTGTGCAGTAATTGTTTATTTTGATAAACAATAGTATATCTCTCTATTTAAGTAGACTATAAAAAAACTACGGATGATAATCACCTAACAAAAAACGTAACTTTGTGAATCTCGTAGACCCTTCATAAGATCAAATGGCGCTACAAATCAGAAATGTTATATTTCTTTTTAACGTTTCTTATTTAAAATATTTTTTCAGTTATTAGAATTTTTGATTAAAATTTTCTAAAAGAAATAAATGATATAAGCTACGTTCAACGAGAGACTCACAACGACCACGTTCACGACCGTGATTTTTCCAGTTCCACTTGCTTACCGGCGTCACAATCGTAAACTCGAGTGGAACGGTTAGTCGACCCACCTCTTGACATGGGTCGTTGTGAACGCTGCGTAAGCGAAAATCATGACGTCATTAGCGACGTTGTCGCCACGACCGCGGTCGGCTTGTGGAATGGCAAACGGAGCATTTTGGGCTTTATGAGATACTTAAGGAACGCGCCCATAGTATAATGCCAGAAAGCGGGACAAAAAATGACTTGACGTGATCACGTCAACGACGTGGGAAGATGTAGTTGTGTAGGATTTAGATTTTCACAGTTACGTTTTATTGGTTTTCCTAACATTTTTTCCCCGAGATATGACTCAAACATTTATCACGGACATATACTTATAGAATCTTCAACTTTTAAAAATAATTTCGTGCGCAACAAAATTGAGATTAAGCTGCCATTAACACTGCTTTTTTGGACACTGTATATACCTAAGCGTTTCTTGGCAACTCATTCCCTAACTTAACCGTCTTATTTCATTTATAGGTACAAAAAACCCGCTGTTAAACAGACCACAACCCTAACCACAGATACACTACCAACCACTGAAACCTCCCCCCAGCTGCAATTGCAGTCGAGTTCAAAGCGCGTGACGAAATCATAAAAACCGCGCAACGTCTGTGGCGACCGCATTCGGACCAGCGCGGTTGGACGCGCTGCAAAATTTAAAAATAGAACAACTTTCCTTTTTTTTTCTTAATAAGTGATTTTTAAACTGTAAACACGTTGCGTTCCAGTGCCAGTGTTTATATCGTAGAGACTTTGGCTTGTGACTTAATTTTCCAATTTAAAGGTGATTTTCTTTTTTATTCGCAATTTTTCTATTGTGCTTTTAGAGTTGTGCTATATATCTTGGATGTTGCGTGTGGTAAGGTGCTTTTAGAGATTTTAGAAACTTGAGAATATTCTTGTATTTACTATTAAAATAAAATTCAAATACCATTTTATACATGCATATATTCCTTCTTTCTTATGGTAATTTATTGAGTCAGTTATTTCCAGCACAATTTGTCAAACTTTCATATTGATTCATATATTAAAAACTTCAGAAATTATTTTAAATTACTACCAAAGTTTGATGCGGTTGAGGCAGTAGAAGTTGCATATATTATGTTACACATTCAGGATTTACGTGTTGTGCTTTTTTTAATTGCTGATCACAATAATAACAATCTCTTTTGTAACAGCTATTCACGTAACGAAACAAGCGAATGTATACTTAAGTTAATCGACAACTGGTTGAGTAATTCCGGCCATTGGCACCTAAGAGAAAATACAGCTACGCCGCAATGATTTGTTTAATTTCTTTTCTTAAATACAGAAGCTTTACACGATTTATTTATCTAGTCAATGTGATGTATGATGAATATTCATATTAAGCAACTGGGCAATAGGTGAAAGCAGGAGTTTTGAGCTGTACCATGGAGGTTTTGTGGCCCGCTCGAAAAGTCACATTTGACTAATTATAACTTATTTAAAAACAATGATTGAAATCAATTTCCTAACTACTAATTATTTTTTGAGTTAAAAGATGTTTGTTGCCGTCATGCAACATAATATTTTAAAAATAAGATGATAATATTGAAGAAGAATATTTACAAGAATTTACAATCGCCCAGTAAAATCCTTAATTGTAATAAACTCTTTAATCATATAAGAACTAGATAGTACCAGAAATTCTACATACATACATACATACATAACTTCACGCCAGTTCCCTTGCGGGGTAGGCACGAACAACAGAGCGCCATTTAGGCCCATTCTTACACACCTCACTTGCTTCTTTGACATTCATAACTCTTGTCATGCACACTCGTCTATTCTTAAGGCTCCTGACATCACCCTCCGCTAGTACACGATCAATTTGATCATGGAAGGTGTGTCGTGGCCTTCCACGACTTCTGCATCCATCCACTTTTGCATTGTATATCTGTTTAGTCATTCTTTCATCATGCATTCTTTCCACATGCCCGAACCACCGGAGCATTCCTTTCCTTACCTTCACCCCGACACTCTCTTTCAGACCAACTCTCTTTCTTACTTCGGTATTACGAACGCGGTCCGCGAGCGTCACTCCAGAAATTCTAGAGCTTTATATATATTATTTAACATTACCAAAAGTATTGTCTTAAGTCTTCGAGACTGGTACACACAATAAAACTACGTTTTAACGATTTTAAGCACCGAAGCAAAAAGAAAGTGACCGAAACGTCAGACTTATAAAAATCAAATAAAATACTGCGGTTAAAACCTAATTTTATTATTATAAAATCAGTAAAAATTAGGATTAAATTTATTTTCAACTTATGATTGTTTTAGTCCTATGTATGTTTTAATAGAATGTCTCGTAAAATATTTATATACTTACGGTCTTATTCATAGAGAGTTAGAGTAAGTTTAAACGCTCCTTTAAGAACCATAAACAAGCGCTCAAACTTACTCTAACTCTCTATAAATAAGACTTAAATTTACATGTTAATTAGTTCATGCTCAAGATATTGAAAATGGAACACAGCAAAATAGAAATGTGCAAACATTTGAATGAATTCACGTTCACGGAATACATAAATATTAGTTAGTTAAAATTAATAACAAGTTGAAATGCGTCGGTTAATGTCAAAACATTTTTTTTAATGCACAGTAGAATTAATGTTACAAAAACTAAAAGTATTATAAGATAACGTTTTAAAGTAAATAAATACTTTACCATAGCAATTATATCAAATGTTATTGTCTTTAAAACAATAAAACATTCGTTTTACAATCATAAAAAGTAATTGTTATTCATACAGTAGTTGTAACGATTATAATATACATACATTTAATACTCTCGACGTGGGAAAAGACTATCTATATAGATAAGCAAGTCTTTATTAAACACCAACACAAGTCTTACAATGAAAGGAACTGCAGACAATATCACCCATAAAAAATTACGATTAAGAAAAGTGACGTCGATGACAAAGAAGAAGCAGAAAACGATTGGTTTTGCTTGTGTTACCTTGAACCTCTTGTCAAGCAAATCCATAGGGTTCAGAGCCTTGAACTCCAAAGTTGGTCTCTCATAGGTGGGTTTCGATATGTCTATCATAATTGTTTGACAGATTAGACTTTGGTTTGTAATTAATTTGTATACAACAGGTCTCGGAAGGATGCTATACTGTAATTATTTAGTGTTATTTTTATGTTACTTGATATTTTCGTTCGTATGTATGTGTCACAACTCACTTTAGTATCCCTCATAACTTACCTCGGTATTAGGAGGGTTGTGACACGAGGTGTAGATTTTGATTTTGTAAATTTCTCAAAAACCTTAACATTTCCATCAATTTTGATGATTTTGATGATTGAGCTACATTGACTTATAGATCTCATAGATGAAAAATGTTTCTGGACTGAGACATGTTAGTTAAAGCATAAAAAATAATACTAAGTTGACACAATTCTCCTCGGTCTCCCTTACTCATTTCCCACCTTATCGATCCCTGTATTTTTTTAGAATAGTATACTTTATTGTTAAACTTTGTACATAAATGTGGTATAAATAGAATGCAGTGAAGTAGTGAGAACGTACAATAACATTTGTTACCTACTTAATTACATTAATAATAATTATGTCATAGATTAATTAATGGCTTTACTATAGCTACACTACATCGCACACATCCATCTCAACTAAAGGTTTTTTCTTCGTGAAAGAACGGAAAAAGAATAGCCATTGTCTGTCTGATAAGGACTGTCGTAAGAGGCGTCAAAACAACCCACAGCGAGGTGGTAGGGCTTTTCACAGTCAGATGGTAGGGTATTTGCTCGATTGGATTGCTACCACCCCTGATCTAGAGTATGCCGCCATAATAACTTAGAATTGTGTTCCGCCCGGCATCAGTGACCAGGTTTCAGTTTCTCCTTCGAAGCCGGAAGCACATTGGTAATACCTCTGGTATTGCTAATGCCCATAGGCGACGGAAACCACTTACTAGTTGGGCCGTCAGCCTATCTGTTATGCTTCAGCAATAAAAAAGAGTCTTGTAAACGTTCAAAGACAAAGTTTAAAAAAAAACCATCTATAACGCTCTTGGCTTTATCTGGTTTGTCGTATACATGCAATAGGGATTCAGACACATGTAAGTATATGTATTCTAACAAACCACTGCGAGCGTATTTAGCTCAACTTTCAGCGCCGTGCTTGCGGCAGGCGTCTATCCGTGCAGGAACGGAGAAAGAATACAATTTCCTGCGGCCGGGCGGCCTGTCGTAAGAGGCGACTTAACAACCCACAGCCAAGTGGTAGGACATTTGCCCGACTGGATGGCTACCACCCCTGGTCTAGAGTATGTCGTCATAACAACCTTGAGTTGTGTTCCGGCATCAGTGACCAAGTTCCAGTTTCCCTTAAGAGAGCAGCAGCGCATTTGTGGCAACTTTGGTGTTGCAAATGTCCATAGGCTATGGTAACCGCTTTACACCAAGTGGGCCGTTTGCCTGCCTGCTGATCTCCTGCAATAAAAATAAAAAAAGGCATGTCAATAGCCTAAAGGAGCTGAAGAAATAGGTCAATTATCCAAACTTATCAGGTTATCTTTGTGATAACAAACTCTTAAGACCACCGTGATATTGGCAATAATTTTGTTCACATAAATACTTTAGTCATTCAAGCATGACTTCCGTGCTTCTTGCCATTATAAAAACCTCATTGTGTTGTGTAGCGGTATAAAACCGTTACTCTGCCGGCTGCAATTTGGAAAGCAATCGGTCGATCATTTCTCGGTTAAAAGATTTGGTTTTATTGGGTTATTAAAAGAAATGGGAACGTTTTGAATTGCACGATGCATACTTCAGAAACCAGGCCAAATAAGTCATAATGAAATATTGCACATAATAGTACATTATGGTACTAGTGTGTAACATTAGTGATTACCGCCGAGGCGCCATTGAGACTCGAGCCGTAGGCGAGAGTCTTAAGAGAGCCGAGGACGGTAATCATCAATACACACGTGTATCATACGACGTTTTTCAACACACTTGTGAATAAAATAACAACAAAAACTCATTTTAGTTAGTAGAGAAAAAAAGTTATATATGAGTGAAAGTTTTATTTATTAAACACGTACGAGTTAAAATTATCTATTTAAATAAGAAGTTGCATGAAATGAGCAAGCAATAGGAACATTAATTTATTTGTTCTATAGAACATGATCTTTTTTTTTAATAAAAACTTTTTTAAGAACAAAGCAACTCAACCAATAAAATTTAAAAAAAATCTATAACTCACTAATGAGTTATAGATTTTTTTTAAAATTTTTTGAAAATGTTTTTTTGTCACAGTTTGATTATGGGTGTCATTCTGTGCCTAATTGCGGTGACCATAGAGCCACTTTATGAGCAAGTGTGTTGAAAAATATTTTACACCTTACTTATTGAAAATCATGGTTTACCTCAGCCTTTAAATCTATTTGCTGCCCAAACAGCTTAGTAGCTAAAGGGTGGTCGAGTATTCATAATCAGATTTGAGGTCTATCGAAACAAATAGTAGCATACAATTATCGTATAATGGAGCAAAATTACCAGAATCACTGTATTACAGAATAAGCCAAGCATTTGCCAACAGATGGTTACCACCTGTAGTCTGGGTCTTGCCACCATAACAATCTTGAGTTGTGTTCGTGGATTCCAACATCAATGGTCAAATTTCAGTCAGGAGGAGTCAGGAGACCGGCTGCACTTTGGTGACATCTTTGCTGCTGCAAATGTCTATAAGCGACGGTAAACACTTCTCACTAAGTGGTTTGTCAGGTTATCTGCTGTACTCCAGTGATTAAAAGAACTTATCAAGAAAGTCAAATTATTTTTAACTATTTTTTATTGCAAAAGATTAGCAGACAAGCAGACGGTCCACTTGATGGAAAGCGGTTACCATCGCCTATGGACATTTGCAACACCAAAGTTGCTACAAATGCGCTGCTGCTCTCTTAAGGGAAACTGGAACCTGGTCACTAATGCCGGAAAACAACTCAAGGTTGTTATGGCGACATACTTTAGACTAGGGGTGGTAGCCATCCAGTCGCCTCTTACGACAGCCCGCCCGGCCGCAGGAAATTGTATTCTTTCTCCACTCCTGTGCAGGAATTATTTTTTTATTATTATTTTATTAATTTTATCCTTGCGGATAAAATAATTAAGTAGTAATAAAAAAAGTAATCATTTAGTTAATGTAAACATTTGCACGTCTTGTAAATGACAAAACATACTGGAAATTTTATATTATGTAATACCTATTCATGTATCTATGTTTTTGCAAATAAAGATTGACTGATTGATTGAATGTAGAAAAAAATTTACAATTTACATTCATATGGAAATCGTCATTATAGAGCTTCAAAAAGCCTTTTCACGAAAATTGACAGAGTGCTTGAATAGTTTTTGAGATTGCGGATATTTTCAATTAAATACTAGTTTTAGAGTTTCGTAAACAAAAAGCAAATAGCGGACGATTATAAAAACTAATCACGTAATAGTACATTATGGTACTAGTGTGTAACATTGGTGATTACCGCCGAGGCGCCATTGAGACTCGAGCCGTAGGCGAGGGTCTTAAGAGAGCCGAGGACGGTAATCATCAATACACACGTGTATCATACGACGTTTTTCAACACACTTGTGAATAAAATAACAACAAAAACTCATTTTATTTAGTGGATAAAAAAAAGTTATATATGAGTGAAAGTTTTATTTATTAAACACGTACGAGTTAAAATTATCTATTTAAATAAGAAGTTGCATGAAATGAGCAAGCAATAGGAACATTAATTTATTTGTTCTATAGAACACGATCTTTTTTTTTTAATAAAAACTTATTTAAGAACAAAGCAACTCAACCAATAAAATTTAAAAAAAAAATCTATAACTCACTAGTGAGTTATAATGTTTTTTACTCACAGTTTGATAATGGGTGTCATCCTGTGCCTAATTGCGGTGACCATAGAGCCACTTTATGAGCAAGTGTGTTGAAAAATGTTTTTATGAGTTATGACGCAATGTGAGAAAGGAGGATACTCAGCCGAATTGGATTTCTTGCTGTGTCTAATTTGGATATTTTAAACATTATACAATAAAGTGTATCGTAATGCAAAAGTAGATGGATGCAGAAGTCGTGGAAGGCCACGGTACAACCTTCCATGATCAAATTGATCGTGTACTAGCAGAAGGTGATGTCAGGAGCCTTAACAACAGACGAGCTTGCATGACAAGGGTTATGAATGTCAAAGAAGCAAGTGAGGTGTGTAAGAATAAGCCTAAATGGCACTCTGTTGTTCGTGCCTTCCCGCAAGGGAACTGGCGTGAAGTTATGTATGTATGTATCGTAACGTACTTAAAACATACATTTAAATACGTTATCATCTTACTTTTAAAATTTCATATATTTTAATTACTTTAAAATAATCAAGAAGCTACTTAATCCGTTAAAATTGTGACGTCATATTGCATTAATCTCATAGAAAATCAAGTAAATTTTGATGTACTGTTTGATGGTTTAAAAGTGTCTAAATTATTGTCTGTCAAATACCCTATTATATTAGCGTCACTGTATTGTTTCTCGGTACCAACATACTAATCTATACATAATCCCTTGTAACCCATGAAAATAATTAGTTTTTCAGTGATATTAAAATATGTGAATATGATATCAACCTCAAAATAAAAACGTTTAATAGCATCGAAAGAAATAATAATAACAACAAAAACATCAAGTACCTACATAACATGTTTTGTAAGCGCCCAATTATTATGGTGCGAAGATTACTAAGGTTTTTGACTTCGCAAGTCACGTAGTAAGGCCCCAAGAGACTATTTAAATGCTAATGAACGCAATGATTTTCATTTTATCTATTCTATCAAACCTCATTCGTATCGCTAATTAATTAATGAAATAAATAGAAATGGTGAAAATTCAGAATATCTATATTTATAAACATCAATTGCTGTTCGTTAGTCTCGCTAAAACTCGATAACGGCTGGACTGATTTGGCTAATTTTGGTTTTGAATTATTTTTGGAAGTCCAGGGAAGGTTTAAAAGGTGAGTAAATATGAAAAAAATGCTTGGAATATAGTAAAAACAACAATTTCGCTTTCCCTTAGGAACTATTCCTACCTGTCAAACATTTGATGTTCGTCCCGTCGTCTAGAAATCAATTAAATTTAAAAGTCGTTCAGAAATCATATTAAATTTAAAAGTGAAGTTTTTTATTATTTTTTTGGTTTTGAATGTCAAACGTTTGATGTTCGTCCCGTCGCTCAGAAATCAACGTTTTTTATTTATTGATTCTGAGGCGGTACGAAGTTTGCCGGGTCAGCTAGTAATTTATATAAATAAAGAAATAAAAAATACTAACCTAGTAATTATACTCATAATAATTGTAATCAGCTTCTTTTGTTTTATATATGTATAAATTGACACGATTTTAGGGTGGGTTCTTTATATCTCAATTTTTTTTCCTAACGAACAAGATTTTTGGAATTATTTAGTATTTTTTAATTTCTTTTCTTAATTATAGATTTTAGACTTCTCAATTTTAGATTAATCTACAAAGATTTTGATTCCCATAATTTTATATTGTATTATGTTATTATAATCATATTTCATGATTATTAAAAAAAGTATATTACTTTGGTCACGGTCCTACTCAATAACCTTTATAAACCTTGTTTAAGGGTATTATCTGATTTAGTAACAATTATTGTTAAATCTTCTATGTTCATTTTTATGTCTGCTTACGTATGTATTTTTTTTCAACACTAGTCCCAGTCTATTATGATGAAATGTGATAGGCGGTTAAGATTCTGTTTTTGGCTGAGTTCAACAAATAGCCAGATGGCCCTCATGATGGAAAACGGTTACCAACCTATGGAGATTTGTAACACCAAAGGTGCTACCAATGTGCTGCCGCTCTGGAACTGGAACCTGGCCACTAATACCGTAACACAACTCAAGGATGTTATGGCGGTATACTCTAGACCAGTGGTGGTAGCCATACAGACGGGCAAATACCCTATAACCTGCCTGTGATTTGTTTTGTCGCTTCTTACGACAGGTTGTCGTAGGAAATTGTGTTTGTTCTTTCTCCATTACTGCTCGGATAAAAAGAAAAAATATATTGATTACAACACCATCTTGAGTTACACAGGGAAATATTCAATATTATATATATATATATAAAATCCACGTATATAGTGACTCATCACGATATCTCAGGAACTATAATACCTATATACTTGAAATTTGGCATGGACCTTCGTCTCGCCAAGTAGAGGTCAGCTAAGAACGGATTTTACGGCACGCGAAGCGGGCGGGTATCAGCTAGTCTCTGAATAAAGTTACTGTTATCGTAAACTCAATCAAGTTAATTATATTTTAGTTAATTGTGCATAATTTCCGATTTCACTTGCTTGCGATTCGTAACAGTGAAAGTGGAGATTTTTGTTTTAAAATTCATTAATGTGTAACATTTTTAGCGCACGAAAACGGTCACGGTACGTAAATCACGGGATAATTACCTTAATTATAAATTAAGTTTCTCCAAACATAACACGTAGTAATTACTCTTAATGGTGAATGGCTTTGCAAAAAATTATATCTCGCTTAATTTTGCATGAGTACTAAATATTTGTTGAAGCATGGAAGAAGAATATCGCACGTTTTGTCCAATACTGACATTATCCAAATAAAGTGAACTTTAGAGGAGAGCCAAAAAACGTTATTTTAAGCAACAACATTAGTATGATTACAATGCCTTCCTATTAAATATTTCTGTTACTGGAATTACCATAATTAGAGCTGTTACACGTATTTCCATACAGGATATAGCAATATACCAGGATTAGTGCTATTAGACATACTTTCCTTTATTAATTTTAACACTAAATACTAAGGGAACTGGCGTGAAGTTATGTATGTATGTATGTATGTACTAAATACTAAATTCGTAATCGTTCACATAGACTCTTTCCCTTAAAGCTTTTAAAAATAACACATTGTTTTATAATCCCGTCACAAGAATGTGCAGGCTATATAATGAGATTGAAAGTACAAATAACGAGCATAAAAATAAGTACAATAACAACAAACAAAGGACGAAACGCTATGCTTCCTCATTCATCATACGCACCGCTGAAGAGTGGAACTCTTTACCGTCGTCTGTTTTTCCTGAAAAATATAATCTAGGTGTCTTTAAGTCTCGCGTGAACAGGTATCTTCTAGGTAAGCGTGCTCCACCTTAGACTGCATTTCCACCTGACGTCAGGTGCATTGTCAGTCAAACGCGAACCTATTCAACATATAAAAAAAAAAAAAATTGATCCATTGATATTCTTAATTCCTCCTTCTTTAAATTTATACGTGAAATTCGGGCTATTATTTGCACCAATATTTCTGGCATAATTGCATAATAATTTTGTTACTTAGCCACCGTAAAACTAACATTATAGTAAGTCATACTAATAATATTAACCCCTAAATATCTTGTCAATGTATGGTACATAATGTGCCACATGTTTAGAGTTACGGCTTATACCTAATAATTGATACATAATATTTATGAAATATCTAACTGTTAGCTGTTTCTTCTTTTGTGTGCCAAATAAATAAATAAATTTCCATGTTTTACGATAGATGGCACTAAAAGTGGATATGATCAAATTTTGGAAAATGGCAATATTCGCTCTTTAATGAATATAAGCTTTTTCAGAGAAGTTTCTAAATATAGTTCACTAGATGGCATTACACGTAGTTCATCTGTTGCTATTTGAATTTTTATTATTCAAAACATTTTTACAACTTCGGAAGCTGATATCTTTACTTATCCCCCATATCTTTACTTAAGCAAAACAGTTAATAATTCGATTATACGTATGGAGGTCACCCTTAATTTTTATTGGAGTTTCCTACTTGAGAATCGATTATCATATACGTCTCCCGGTATATACAATTTATGAGGAGTGAAATAATAAAAGCTTTAACTGAAAAGCGTTACGTAATATTTATATACAAATTCGAAAAATGCTATGAAATAAGATCTAAAATAGCCCATCAATGTAAGATACGGCGTTTTGAAATTTGAAGGTCTTATAACAGCCCGTAATATTATACAATTTCTAACTGCAATGCAACGAAATAAGATCTAAAATAATATCCATCTTTACGTATTCTAAGATAATTGTACTTAAGGAGTAAACTCCAGTCGTGCGTCAGAGCTAACACATATTTTCTTTCGTGATTTTAATACATCATTGTGAAGCGCCGTAGATTTTGAGATTGAAATAAATGACTGACTTACATTAGTCACAAAAAGAATCGGGTATGGCGAAGTAACGATCCATCATTACCAAAAAGTAGAAAGCCCTAAAAAATATGTAGGTAATCTATTTATATGACAGCTTGAAATAGGTTCTTATGTATTCTGTCGACTCAAACCGCAGACCCTTTTTTGTACATCATTGCAATATTTACCAAGGTCAGTTAGGCAAAGAACCGGTTGTGAAACTTCATACTTTGTCAGGAACACGACGTATATGGCTCTTAAACGTATTATTTGTACATACATACATATACTTATTGTGATCATCGTTAATGGAGTCCAACCATTATTAGATTCAAATAACTCACTAAATAAAATTGAAATATCTGTAGGTGATTTTAAAATAAATGCTCATAATTTAGACTGCTTCTTATACGATGGGTAGCCAAAAATTATGTATCTCAAAAATTGTCTCGACGAGAGCAAAACTGCTCAAGGATTCAAATAAAAAAATTAGAGATCAAAACAGCAATTACGTGTGTGTTCCATTTCAGCAATTTCAGGTTTCAAAATGTATGAAAAATATTTGTAATGAATACATTTTTTTGCAACTATTGCTACCGTCTAGCAGTTGCGCCAAAGCTGATGGAGTAGACTATTATTAGGATTCATTCCGTTGACCTGTTTGAGAAACTGAATTTTGAGAAAATTGTGTTTCATTTATAAGACAATATTCGAGATCCTAATTGTCATAAGCACAAGATGAACGAGTTCATACACTCAACTAGAATGGGGTTTTTTTTAGTCCATTTTTAATCCCTCGTGCGCTTTTTAACTTCGTGTTGCGTTTGGCTTTGAAACATGCATGTAATACCATAGTATAGCATAAACAATATTTATACTAAAATTTGAAAACCACCTCCTTTTTTGAAGTTGGTTTGGTTGAAATATGAATATGTATAAATTTCAGGACCAGTCAATTCAGCCAAGATGACGTTGGAGCAGCCAGCTGGTGAGATGTGGCAGAAGATCCGCGTGGAGCTCAACGAGAACGCCGACACACGTGACGCAGACCTGGCTCATATCAAGGAGTGGCTTAAAAAAGAACCTCATCTACCTGATGAGTTCGGTATGTTTACTCCTTCCTTAATTTAACTATAGAAGAAGTATACTAAAGAATATGGCAATAGCTCATTAAAAATGTAAATCTTAACACATTCTGCAATCACAGTTGGCACTACCAGAGATTATATTTTAGAAATATTGAAACTGACTACTGGCCGGTTACTGTATCTTACTATCCATTCATTTACCTTACCATCGGATGGAGTATGGAGCTTATGTCAAACTTTGATATACAGTAAGGAAAGTGAATATGAATGTTATATATATAATCATGAGCAATTTTCAGATGACCAACGTATTATGACCTTCCTCCGTGGTTGCAAGTTCTCCCTGGAGAAGACCAAACGTAAGCTGGACATGTATTTCACAATGCGAGCAGCTGTGCCTGAGTTTTTCACCGACCGTGACGTCACACGTCCTGAACTTCAAGAAATTTTAAGCCTAGTGTAAGTGTCTAATATTTATTTGACCTTTCTTGAGTTTGTAATTCTGATTGCTGCTAGAATTTGTCGTCCGGGTCCTGTAGACTATTATCCTCCTTGACGACGACGTCACACCATCGCTTTCTTGTTCCAAGAGCCTACGTGTAAGATTCATGAAACAAAATAAGATTTCACGGGATATTATTATTGATTGCAAAGTTGGTAAAATTACTAGGAACACTGAACCTAAGAGTTATTCGCAAAAGGACTCTCAACTCTGTAAAAATATTTTGTACGAATAAATGAATGAATGAAAACACTTTATTATTCACCGAAAAACTAGGTACAATACTTATTAAACACATCGCGGCCTTATCGCTTAAAGCGATCTCTTCCGGGCAACCCCTTAAACTAATGGTTGTAATCATTTGTAATATTTATTATATTAATAGTTTAACATGACTTGTTTGTTAATATTTTTTATCCTTACGCGTTTCACATATTAGCTTGTTTAGATGGAAATTATATCTAGTTTAACGGAACAATGACTGAATTTGATAATAAATAATATAAAATTTTAAGATTTTTGTCTTTAATTAAATATTTTTATTATTGTTTACAGCCAAATGCCACCCCTTCCTGGCCTCACTCCTGAAGGCAGACGTGTCATCATCATGAGAGGTAGGCCCTATATCTTTCTATTCATTCACTTGCCTTATTTCTTGTCTGTTTGTTCGTGGTTCACGTAAAAACTCACGTCACGTAAAAAGACAGCTTATATTCTTTTTTAAATGCTACGGTACTTTGTGTCGCGGGAATCCCGCGGGACTTTCATGTCAAGCGCGGTTGATGTTGCGGGCATACCCTAGTCGTCGTCAGCCAATCACTGCTGGACGTATGCCTCCCCAAGTCGGCGCCACTCACCACGGCCCTCCGCCTTTTGTTTTTGGCCAGAGGAAATCCGTTTGAGGACTAAGCCGCGACAGACACAGAAGCCTGGGGGGATGTTCGCGACCTGTGTGAGTATGTGGGATTCGCCAGATCGGGGGTGGCACTATCGTGCCCGGTCAGAACCGGTGCCACGCTATGGCCACTCCCCAGTTAGGGATACCCACTAAAACCCCTGGGTGTTCCGTCCTGCGCCTTATGCCAGGGCTACGGGAAATGGGCTGCCCGACTCCGCAGTGCTCTGGCAGGCGTGTCCCCCGGCTACTTCTTGGTCTCGTTCGTGCGTGGGGCGGTCTATAACGCGCCCCACGGGAAGAGAGATAAGCGCGCGCGGAACACTCGCGCTCTCATCTCGACGGCATGTGCGGGTGAGTGAGAACCCCTATACCACGGTTCTCCGCCTTCTTTATCCATCGCCTACCGGTGACCTCGCGTAGGTGGTCGTCAGTCCATTGGGCTGGAGAGCGCCCGACACTACGTTTACCGAAACGCGGTCTCCACGCCATCTGCCATCGGTCTTGCGATAAAATATATACTTTTCGTTCGTTTAGCGCTAATACACTTTTCTATGGGACCTATATCGATTTTTTTTTAATAGGTTATTAAATTATAGGTTACATTAAACACTTTTTTAAACAGACTAAAATAAATGACGATTGTGTAATAGGTGTTCCGTTTTTACTATAATGGTTTCCTAAAATGAATTACATAGCTATTCTGTAACGTGTTCTGTCTTAACCCAGGTCTAGACAAAGACGTGCAGACCCCAAACGTGGCTGATGCCTTCAAGCTGGCCCTCATGATGGGTGACGTCAGACTGAACGAGGAGAAAGAGGGCGTTGCCGGTGACGTGTACATTCTGGACGCATCGGTCGCGACGCCCACACACTTCGCCAAATTCACACCCACACTCGTCAAGAAGTTCTTGGTTTGCGTACAGGTCTGTAAACACGATATGTTGTTTTTATTCTTTATATAGAGGAAATTTTAGCATTGTTGGCACCTTTAAGTGAATGGCATCCAGTCAATTTATTCAAGATATTAAGAAGTGCTAATAATAATAAAACTACGTTTTAACTGTTTTAAGCGCGGTAATTTATTTGATTCTGGTTATTCCGACGGCCATTCGGCCACTTTTCAGTGGCCGTGATCACGAAAGACAAAGTGTCAACGAGTACCTATTGTTAAAGTTTTATTTGTTGCCTACCGCCAACTTGTTCATTTTAATTCTTTAGTTTTAATTCTGTTTATGGTTATTATTTACTCTATGGGAGCCTAATTTTATTTACCACCGCTTCGCAACATGCTATGGCTGAAAGAGAATAAGCGGCGCAAGAAACTCTTCAGCAAACATGCCTAGTCTAATATTTTATATAATATTAAAATGGGTGGAAGAAAAAATAAAAGAAATGATCAGTCAAGTTGGTTTGTGTTCCGGTGCACACAGAAAGAGCTCACAGTGTCTTGTGGTCTGGCAGTTAGTTTTTGCTGGGTTTGGGCCTTAATAGTTTCGATGATCGTGACTTGTATTATGTATACAAGTCGCGAAAACTTAAGAAAATATTAAGTGCTAATAATTTTTAATAAATATTTTGTAGCCATACAATAATATGTGCAAGGCTACAAATTAAAAAAAAAAAACAATTGCGTATGTGTGCACTTTACACGCAGTAGTAGTAGCCTTTAGAGAAAATACAGGCGAACTATTCTATTATAGACGTCTTTATTCTTAGGTATTTTGAGCTTTATTCGGAATAATTCAATCTAAATTACACTTTAATTCACTAGCATAAAATTCAAGATTCAATGCACTGTTGCACGCACGTATGTGTATCTACGTATCTGTTGATCTACGTGTAAAAGAATATCTACCTTAATTACATATAGATAGAGCTAAAATTTATTCAGTTTTATAAATTTATTTAAAGTGAAAATTTATACTAACGGGTGAAGAGAAATGGGTTTTATTTCGAATTAAATAAGGTTTAATTTTATGTGTTTACCATTTTTTAGTCTCTTTTTCATTTCGCTTTTTCGTTTCATCGAGTTTCAAATCACGACGATTCTAAAGAAGTATCTATCTCTTCAAAAATGTTAAGATTTCTTAATGTTTGAAATTAATGAATAGGGTGCCAACAATGATATATAGTTTATATATGTACACATTAGTTTTCGTTTTGGCACTTTACATACAGTTTTTCCCTAAACCTGTAAAGGCCCACAAACCCCAGAAAACGAGAGAAGTAGATATATCAGAACAACAGCGAAAGCCATGTTATTATTTTCAGAGAGGCATGAGCTTCTCATTTTTCTTTCTTCTTTCATGAAGGTTGATATCTGAAACAAATTGTTTTCATTCTTTTAGGAAGCCTACCCAGTAAAAGTCAAGGAGGTCCATGTAATCAACGTATCACCACTCGTCGACAAAATCGTTAACTTCGTGAAGCCTTTCATCAAGGATAAGATCAAAGAAAGGGTAAGTCTCATGTTTTATTTTCCAGTATAGTACGGCTTTCATAGTCTGTATCAATACCGTTTATATATCTCATAAGAGTCGTGAAAGCTTAGTAGGTATTTCACGTACCCGTCTCTCAAATGATGCAGGTTCGAATTTTGACCAGAAACGGTGTGCCACTTAGATAGTTTTCAGACCTAATGTGCATATTGTTACAATTACCAAGTCCTAGGTTGAATCAAAACAACGCGATAAATTTGCACAAGAGCATATCGAAGTATCCGGAGTATATAAACGGCAAAGCCAAGCCAAGTCAAGCGTAGCGGATATTATATGTCCGGTGCCCTAATAATTGGAAAGGTCCGTCTATGCCTCTGAACTGTCTGTGTGTTGAACTATTAAAGCAAACAAACATTCACAACAAAACAATGCAGAAGAACATTATATTTATTCCTGGCGTTGTCTGGAATAAATCGCTTTTTTGCAAAAAGACCGCCCTTTATTTATAATTTGATGTAGTTTAAATCTGTAAAATGTTATATTCAGCAGACAAACACACATATTGTATATCCCCAAATTAAGTAAGTTACGCTTGTGTTATGGGTAATATACAACGGACTACTCTGGGGCCGATCCCAGACCCCCAGACCATAATGAATAACAGAGAAAATACGTTTCCGAAATTTACTATACCAGGAATCGAACCCGGAGCCTCTGCGTTGCAGTGAGGTAGGCCGGTAAAGGCTTAGCCCGCTCAATCACAGAGGCCGTCTTAATTTATTGGTATACTATAAAGACTTATCTATCTATGTATCCATAATTATTACAGATCTTCCTTCACACAAACACCGAGGATCTTTACAAATACGTTCCTAAGGAAATGCTTCCCCCTGAATACGGCGGCAACGCTACGCCCTTGGCTGATCTTCACAGTAAGTAAATTGATATTATTATACATTAATGGTACGAATTTCAAATGTCGTAAAGGATAGACCCATACTTTTCAAGAGAACTAAAAAATAAAACCAATAAACATCTTGTCTATAAATACCTCATTAGTTTTTAAGACATCGTCCAACTTTTTTGAGGGTAGATTCAATTGACGACTAAGTGCCGCGTGGGAAGCGCGGTGGGGCGTGTGGGATTCATTATGTTGGGGTGGCATAAAAACCCCGAAGAAGTACTATTGGTACGAGTTCCCTAAGGTTTCCAGAGCGATTTTATTGCGTATCCCTATACCCACTAAAATCTCTCAGTATTGCTTCCTTTGCCTTATGCTATAGCGACGGTAAAGCGGAATCAACCTCGCATGCCCTGGTAGGCGGGAGCCTTAGGGGCCCCATCCACTGTCGGCTTTACTGGTAGGTCATCCTCGTCATCCTTGATGAACTGGAAATAATCTAATGAAACATAATAGTTTAGAAGACAAATCTTCTGCAGTTAATTTTAACATTTTCCACATCATACTTTAAAAGTTAAAGAGGATACAGGGGATCCGGAAGCTGACGTAAGAACACAACTCAAGGTCGTTATGGTAGTATGCACTATACCAGGGGTGGTAGCCATTCAGAGGGGCAAACCACCTGGCTATGGGTTGTTTTATGCGCCTTACGGTAACCCGGCTGTAGGAATTAGCAATTATTTCACATTTCCTGCAAGGATAATGATATCTCACCACTAATTAAATAAAATTACAAAAATGACACATCTAGATATGCAAATGTCGCGCTCAGTGTTAATAAATATAACAGATTATACTCTTTCCAAGCGTTTATATTACTTTTGACGTTTGCATGTTTATCAAGTTATATATTTCTTGACAGTACAGCCCACATGAGACAAATGAAATAATTGTCGTACTTTATGGTTGTGGGTGACGTAATCGTGATGTTTTGTGAGTCATGTAACGCAGACTATTAAACCATCGCCACTACACGGAAATAAATCGAGAGTAATCGATTTGAAAATAAAAATAGTTCTAATTTATTCATTTTTATTTGCTTTATTATAAAAATGGTTTTTTTAATATATGTAAAATATGTCCATTGACATGTGGTATATTTATTACGCGATTAATTATTTTTAGCAAAAATGTATAGATGAGTTAAATTGATTAAAACTTATTCGGTAACGCATTTAAACATTACTAGTTGATCCATCATCGAGCTGTCAAAAGAAAATAAATGCTTTGAAAGGGTATAGGGATAACGCATCCTTAATTTTTTATGAAAATGAAACAATTATATTTCTTTTTAGACGCCTGGGTGAAAAAACTAGAAGAATACAAAGACTGGTTCGCGGAATCTGAAACCATCAAAGTCAACGAGACCTTGAGACCTGGGAAACCCACCAACTACGACGAGCTATTTGGCATCGATGGCTCCTTCCGTCAATTAGTCATCGACTGATCATTTACCATAGGAATTGAGGGTAGTAGAAGTAGAAGGGTGGAAAGTGGAATTCTTTGCTCCGAATGTAAATACTTAAATTCAAAATCGATTATTTCAACATTTCGATTTTAATTCGATACCACCGTTTATTAAGTAAATATAACACTAAATTATATTAATTTGTACTCCCGAAACTAATATGAAAATATCATTATCATTCCAGTTAAAAATTGTTATAAATAGTTCCAAATATAAAAATTATTAAAAAATATTTTAAATTAAAAAATATTCCATTTTCCACGTTATTATAGTACACTAAATAAGTTATTATCCTAACAAGTTTACAAGTCGTCGCACATACGTAAAGTCGTACCTATTAAACTTGGTCGGATAAAGCGTTTCTCTACCTGTCGCTTATTTCCAGTTACCATTCGTATTACTTGATATATTTAATTTTATGTAATCACAGATCTTTAATATTTGCAAAAATATTGTCTTATTTCATAAGACACATACTGAATATTCAAATAGATCCATTGATAAGACAGCAAATTTCACAACAAGCTTTCGAATTGTTTGACATAGGTAGTTTAAATATAAAAACTACAGATTATATAAGGAAACTGATTTAACTAATATTTCACATTTAAAAGACCCGACGTCGATAATGTTTTAAAAATAAAAGAGAACTAACCTTTTTGTAACTTGTTCATATGTTTAAAAAAGAATATTAGAATATTGGTCTAAATAAAAAAACAATATTTCAAATTTAGAATTTCCGATTTTGATAATGTTCTTAATAATAAACTTTTTAATAATTAATTTCTAAATTTAAAAAAACTATTTAGAATACTGGCTCAATAAAAAAAACAAATGTTCAATATAGATTGAACAATTTTACCTAAAGCATAATTATTGAACTTTATGCACTTTGTTAATAAGGCGGTGGCGGAGGAATATCATTTGTATATCAACGGCAGCGCTCTCAAGTCTAGTTAGATGGCTTAATAACATCTGCTTTTAAAATTCAATATTATGCAATGTATGTAGAGAAAATTAAATCATATAAAAACAGAACAAAGAAGGATTGGCAAAATATAAATTTAAAAAATGTAAATAAAATAAAAATGTATTGTTAAATACTTAATATTATATATCTAGAAATGTTTTGGCGTAAAAGATAGGTACATTTTTGTACCATAGATCATATTTTAGTACTTTTTCATATATTTTAATCTGTGATTCGTTTACTATTAATTGTCAACCAAAGTTTTGCTCAATATTATTTTATTCGTGTTGATTAAAGCAGAACGTGTCTGGTACATTTTGTTTTGCGTTAAGCGTTTTTTTTATTATACAAATAAATACTTTGCTAATAGTGTTTTATTTATGACCAGGACGTTTTGTTTACCGCAGGAGTTTGGAATTAATTTTCATCGGACGTTTTCCCACAGGAGTACGATATGGGATATAAAAAAGATAGATTGAGATAACATTTTCGTTTTGTAAATAAGAGTAAGCGACAGTAACCACCAGCGCCGGTATTACCTATAGTGCAGGGTGTGTAGCGCACAGGGGCGCAGGGTCTTATGGCGCGCCGAGCGCCACTCGCAACGCGTCCAAAACGCATGCGTCGCTTGCGGCGTCAGCGCTCTTAAATGCTTTTCGCCCATGTCATGGCCGACGCCGCCAAGCGCGGCAGCAAAACAAGGCACCCCACGAGCGGATTCTCTACTCTACGATAACTTTTATTTCAATGTGAAATCCAGACTAAACTGATAATATTGTATATCCCTCTCTATTCCACACACCAAATTGTGTTATAAGTGAAAATGAAACAACAGTATCTATGTTGTTGTTATTTCAGCACGGTTTCTATGTGAGTTCTTATTCTGAACGTGCGTTTTCCGATATCATTTAAAATTGCAACATTTGTACCGAAATTTCCGTTCCCTGGTGAAAACATAACTGTAAGTAATCCCATTTTGACCGTGATAGAGGGCATCAGGGTATAGATTTCATATCTACGGTAAAATTTCTTTCACATATTTGAACAGTCATCAGAAATTCTACTGCTTTTGATTATACTTCGAAAATAAATAGTATCTATTTTCCAATGCACAAGGTTCATGGTCAAACGTTTTCTAATTTGGACGGATTCATTTACAAAGTTCTATTTCGTAACAAATGCCCGAATTTTGATTATAGATGCTTTTCGTTCTATTCTATATTTGGTATCACTGTGAACCACATCTTTAGCAAACAAACCATATACTAGGCAAATTGTTATTATTGTTTTATTTAACCGGATACAAGTCCATAGATTCATTGAATAACCAAATTGTAGGATTTTGACCTCTATAGGATGATTAAAACTTTATTTTTGCTCTGAATCTTTGAAGCCAAACAATGGAGTTTTGTGGTAGCTCGAAAGGCTATATTTTCAAAACAGTTACGGTTTCTTTCATAAAAACACATTTGTTTAAAATACAATATCCTATAACTATTATTAATTTTTAAGCATCATGATCTCGTATGTCTCTTAAGACCACGGGCCACAAAAATGGCCCGGACTTTTGGAGGGCTTGCATCGGGTAATGACAAGGCCAACACGCAGAGGCCCCTTGACAAATTTAATATAAATGTGGCGTGACACTGACCGGCGATGATCCCTGTCTACGTCATACAAAAATACACCCAAGGACAAACCCCAGCCAGTGTAGGAATTGAGAACATAAGATACCGGGCTATTGATATGAACTGCTAATGGCTTAAGAATTATTATTTTCGTTTAATTGCGAAGCTGACAAAGAGACAGTGACACAATGACCTGGGCTGTTTGTCTCTTCGTCTCTATAAACAAGGATAACCACCTTTCATTAAAGGTGGTTATTATTGTCTATAGAGACGTTTACAACATCAAGGGCGAGGCCAACTCGATAGCATCGATGGAATATGAGGAATGAATCAAATGAAATAGGATAGAGGGTTGCAATTTTATATTCAAAAACTCAAGAACTCGCCCAAAATTTTTAGAGCTGATAAATACAAATAAATGTTAAATACCTTTCTGGTCGACTTGTCTAAATCCTAGTCTACTTAACTCAATGGAAAGCCGAGATCCCAGCTTCGATTCCTGGTTGAGCATTGAAGTAGCCGAAGCGGCCCAGCTCTTCGGCTTGTAAATGAAGGGGGCAACCCACGAAGGGGTCGGTTATTGTTTGTCCGGGCTGGAGGGGAATGCGGAAGTGAGCCCACAGCCCGGAGACGGAAGCTGGAGCCCGGAAATCGGTCAGCGATTTTAGTATCCCCAACCGTGGCATGGGATTAGCATTCCTGTGGGGCTATTAGTGCCACCCCAACGACGCGAATCCCGCATGCCCCTCGCGATTCCCTAGCGGTGGTTTGTCCCCAACGGTTTTCCTCTGGTAAAAAAAGAGATCGATTATTGGCATAGTAAATGTCATAATCCTTATATACTATGATGGTTTTAAATGTACAGAATCGGCCAGTTGTCCGTCGTGTATAAACAAAACAAGCATAACTAGCCTCGATTGGAATATACAATGTGTGTAAAATGTTCCAAGTGACTGATCAAGATCTTCTTTAACAGTCGATGCCAATGGTCTCGCTCTAATTCAAAGCATCAGACCAGTTGTTCAATGAACTGGAAGACTTGCGATAACTGGCAATTATCAAGTCACATGATTTACTAGAAGCCGACATGAAATGACATATAAACTTATTTTATATTTCTGGATAAAAAAAATATTACTTGACATCTGAGATGCTAGTATCAAGTTACATGACGTCATTTTAACAATATACATACAATTGTCGGAAACGACAACTGGAAACGCTATGGGCGTAAGAAAACACAGGTAAATCAAGAAGAGTATAGGAGAACCACTAACGATATACCCTGACGAGAACTGGTGACCAGAATATTATACTCATTCCGTTAACTTCATTCTTCACACTTCGTCGACTCGTCCCGTCCCCCCTCTTAACGTGTGACGTCATTTATGAAAGTCACCTTTCTTGAGACTGTTTCTGTACATTAACATTAGTGAAATAGCTCAAAGAAATGAGGATGAACGCTCAGCCGATAGAGGGGCTAGATAAAGTGACCTTCTAATTCAAAGAAGCTTTCCATTAGATTGAAGGCAACTGAATTATAAATAATGCATTCGTCCTTTTTAAATAGCAGGAAAATGCGATGTGATACTAATTACTGGTATTATAGCACTTAATTATTAATGAAATTATTATAAGTGATGTTTCTCTAGAATATTCATTCCATATAATCTAAGTGGGAAGAGTTTCGATCCGACATTATTTTAGGTTTCTGTATCTAAAAGTAAATAAGTAAGTACCTTTATGGTCATACTTCTGTGTATGCCCGTTTCTCTACGAGTCACAGCTAATTATCTCAGGAATTAATAATGCTGAGACATGAAATTTGGCACAGATATAGAAATCACGCGAATCAACAAAAATATAGTGTAAAAGTGAAAATATTTCTTTGAATATCGCAAAGTGAGCCCTATATCTAAATAACAATAATAGCCAATGGAAGTATCACTGGTGAACTCGGAGCTCCCATTCAAAGGCAACGGAGAGTCCTCGTCATACTTGTCCAAGGCGGATTGGCGGGTTTGATACGTCAGAATCACGTGGTAATTGTAACGAAATGCACATTAGGTTAGAAAACTGCCTAAATGGTGCATGTTTTCTGGCCAGTATTCGAAATCTTTTATTTGTTAACCCTGGGAGAATGCATTTCCGCATCCCTTCGGGTCTAAGGGGAGGTCACTTAGAAGGATGTGGGAATGCCAACGGCCGGCGCTAGCTTCTGATATTAGAAGAGCGTGCATGCACCGACCGCCCGACTACCTACTAAAGGGTCTCAATGTAATGCCTATAGACTAAGAAAGAGGTAGGCACTGAAAATCAGTGCTATGTCGAATTAACTTTTGGCTCCTCCATATACTGAGTGTCAGCCTCATTTGTCCAATTGGGACAGACAACTTTTAAAATGTTCTGATGCTCTATTATCCTTATATATTTTGTGTGTGTCACCTTTGAAAAATAAACTTTTCTTTCTTTCTTTCCCTCCGCATCGTAATGGGCCACCAAGGGTCCGTAATCATAGGTGTAATCTGCCGTGACGTCGGAAAGCAAGCTGACAAGAAGGGGTGTTCCAGGGACCAGGACATCTACACTGGACACTATATGTGGCACGTTGTGAGAATCCGCCGATCCATCGGAATGGCAAAGGGGCGCCTATGATCCCCTCGTCGCCATCTGCGACAGGGGTTCAGGACTCAAACCCGCGCGATTTGAATTAAGTAACGCTAGTGCTTTAATCACTAAGCTACGACGACTTAGAAGTTGAGTAATCCTTTAAGGTCTTAAAAGAAAAAACTTTATTAGCAAATTTCAAATATATTGGTCATGTATTTGCTATTAACTTTGATATGGTACAGATTTCGTAAAATAGTTATAAGAAGTTTATGCGAATGAATCCGTTTAAAAAACCCTAGTGTATGAACACAATTCACATGAAGCTCATCAAAGATTTGTAATTGTTCACATAAAACTTAATGATATCGTAAAGTATTAGTATTTCTAGTAGTACCTACTTAAGAGCACACTCTTTCTAACTGTATTTATGTTTAAAAATCTTGGACTACAAATATACAAATAGAATGATATATAGAATAGATGATAGAATAAACTTCAACTGTTAATCTCAATTACTCTAACATAATAAAACTACGTTTTAACGGTTTTAGGCGCGGTAATTTTATTTGATTTTGGTTTTTCCGACGTTTCGGCCACTTTTCAGAATTCAGAATACAAGTCGCGAAAACTTAAGAAAATATTATACTCTAACATAAATATACGACTTGGAGAATTTTCTTCATACATGACAAATGAAGGTATGAGACAAGCCTTGGACAAGACACATCGGTTATCTCGATGTGCAGGTTGCATCACGATGTTTTCCTTCACCGTTATTAGCACGTGGTAATTGTAAAAATATGCAAATTAGAACAGAAAACTGACTATGTGGTGCATGCGTTCCGGCCAGGATTGAACACGCGCCCTTTGAGTTTGGGACGGGTGCGCTAGTCATTACGCTACCACGACTCTTATATATATATATATATATATATATATATATATATATATATATATATATATATATATATATATATAATTTACGAATTTTTTACTATGTTACCACCATAGCCAGCGTCGTGTTGATTTAATGTGTATGTGGTTAACAATAAAGTGTTTTCTATTATATTCCATTCTAGATATAGTTTTAAGTAAGTTCATTATTGTATTGCTGTACAATCAATAGAGTGTTATCTATCTATCTAAAATCAATACAAATATACATATGTTTATGTACAGTTCGTAGAATGCACTCTTATTTTCGATGATGGATTTACACTAATACTAGGGGTTAGTGCCGCGAGCGGCGAAATTTTTGAGTACAGAAACATTTGGAGTGTCAACAAATGAAGATCAAATTTCTGCTATAAGAATCAATGATTTTCAAAAATTGGGAAGTTATTGGCTTCATGCCAAATCTTAAAAATTAAGTTCTCATTGGATATTTACGTTTTGAACTCTAGTTACCATGAATAATTATTTTATCTCGGTCCTTTACTCAAATAGTGCTGGATATAGATAATAGGGCGGTATTTTTCATGATGCATCAGAGCGGCACTTATTGTAAATCCGGCCCTGCTTATTTGCTCTAAACAAGTTGCACGTGTTATTTCATAATAACCAGCGTCGCATGGCGTAAGATTCAAGGCTTCACATCTGATCCAAACACGAGAAAATTTCCCAACATACCTTTAGCATCTTAGTCTTGAGACCTC
The DNA here is from genome assembly GCA_019925095.2 of Dendrolimus kikuchii. Lineage (NCBI taxonomy): Eukaryota > Metazoa > Arthropoda > Insecta > Lepidoptera > Lasiocampidae > Dendrolimus > Dendrolimus kikuchii. The sequence goes on along the minus strand of CM034406.1, from coordinate 14,661,731 downwards.
GTTTAAACCAAACAAACGCCTTGTTACTAAGTTGTTATATATAATATACCAAGTGTATAGTTGAGAAGTGTCTGTACTAAAGTATAACGTAAGTGACCCTTAATAATTAAAAAAATATGTTATCTAGTAATTAGCATCCCGAATTTGCGGAAATTATAATTTTTATAAATAAAAAGCTACGTTTTAACGGTTTTAAGCACGATAATTTATTGGATTTTTATTATACCGATGTTTCGTCCTAAAATAAATTACCGCGCTTAAACCGTTAAAACGTAGTTTTATTACGTATACTAATCGCTAACTTAAAGAATATTATTTTTATAAAATTATTTAAGTATTTCAAATCAAATATAATAAATTAAACTACCTTACAAATAAATAAGTAACATAATTGTGTTCAAAATGACGTAAGTAATACATTTGAAATATTATTAAAATTCCATACGTGAAACAAGATAATATTAAGCCTTGAAAAAAGAAAGAAATTGAATAAGAAATATAAAGAAAAACCATTTTTAGCTAGACGTGTTGCTGGAGAGTTTCTTGCCGTTTCTTCTCCTTAACAGCAACAAAAGGTTGCGAAGCGGTACGTAGAATAGGAAGTAAATTTAAATTTTTATGTATGACCTGCAAAAAGTTATCTCCAGTGGAACTTAATTTGAATAAAAACTTTTGAATTTAATTTTGAAAAAATAAACATGCATATTCTATTTACTCCCATTGCACTTAATTCTTTTAGCCTACATCCACTGCCGGGGGACTACTTTTACCCCGGCATCCTCAAGGTCCGATGCTGGTTTTTTTATTTTATTTTTTTATTGCAGGAGTTCAGCAGACAGGCAGACGGCCCACTAGATGGAAAGCGGTTACCATCGCCTATGGACATTTGCAACAACAAAGGTGCTACAAATGCGCTGCTGCTCTCTTAAGGGAGACTGGAACCTGGTCACTAATGCCGGAACACAACACAAGGTTGTTATGGCGGCATACTCTAGACCAGGGGTGGTCGCCATCCAGTCGAGCTGTTAGTTAGTTATGCTGGGTCTCTTCGTGGGACGCATTACAAGCCGCCCCACGCAGAGACCCACCATAACGGTGAAAGAGAACCCTATTCCCCAGGGGAAAGCTCACGGCGACCGAAGGTCGAAGCCCACCCTCCAGCGCCAGCGCGCCCTTCTTTGGCGCGAACGGAGCGAGTGCTCTGCTTGCTCCTTCGCAAGCATGACACGCTCGCAAAAGGAAGAGACCCAATTACTGAACCCCTGACTGTACCCCTGACCACGTATAAATAAAATTTCTTGACGATCTGTAGCGTATTTAGGATGTAAAAAATCGCTCACTATTAATTAATAAAACTAAGTGTAGCGTTTTACCCCGTTTTTTTAGCCTATTTTCTTTATATTCAGCAATTATGTTTGTCTGTAAGAGACTGTATATTTTGTATAAGACCATTATTAACATGTATATTTAATTTGAGCATCAACGTATCAATTGCTGGCAAGCTATTATCTGTGCTAGAAGAAGGAGGAAGAATACAATTTCGTGCGGCCGGGTGGCCTGTCATAAGAGGGGACAAAACACCCCACAGCCAGATGGTAGGGTATTTGCTCCTGTGGATGGCTACCACCCCTGGTCTAAAGTATGCTGCCATAACAACCTTGAGTTGTGTTGCGGCATAAGCAGCCAGGTTCCAGTCTTCCATTAGAGAGCGGCGGCACATTGGTAACACCTTTGTGTAACCACCGTGTTAAAAATGTCTATAGATGACGTTAGCCGCTTTCCATCAAGTAGGCCGTCTGCCTGTCTGTTGACCTTCTGCAGTAAAAAAAGATTTATTAATTAAATTCCACACAAAAGAAGTGGCGTAAAACTATATATACATATAGTTTTACGTGAAGTTGTGTTTTCAAATGCGTTACAGAGATAAGATTTAGTGACATTGTCAGATACCCGGTTTAATCGATAATCAGTTAGTAATCTAATCACGATATAAGCGGGTGTTTGGCTTTTATGGTTAAACAGTTTCACTATAAACCATACCATACGTACTATTTTTATTTCGCAACTGAGCGACTTTGTCATACAACTTTCTACGGAAAATCGTGTGTGGTCCTGCTCCAAAACCTGTATACATAAGGTAATAGAATTATTAACATTGAAACGTCTAATGTGTTCTTTAAGAGATCAGAGGACTGGTTCCTACCTCGGAAAACACATCAGTATGGAAGTCCAGCGAGGTGTCGTAGCCAGACTTCTGGAAACCTTTTTAAAGTGAAACTTCTTTAGAATCGTTGTGATTTGAAACTCGATGAAACGAAAAGCGACACTTAAAAGCGATAAATACATAAATCTGTAGGACTAAGCCTGCGAGAGAATAATATACAAGTTTTACATTGTGCAGAACAGATTAGAGAGTCAATAAGACCGATGATTAAACATAAGTGCAATTTGGACCGAAATAGAACTGACAATAATATTTTTTAGACTAAAACAGTGAAAAATTTAAAGTGATACTTAAGAAGTTTCTTTCGAATTGTAATATGTTGACTGAAGTAGGCTAAAGGAATTATTTAATTTATACTAATAAAAGTTAGAGAAGAATTAATTATCTGAATGTGATATTCTCTAATTGCGTGTGAATTGCACATATATTTTTTTTTAAATAAAACTACGTTTTATTGGTTTTAAGCGCAGTAATTTATTTGATTTTTATTATTTCGACTTTTCAGCCATTTGCCAACTAAACAATTAAAAGGAACAAGTTAGCAGTAGGCTAAATAAAACTTTAACAATACTCATTGACACCAGCCATCTTTGTCTTCCGTGATCACGGCTACTAAAAAGTGGCCGAAACGCCTGAATAATAAAAATCAAATAAATTACCGCGTTTAAAACTTTTTTTGATAACGGTGGGAAAATGCGCTTGCGCATCCCCTCTGGCCTCGGGGACTCGCCGAGGGCTACGTGGGATTCCCGGTAGCTGGCTCTACACACACTTTCTCTGGGGAAATAGTTGTGAGATACCGGCCGCCGGACTACCTCCTAATCTTACCACTGTCCGGGCGCGTCTTCGTGAAGCGCCATGGGATACGCCTTAGTCACGACCCCATGACAACTCGACGCATGCCCTGAATAAGGGTGCTCCTAGGACCAGGGCACCCGGCCTTCTAGCAGTGGGTCACCGGGGAGGTTACCTCTTGGAAACCTAATTAAATGATAATCAGCAGACAAACACACACATTGTATATCCCAAGCTAAGCAAGTTACGCTTGTGTTATGGTAATATACAATGGACCACTCTGGCACGAAGCCCATCCTCCAAGACCTTAGCAAATAACGGAAAATGGGTTTCTAAAATTTACCATGCCAGGAATCGAACCCGGAGCTTAGCCCGCTCAACCACAGAGGACGTCAAACTATCGACTTCGGTAACCTAAGTTCAGTATTCTAGTTATTAAATCTGTTTTAATTCTTAGAATTCTCATTTGAGAACTTATTCCAAAATAATCTCTTAGACAGACTCAAAGACAAATTTCTAAAATACAATAATTTGATTAATTTGACAAATGTCTAGGTAAATAGTACAATTATTTTCAAATATCTACTACTGAAATAGCTTAAATCTAAATTTTATTAAGCTTAGAGATAAAATTTTACTACCTTATCCATAATAAAACTAAATTCTAAATTTAACACTATAAAATAAAAGTGAAAACTAAGTAAAAACTACTATAAACATATTGTTATAATATGTTATATAAAATATTATAATTATATTAGCTTTTCGTATACATTTTTCGACTTCTATAAACACTGTCTATACAGACTATGCAAATATCGTCAATATTTCAAAAGATTAGTGAAATTTAAACATCCTTGACATGTTGGTTTGCGGTGAGCTAAATTCGATATTTGAATATTTCATTTGACAAACTTCTTTCTTTTCTCGAATAATCGATTACATAATTGTTTTTTTTAATTCCCGCCATCCATTGTCTCTAATCGGGGCAGAGTTCTTTTATCTTCTCTTGTTTTTATCTTATATACTTTGAGATAAAATGGTCTATATTTATTTATTGTCATCTAGTCTTTTCTTTTCTTTTTTAAATTGTATCTTTCATTACATAATTCAGTTAGACTTTATCTCACGAACAAGGTGCCGCAGGCGCACGGGGCATTACTGTCGTGCAACGGAATATTAGAAAGAAAAAATAATTTTACAAAAAATCTGATTTAATAATAGTACCTATTAGTAAATATAATAATAAGGGGGGAGGGGCAGGGGGCTTTGTGGCGAAGCCTTAGGTGAGTAGCGACACCTCGTACCTGACTCCTGGGGCCAAGACAAGGCCCCCGCCTCCGTGCTTGCCTTCGCCAGCCGGCACGGAGTGGAGGTCGCTAGAGCTAAGACTCAAGCTCCAGGGGTGGAAGCGATAAATGGCCTAACGTCGGAAGTAGCTTTGGTGAACCTGCTGCCCTCCTCTCGACACCCCTTAGCCATTCACACCCATGTTGCCCCTGTCTTCTATGGCATTTTTTGGGGCCCATGCAGCGAGTGGCGAGTTAACGTCTGCCCATTTTTCCATGTTCCCCGAACATTGCGACAGGCAGACGCCATAGTCCCCATATTCCCAGACCCCTAGCACCACTAGCAGTTCACCTCAATAGCCCGGTATTTTTTGTCCTCATTTCCCATAATAGTACTACACTGGCCGGGGCTTGTCCTTGGGTGCATTACTATATGGTGCAGAGAGGGATAATCGCCGGTCAGTGTTACGCCACATTTACATTAATTTGGCAAAGGGTCTCTATGTGTTGGCCTTCCCAGGCCCTGCAAATGTCCGGGCCATTTTTATGGTCCATGGTCTACAAAGACATACATTATAACAATATAATATACCATTTACATTAAAACACTCGATAAAACAACATAACAATGTGTCTGGGCTGATAAGAGTGATTAGTGCCCTTTTTTACCATGGGACTTTTTTCGTGAGACGCACTATATTATCGATATTATTGACTTTTGGCCGATTCCTACATCTTGCCGAGCGTTGATTTGCCTTACTATCGATTTAAATTTGACATAAGCTACAGGAAATGCCGAAATTCAACCGGTGATGGTAGAGCAAGTGAATGAATAGTAAAACATAACAACCAGCCATTTGGAACCAATTAGTAGTAGAAAAGTTTTTGATGGGAACTGATTGACGTAATAACTTAAAAATATTGCGATGCAGATTAACAAAAAAATATATATAAATATGTTTCAAATAGCAGAAGGTGATGTTAGGAGCCTTAAGAACAGACGAGCGTGCATGACAAGAGTTATGAATGTCAAAGAAGCAAGTGAGGTGTGTAAGAATGGGCCTAAATGGCGCTCTGTTGTTCGTGCCTACCCCGCAAGGGAACTGGCGTGAAGTTATGTATGTATGTATGTTTCAAATAATAAAATATTAAGAAGCGAGAGATTTATAACTTGATGACGTTGTTTTTTTTATTGCATGAGTTCACCAGGCAGGCAGACGTCCCATGTAATGGAAAGCGGTTATCATCGCCTATGGACATTTGGAACACCAAAGGTGCTTCCAGTGTGCTGTTGCTCTCTTTAGGGAGACTGGAATCTGGCCACTAATGCCGAAACACAACTGAAAGTTGTTATATTGTTGTTGTTATGGCGGCATATTCTAAACCAGGGGTAGTAGCCATCCATACGGGTAAACACCCTACCACCTAGTTGTAGGTTGTTTTGTCGCCTCATACGACAGGGCGCCTGGCCGTAGGAAATTGTATTCATTCTCCGTTCCTGCACGGATTAGGATATTTTTATTGGACGATAGAAAAGAATACAATAAATAACACTTTATTGCTCACCAATTACAACAATACACAATTACAATATTGTCCTAGTAAAACCAATAGGCTTCCTTATTGCTTAAAGCAATGTTTTCCAGGCAACCTAACTTAAAGAATAATTTAACCTTATTACCACGGACGCGGACGATTATTTATCCTTCTTAGTAGACTTCCATCATTATCATTTACATTATTTACACATCTATCTAAGTAAGCGTGCTCAGTCTTCGGCTGCATCATCGTCTGATATTAGGCGGGATCGTGGTCATACGGAAGTCGTGGAAGGCCACGACACACCTTCCATGATCAAATTGATCGTGTACTAGCAGAAGGTGATGTCAGGAGCCTTAAGAACAGACGAGTGTGCATGACAAGAGTTATGAATGTCAAAGAGGCAAGTGAGGTGTGTAAAAATAAGCCTAAATGGCACTCTGTTGTTCGTGCCTACCCCGCAAGGGAACTGGCGTGAAGTTATGTATGTGTGTATGTATGTGGTCATACGCGAGCATTATCATTATTTTTATATTTTTATTTAAAAACTTTAACATTTTTACATTCTTATAAGACTGTGAATTTACCACAATTAGAAGTCACGGAATTTAAAATAATATCATTATAAGTAATTACTGAAGTTTTTCATTATGTACTATATTTTTTACTTCGTCTATGAACTGGTTTCTGAATGTTTTACAGACCAAAAATGAACAGGTGTGCATTTTAATTCGGAAATGGAAAATACTTGAGTTCTCCCGATATAATTATGAAACTTCTAAATAAAATATAAGGTTGTTGCCAATTACAGCTGTGCGTAGAAAAATAGGCCTGGTGACAAGGCTTCCCCATAAAGTTACGTAAGAAGTTGACGTCACAACACGCCAACGTTCTCCTCTTGATATCAAAGACTACAGCACAGGCATGGAAGGAAAATACATCAAAATTTAAAATAATTAAGACTTAATTTTTGAGTGATTTGATTCAAAAAAATATAAGTTACCTATCAAAAAGCAGGAAAAAGACTTTTGACGACACTTAGTCGCATAGGATTTAGGATATTTACAAAGTTATAATAATATTTTTTTTTATGTGTTTATTTTTTAAATAGGTATATATGTATTATTATATATATTAAACCATACTTTAAAAGTTTAAAATTTTTGACAGTTACTTCACTTTATATATACGAAATCATAATTTTCCTTCGAAACAATATAAATTCATTTAATACTTTTAAAAGCGAACGCCAAGCACATAAAACAATATGTCCTAAGAGTCGAACAACTCTGCTAAGTATTAGCCTGTTGTGTATGGCTCCTAGGCTGTATAGTCACCCACCAAAATGTATTATTGACATTCCAAACACTAATAATTTTAAGTATAGAATAAAGACATTTCTGATTGACAAATCATATTATAGTATAGAATAACACTTTATTGTTCAACAAAATAAACAATTACAGAATAAATAATTACAATAAATTAACGGCAAAATAAAAGGTGGTATAGTTAATGATTATTTTAATGATAGACTTTAAATTACTGAGGTAGTATATACAATGTATGACATTTATTTTAGAGAATGACTTAAAGATAGATGTGGCAACACCGGCAGAGGGGGCATTCAAAGAACATGGAGATTAATACACAGAATATAATTAGTGAAATGTGGTTTTATTTAAAACATAAAGTAACATTACATGGTGTCAGGTGTGTTTAGTTATCAACACAGAGTACATATAATAAGAGAAGTGATAATGAGTGGATTTAGGGTACCGAATGCTATAAATTTAGCAGTGCCTAACAAATACAATGAGTGGTTACGGTTTAAACAACAATTTGATATTTATATTGAAGCATCAAATAACAATGAAAATATAAGTGAAAAAAGGAAAATAGCTTTATTTTTGAATTTAATTGGTGAGGACTGCTTAGAAATTTACAACAATTTTGAATCATCGAGAAAAGAAACTTTGGCGAAGATCATTGTGACTTTTGAAGAACATTTTAAACCTACGTGCAATATAATATTCGAACGTTATAAATTCAACAAAATAATACAAAAATCAGGGCAAGCATTTGACGACTTCGTAACAGAGTTGAAGACCGCAATTAAATCGTGTAATTATAAAGATCCAGACGAAATGGTCAGAGATAGAATTGTACTGGGGGTAAATTGTGTAAACTTACGCGAACGTTTATTAAGAGAATCAACGTTAACCTTACAAAACGCAATTTATATGGGAAAAGCGGCTGAGTCCACAGTGGCTCAGTTGCAGGAAATAAATACAACGTCCTCAGAATTTGTGGATATGGTAAATAAAAAACCAGTGTTTGATGGTCAAAGAAAAGAAAAAATAATTAAAAAGTGCGGGAGATGTGGGTCTTCACACCAAATAAATGCATGTTTTGCCTATAAAAAGAAATGTGACAATTGTGGTCGTATGGGCCATTTTAAAAAAATGTGTAGAACAAGAGCAAATTCAAATTTTAGAAATTTTGATGAAATTATAGAAGAACATGAAAATGAGGAGGATGATGTCTCAAAGATATTTTCCATTAGTCAAAATAATAGTAAAGCTTGGTACAAAACACTGATATTGAATAGTAAGGAAAAAGTTTTGTTTAAAATTGATACAGGTGCGGAATCCAACATATTACCATATGAGATTTATGAAAAGATCAAGCAAGAAGATTTAATTCTAGAAAATACTAATACAGTTCTTGTTGCTTTTGGTGGGACTGAAATAAAGCCACTTGGCAAAGTTAAAATTTTGTGTGAATACAATAACTTTCAATATTATATTTACTTTTACATTGTTGATATGAAATCAGTTCCAATATTAGGATTGCAAAGTTGCATAAAATTAGAAATTATTAAGAACATAAATGTCATAACAACAAAACAAAATTTATTAGAAAAATTCTCTGAGGTTTTTCAAGGATTAGGAAAATATCCAAAAAAGTATAAAATACAGCTGAAAGAAGATAATATTCCATACATTCATCGGCCAAGAAATGTACCTATAGCCATTCAAGACAAATTAAAAGAGAAATTAAATGAATTGGAAGAAATGAAAATAATTGCTAAAGTTGAAGGACCAACAGATTGGGTAAATTCCATAGTTATAACATCCAAAAAGAATGGAGACTTAAGATTATGCATAGATCCAACAAAATTAAATGAAGCTATTCGAAGAGAATATTTTCCTATTCCAACGGCTGAGACAATAGCAGCAAAATTAAATGGGAAAAAGTACTTCACAGTGATGGATATGAAAGATGGTTATCTACAAGTAGAATTAGATGAAGAAAGTACAGAATTGACAACATTTAATACACCGTTTGGAAGATACAAATTTTTAAGATTAGCACAAGGGTTAACGTCTGCCCCAGAAGTGTATCAGAAAATGAATTATGAATTATTTGGAGACTTACCTGGCGTAGGTATTTATTGTGATGATTTAATAATTTCAGGGTCTACACTTGAAGAACATGATAAAAATTTATTGAGTGTCCTTCAAGTAGCTCAAAAATATAACATCAAATTCAATCAAGATAAATTACAGTTCAGGCAAACTTCTGTAAAATATATGGGGCAAGTTTTTTCTTGTGAGGGAATCAAACCAGATCAGGCATTTATACAAGCTATAAATAATTTTAAGACTCCAGAAAATAAAACAGAGTTATTAAGATTTTTAGGAATGACTAAGTTTTTAGCTAAGTTTATACCAAACATGTCTAAAATTACAGCGCCTTTAAGAAATTTAACATGTAAATATATTCCATGGACATGGGCTAAAGTACACAATGATTCATTAAACTATCTAAAAAATATAATAACTAAAGCTCCAGTTTTACAATATTTTGATTGTAACAAAGAAATAGTAATTCAATGTGATGCTAGTAAAGATGGTTTAGGGGCATGTTTGTTGCAAAATAATCATCCTATTGGATTTGTATCACGAAGTTTAAGCAAATCAGAAAAAATGTATTCGCAAATAGAAAAAGAGCTTTTGGCAATTGCATTTGGAGTTGAAAAATTTCATTATTTTATTTATGGAAGAAAGATAAGAATTCAGAGTGACCATAGACCATTGGAGTCTATATTTAAAAAAAGTTTAAGTGATGTGTCTCCTAGACTACAAAGATTATTATTGAAAATAGTAGGTTATGATTTACATGTAGGATATGTTCCAGGTAGTCAGTTATATATCGCAGATTTTTTATCACGTGCCTTTTTGACAAATCATGATTCTGTTACAGGAAATACTGATGTGAAAATTATACATAATATTAAACAAAAGGTGTTATTAACTGAGGGAAAAAAATATGAATATGTGAAAGCCATAGAAAATGATAGAATATTATCACAGGTAAAGAGTTTTGTTGAAAATGATTGGCCAGATTATAATAAGTTAGAAGGTGATTTAAAACACTATTATAAATTAAAAGATCACATTAAATTAGATTCAGATATGTTAGTCTTTAATGGGAAAATTATTGTACCTATATCTTTACAAAAAAGTATGTTAGATATGATACATGAAGGACACTTAGGCATAAATAAGTGTAAACGTAGAGCTAGAGATTGTTTGTATTGGAAAGGGATGTCACAAGACATTGAGCAATTTATACAAAAATGTAGTATATGTTTAAAATTCAGTTATATTAATAGTAAAGAACCATTGTTACAACACCCAATCCCTCAACGGGCATGGGAAAGAGTGGCTTGTGACATCTTTACTTTTAATAATAAGGATTACCTGGCATTAATTGATGCATACAGCAATTGGATAGAATTAGCATTTTTGCACACTAAGGAAGCCTCCACAATTATTAGTATTTTAAAATCAATATTTAGTAGGTTTGGAATTCCAGATAAGTTACAAGCTGATAATATGCCATTTAATAGCAGCATGTTTTTACAATTTGCTAAAGATTGGGGTTTTGAATGTATTTTTTCAAGTCCAAGATACTCACAATCAAATGGGTTAGCAGAGAAAGGAGTAGCAATTTGTAAAAATATGTTAAGAAAATGTGTTGAAAGTAAAACTGATATAAGTTTGGCATTAATGAATTACAGAAACACAGTGTTACATAACATGGAATATTCTCCTGCTCAACTTTTATTAAATAAAAGCATTAAAACTAGAATACCTTGTATTAGGTATCAATTAAAACCTAAATTGAATAAAAATGTTAATAACAATCAGTTGTGTAGAAAGACTGTACAGAAATATTATTTTGATAGAAATGCAAAACCTTTGGTACAATTAGCAGCTAAGGATAAAGTTATGTTATATGATTGTGAAAAGAAAATGTGGAAGCCAGGACAAATAGTTAAACTTTTAAAAGAACCTCGCAGTTATCTAGTGAGAACACAAGATGGTCAATGTGTTAGAAGAAATAGAAAGTTTATTAAACTGTGGGTAGGGAAAAATGGAAATGAGAAAAACAATGCATCTTGTTTATGTAAGTGTAACATAAATTGTAAGTCAATTCTTAACGGTTATAAAATACCTATGAGTAACTCTAATCCAGAAACTATTTCAAATGATTTTAATATTAATAATTATAACAATAATGGTAATAACAATTACATATTGAGGGACCGTTCAAATATAAAAGTACCCAAAAGATTTCAAACATAAGTTGATTTGTATTATTATATAAGTATGTATTTGAATCTTAAGAGGGAAGGTGTAAGGTTGTATTCTAGAGATAGATGTGGCAACACCGGCAGAGGGGGCATTCAAAGAACATGGAGATTAATACACAGAATATAATTAGTGAAATGTGGTTTTATTTAAAACATAAAGTAACATTACACCCACTGCCGGCGAAGACCAGTTTTTATATTTTTTTATAAATTAATGTACATAGTTTATAAGAAAAATGTAAACTTGGAAATAAAATATATATGTGAATAACAATAATAATAATCGACAGATAAACACACACATTATATATCCCCAAGAACTTTGGGACCTATCCCAGATGCCCAGACCATAATAAATAACGGAACAATTATCTACGAAATTTAATATGCTAGGAATCGAACCTCTGCGTTGTAGAGAGATTGGCCAATAATGGCTTAGCCCACTCAACAACAGAAGCCGTCAAGGCTACGTTTTTACTGGGCAATTTTAGCCCAGTGTTCATCTTCCATGCTTGCACTAGATCTACAAAATGCATGTATAGTCTAAAAGCACCGGCAGCTGTCAATCGTGCGCCGCTTACCGCTCTGACTAGAATCGCAGCCTGACCGGAATCGAAGACAAACTAGCGCGTTTCGAAAATGTTTCAAAAGGTAGAGGCGCGGTGCTTGGTTTTGCAAGAAGCAGACAAACCGGACACCGTATTTTTTTTTTATTGCAGGAGATCAGCAGACAGGCAGACGGCCCACTTGATGGAAAGCGGTTACCATCGCCTATGGACATTTGCAACATCAAAGTTGCTACAAATGCGCGGCTGCTCTCTTAAGGGAGACTGGAACCTGGTCACTAATGCCGGAACACAACTCAAGGTTGTTATGGCAACATACTTTAGACCAGGGGTGGTAGTCATCCAGTCGGGCTAATGCCCTACCACCTGGCAAATGTATTTAGCAATTTAATTCAAAGCAGCCCCCATTTACTCCTGCCAGGATATAGATTAAATTTAAATTTTAACTTATATGTATGACCTTCAAAAATAATATTCATGGGAACTTATTTTGAACAAAAACGTTTCAATTTGAAGTTGTAGTGGAGTATTCAATTGCCAGTATTAAATTTGACTTCACAGAAAAGTACCCAAGTATTATATATAGGACATGCTTCTCAGCTAGAATTCGAAACGATGTCATTTGAAATGCAAGTTGTAAGAGAGCATTAACTACAACAGTATCACAGATATAGAAATATAATAATCGTAGCAAATTGACAAATTAGTCAAATCTTCTTTTTTAGCTAATTAATGTCCACTGCTAGACGTTCGCCTCCTCAAGTTTGCCCTACATGTCCTGGCCTTCTATCCAGCCCCTGCCTTACCTACCCGACCTTACGCAGGTCATCGATCCACCGGGCTAGAGGGCATCCTACACTACGCCGACCGAGACGTGGTCTCCACTCTAGAACACGTTTGCTGCATCGCTCGACGGTCCCGCGAAAGACGTGACCGGCCCATTCCCACTTCAACTTGATAATTTTATGAGCTATGCCGGTTACCTTAGTCATCTTACGGATATCCTCATATCTGATTCTATCCATAAGAGAAACAAATTTGTGGACCAGTCCTACCGTCAATGTCCAAGTCTCGGCACCGTATGACACATAGTCACATAGCGTGTGTGAAATCTTAAACCTCTCTTCTTGTTTGCTTTCCACAGATAATCAAAAATGGCATCAGCATTAACCCTGGTGCAGCCAAGTGGAGAACTTTCGAAGAAGATACGAGTAGAGTTGAACGAAAATTTAAATACAAAAGCACAAGATCTGGCCGCCATTAAGGAATGGTTGAAGAAGCAGCCACATTTACCTGACGAATGGGGTGAGTAATTCGATTTTTTTTTTTTTATTGCAGGAGTTCAGCAGACAGGCAGACGGCACACTTGATGGAAAGCGGTTACCATCGCCTATGGACATTTGCAATACCAAATATGCTACAAATGCGCTGCTGCTCTCTTAAGGGACACTGGAACCTGGTCACTAATGCCGGAACACAACCTAATGTTGTTATGGCGACATACTTTAGACCAGGGGTGGTAGCCATCTAGTCGGGCAAATGCCCTCCCACCTGGCTGTGGGTTTTTCTGTCGCCTGTTACGACAGGCCGCCCGGCCGCAGGAAATTGTATTCTTTCTCCGTTCCTGCACGGATAATTTATGCATTCGTTTCGAAGCCCGAAGTCATCAAATTTCATCCACCAATTTATTAATGTGTAATTTAGCACAATAAAAGACTATGGCAAATGTATGAACATGATGCTATTTAAATTCAGATAATATATATATCGGTGTTAGAGCTGTCGATAAGATTGGGCATCTGTCTGTATCATCAAAATGTCCGATCTTATAAACGTGAAAATATAATATTTAATAATGATTAGAATATTGGTGTACGCATCACGTAAACGATAAGGTTTCTGTATGTATAGTCTAAGTTAAATAAAGAAAAATTAAGAAATTAATGCATCGAGAGTACAAGAACTTGTCGTCTTATTTTGTACTCCCCCTAAGAGCGATTGAGCCATGGGCTCTCGTCAGTGGTGCGTCACCCTATCCAAAGGGATAACCATCATCGACGCACCACACAATTTATTTCAACCCCCATATCTTGTTATGAGAAGTGAAACTTTTAGAAAACCTCACCGCACCGCACGCCATCGGCTCGGCGTTCATTCCCACTTCCTTGAGCCGCTTCGCTCTTGTAAGCAACGGTTCTCCAGAATGTTTCTCTTGCACACCGTTGGGATTTGGAATGAGCTCCCAGCCGTGGTGTTCCCACAGCGCTACAATATGGGGGTTTTTAAAAAGGATCTCAAAAAATTTCTTCGAGACCGGCAGGGCGTTAGTGACATCTCTGGTGTTGCAGACGCAATTGCGAAGCTAACCGCGTTCTATCAGGTGGGTCGTCTGCCTGTCTGCTGAACTCCAGCGACAAAAAAAAAACAAAACGAAATGTTTATTATTTATAACGAACGACTTGCTAGCTTCAGAACTTACGAATATAAAGACCGAGATCCAAGTGAGCGATACTGGGGGCGCAGTTAAGTATTTCATAATCCTCATTTGTACCATACCCATAATTATATATAACGAAGGCACAATTACAATCTAATGTTAATTAATAATCACCCTTTTTATTTATCATATATTCTCTATTCACAGGTCAATTTTAATAACGAAGGTCATCGTAATAATCAATATACATTGTGTCTATACATGGGTAAACCCATTATTATATAATAATTTTGCTAATAAGGAGACGTGATTGATAACCGGTTCCTATATCTTACTAACGGTTAATTTGTCTTAATACATACATACATACATACATAACTTCACGCCAGTTCCCTTGCGGGGTAGGCACGAACAACAGAGCGCCATTTAGGCTTATTCTTACACACCTCACTTGCTTCTTTGACATTCATAACTCTTGTCATGCACGCTCGTCTGTTCTTAAGGCTCCTAACATCACCTTCTGCTAGTACACGATCAATTTGATCATGGAAAGTGTGTCGTGGCCTTCCACGACTTCTGCATCCATCCACTTTTGCATTGTATATCTGTTTATTCAGTCTTAATACTAGTTAAAATATTACATAAGCTGTATATGTAGTTTGTTCCTATATTTTACTTGAATAGTAAAATGTAGGAACCGGCCATTAGTGATATAGGCAGTCCACATTCTAGCGATAGTCTCGTGATAATGAACGAAACGCATGATTATGGAAATGATCACATATACTTCGTTGTTTCTCGCCAGGGTCACCAAATTGAGTTTAAAAATTCCCTAATTTAATCAATTTATTATGCCAGGAATAACATGACACCCAGACCGTTGCCATTATTAGAAACATTTAAGTCCTTAGCTCGAATTTTCACATCCCAAAGCAATATTTTATACCTGCCCCAAAATTTATTATCCCTGTACAAAAAAACATCGGAAAATATACATACACATGTACTCCCAAATAATAGGGATATGGTGAAAGAAATGAGAGAGAGTAATCAATATAAACTTCTTTAGAAATGTACTAGGAATGTCTTTCTAAATATCTCTTTGAAATGTTTACAACTAAACAGGTATACTTACAGTACTTTTTTCTTTGCAGAAGACGGCTGCCTTGTCTCATTTCTACGAGGCAGCAATTTCTCTTTGGAAAAATGCAAGAGCAAACTGGACATGTACTTTACAATGAGGACTGCCTGTCCAGAGTTTTTTAGTAACAGGGATATAAATAGACCAGAGTTGATAGATCTCTACTCAAGAGCGTAAGTGTTTCGCCTCCTTTTACGACAGTATAAGCCCGCTAACTACATTTAACTATTAATTTATTAACCTTATGACCCGGTCACGATCTTGAGCTTAGCGTCAGTTGACACGATCAACGACAGTTTTTATATTTTTAAGTCTTGCAGTTATTCGAACAACCTTATCAAAGAGAACCGCCCCAAAGCCTCCTACAGCTACATGTATGATTCATTAAGATGGCTATCTATGGTATTGCACTCCTTGCAAAATAATTTAAAATTTGATTTTGCTAGCCACCTGTGCTCATACAATCGGACTTGAAACGGTTCGCCGTTAATG
Source organism: Dendrolimus kikuchii (assembly GCA_019925095.2). Lineage (NCBI taxonomy): Eukaryota > Metazoa > Arthropoda > Insecta > Lepidoptera > Lasiocampidae > Dendrolimus > Dendrolimus kikuchii. The sequence continues at coordinate 14,645,583 of CM034406.1, read as the reverse complement.
GATACGTCTAGGAGGACTATATATCCGGTCATCCAAGAGAGAACTCTTTTCTAATACAATTCGGTGACTGAACTAGTTCACATTAATAGTACTATTAGTATTATTCGCTTATTAGATCTTATTAATCAACTTTGTTAGCAATCAAATTATGGTTCCTAATAGTTCATTATCTATGAAGTACACAAGGCTGTCGGTTCGCTGACGGACACGCTGAGCGTTGACCAAGTGTACTAATAAACCAATTAACGTAGTTTATTAATAAAGTGTGGGAAACCGGTTCCTAATAGTACACAAACTATACAAGACCAATAAATACTCTTTGTCGCTCGTCGCATCGCGCTTAGCTCATAACGGCAAGGTCGTGACCTGGCCATTACTAATGGGTAACATCATTTTTCTACCAATCGTAAGGCAAAGGAATAGATAGTAAGATACAATAAACCGGTACAGATTTATTATAAACCAACGATTCTTAAAATTAAGCTGTAACACTTATTAAATGTATACATATACTTCTTTGTAAAGAATTATTTTCTTTAAAGCCGCTACTTCAACTTACGGTTGAATATCCACTTGCTTGTGACCTCCAATTATGAAATAATGGATTAAAAAAAATACATTATTTTTACAATAGAATCCCTGATAATCCGATAGTACAAGCAAATGCATACAAACAGGTAATTTTTTGTTCGGAATGAGGTAAGCATTAGAGTAGGTATTGATGAAATAAGTTGTAAACATTCAAATTAATATTATCTATATTAACAATATTAAAGTGTTTGTCATTTCAAAATAAACCTCTAAAATGACCTAAGAACTGCTATTTATAATTTATAATTGATGTGGAATTGATATTTTGAGTATTTTTGTCTGACTTAAATTTTATCTGGAATAGGCTTTGTAAAGCTGATATATCATCAATCATTTCTCTTTTCCCATATCCTTGAGCTTCCACACTCAACTACACAATGGTTTTCTAGAAGATTAATTCCGCGACGCACCAATGCTCTCCCTCTGCGGTTTTCCCTCTACTCTACCACATGGGGTACTTTAAGAAGGGAGTTACAATATTACTTAGGTGGGCAACACGTTAGTGACAACTATGGTGTTGCCACGGTCCATAGGCGACGTTAACTGCTTTCTATCAGGTGAGGCGTCTGCCTGTTTGCCTCCTTCAGACAATAAAAAAAAGTTCTACGGAAAAGCAGAAACTGTCCCAACTCCGCGTACCCTGGCAGGCGGAGGCCTCAAAGGCCACATCAACTGCCGAAGGAATACTTTTATCCTCCGGCATCTTGAAGGTCTAATCTCTGCGTGAGGGGGCTGTTTCTAAATTAAGCACTGCGCCGCTATATCGACGGCATAACTGCGGGTGAGAACCCTATTCTCCAAGGGGGTCCCTTGCGGAATAGGGTTCCCGTGCTGCCCCTAACTTTCCTGAGCTAAGGGCAATTTTTGTTGTGTTGTTTGGGCAATTCTTTTTTGCAGTTTCTCTACTGTTCGACCATCAGGTTAATGGCAGGTGGCGTCTACCTTTCTTTTGTTCTGGTATATGATAACGCAATTTCGATTAAATAGCTAGTTTAGTTGTATAAAATAAACATCTTTAATTAGTTTTATATTCCTGTATAAATTTATCATCAGTGCTTTCCAAGTGTCACTTGTGTACAGACAGCACAACACAAGGAAAAATTATTTTTTTCTAAACAAAATTGCAGGATGCTATTGTCTATTATCCAATATTAGTATTATATTGTATTAACCAATATTGAAGTCGTGGTAGCGTAATGGCTAGAGCAGGCGTCCGGAACCCAAAGGGCGTGGATTCGATCCTGGCCGGAACGCATGCACCACTTAGACAGTTTTCTGACCTAATGTGCATATTGTTACAATTGCCACGTGCTAACAACGGTGAAGGAAAACATTGTGATGCAACCTGCACATCGAGATGACCGATGTGTCTAACCTGCCAAGTCGCCTTGGACAAGCGTGGCGGGTATACTGTCCGCTCCCCCTATAATGGGAGGCTCGAGCGCAGCAGTGGGACATTTATGGGCTGTTATTACATACATACATACATAACTTCACGCCAGTTCCCTTGCGGGGTAGGCACGAACAAGCACGTGCTGTTATTATTATATATTATATGACCAATGTTGATTTTTTACAGTGAAGGCCTCACACTACCTGGCCTGACACCTCAAGGTCGACGAGTCAGCATTATCAGAGGTGGTTATTTAAATTAAATTCTTTAACCCTAACACTAGTCTTGAAGTCGTGGTAGCGTAATGGCTAGCGCACGCGTCCCAAACTCAAAGGGCGTGGATTCGAATCCTGGCTGGAACGAATGCACCACTTGGGCAATTTTCTGACCTAATATGCATATTGTTACAATTACCACGTGTTAATAACGGTGAAGGAAAACATCGCGATGAAACCTGCACATCAAAATAACCGTTGTGTCAAATCTGCCAATTCACCTTGGACAAATGTGGCGGGTATAATGTTCGTTTGCCTATAGGGGGAGGCCCGCACCCAGCAATGGGACGTCCATGGGTTGTAATTATATTATTATATAATCCTAACACTCTATTAATTTGAACTTCTTCCTAATCACCTTTTGTTATATTGTATATATCTTTTAGGATTTATCAGCTTAACATCAGGGATCAAAGTCAAAGTAATTTATTTGTTTGAAACATGGACATTTTTGCAGATGTTGTGCTAAGTGTCAAGTTACATGTTCCGCCTTGACAGGCATACAATTTTTTTGTGGTTTTAGTTACAAACCATTTGTAGTTCTTATGACAACATATAGATATTATTTATTTATTTATTTGGTTTACCAACAATTACTTGCACTAATACAAAGGATGAATGATTATGATTATATTATTGGTTATATTATTGATTATGTTACTGATTATGATGCTATTAGAATTGCAACAAATAACTAGGTGAAATTGCTATCAAACGCGAACCTACACCATGGTAAAAAAAAGAATTTAAAGGTGGTCTACACCATATAATAATGCACCCAAGGACAAGCCCCGGCTAGTGTAGGACCATTGTGGGAAATGAGGACAAAAAGTACCGGGCTTGCCCGTCGCAATGTTCGGAGAATATGGAAAAATAGGCAGACGGTGACTCGCCACTCCCTGCATGGGCTCCAAAAAAGTAATTATTATTATAGTTTTCAATCAATGGCTATTTTTATGACATTTGTCATACTCAACGGAATCGCGTATTGTGCCTTACATTACTTTAATAAATTCGGAAATCCTTTAAATAATATCACTATATTTCTTTCTAATCGAGTCCGTTATTTCGATTGTGAACCACTCCATTTCAGCTCTCGACAAAACACTTGACACACAGCACCTCAACGATGGCATGAAGATTGCTTTTATGGTCGGTGACATTAGGATCAGAGAAGAGATCGAAGGAGTTGCGGGAGATGTGTTTGTACTGGACGCATCTATTCTAACGCCTAGCCATCTAGCCAAGGTTACGCCATCTCTGATTAAGAAATTTTTAATATGTATTCAGGTAAGCTTTCATATTATGTAAGTAATGTAAGTAGAATAGTATAGAAATATAACGCGTAGAAGTGACACTATATTGAGACAAAAAATAGAATATCTTAAAATTGTATCGATTTCTAATTAAATTTGGGCGAACGTTGAATATATTGAGTACAAAAAGTAACGATTTGGTTTCATTTCATGTGTTTTTCCATGGGTTTTTGTTTCAAAACTCAAACGCTTGTATTGCAAAATCACATATTTCATATAGTGACACTTTAAGTGTTAATTAATAAGGATATATAAAAATTACAAATTTATAAAAAAGTAGTTCAAAGCACATTTACCCACAACATATAATTCCGATTATTTACCTAAACAAGCCGGAAAAATAAAATAGTATATAAAAAAGCTCGCCCCCCAGAGACAACGGTTGTTTTTAAATAAAAAAAAAACTTCAATACCTAACAATTTCAGTTAAAATTTTTAACAATATCATACAGTGACTTGATAAACTAATATAATAAAAGAAAATTTATTTATTTTTTATCCCTCAAAACTATAAGTAGAATACAGCCTAGATCACTGTCTTCTTCCGTTTCCTCGCTGGATCGCCATACTGATCCGTTGTCCTAGGTAGGCATTAACCTCTGATCACCTAAACAGTTAATGAGTCGTTTTGGTAAATTTTGGTAGAGGCTCATGGTCTCAGGACACCACGGTCCAAGCGTTTCAACAGCAACGGGCAAACACAAACATATACCTCTCACTGAAGGTTGCATATTTGCGCCTCTAGTGATTCACCAACAATATCTTTATAAACAGCCTAGTATTACTTTGATGTATAAACTATTCTATTCTGTTTCTGTTGTTGCTGGATCCAACGCCTTTGGCTTTGATTTTGCCAATAGATGTATAAACTAGTCAATAGGTGGGAAAATAGGATAACTTACATTTCAAAAATAACCTACCCCTCCTCTGTACTTTATAAAATGAAACATTTTGAAAAACTAATAATAAATAAATAAGCGGCAGACGAACACTCATTTTGTGTATCCCCAAATTAAGCAAGTAACGCGTGTGTTATGGGTAATATACAGCTAACTACTCTGGAGCCGATCCCAGAAACCCAGATAGGTATAGTCACAGATCATAAAAATGTTTTTATGATCTGTGGGTATAGTAAATAACGAAAAAAATTTGGTTCCGAAATTTACCATAGCAAGAATCGACCCGACCTCACTGCAATGCCCTCTGCGTTGCAGTGAGGTCGGGTCGATTCTGGAAGTTCCTTATTTGTATTGGTGTACATACAATAAAGAGTTATTGATGGATTGATTGATTAAATTTACAGGAAGCGTATCCAGTCAAAGTGAAAGAAGTCCACGTTATCAATATATCGCCGGTCGTTGACGTTGCTTACAATATCGTGAAACCATTCGTAAAGGAGAAAATAAGGAAGAGGGTAATATATTGTAAATTTTATTTACACAACATGTTCAAAATAAAGTAGAAACAGTTCGTTTTTGCTACGTTCCACAAGAGACTCATAACGACCACGTTCACGACCGCGATTTGTCCTGTTCCACTTGCTTACTTACGGACGTTACAATCATAAACTCTAGTGGAACGGATTATGGAGCGTTGATGTCATTAACGATGAAATACACAAATGTCACTGATTGATTTAAAAATCGGGCCTTTTTCAATGTCGAGATAGAGAGAATGAATGCTTTGTGGTCAACGCCCACTTCGATCCAGCTCTTGACTTGGGTCGTTGTGAGTGCTGTTTGATCGAAAATAATGACGTCATTAGTGACGTTTTCGCCACGACCATAACAACTCGCTGGAACCCTGAGGCTCCGGGTTCGATTCCTGGCATGGTAAATTCCTGAAAGAACTTTCTGTTATTTACTATGGTCTAGTTGTCTGGGATCGGCCCCAAAGTGGTCCATTGTACATTACCGATAACACAAGTGTAACTTGCTTAACTTGGGGATATATAATGTGTGTGTTTGCCTGCCGGTTATTATTATTTAAAAAAAATGTTTTAAGTAATAAAATTTCAGACAATTTTTCTTCATATTTTTTTCTTTCGTTCTTAAAACTATTATTTGATAGATACCTAACTACACGAACTCTGCTTACTTCATGACAAACCATTACAAATATATGTAGGAGGATATAAGAGGTTTTTGGAACTTTATACTGGACGATTATTTAGTACTAGCTTCTGCCCGCGACTTCGTCCGCGTGAAATAGTAAAAAAAAATGGTCTTAGCGTGATAATATATCACCTATGGCCTTCCCCGAAAAATGGGCTATCTGACACTGAAAGAATTTTTCAAATGAGACCCGTAGTTTCTGAGATTAGCGCGTTCAAATAAATAAACTCTTCAGCTTTATATTATAGTATAAGATTCTTCTCCCATTAACATGCCAAAACTGTGATTCCTTTCAGGTGTTTTTCCACAACGATGCCAGTAAACTGTTGGATTATATCCCCAAAGAAATATTACCCACTGATTTCGGAGGTGAAGGCGAAAGTATGGAATCGCTTCACAGTAAGTTTATCTACTTTAACAAGTCGTAAAATGGTGAACACTATGTATAAATTTTCCGAACCACGGCGGCATGTCGTAAGAGGCGACGACACAACCCACAGCCAGGTGGGAGGGCATTTGCCCGACTGGATGGCTACCACCCCTAGTCTAGAGTATGCCGCCATAACAATTTCGAGTTGTGTTCCGGTAACAGTGGCCAGGTTCCAGTTACTCCTTCAAGGCTGGAAGCACATTGGCAGGATCTCTGGTATTACTAATGTCCATTGGCGACGGTAACCGCTTTCCATCCCAGCTTGTCTGCTGTGCTCTAACAGTAAAAAAAGAAGGTGAAAGAAAAAAGAGAAGTATGGAAATATGTATAAGTTCATACTTCTTACTTCGAAAAGACGGATTTTCATGCAAAGTATCATCCCCTTTTTCACCTCGTTAGGAATTGAGTTTCGAAAAACGCCGCCATACGTGTACATGTATTTCTAAACAGACGCAGGTATATAAAATTTCGTGCTTTTTGCGTTGAAAATGGCGGATTGTCATACAAACTTCCATCCCCTTTTTCGGCCACTTAGAGATAGAATTTAAAAAATATTTTCATAGTGCGTACCTACAATATATAGAAAAAACCCGCATGCAAATTTTCATGGTCATAGCTCTAGTAGTCTGGGCTGTGCGTTAATATGTCAGTCGTCGGTCGGTCGGTCGGTTTGTCGGTCGATTGATCTGTTGGTCGGTTGGTCGGATATATAGATAAGCAACAAAATGTTTATTGACTGTTACAGATGCCTGGAAGTTGAAATTGGAGGAGTACACCTCGTGGTTCAAAGGACAGGAACAGCTTAAGGCGAATGAATCTCTTAGACCTGGCAAACCTACTAACTACGATGAATTATTTGGAATCGATGGCTCCTTTAGACAACTAGATATCGACTAAAAGCCGCGTTCAGAGTTGAAAGATTGAAATTGAATGTCAAGAACAATTATAATAGTTTCAGGATTCTAATTTTAAAATTACCTACTTTACAGTCTTGCCGCGTCACAATTATGAAACCTTTTTTCACAATACCTCATTTCTATTAATATTAAAAGACAGAACTAAACCGTTTATTTTGGGCATTATACTTTATTGGTGTGATCTGTGATAAACCAATTATCGGGAATGTAGGGTTAATTTACTTAAAGGTAAACAAAAGATATAACGTAAATAATATAATGCACATTTTTTTATTGATTTGTTGTTTGCATAATTAAAATGTATCATATACTGATGGTTTTTAATCTGTATCATGTATACCGTGCTAATGTGTTGAAAGTCAGCAATATTTTTCAGTGATTTAACTCTATTAATATTCCGACCATTGGTAACTGAATTCACAATTGACGAATTCATGTAACTTTATTATTTTTTAATAAATTTAGTTAATTGCAGTCTGTTGTTTATCTTGAACTAAGATGTTACCTACAATTAACTGCTTTTTGAGCACTTTTTCCACATGAAAATATTTTTACTTTTTATGACTACTGTTACATATAGATATATAGTAGGATAAGGCTTACGGACGAGACTTAAATGTATACTGAATATTCAATTAAATGTGCAAACTCTCGGATTTAAATCGCGGACGTAAGTAACCTTAGGTCGTCTGTTAGCATTCGGACGTTTGATAGAAATCTGGATGTTTTAAGTGTTGCAAACTCTGGTTAAAGAAGATGCTTTCAACTCTTAAAAGCGCTAGATTGAAATATTTGGAAAAAAGATCTAAAAATAAATGAAGAATATTTTTTTTATTCTATTATTTAAGTACTTGTTTTTTTTTTACGATAAAATTCCAGTATACAGAAGAAGTGCATTTTCTTTAACGAGATTTGGTAATATTGAAATCACGTCCGAGAGGACCGTGTACATTTATTAATTGCGGCTCCCAGCCGTGGCTTACGGTCGCATCCTATAGTTTGATCAGCGCTTAATTGATTGTTCCACCTTTCATAGGATTATAAAATCAATCGTTGTTAGGCTTGCCATTATAATATCCCTGACCGATAAATCAAAAACAATTAAAATTTCCTGCTTCATCAAAATAAAGACAATGATTATAATGACGTGTTATAAACATAAATACGTGGATATATAACACAATGGTGTCCGACATAAGACACAATACATAATGATCAATGACCAGCGTCATTGAAATACAAATGATTCGATTAGATCTTAATTGAGATGCATAGCGAGTAATCAGTGAGGCTAGTTTATCACTCGTATTGGTTTAGACACTAGTTCTTCTTTATTAACTAGGGTTCTTTAGTACTATCAACTTGATTTCTTTAAAAATGTTTGCCCCATATTTACAACGTTAAAAGAGGGCAAACTTTCTGCGGTTTTGGAAGCGAATGTATCATCACTATGTATTAATATCTAAATAATTTTTTAAAAACTGCGTGCTACTACTGCGTTATAATATGTTCTTTTCTAATGAGAGATTTTTTATCAAAATTAAAACGTTTTGTTTTTTCATATCTTACCTTAGATATCTCTAAAGTTTAATCAGACATTTAACTTAAGGGACTTTTATGGTAAGATATTAAAGACGAAAACGTTTTTAACTTTGATTTAGCACAAATTATTTTTGTTATCATACACTAGTAATTACATTGAATATTTTTTCATTCATTAGTTTATTCCTGTTTATACATTATAGTGGTCTTCTTTTTTAAATTTCACTAAACTGTTGTCTAGTGTTACATATAATGTATCTTCTTGTTTTCAATTCTAATATTCAAATTCAAAAGTGTTTATTCAAAATAAGTTCTACTGGAGACCAGTTTGTGAAGGTCAGATATAAATAAGTTAAAAATTATTTTTACTTTCTATTCTATGAACACCGCTTCGCAACGTGTTATCGCTGTTTAAAGGGAAGAAGCAGCTAGAAACTCCCCAGCAACACATCTAGCTAAATAATCTTTTAATTAATACAGTAGTATGTTATACAATTATTTTTCGAAGTATTAATTGAGTTGTAGCAAACAGTGCATATTAATTATAAATAGACCTAATACTTCTCGAGCGAATGGCTGTGACCATTGATCTATTATACAGTGACATCTTCTATAATGTTATAAAATTCATCACCGTGTCTGTACATTGATACTATTAAAAAAACAACTGAAATATACTATATAAACGACGGAGAACACGATGCAATTTTTTTTAGATTTGTTGGCTGTTTGTTCGGGATTCACCTTAAAACTATTGGGCCGAGTTCGATGCGATTTTCGTTGATCGACAGTAAATTCTTAGACCTAACGTCTGCACCACTTTTTGAGAAACAGGTTTATATTGTGCCTTATGGTCTATTTTAGCCAAAATATTAATATTTCAGTAAAAAAACAACATGAACATATTTTATTTAGGAATTTTATAAATATTTTGACATTTCGTAACGAAAACGCGTCAAGCTGTCATGGCGTCTCGCATGACGTCACGGTGTGCAAAACAAACATCTGTTTGGTTGAAGTGTTATCAAAAGTTTAAAAAATACATAATAATAAATGAATACTAATTATTACCAACACTGTACAGTACCGCAGTGTATCAGTACAACGATAAAAACACCACAGAAACTGTTTTTTTACGTGTCTAAGGGGTAAACAAATGAGGAGAAAGTGGCCACATTTTTGTGAAGATCATTTTGATGTAAGTGTTTATCAGCCCTATTTATAATTCTACGTTACCAAATGATATGGAAAATTACGTATAATATCAAATAATGGGATCTGTATCACACTTACGTTTGAAACCAAGCTGTTTACCTAGTAAATTTGATTGTAAGACAGATAGAAGAAAGCGAACTTGTAGCAGTCTAAATCGACCTTATAATTATATACAATAAAAAAGAAAAGATGATGCTATTAAGAAAGTGTGTAAATAAATCAGTTGAAAGTAGTACTGTATTAGCCAGTACCAGTGGTGCTAGTTTAATTCTTGAAAATACTTCTAACACAACCACAGGTTCTTACATTAATAGTATGTAGTCCTAATATTAATTTTCTTGAAACAATCTAATAATAATATTGTCAATTTATTTTCAGTTTTACCCCAGGAAGAAGGTTTACAAGGTCTTAGAGCAGCAAATAAATCTGTTTAAGTACTGATGACACATAAATATAGAAGCTACTCAATCCAGTATTAAGCTAAGCCAGACTGTGGACCAGGCAGGATCACTAGTAGTCTTCACAAAAATCAGTTTCTTCATTTCCATTTTAAGTGAAATATTCTGTGAAATCATTAAGGCCATCTGGATCCAGTATAAGCAAAGTTTCAAAGAAATTAATAATGGAAGAAGTCACTGTGACACTCTGTCTTTATATACTTCATCCGTTACTCACACGAGTCCTCACTGTCACCATTCCACTCAACACATCTAGATCAAATCTTTCATACAAATAAAAAATATGTAAATAAATACTCTTTCCATGAACAATTTTACTTTATTCATGATAAGTCCACTAATGGCTGGTTCCTATATCTTATAGAGTTCATTTACCTTACCATAGCTTAAAATTTGACATAAGCTCCATACAAATAATGTCGCAATTCAACTGACGGTTGGGTGAGTGAATAGTAAGATATAGGAACCGGCCTTAAGTAGTCATGAACTAATCTAGTTACCCTAGCCCTAGAGCATGGTAGTTTAGTTAATTTATAAGATTGCCTCATTAAATGAAACTCCAAAATCATTTTGTTTTATTTTATTATAAAATGATGAGATCAGAACCTACCTAGTGGTTACTTTATATGCTTTGATAAAGTAATGGATACACATGGCATTTCCAAAATGGTAACAATCTGTCAGTAATAAGATCATTAACATATTCATAACTGACTGCTACACAGAAAGTTTAAATTTTTTACTATTAGAAAAATCTGGATCCGCTACACAAAATATACATGTTTCCACAGCAGTCAAATACATTTATATTTGTAATTGAGCATATTTGTTTGTAGTCTTCCCATCTTTAATATAATTTGAATATGGTTTGTACTGTAGACACACTTAATTTCTACTATGCAATTTTCACATGTACCATCCGGTGAACCAGCAGTCATTGGATATTGTTGACTTAATATGAGACCACATTTCTTAATTTTTTTAATGAAGTTTCAGCTCCAAATTTTCTCTAACTGTGGGTCCTGCATCTACTTACTTCAAAAGCCTGTGATGCTGTTATCCATCCATATCTTAATTCATGCTAGACTGCTTTTAAATTGCTCCCTTGTTTCCACTTAAAGTTTTTAATGACAGCATCTGATATTACTGCATTTCTTAAAAATATCATTTTTCATTATATTTTAAAACAATTTGATATATTAAAGCGCTGGCTGTATCACTGAGAACAGAATTATGTTGATATTTAAACAATGCACAATCCTCAAGTTTCATTTTTTGTCCTTCTTCTAAAAACTTATGAGCACATTTGATGGTAAACTAGGGTTACTACTACATATTTTAAACTGGTTCACAGTTGTGATAGCTTCGATTTTTTCCAATAACAATCCGCAGAATTGCATACTCGTTCTTCACTCCTGCGATGACGATAATTTCGATAGCACTTTATGATCTGGGCATATTTTACACTTTACAATACAGGAGTTTGCCATCACGTTTCAATTGCACATAACTTATGGCGTCATCTCAATAACATACTGGCGATGATCTACAAAAGAAATTTCACCATTAGCATCAACATTTACGAATATTAAAATTATCATAACCTCAAAATTAATTATTAAAAAATAATACTTTGCCATATCTTAATCACAATTTTAACATTAGGTGCTATTGTTTAATGTTATATACTTACATAGAAGTTTTAATATGGAATTCTGCAAAGCACAAATTCGTGTTAGTTGCGAAAAAGGCACCCAGCATAACAACATCGATTTTTGGCAAATTATTGGCATTTGCTTTTATACAACTTGCCTTTATTATAACTGGTTGTTGTAGTCGTATGAACACAGTGTATAACAATGGAAATACTATTATTTTACAGCAAAATTACTGGAAAACGATGAATTTTCACTGAGAATTCATTATCAACTTGCTATGTTTTGCACACTATGACGTCACGCGCTCTGATTGGCGTTCATTGTCACGTGACTAATGGCTGCAATGTAACAATTTTATTTCTCAAAAATATAAATTAGTATTTATTATTTTAATTAAAACAATTTATTTATGACATGTTTAGATCGTAATCTACGATATATATAAAAATCTGCCTATATTTTTCATACTGTCAACTACCGGATGCTTAATCATACTTCATTAGGCTTAATATATTGTAATGGACAGTATAGTTATGTGTCTCAAATCTTTACGAGTGTATGGATGGAGTACTGCCATCTCTGTCTGGGTCGGTGCAACCCATTATCATCTGCTCCTACTTGACTCCATACATATACTACATTTCGGGGAGTGTTCTTTGAATTGCACGAGCTGAATCCTCTATCCCCATTTTACCATCAGACAACCAGACGCACCGGTTTGCGCCACCGTTACATGGTGGAAATACCACCAGTCAGAACCAAGCGTTTCGTTTCATCTTTTCTGGTGCGCACTGCCGAAGAGTGGAATAATTTGCCGGAGTCTGTTTTTCCTGACAAATATAATCTTGAAGTCTTCAAGTCACGAGTGAATATATCTATATATCTTCTAAGTAAGCGTGCTCCATCCAAGACTGCGTCATCACTCAACATCAGGTGAGAGTGGTTAAACGCAAACCTAAACTTCCATTACAAAAAAAATATATACACACATATATATATATATATATATATATATATATATATATATATATATATATATACATATACATAAATATATATATATATATACATAAATATTACTTTAACGAACGATATAGAATCCTCGACCCTCGGAAGAGAAGTTAGTCCTCTATCGTATGTATAGTTATAATGGGTAACACTCTGGAAAGCTGTTTCTACTAGTGCCTATACCTATATATGTTATACTAGCTGAGTCCGCGACGTCTTCCGCATGGAATTTGTTTTCAGAACCCTCCGATTTTGAAACATTCTTCATTGGTGCTCCGCTCCTATTTGCTTTAGCGTGATGACATATAGCTTATAGCCTTCCTAGATAAATGGGCTATCTAACACTGAAAGATTTTTTCAAATCAGACCAGTAGTTCCTGAGATTAGTGCGTTCAAACAAACAAACTCTTCAGCTTTATATATTAGTATAAGATAATTTTACGTATGTAACATATATCTTGAAATCTTATCTACTCAGTCAGTTTTTATTCACTGTTTAAATATAAAGTTGTTAAGCTACTTTGTAACTCTTTCAACATTTAACTGTCTTTGGTCTAAAGATTAAGACTGGTTGTGTATCACACTTTCATCATTTCTAAATTACTTATACATTAAATTATTCTTGCTAAACAATAAAGAATCGATATTTTTTTTTATTACATGTAATCAGCAGACAGGCAGACAACCCACCTAATGGAAAGCGGTTACCATCGCCAAGGAACATTTGTAACATCAAAGGTGCCACGTAACACTAAAAGTGGCACCAATGTGCTGCCGCTCTTGAAAGGGAGATTGGTACCTAGCCACTAATACCAGAACACAAATCAAGGTTGTTATGGCGGCATACTCTAGACCAGGGGTGGTAGCCATCCAAACGGGCAAATACCCTGCCATATGCGTGTAAATTGTTTTGTCGCCTCTTACGACAAGTCGACCGGCCGTATGAAATTGTATTGTTACGAGTCGCGAGACTCGAATTAAAATGGTCGTTAGAATTACTATAGGAGTTTATTAGAACTACAAACACGAATAACACATGTACAAATATAACCGAACACAACAAGTCCAAAGGTAATACAGAAGGTCATAATTTAAAAAAAACGCGCAAAGTCCGTCACTTATTATTTCCCGTGTAGTAAACACGTTCGCTTTGCTGGTGGTTCTCGCTCGACTGACTCCTCCCTCAATCGGGCCACTGCTATATACTGCCCAAATGCAATATGTCCGACCGGCAGCGTGGACCTAATTTCATAGAATAAGCTTGTACTTTAAATCCGTAACACCTGGCTAAAGATTACAATACAACAATAGGCCTTATACCAATACGCAAACAACAGAAGACGACCATAAAAGAATTTCAATGTTATTAGTTCAAATCCCGAAGGGTAATAAATGTGCTTTGTTTCAGATATGCAAGTGGATTTTATATTTGTCGCGACCGGAGTCGTAACAGTATTATTTCTCTGTTCCTGCACGGATAAATCTATATCAAACACAAAGTCATATAATTATATACATATATGTATTAAGACGCTAGAAACGCGATGTATAAAAAGTATTCATTGTTTTCAAGGTTAATTCTCCTATTTTCATAAAGTTAATTATATTCGTGGGAAGGTGGCAATGCTCTATAATAATGGCACATGTTAAGACGTACCCTCCTTCTTACCGGACTTTCCATGCGATGTAGTAAGTTGGCGATATACGGTCTTGTAATTGGTCGAACAATGATAGCGTACAAATTAAAAAAATATTTGTAGTTTCTGGACTTTATCACCTAAAACGTACAGAGCCAAACATTCCAATCTTGTATAAATCCCAATCTAAGCAAAATTATCTGTGTTACGGGTTTAATTCGATAGTTATTATAGCTATTCTTCGGTGAAGCCTTTACTGGAAAGAAAATTGGCGTGTAAACATAATTATGTTAATGTACTGTACATCAATTGTGCTCAGAATTCGTACTATATACATAATAATGATATAAACTAAATTATTTTCCATTTTAAATTACTTTTTTATTAAGGTGGGATCTTCATCTGGGATAATGTTACAGTTATATGCCATTTCATGCAGATGTAACGACGGGTGCTGTTTATTGCGTTATTTGTGTTGCGGTGGCGGCATATCGATCCATAGCTTCAACAGACTTGTGAGGGTGCACTTAACTGCATAATATAATATGTATTATTTTTTGTGGACATCTATGTAGGTATATATATATATATATGTGTGTGTGTGCGTTATATATGGTTATATACTTATCTATTACATTATTAATATCACACTTATGAGTATATTATTGTACATTATATTATATATGTTATCATTAGTATTACCTTAAGCTGCTCGGCAACAAATTATTATGAATACGATCCTTGTCCAATCAAAGGTTGCCTGGAAGATAAGTTCCATTGGCCCGCCCATTGTACTACTACCTTCTAATTTTAAGATATGAAAATGTGTTATTGTTTTTATGTTGGTGTACAATAATGAGTATTGTTGTTTGTAAGCGGCATTATTTTTGTAACACTATACGTAAGACCACAGTCAATAATTATAACATTATCGTAGGTGAAGCCCGAGCAATAGCAAATCGCAAGATTTGTTTATATAATTATCTTGCCAGTAATTAAATCCCAGTACCTTTACGTGCCGGATTTTCAAATCGTATTACATATTTTTACTTTATCATTACTAGAAAATTTACCAACCCACTACCAAAATCCAAACATTTCTAATATGGGGTTTTGTCGCGTCGGGTATAAATATGTGTCCGTTTTGTTATGATATATGTTTAGTCTGTACCACAGAGGCCGTCAAGTGTTGCTATAGAAACACAAAAATTCGTCAAATTCTTCACCCTTATGTGTTCACGCGTCTCACAGTTCACTACAGTACATTTCTCAACTCCTGCGCAGCGAGAGGTGAGACATTAATTCGCTCAGTGTTCACTTCGTATGGTTTGGAACTGCACGCGACATACATACAAATAAAAACAGTTTTAACAAGCATCAACTGTATAGTCTTTGGATAATCGAAGACTTGTGGATATAGTACGGGTTCTGGAGTAATCGTAAGTATTTTTATTTATACAAATATTATAAAGAGGTAAAGTTTGTAAGAAGTAATCTCTTGAACTATTGAACCGATTTTGAAAATTCCTTCACCAGTAGAAAGCTACATTATTTCTGAGTGATATAGGCCATATTTGTTTGTGATTTTAATACGTTCAGCATATTGAGCATAGGTCAGTTAGTATATACTATAGATTAACTTAACTGTTAGTTTTTATTTTCAACAACGTCCCGGGTTCTTCTTTAGTGATATTTTGCTGAGGAGTTTTATTTTCGAAAAATATATAATATGGGTTAACAATAATTATAAGACATTGTTTCTTTCTTAAGCAAGAACGTATCTTTTTCTTTAAAATATAAACTGTGTATGAATTCCGATTACGCTGAGCCTTCTGTTAAACGGGTCTGGATTTCGCTTGTAACTTTTTTTTTACTTGAAGAATATTTTGAAACTTGCATATTTATGTATACTTGATATTAGTTAAACACACAAATGTAAAAAAGGAGAAGACTAACAACCACACAACGTTATAAAATATGAAGTTCCAAAGTTTAGGTCCAAAAATAATGTTTCAAATAAATAAATAATCGACAAACAAACACATACATAGTATATCCCTAAAGTAAGCAAGTCACGCTTGTATTAGAGGTAATATATAACTGACAACTCTGGGGCGGCCTCCAGATACCCAGACCATAGTAAATAACGGGAAAAAATGTTTCCCAATTTACCATGACAGGAATCTCTGCGTTGGAGTGAGGTAAGCGGGCAAAGGCTTAGCCCGCTCAACCACAAAGGCCGTCTAACTGCTACTGACTCCATGAAAATATTGGCTACAAAAATATTTCGAAGAGTTTTCAACGCATCTTACAGCCATATCCGTATACAGTCGTTAAGGCTTCTCCACATTCTCGCGATAACTACGCGAGAACGCGAGAAATTGAGAAAGTGAACGCCTTCTCGTGTTCTCGCGATGATGTCCGTCAGAACAATGGAGCTGAGAACGCGAGAGCAAGAACTCTGTGCGAGTATAGTGCAGGCTTTACGTTTCGCATGAATTCGCAACTTATTGCCTCTAAAAAATGTTAATCTATGCCTTGCAAGCAATACTTGACCATGACCGTCATTAAGCGCAGCACTCAGAATCAAATAATAGTCTGTTAAGTTTAATCAGTTCCGATTGATTTTCTTTACGTCAGTACGGCACGACCGCTAATAACATAAACAAACATTGAGGCTCAGTCCCATAGAAAAGAGGCATGTTTCTTTCGTGATATATCGACGGTCAACGATATATCAAGTCCTATATATCAAAAATTTACATTACCCATAAACAGACTTTTGTCTTTGAGTAGCAGACCAGTGGAAATTAGTTCACGTTGCAATGATCATGTATTTGTTAATGAATTGCAATGATGGCACCAAATAAAAGTTTTCGCAGCGCCGTCTTTTTTTACTGCTAAAACATAGCAGACAAGCCGACGGCCCTACTGTGATGGAAAGTAGTTACCGTCGCCTATGGACATTAGCAACCACAGAGGTGCTGCCAATGTGCTGCCGGCCTCGAAGGTGATACTGAATTCTGACCACTGATAACAGTACACAACTCAAAGTTGTTATGGCGGCATACTCTGGACCAAGGGTGACAGTAATCCAGGTAAATGCCCTACCAGATGGCTGTGGGTGGTTTTGTCGCCTCTTGGGACAAGCCGTAGGATATTGTATTCTTTTTCCGTTCCTGCACGGAAGAAAATTTAGCTGCATGCATCATTCATTCCATGGCAACTACTTTATTTATTAAGATAAAAATTATCTTAAGTGTTGACCAAGGATTTGAGCTAGATTTATTTAAATTCGTTTAGTGGTTTCTCGTGGTGCTCTAACAGACAGATTGTTAGTTCGACAAAATTTTAAAAGTTGCATTCTTGGAATAGTTCTTCGAATTGCACTCTGATATTTTTCTCTTTCTTAAACTCATTGTATAAGTTTGACCCCCTGTCCCCTACTTTATTTTAAATTAAATTAAAGCGGCAGACATACACTCACTCTTTATATATTCCCAAATTAAGAAAGTTACGCTTGTGTTATGGGTGATATATAACAGACCACTCTGGGGCCGCTCTCAGACACCCAGACCATAGTAAAGAACAAAAAGTTCGTTTCCGAGATTTACCATGCCAGGAATCGAACCTCTGCGTTAGGCCGGCTAGGACTTAGCCCGCTCAACCACAGAGGCTGTCTCATAATATTATTATATATATATATATATATATATATATATATATATATGTCTCATGGACCACACGCCATAAAAATGGTCCGGACTTTTGGCGAGCTTCCATGGGACCATAGGAAGGCCCACACGTAAAGGACCCTTGACAAATTTAATGTAGATGTGACTTGAAACTGCGCGACGATTATCCCTGTCTACACTATATAATAATGTACCCTAGGCCAAGTCCCGGTCAGTGTAAGACTAGTGTAGAAAATGAGAATAAAAGGTACCGGGCTATTGTAATGAACTGCTAGTGGAACTAGGGTAGGAGACGATGTGGACTATGGCGTTTGCCCGTCACGTCGCAATGTTCGGGAAAAATATATTATTATTATAGATACTAGCTGCTGCTGGTGCTTCGAGCACATAAATTGAAACTAGTCATAGTTTAAGCGAACTGTGGGGCAAGGGGGTGAAAAGGGTATAGTTTTTTAACCAACTTAGGGGTTGAATTTTCAAAAATCCTTAATGCACACCAACTGTATTGAAAGAAACAGCACGCATTTTCACGACCCTCCAGTAGTTTGGTCTGTGCGTTGATATTGCAGTCATTGAATCAGTGAGATCAAGTAATTATATCAATCAGTCAATCAATATATTTATTTGCAAGAATGTAGTTTATACAGGTGTTATACAATTGTAGATTCAAAGTGGTACAAAATGAATTAAATTAATTTTACATGAATATTCTAATTCAGAAACATGTCAAATAAGCTTTGGTAATAAATAAATTATGTCAAAAGAAAAAAAAAATAAAGAAATCACTAAGCTTTCCCATATAGATAATAACGACAAGCACTTTTTTTGAGGTGATGTCAGGAGCCTTAAGAACAGACGAGCGTGTATGACAAGAGTTATGAATGTCAAAGAAGCAAGTGAGGTGTGTAAGAATAAGCCTGAATGGCGCTCTGTTGTACATGCCTATCCCGCAAGGGAACTGGCGTGAAGTTATGTATGTATGTATGTACTTTTTTTGAGAAATTCATCTACAGTATAGAAACACTCTTTGATCAGGCACTTTTTTTAGATTGTAGTGAATTTTCTTGCGGATACATTTATAATTTCAGTTGGCAGAGTTATAAATAAGAGGAGTACATACATACATACATACATAACTTCACGCCAGTTCCCTCGCGGGGTAGGCACGAACAACACAGTGCCATTTAGGCTTATTCTTACACACCTCACTTGCCTCTTTGACATTCATAACTCTTGTCATGCACACTCGTCTGTTCTTAAGGCTCCTGACATCACCTTCTGCTAGTACACGATCAATTTGATCATGGAAGGTGTGTCGTGGCCTTCCACGACTTCTGCATCCATCCACTTTTGCATTGTATATCTGTTTAGTCATTCTTTCATCATGCATTCTTTCCACATGCCCGAACCACCGGAGCATTCCTTTCCTTACCTTCACCCCGACACTCTCTTTCAGACCAACTCTCTTTCTTACTTCGGTATTACGAACGCGGTCCGCGAGCGTCACTCTGCAGATTTTGCGCAGTGCTCGCATCTCGACCGCGTTTACTCTACTTTCATGCTCTTTCTTCCATACCCAACTCTCGCTTCCATACGTGAGCGTAGGTACCAGCACCGCGTTGTGTACGGCGAGCTGGGCCTTCTGGCTGAGGTTCTTAGCGCCTAGAAGTTTACCTAACGCTCCATTTAAACTATTCCCCAAATTCACTCTTCTTTCTATATCAGCGGTGTACCTTCCATCCCTGCTAAAAGCACATCCAAGATATACAAACTCATTCACTTGCTCCAGCATAACATCATCGACCATTATCCTTGCATTCGTTCTGGTTTCTTTCAAACACCATAACCTTTGTTTTCTTCGCATTCAAATGTAAGCCTCTCGCCTGACAGTCATCTTTCATCATTGTGACTAGTGTTTGCAGTTCTGATGGCGATTCGGCTAAAAGCACGGCATCATCCGCATAAAGCAAGGTGCTTACAACTAGATCACTCATCCGCACCCCAACATCCATCAATCTTATTCTCTGGAGACAATCGTCCAGATATAGGATGAACAGCAAAGCCGACAGCACGCAGCCCTGGCGGACGCCAATATTGACGTCAAACCAGGGCGACAGGCTGCCTTCCACTCGCACGCATGCCATACAGCCCTCGTAAGTGGACTGCACAGCACGCATCAATTGGCCATTAATCCCATATCCGGGCAATATGTCCCAGAGGTCCTTCCGTACAACCCTGTCAAATGCTTTCTCTAGATCCACAAAACCGCAGAAAATCTTCCGGCCCATAGCCAGCTGCTTCTCTACGATATTGCGGAGAGAGAAAACTTGATCCATACATCCCCTTCCATTTCTGAAACCACCTTGTGCATCCCACAGTAATCCATCGGATACAACTCTCATTCTCTTTTCAATAATCTTCGCATACACTTTAGATGCTGTGCTGATCAAACTGATGGCCCTGTAGTTGGCGCACTCCATACGTGACCCCTTGCCTTTATACAAGGGCACGATGACAGCGCGCCTCCAGTCCTTGGGAACCTTTCCCGTCCTCCAGCACAAGTTGCATAAGGACAGGAAAGCGTCCCGGACGCAGGTTCCACCATATTTGATCATCTCAGCAGACACACTATCGATTCCTACTGCCTTTCCATTTTTCAGACTTCTTATCGACCATTCGATCTCTTCCAAAGTGATCTCGGATGCTGACTCCTCGGAGTTGGTCACAGACTCAGTCGTGGTGCCAGCATCCGGGATATCATCATACATTTCTCTAAAATATTCACTCCATCGCGCTAATACCTCTTGTGGGTTAGCAAGAACGTCCCCTGCTTTAGATTTTATTCTTTCCATTCTGTTTCCACTATACTTTCCTTCATACTATCCCAGTCATTATCCACATCTAAGTCGGAGAAGTCCGCTTTTGCAAGCCTTTCTTCGACTAGGCGCGCATACATACTCCTTACACTAACATCTTCCAATTTTTCACACTTTATTCTTTCAAGCTCCCCGAAATTGGTACGCACTCGCCAGTGTCTCCACTTCTTGAAAAGGCCCACAAACCGGCTTATCACCAGGTAGTGGTCCGTTTCAAGAGTGGGGCCTCTGTAGGCTCTTGTATCCATTATTGTGTTTCGGAGGCGACTATCAATTAAAATCAGATCAATCATACTTTTCTGATCATTCATTCTCCATGTATACGTGTGAATATCCTTATGATGGAATAGTGTGTTCGACACAAGCAAGTTTCTTTCCATGCATACGTCTATGATTGGCCTACCAGCATCGTTCACTCTCTTGTCACCATAGGGTCCAAGGACAGCCTCAAGGCCGTCTCGTTTGGTCCCCACCCAGCCATTAAGATCACCACACATAATTAGTCTTTCGTTCCCTTCAGCCAGATCCAGAATTTCTCTCACAGACTCCCAAAACTTCTCGAGTTCTTGGGGATCCGCTGAGCTTACGGGAGCATAAGCTGCGACCAGAAAAACTCGCGTGATCCCCAGTTTTAGGCGGACCCAGAGAAGTCTCGGGTTCACCAGACAATAAGCTTTTACTCCAGACACAAAGCGGGATGAGAGTAAGACGCCTACCCCCCCACTTGCACGCTCGTCCAGGTCCACGCCGGACCACAGAGCAAGCATGCCACCGGGGAGGTCATCGACGTCGCACCCCTTCCGCTTTGTCTCTGTCAGACATAAGGCATCCAGGCTTCTCTCATTCATTATATCAATCATTTCGTCCATCTTATCTTTCATTCCACCTCTCACATTCCACGTGCCTATACGGCACTCTGCTCCTCTCGACCCGCCAGGTTTGGCGCTGCGTGAAGGGTGGCGGCCCCCTTCGCCGCATGCGCGAGAATCCACACCGACGGGGGCGCATCGGTGAGCGTCGCCTGCGGGGGACGCCCTATCGTGCACTGCACTCGGGTGAATCCTGGTCAGAATTGTGGCCCTTTTGAAAGTGTTCCGTTGCGAAAGTTCATTGCGAAACCTTTGTTTGAGGTTGCACGTTGTGGCTTGAGCTGGGAACCTCAGGTCATTTTAAGTTTTTATAAACAATCAACTAAATGCATATCGGGCCATGCATAGTAAAGATCACGTAGTACTCTGATGAACGTCCATAATTTTGTCAATTATCGATTTATTGATAGAACCAAAAGACAACGTTTAATCAAAAATAAACCATATCTGAAAAATTCCAATTTCTACTATTATAATTATTTCCGAAATTTTCTACCCTATAGATAATTCTAATTCGAGATTGAATGTGCAAAATTTACGTCTGCATAGTTCTTAAATAAAACAAAGCCACTAAAACATCATTATGCTGTTATTTCTTGAAACCTGTCCATTCCCAAGGCCATAAAGAACGAACAAATAGACAACCCAAGTAACATACTTTCACATTTAAAGTATACATTCGTATGGTTATTCTAGGACAGTCTCTGAAGGGACCTATCTGAGTTTATTGACCTGAAAAAACAAGTTTCAAAGCAAAGGAATATGCTAAATGCTTTTGCCAGGCTTTAATTCTTTGGGAACTAATGTATTTCTTTCAGACCAATAACTATATATACCAACAAACAAAATTGAAGTGTTGTCCATGGTTTATTATTTATAAATGCAAACATTAATGAAATGAATGAAAAATTAGATAGAGTATATAATATTTTACTTAAATAAAAACTGGAGTATAAATAAACCTGAAAACTGTACTATAAATTCAAATAACTTAAAAAAATCTATACTATATAAAAAAAGAAAAAACTTTCCAGCCCCAGCAGACCGTTGTCATTGGGCAGTGTACCTGGAAGGCTGGCAGCAATACAATAATTTAAAATTGTAAGCATAAACGACCGTTATTAAAATTTTGTGTGTCGGTCTGTAAATTTGTATTGAATAGGTTCAAGCTATTTGTTGTTCTAAATCTTTTGTTTGTTTCTTATTTCTAACATTTCATTCAAATTTCCGAGCAGATTGGAGGAAAGGGGATGATGAAAGGAGCTTGAATGTAAGGCCTCAGAGATGAGTAACCACGACGGTCTACCCTTCTTCGTCTTAGCATATATAATATTAGTTTATGATTGCATACAAAGTGGATATGTCACGTGTCGCAGTAAACTGTCTTGTATCTCAATCAATCAATGCCGACGTTTTAAACGATTTTACAAGGGGTTTGGCGTGTATTTACTTTAGATAACGGTGGTAATTAAAGCAAGGTATAATACAAAAAATGGTTAACTCAAAAATTTCAATGAATTTATATTATAATTTAATAAAAAAAAATATGTACTTCAGTATATAAAGTAGAAGTTATAAGGTGTAGTTTAAGGCAATCCACGAGATCGCTGCCGATAAACTGCGCTGCAGTTTGGCAATGTAATTATTAATATAACCTTGTAACTTTTTATCGAAAATAAATTGAAAAAAAAAGCGTTTTCTAAATTATTTTTCATAGGTATTATTTAAATGTCATTGGGTGTAGCATGCAGTTCATTACAAGCAAGCTGCAGTTTAATTGCACTAAGAAATGACAATGACATTCATACAGCCTTTGCAGTATTCAAGTTTAATGTGACCCTGCCATTCGAAATGCTCCATTTTTTATTGTTTACACTGGAACTATACGGTTATTTAAATTAATTTAAAAGTTCAAGGTATTCAATATATTGTTGGATACAAAAGTATTGTCATTTTTTTTCTCCTAAGATGATTTTGTTACAACAGTAATAAGCTCGTCAGAGCAGTATTAGCTCAGGAAAGCTTTATTCTATTATGAAATTATCATCTTATATGAACTCCACGTACAGCTTCAATAATAATTATCTCTCTTGACATTAACACTGATTACGTTATAATTCACTTTTATTAAGGCAATGGATAGCGATTCGTCGAAAACTTGGTGCGCCGGCGAACATTCGCAAAAAAAGGTTATATTTCTTCCCTACGCTTCTCTACAGTGACATTGACAACATATCACTTTTGACAGTGATATTCCAATGCTTCATCTACATATATAAACTCTCCATTGTTTTTTTAACAGTGTGTATATTTGAGTACCTAATAGATATTTTCACGTTGTTTCCCATGGGGGTAAGCACAGACTATGGATCACCACTTTTTTTTTTTTTTTTTTACTTGGGGAAATGCGTTGCCGCACCGTCAGCCGCGTGGGGATCGACGCGGCCGGTGTGTGAGGCTCCCCCAACGCCGATTAATCAATACGACCGGCGCCGGGTATACCCACTAAAACCCCAAAGGTGCCTTCTTCCGCGTTAGTGCCGGGGTCACGGTACACAGCGTGAGCCTTAATCCGCGACCCTGGCGAGCGGTGGGCCGTCCCGTAAGCAGGGGCGGCCTCTCCTGTGTGGGCCGGAGAGAGTTCCTCGGCCCTGAGAGGGTCGCGCGGCTATGGATCTCCACTTGCAATTATCCTGACAACTAACTTTTGCTTCATCTACTTTCATTAACTGCTCCTATTAATAATTTTATAAAACCTAAATTAGATGTGTAATAATTAGAAACTGTGTCAATTTTGAAAGTGATTTTTTGTAACAACTTTTTAATTGATTTTATTTGTCGATTGATACCTGTTATTATCTTTCTTTTTAATGATACTCTTATATTTAATCTCAGAATGTTAAGATTAATAATCGCCTAGTAAAGTAGTAACTCTAAAAAATTACTAGATCCTATATAACTAAATTGCACCTTAGATCATGCTTTGATCGATTTTTGACGTTTTTATTTAGTCTAATGCCCCTGCTCCACCATATTTAATGTTAGTGATTATGACAAAATGCAACTTATTTAATGATTTGATACATTAGCTTATATACCAGTTATCTGACAATGTTTAACGTCATTAACAATATCGCATCTCAAATAATGCATTATAGCACAGAGGTACTAACATTTATTTACACTGATCCAGCTACTGACGTCAAATCCGAAGGAAACCAGTACTAACTTCATATTGGAATCGGGTAAATTGATTAGAAGTCAGTAAAGCGCTACCAAATCAGTGCTGACTTCAATATTCCTCATTGAATTTTCTGAAGTCAGGCCGCGTTCCAAGTCAGTAGCTAAATCGTTGTAAACCTTTTTTTTATTCAGGGGAAATACGTTTGAGATCCATAAGCCGCGCCGCCCGTGTGTGGGATTTGCCTGGTCGGGGTGGCACTAACACTCACTTATGAAGTGCCATTGCCACGCCGCAGTTAGGGATACCCCTAAAACCCCTGTCCGATCCTTGAACGTCGCTTGTCCGGTCTGTGGGTTTGCTCGCGCATTCACCTCCGGCCCGGACGGATGACATCCGGCCTTTAAGGGCTGGCCTTGCTAGCCTTAGGATCTGGATCTCACCGACTACCTCGGGTTATCAATGTAAATCAATCTTAACCTTACTTATCCCAGATATAGCAGGGACATAAAACTAAATCAGTTATTAAAGATTCTATTAATTTTCGTCATCGCTTATTTTTGTTATCTACGCTTTGAATTTGCTTCTAACGCATTTTATATATTTAGATACTAGCGTTGTCAAAACTACGAGGTTATTAGGCCTCATAGAAGTCAAGGCTGTTATTGCTACATAATTCGAAACGCGCGTCCGTCTGCGCCATCGTGGTGTGATGTTTAATTAAGATTTGCCAACAACTACATGTGCCAATATCAAGTTTAGTGTTAGTGAAAGTATCATATTTATTCAGCTACAAATATATATGATCAAATCTGGTCCGAGATTATTAGGAATTTTTAAAGGTTTTTTGCTAAAAATTTTTTATTATTAATCTCATATCAAAAATTATTCTCATACTAAACAAAATTGTATAAACATCATTATCATTTTCAAAATCTATATAACGATACCTGAATTGGTATTGATGATAGGTTTAAATCTTTATAAAAATAATTCATTCATTTCATCCCTCGGTTATACGTATTCTCTTAAATTGTGTTTTCTACTTCCACTAAGTATTTGTTATACATCTTCCTAAGTTCCACCTATTTCTATAATGTGCAAATATATTTCAAATAAAATATCCGTAACATCTGAACACAGAGAACTGAGGAATTCAAATGTTTGTCAGTTCTTTATCTGCGTTATTTGTTCCTTGTGCCCAGCCTTGTTCCTATATGAACAGCATTTTAAGGGCATGAGCTTATAGATCGCTCGAAACAATTTACCCACAAGGTATTTGGATCGAAGTCGATCAGTTCTGTGACCACATTGCTATATCGTTCAGCAATTTCACCATAGTATTTGTGAATATGTTACGAAAGGTTACATAATGATTTACTGCTTTTAGTGAACAAACCTTTAGTTTATTTTATGCATATGTCAAGGTTATTATTATATCATATTAACAATCTATTATCTTATATCAACAATCAGAGTAAAAGATTAAAATGATTGATTTCCCGATTCGATTTTGCCAGAGCAGTTTAATCTTTCTTCTTTCTACAATATTTTGTTTCTCCCAAGTACTCTTCGTTATCTTAAAGAACTATTTTAATTTAATTACGTACTCCTATAATTTAAGCAGTTCCACTAAATTAAAACTGAACATGCTTGCGTATGATTCAATTTTCTACAACAATTCATTCGGCTATTCAAATATGAAATGTGTTTCTTATTGCTGTCAGAATTAATTGGTTGTTGATGTGTTTGTCACTAAACTACCATAACTTCAAGTTTATAAATATCACCATATTTTCTTATAAATTCAAAAAGCCTATTTATTGTTTTTAGATAATCATGAAGATAAAGCAAGAGATCCTGGTTCAGCCCACCGGAGAGATGTGGAAGAGCATAAGAGTGGAATTGAAGGAAGATGTGAACACCAAAGATCGAGATCTAGCCGCTATGAGGGAATGGCTTAAAAAACAACCACATTTGCCTGATGATTGGGGTATGTTGAAATATTTATTTAAGGCTCAAACCCATGTTGCCCCTCTGTATTTTTGTACGACTTTATGTGGCAATCATGTAGTGAGTGGTGAGTCATTGGCTAATTTTAACGTTTTCCTATTAAAATTGCTACCACGAGCAAATAACGTAGTCCATCCAATATCACCAGTTCCTCGAATACATGAAAAGCACGGTGCAATTTCAGATTTTTATTCTGAATAGCCTTGAGCAGGGACCCGGAGGTATCTGTTTCACAAGTCCAGTCCTTTGGTTATCATTTTTTATAATAGTTTTGGAAAGATCGGCACTTATACTTGGGTGCATTCCTGTAGTATACGCAGGAATAAACTTAGATGAGTATCACATCATATTGTCTATAGAGCCTCAGTTAATTGGAAAAATTTTAAAAGTCATTATAATACTTTTAACCTACATAATTCAAAAGGCTTTTTATTATTTATTATTAAAAGTACATACATACATACATACATAACTTCACGCCAGTTCCCTTGCGGGGTAGGCACGAACAACAGAGCGCCATTTAGGCCCATTCTTACACACCTCACTTGCTTCTTTGACATTCATAACTCTTGTCATGCACACTCGTCTGTTCTTAAGGCTCCTGACATCACCCTCCGCTAGTACACGATCAATTTGATCATGGAAGGTGTGTCGTGGCCTTCCACGACTTCTGCATCCATCCACTTTTGCATTGTATATCTGTTTAGTCATTCTTTCATAATGCATTCTTTCTTATTATTAAAAGTATCCATATGTATACAGTATTTCCATAAATTTAAGGCCTAGCTATATATAATAATAGTTTTAAACCAAAAATGGACACTTATGATTTAGGAAACGATCAGAAACATATATAGAAAGTTACACATATACTACACCAAAATTAATTAATTCAATATGTCTAATACTGTGACACTTCTAATGGAAAAACTAAATACAACTAAATGATTAAATCTAAATATTAAACATTACATTCCTTTTGCAGCTTATCAATTACTTTACTAACAACTAATGACTTAAATATTTGTTTAGAAAAATTAAAAATGGCAATGTCGCTAAAATATTTGTTGTAGGTATTTGTACAATATACAATAATAAGGTAAGATAAACCCATAAATTTTAATTAAACAGCCTCTGTGGTTGAACGGGCTTAGTCTTAGCAGGCTAAACTTGCTGGAACACAGAGGCTCCAGGTTCGATTCCTAGCATGGTAAATTTCGGAAACGAACTTTCTGTTATTTACTATGGTCTGTATATCTGGGATCGACCCCAGAGTGGCCCGTTGTATATCACCCAGAGCACAAGCGTAACTTGCTTAGCATGGGGAATGTGTGTTTGTCTGCCGATTATTTAAAAAAAAAATTTAATTACCCTTAAAGATAATAAATAATAAGGTGCTCGATCTTACATGAAAGGTCACCTCGAATTTTAAAGTCTTATTGGTATTTCTATAAGACCAAAGGTTATAATAACCTTTGATAAAGATAATATAAAGGAATAAAAAGGAATTTACTTACGTAAACTCCTTTGTTTCAAATTCCTATTGCGGCAAAGGTTTAAAAACCATAACTATGTTTAGACAGAAATTTAACATTATTATTCTGGTCATATGCTTCAGAAATAATATGGTGTCGTATTTGAATGAAATAACATACAAGGCCGATTTATATTATTTGTCTCTTGTCAGCACTGGGATACCTGCAGTTTAAAACAAAGTGGACTGTGCTGCGACCGTTGGAATGATGTTAGTACACCAGAAAGTGGGTTGCCTTAGTACGCGTCGCTATTTGCATGGACACCGGCGACATCCTATGTTTCAAATACGGGTCCTATTGCAGGCTCTACTGCAGCCCAACTGGGAGCTCTGAAACACTCTAAATATGCTGCAATGTGAATAGTTCCGTATTTCCAGTATTTAGGGTCGCAACCTCGGACCTTGTCGAATCAAACGCCCAGAAACATTGTTACAATGTCGCTAAACAAAAGGGCTTTCTTTATTCTGAAATCTGAATAAGCGTTGCAATCTAACGTGGGAATATCACCAGAATTTTGAGAACGTTTGATCGACGAGCAGCAGTGATATTTTTATTATAACAGGTTATTTTATTAATATAATTAATTCTTTAATTAATTATGTTACTGTTTTGATACACAAAAACTGTTATGCTATACTTGGTCTCAAGTTATACCTAAACATCTTTTAGGAAATCCCCGAAATCATGAAGCATACAATAGTTATAAAAAGTGAACTCTCTGTTGCAAATAAAGTAGCCTTCGCAATTTTCAGTTTTGAATTCGCTACATCTTAGTACATATAGTTTTAGTAATAACATATATCTATTTTATATTATGTTGTTTCATAATAAAACTACGTTTTAACGGTTTTAAGCGCGGTAATTTTATTTGATATTGGTTTTTCCGACGTTTCGGCCACTTTTCAGTGGCCGTGATCACGGAAGACAAAGATGTCAAGTGTCAACGAGTATTGTTAAAGTTTTATTTAGCCTACCGCTAACTTGTTAATTTTAATTATTTAGTTTTAATTTTGTTTATGGTTATTATTTATTCTAGGGGAGCCTAATCTAATTTACTACCGCTTCGCAACATGTTACAGCTTGAAGAGAAGAAGCGGCGCAAGAAACTCTTCAGCATTCATGCCTAGCTCTAATGATTTTATATAATATTAAAATGGGTGGAAGGAAAAATAAAAGTAATTATCACTCAAGTTGGTTGGTGTTCCGTTGTACGCAGAAAGAGCTCACAGTGTCTTGAGGTCTGGCAGCTGGTTTTTACTGGGTTTGGGTCTTAATAGTTTTGATGATTGGATCCCAAACAGGTGGTACTTGCCAACCATCTTCTCTATTGAAATTTGGATGTTTTTTGATTTCAATAGCCTCACGCATCCTTCTAGGTATGAAACGATTCTCTTTCGCGAGGATTTGTGGGTTATCGAATCTGATGTAGTGGTTGGTGCTTAAAACCGTTAAAACGTAGTTTTATTATGTATACAAGTCGCGAAAACTTAAGAAAATATTATATGTTGTTTCAGTTTTAAAAATCTAATAATCCCTGCCAAGGGTTGCCTGGAAGAGATCGCTTTTTAGCGATAAGGCCGCCCGTTGTTCTATCTTTTGTATTTTTCTACTTCTGCTTATCTTTGCTTTGGTGTACAATAAAGAGTTACCTACCTACTTACAATTAAAAGACTCAAACTCAAGAAACATTTTATAAGAATATCACTTTATTTATTTACTAGCTGCGCCCGCGGTTTCACCCGCGTGATGATGAAAAATCGTTGTATATTGGACAATTCACACTATATCTGTTTAATGTTTTCTATGGTTTTTGTTATTTGTGGTGAAATAGAAATGTTGTGGGATTACAATCCACATGAAATTAAAAAAGAGTAAAATATACATTTTCCCAGTGAGACGTACGTGGTTTTAATTAAATAAAAATCTCACAAGAAATAGTTAGAACTTGTTGTTAAATATAAAAGAACAGCGTCTATCGTGTAAACAATATCTTTATAAATTATAGCGTATGTGTTATTCTGATGTGTAAGCTACATTACTGTAAAGTTTTATCAAAATCCATTCAGTAGTTTTTGCGTGAAAGAGTAACAAACATACATACATCCATACATACATACATCACTAACATCAAGTCTTTTACATTTGATCAAGTGAAATAATGGAGTTATGACTAAGTTTACAATGTGATGTAAAAACTACTTACAGATGAACAAATCTTGCAATATAATTTCTTCACTGCTATTATTTAATTAAAAACTAATAAAGAAAATAACAAAAAAATTTAACTAAGATATTGAAATCTATGCTAAATTAATATATTTTTGGGCTAAACGAAACTTTTTGTAAAATGATTTTTTGATATCAAACTTAATATCCCTGTAACACTATGCAGAGAATTCTAAACATTCTAGAAATATGGGAGGCAGAATTTTAATACTGTTGTTCTTAATTGTGGAAGGAATGGTTGTGGCGGTTTTGAGATGTGTGATATTTTCGAGTAATGATTATTATACTTATACGGTTTTAATAAATTTACGGAATATTGTAATAATACGTTATGTATTGAAAGAAGATGTAATAACGAGAGTTGAAAATGGAATGTTTAGGTGGTTTGGGCATGTAGAGAGGATGGATGAAAATAGAATTACAAAACAATTGTATGACAGATTATGAATGGTAGAGTTGGTGCCTGTAGACCACGACGTACTACTACTACTACTTCATGATCAAATAGCAGAAGTGTTAAAACGTGGTAGATGAAGCAAAAGTTGTTTGTCAGGATCATCGCAAGTGGAGATCTATAGTCTCTGCCTGCCCGCATGGGAAACAGGCGTGATAATATGTATGTATTAAAAATTTTGTAGCCTTCCTTAGTTAAAACAAGAACAGTAGACTTTAATCACAATTATGCAACTCTACTCAGACGTTAACCGAGATGCATTTGACTAACTACGTACAATATACATCCAAGCCTAACAATAACTACATGGAAGTACAACTGACATTTATTATTTTTATTGCAGAAACTGGTCCGCTTATGACGTTCCTAAGAGGCAGCAGCTTCTCTCTGGAGAAATGTAAGAGAAAACTGGACATGTATTTTACCATGCGAGCTGCTTGTCCTGAATTCTTCGCCAATAGAGACGCCAGTAAACCTGATCTGCAGGAGATTATGATGAACAAAATGTAAGTTTCGTTAAGTATGTCGTTAAAAGATCGATGTTATCTTGATGTTTCTCTATTTTATAATTATTCAGACGGATATAATTAGTGTAGAAAACTGCATGTTCAAGTCCATCAAATATGCCATCTTTGTACAATTCCATGAAAATATCTTTATTTAATAAACACGCGACGTTTCTTTGCGTATGAGTAAATTACGCAGTAAATACTTTTTATTTCAGAGAAGGCCCACCGCTACCTGGTCTTACTCCAAATGGCAGAAGAGTTACAATTTGTAGAGGTAATTATGATTTACTATTCTTGTAGGTATCACCAATTCATTTCAGTGTTAGCAATAACAATGGTAGTTGTATTTTCAATCTATATTGAGGCTTTATGAGAATGTCCTTTTGAAGAAATTCATAAACTTGATAACACCGATCAAATCTATTAATCTTCTCTTCAAGCAAAAATTGAAAGAGACCGCTTTTCAATGAGAAATTTTGTATGTCCAGTAACGTAAAATCTTTGTAGAACTATTGTTTTTTTTAAATTACCTACAAGGAAATATATTTTTGTTTTATACAATTTCAACCGATTGTGATATTTTCTCTTCAGGAATACATCCGAATTTAGACGCTCAACAAATCA
The DNA here is from genome assembly GCA_019925095.2 of Dendrolimus kikuchii. NCBI lineage: Eukaryota > Metazoa > Arthropoda > Insecta > Lepidoptera > Lasiocampidae > Dendrolimus > Dendrolimus kikuchii. The sequence goes on along the minus strand of CM034406.1, from coordinate 14,613,047 downwards.
CCGATACCTTAAAACTAGCCCTGATGATCGGTGACGTAAGACTGACTGAGGAAAAGGAAGGTGTAGCTGGTGATATCTACGTTTTAGATGCAGCTGTTCTAGGTCCTAGCTTGCTTGCCAAATTATCAGCTACGACTATAAAGAAGTTTATGATTTGTGTTCAGGTTTGTCTTGTTAATTCTTTGTCACCTGCTATCAATCATATAGGGTCAGAAAAATATATTTTGACACCATCGTAATTTATACGTACGTTCCCTATTATATCAAATCTGGAATTCTGGGTTCTAGTCACTTCTAGTGAACCAAGAGGGCCAAATTTTAAAACAATAAGTTACATATATTGTCAGAAAAAATACTTCTAATATCAATGCATAACATAGTAGTGTCGTAGAACAATAATTTAGCTGAGATCATTCCTCCAAAAACAATAGTTAGAATAAGAAGTAAAATATGAATAAAACATTTCAAATAACAAAAAGTATGTGTTTATTTATTTTGTCAATCAACATATTTTTTTTTAATATGTTACAGGAGGCATATCCGATAAAGTTAAAAGAAGTTCACATCATCAATACCTCTCCTATCATCGAGAGGTTTGTTAATTTTGTGAAACCATTCCTCAAAGAAAAAATAAGAAAAAGGGTAAGATTTCATTTTCATTATAACACCCAAGCTCAAACTAAAACAGAAAATTATGTATTTAAATTTGTAATAAGACTGAATGTTTGTAAAATCGGAATACTGTATGTTAGACTATTAAATTCATAGATCAAATACATCTGAAGTCAGCCAAGATAAGAATGTTGAGATGGATGTGTAGAAGTACTTATTTTTCTCTGAAAGAGAATCTTCAAAGTGTCATCCATTACTCAAAAATTGAGTGGACAATATTAACAGTGGTTTGGGAATGGTAGAATATTACTAAGAAATGACAACACTAGTACTTTAACCTGTTTTCTCGTAGTTAGTCTCATTGTCTTCGTTAGATAGATAGCGTCACGGATCGTCATCATTTTGAATATGATGATAACTCGATGAAGAATACATCCATGTTACGGAAATGTGATGATTATGAGTAGTTATGAAATTCATGTGGCATCATTAATATTATTATACTGAAAAATTAATATATATATGAATAAAAGTCGGCTAAAACTAACTGATTATGTTAAAGATGACTTCTGGTGTGTTATCGGATGTATGTCAGAAATAGAGGAGTATGTAAGGAATATTTTCATGTATTTAATATACTATGTTACAGATCTTCATACACCGAGATGTGCAGGATTTGTACGCATACGTTCCTCGAGAAATGTTACCTCTCGAATATGGTGGAGAATGCGGTACAATAGCATCTCTACAAGGCAAGTATTAAAGTATACTACATTTATGATTATTCATATATTTATTTATTGTTTGCACATACTTTCTGTATAATCTACATACATACATACATAACTTCACGGCAGTCCCCTTGCGGGGTAGACACAATCAACAGAGCGCCATTCAGGCTTATTCTTACACATCTCACTTGCTTCTTTGACATTCATAGCTCTTGTCATGCACGCTGGTCTGTTCTTAGGCTCTTGACATTACCTTCTGCTAGTACACGATCAATTTGATCATGGAAGGTGTGTCGTGGCTTTCCACGACTTCTGCACTATACTACATTTATGATTATTCATATACTTATTTATTGTTTGCATTGTCCGCACAACCTTCCATATTATAAGTGTATAGTATACTTTCTGTATAATCTACATACATACATACATAACTTCACGCCAGTTCCCTTGCGGGGTAGACACAAACAACAGAGCGCCATTCAGGCTTATTTTTACAAATCTCACTTGCTTCTTTGACATTCATAGCTCTTGTCATGCACGCTCGTCTGTTCTTAAGGCTCCTGGCATTATCTTCTGCTGGTACACGATCAATTTGATCATGGAAGGTGTGTCGTGGCCTTCCACGACTTCTGCATCCATCCACTTTTGCATTGTATATCTGTTTAGTCATTCTTTCATCATGCATTCTTTCCACGTGCCCGAACCACCGGAGCATTCCTTTCCTTAATTCCTTGTATAATCTAATCTTACAAAAAGCCGTTTACAAATATATATTAGAAATATCGGAAGTCACTTAATGAAATTATAAAAACAGCCTCACAAACAATCACACAGAGTTTGTGTTCTAACTCTAAATTCAGATTTATTAATAATAAAAATAATATACCCCTGAGCCAGTTCTCGAAAATGGTCATATGACGCTCTACTGGGATCGATCTATTATTACAGATATTGTTGCCGATAAGCCTGACATTGTGATAATAGATCGATCTGCAAGACGTACGTTGTTCATTGATATAAATATTCCACATGACTGTAATCTCGTAAATGCTGAAACTGATAAATTAACGAAATACCTAGACCTCGCGCACGAGATTACGGCCATGTGGCATATGGAATCAACGATCATCGTACCGATAGTGGTGTCCGTTAACGGTTTAGTAGCGAAGAGCTTCGACCGACATCTAGAGAGGCTCTCGCTTGGTAAATGGGCGAAGGGCCAGATACAGAAGGCGGTTCTCCTGAGCACGGCACGCATTGTGAGGAAGTGTCTGTCTCTGGAGCCTTAACCACCGTTAGCTTGGACCCTAGGCCCCGCTGCCGACCGACGTCATCTTTTTATATTTTTTTAATATGTGTTTATTTTATATTAAAAAAACATAAAAAAGAATGTAAATAAGTATATATGTGAAAGTAATATAATGATATTTGATTAATTTATCTTTTCAGATCAATGGAAGCAAAAACTCCATGAATACCGCGAATGGTTCATGCGTCAGGAGTCAATAAAAGCAAACGAAGCCTTGAGACCTGGGAAACCTACCAATTACGACGAATTGTTCGGCATCGATGGATCATTCCGACAACTAGCTATTGATTGATGGATTGATAAGTGGTGTAGTTGTTTTATTGATATTGATATAAACAATAAAATAGGAAATGTATTTTAAGGTAGCATAAAATATAATAATAAAAATTGCAATTCTTTTTACTATAGAGTATGTTTTCTAGCATTTCTTTTTTTCTAAAAGCAAACTCTTCCCGATTTTCTGTGTTTAAACATTTTTTCGGATAAACGGTCCGTGAACGCATATAAAATTAACATAATTTGATACTTTATTTCTTTCTATCAAAGAAACAAATATTCTAGCTCTTTGTATTTTAAGTTCACGTCTTTGTAAGACTGATCTTAATAAACTAGATTTTAATTGTTAAGATTATAATAATGATTCATAATTCAGTTACTTATTTTCAAACTGTAGACTAATGAATTGTATAATTTGTAATGTAAATTTTTGACAGTCAACAACGAAAACTCTCCTAGCAACAAAACAATGTTATAGACTTTTTTTAAATATAGCTGGTACATATTTAATTAAGGTAGACGTTGGAGTACGCGACTGAGATAGATGACCGAGACACATGATAGGGGATCGCAATACACAACTCTTCCGTCTTATATACAACTAGCGGCCCGGCGCGGTTTCACCCGCGTTCTGTCCCGCTCTCGTGGTATATAGCGTCATGTTATATAGCCTATGGCACTGTCTGTTAACGTAGCTTTCCAACAGTAAAAGAATTTTTAAAATCGGTTTAGTAGATCCGGAGATTACCCCCTACAACGTCACAAACTTTACCTCTTTATAATATTATTGGTGTAGATAACTAGCTTCTGCCCGCGACTTCGTCCGCGTGGAATAGTTACTTTGGGCTAACGCTAAATTTAACCCGCGACTTTGTTTATGTACAAGGTGAAAATATTTTTAAATGTTAATTACTGCCCGCCGCCGGCCTTGGACATCATAAATGCGCGCGCAGTACTTGAACATTATTTTACTGCGATGTTATTTCAAAACTACGATATCTCCTAGATATTCAAAGTCAAAGTTCGAGACTATTTGTAGTTGCATTTTATATTTCTCTTTTACATGACTGTGATAATGAAAAAAATATATAGTATTGTAAAATAAATTATAAACGGAAAAGTACAACGATTTTATAATGTATACGACACTAACTATTAATTTTATGTAAGCATATTTGACTATATTTTTCATCGTAAAGCTTCATTGTCTCTGTCTACGCTTTCCTGAGAAACAGATGTATTGCTTCTAAATATATGTCGTATAACTTGATTTTAAGATTCAGAGAAAGTAGACGATTTTCAAAAGTCAAAAATACCGTGTACATTTTGGCAAAGAAAATATTTTATACTTTTTGATAATTGTGTATGTTTGTAACAGAATAATTAGACTCGTATTCCAAAACAATAAAAATAAAAAAAATAAAATGTTATTATATAATTATAAAAGTAAATCTCTCCAGTAAAAATGTAACTTTGAAAGATCCTTTGTAACGTCACTCGGCCCTTTGCGCACCACATGCATTGAAAACACTTCAATTTGCTTGAATTATCATCTCAAGAGCAGAAGAGAGCTTCGCTTTAGAATACAAAAATTATTTAGAATTCACAAGAGAGAACTTTGCTTTAGAATACGAGCCTTAAATTCAGTTATTCTCGTTGGACTTTTGTGTTAGGAAATAATTGCATTTTTATGAATAGTTAATTTAAATAAATAATTGATCAAATAATTAAGGCTTTCATAATAAAATACATACAAGAATCTTATAAGATGTATTATTTATTTTCACAAAAATTTTATAAAGTTTACAATAATTAAAAAATTTACAAGCATGTGGAATTAAAATTTGAGGCCCATCTGAGAGTAATAGCAAAGAGTAGATTTAAAATAAATTGCTATTTCAATGAATTTTACCTAAAACTTACTTGCATTCTTTTCGAAAGTATCGTTATTATCAAATAAAATAAAAATGATCTATTCGAAACATGGTTATAATATTGGTATATTTAGGCAATGCAGTAAACTACTAAACATATATTGCTCTTATAGGAGCATACTTTTACTAAATGTTAAAATATATATTTTTAAATCCATTCCTTACACTATTTTGAATAAATAGTTTAAGTTTGATAAAAGAATAAATAAAATTGTGCATTAATTATTAAGCATTTAATAATTGGGCACTCTTAAGTTGACTCTCAGTTGAACCTCAGGCTAAGACTATGATGCTCTGTTTATTGGACTTTTGCACACGCAAAATTCGCAGCACATAAAATAGATACTCAGTATGGAAAAAATACAAGTCCTCAGTATCCATACTCAGGACTAGTATTTCTTCCAAGAAACACTAGGACGGAGTACTTGTTTGTACTGATAACTTTGTTTCTCTTCGATCTTTAGAAAATCTGAAAAAAAGAATTAAGTCGTTAGTTCACTACGATGTGGGATATTTGCCCATCTGAATAGCTACCACCGGGGTCTGGAGTATGTTACCCATAATAGTTTGACATGTGTTGCGGCATTAGTGAACAAATACCAGCTTCATATACGAAGGTGACGATAATTGTTCGGTCCTTGCCTAGTATAAGGTAAGTGAAACTTTGCTCTATCAATGTTGGTGTCTACCCTCTTTCTGTGTGAGGCGACGGCTAACGAAGCAGAGTATGGGGCTGCCGTATTGGAATCATTCCGAGTCAACGTTTGACGAAAAAAGACACCGCACCGTGCACTCATCTTTCTCTATTTCTATCATCAATTTAATGCCGTGCCAAGAGCTTTTATTATACTGATAACTTTGTACAAAATGTTGACTCTAAGATGAAATTTAGGGCCGTGTGCTGTTCCTGTGTGCAACCTGAACCAAGCCAGAAGAGGGTTGATCTCAATATTGGTGGAGCTTCTAATTTTGTAGTGCAAGGATCTAGGTCATATCTCTCTCATACAGTCCATAACAATTAGGGTTGTCACGTTTTTTTTGAAGAAAATATAGGCATTGGCACATGACATCTTTGTCTACCGTGATCACGGCTACTGAAAAGTGGCCGAAACGTCGGAATAATAAAAATCAAATAAATTACATTATTTTTTAATTTATTTATTTCATTATTGAATGTTACTTACTATTTCTTTTATCAAAATAATTATTTATAAGAATCAGAATAAAAAGCGAAACAAATGAATTAGAGTAATATATAAAAATGAATCGCAAAATGTGTAGATAAGCGCATAACTTGAGAACGACTTAACCGATTTTTATGAAATTTTGCGTGTGTGTGAGTGGGTCCCGGGATGGCTTAGATCTACAATTGAAACCGGTAGGTGGCGCTGAGATCGGGTTCTAGAATCCTCTTAATCACCTGGAGCGATTTTGGTGATTTTGTTTTTGTGTGTTTGAGTGGGTTCCCGGATGGTTTAGATTCGCAATTAGAACCGGTAGATGGCGCTGAGATCGGGTTCTAGAATCCTCCTAATCACCTGGACCGATTATGGTGATTTTGTTTTATTGTCATGAAACAAAGTCTTTTAGGAATTCAGAAAATATGGCGGTATGAAGTTCGCCGGGTCAGCTAGTATTATATATTTTTACGGTTAAGAAACAAAAACTAAATATTTTATTAAAAAAAAAAAGGTAAGGGCAACCCTAGTCAGTAGCTACTTTCCATTAACTGGGCCATGTGCCTGTTTGCGAGCATCGCAATAAAAAAGCCACTTTCCATCAGACGAGCCGTCACCCTCTCTGCTGTACAACAAAAAAAAGTACTAAAATGATATACTAACCCCAGTGTTTGAATCGAATTGGCTTAGAGCAGCGCAATCTTCTTCCGTCAATCTGAAGTCAAACACATTGATGTTCTCCTCAAGCCGAGCCTTATTTGTTGACTTCGGAATTGGGATAAGATATCTGTCGATCTGTAAATATTAATTCACAGAAATTATAAAAGGAAATATAATATATAAAAGCTATATAATATATAGAGCCCCCTGTGGAAGAGCATCTTAATATATAATTTTATCCGTGCAGGCACGGAGAAAGAATACAATTTCCTGCGGCCGAGCAGCCTGTTGTAAGAGGCGACATGCTAGCTAATGAAGGTACGAATAGAATAAGTTTAAATCGTTCTGAACAGTTGAATTATTCTTGCCAGTAACACTCTTGTTGTAGATTACAATATTATACGTACCTATAAGACTCCTACCATCTTTCAAATGACACGAGTTCAAATCCTCCTCCTAATATACATATTGTTACAACTACCGCGTGGTGTTGATGAAGGTGTACATTATAAGTAAACCTAAACATCGTGATGACCTATATGTGAAACCCTGCAATCCTGGTTACCTGACGTATATATACGCGACCGAATGGATAGCTTTGGCAATTGTTGGCTACTTCCCAAACTCTTATTGGAGAATAACTAAGAAAGATAAAGAAATACTCACCAAATACCGCAATACAACCTGGCCAACGGTTTTGCCATACTTTCTAGCTATGTTTACCAGGACTGGATCATCAATCTTTGGCGGAGGAGGGTTGGGAATATCTCTAGAGACCAAAAACCCGAATGGACTGTACGCCATTACAGCAATCCCACGGGCCTGACAGTAATTTACGAGATCTGCTTGGCCTTTTGAGAGATGAATCTGAAAACAAGAATGAGTAAAAGTTTACATCTTGGGAGCTATTTGGTTTTGTCTATATTTGCAAGTAAGTAAACTGGCAGGATCCATCTGATGGTTAAATTCAAGTGTATGTCAATCCACGTCTAATGAAGGATTCTGTAGAGGTGACGAAAGTTTTGGATTTGGTTACAGAATCCAAAAAAAATATTTATTCAAAAACAGCCAGCTTACCTATTAAAGATGATATCTACTACCAGTATTCTAGTTATAGCCTTGGGGGAATATTGGTAGTGTACAAACTCTTCCTACGTTTATAATTTTGACTAATAGCCGGTTTCTATATCTTATATTGACAATGAAAATGAATGTGTTAATTTCAAAACGAAATCTTACAGATTACTTATTGAAAGTTATGAGTCTACTACCGCTTCCAAAGCAATTTTAGTTACTGTTATAGGAGAAGAAGCGGCGCCACAAACTCCCCAGCAACATATTTTTACTTCATAATTATTATTCTTGTATGTCTTTTAAGACCACGGGACATAAAAATGGCCTGGGATTTTGGAGGGCTTGCATGGTGCCATGGGAAGGACAACACGTAGAGGCCCCTTGACAAATTTAATGTAAATGTGGCGTGACACTGACCGGCGATTATCCCTGTCTATACCATATAGTAATGCACGCAAGGACAAGCCCCGGCCAGTGTAGGACTATTGTGGGAAATGAGGACAAAAAGTACCGGGTTATTGGGGGAACTGCTAGTGGTACTAGGGGTCTGGGAATATGGGGACTATGGCGTCTGCCCGTTGCAATGTTCAGGAAACATGGAAAAATGGGCAGACGGTGACTCGTCACTCCCTGCATGGGCCCCAAAAAATACCATAGAAGACAGGGGTAACATGGGTGTGAGTGGCTAAGGAGTGTAGAGAGGTGGGCTGCAAGTTCACCGAAGCTATTTCTGCCGTGATGCCATTTATCACTTCCACCCCTGGAGCTTGAGTCTTAGCTCTAGCAATGTCCACTCCGTGCCGGCTAGTTAAGGCAAGCACGGAGGCGGGGGCCTTAATTATTATTATTATTATTCATTTTTTTAATGGAGTTAATATTTAATATTAATATAATGTTTAACAAAGTGTTTATATGGTTACTGAAAAAGTTTGGCGGCGATGGCATTATGCCTAATCAGTGCGGTCATTTAAAAAATCTTTGGTCGTATAATAAATCTTCTCGGACAAATGTTGCTTTGCTAATTTTTTTAATTTATTCATTGAAAGCTCTTGAACTTTTTCTGGAATTTTGTTGAAGAGCATTATACTTAGCCCCACTAAACTATTGTAAATTTTATGGAGCCTACATGTGGGAGTTTGTAAATTATTTTTGTTCCTAGTATTTATACAATGTACCTCACCTAATCTGGGAAAATCGGAGATATTTTTCTTAACATATACCTAGTACACTTTCAAGTAGTATATTCATTCACTGCCTTAAAGTCTGTAACAACGTCCTTGACGATTTTACGGGCGATAGCGGGGATTCCATAGACCCGGTGGTTTGCAAATGCATTATTATTATATTGTGAGTAAAATAGAGCAGTATTTAAAAAAAAAACAAATTATTTATCTCTTTTTATAAAAACGTAGGTATCTTTTAATACCGTTTTGATAAAAATTGAAGGAGTAAAATGGTTCCATTTTAATAATTTTAACATGATTAGTTAAATTTTATCTTAAAGTAAGTATAGAAAAATTATTTAAAAACCACGTTACATCTCATATCGTGAAGATTTATGACATATATTTTTTTGTAAATCTTTGGTCAGTAAATAGACATGAAAAGTTTTTCGGCTGGTCGAAAGTGGGGAATTTCGACCTCTTACGACGAAAAGAACCTTAACACCGGTTTAATTATGATATTACTTGCATGGAGTTTGTGTCAAATATTAATTGATAATAAGTCAATAGAACGGTTAGTAATAAATAGGAACAGGTCATAGTGCCATTAATTGCAAAAATCGTGTGTTTGATGTCTTAAAATTATCTTCTAAAAAAATATATTTCTCAAAAGCAAATCAAATATTTTGACTAATACTCTAACAGGTGACCTATGAATAATTTGTCAATAGAAATTATTAACCGTGAGAATCGTAGTTGAAAGGTCAGTGAATTTACATACTGGTGTTAATGTTGGCTAATTAATATTATTTATTTTTTGGGTTGCGTAGTTATTTTTGAAAAAAAACTAGTGTTTACGTTATATCTGTTCACCTATCTGTCCGTCTATCTTTGTATATAATAGTGGTTTTTCTCAGAAAGTACTGGGCTGTATGCAATTTGATGGGTAAGTGTATAGTTTTTATCAAAACGACTCATTGACTCTTCAGCTGATCAGAGGGCTGGTGCCTACCTTGAACAAGATCAGTACGGCGATCCAGCAGGGAAACGTAGGCAGCCTCTTCTGGGTGCCTTACCCATAGAAGACGGTGACCCAGGCTCACTGTTCTACTTACAACCGACAAATACCGATTCACACCTGCAGTTTATTACCTTCCCGCATTTGGACTTCTTTTGTTTACTTATTTATAGGCATATAGTCCATTATCCTAGTGTATTCGTTTATGGTCGTTTACAGGCATAATTAGCCAGGTGTGCGGATTACGATTTCTAGAAAATTAAGTCGACGATACGGGTGGGCACACTTATATTTGTGAAGTATAAAACGACAGCAGGATGGAGAGAGGAGGCAGTCTAGCGAGAATGACAGTCAAAGCGATAACACGAGCGAAGCAAGACGTGTGTACATTTAGTGACAAACTTTGCGCGTGTTATTCAATTGTGCATTAAATTTGAACTTATTGCGTCCGGTTTTATTTGTACCTGTGTTATACGTGTTTGTATAGTTCTAATAAATTCTATAGTAATTCCAACGGCATTTTAATTCGAGTCCCGTACTCGTAACAATAATATAACTAAGTTAAGTTTTCTTTTATTGTATTAGTTTATAAAGTAGTTTTAATAACTATGTTTGTATACAATAAAGTGTACATCATATAATGCTAAACGATGATATAGTAAAGTGACAAAACAATTATACTTAAGAACTGTCGCCCGACATTCATTAAATGGGGGTTGAATTTTTTTCACTATTAAAAAGTTTATGTATAATAATAATTTAAACAATTATCATAAAAACATTTCTTTACATCAATATATACAAACTACAGGCCGGCCTCTCTAAGAATGCGTTTGCGTTTTTAACTAAATCTTGAATCACTAATGAATACAGAAACCAAATTTTTACTTTACAATGTTGTCAGTCCCATGTTCACGAAGTAGGAACGCATTAAGAGCGACCAAAGTATTTTTTTATTTTTTTTATTGCATGAGTTCAGCAGACAGGCAGACGGCCCAATGGATGGAAAGCGGTTACCATCGCCTATGGACATTTGCAACACCAAAGGTGCTACAAATGCGCTGCTGCTCTCTTAAGGGAGACTGGAACCTGGTCACTAATGCCGGAACACAACTCAAGGTTGTTATAGCGACATACTCTAGACCAGGGGTTGTAGCCATCCAGTCGGGCAAATGTCCTATCACCTGGCTGTGGGTTGTTTGTCGCCTCTTACGACAGACCGCCCGGCCGCAGGAATTTCTATTCTTTCTCCGTTCCTGCACAGATAAGAATAAGTATACAATGAAGAATAAATATATTGTATTACCTATAATCCCTTAAGACCACAAGTTTTTCACTATTTAGATATTTAATGACATTCTTAAATTAAATCTTAATAAAATAAATCAATAAGATATTATCTCCCTAGGCGTAAAATTTGTAATCTCACTTTAATTTTGAACTGTGACATGGAAATATTTGAAAAAATGTTATAGAACTTTAAAAATAGGTAAAGTTTAAGTTATATAATAATAATATATAATAGTTTAAGTTATGGTGAACAATAAAGAGTTTTCATTCATTCATTCAAAATCCTTTTCAACGAAAATTGATTTAAACAATATCTGTTGAGTAGTTTCTGAAATATAAGGTATTTAGATTAAATATTTATGGTTCCGATAAAAAACATGACGAAAACAGAGAACACGTCTCACCTCTGCAGAATCCTTCAGTATGTAGACTACCACACATTGACGCGTTTTTTATATCTTTCATTCTCAGTAGGTACCTATTTTAACGCACTCTGAGAGGTAAGAATCTAAAAATTACTTTATTTCATCTAAGACCAAAAAATCGTAAAGTTTAAAACTTCAAAATTACTGCGTCACGTTTCTAGCGGTTTTCATTGAACACTTAATTTGTTTAAAATCATGTTTAAGCAATCGTTAAGCTGGTTTGCCAGGTGTTTTTTTTTTTAGTAATTAATTTTATTGTCTTGTTTATTTTCCTTATCTCAAGAAATTTACATATTATTTACGATTGGTGCCAAGATTATAATATATAGACTTGTTAGAGTTTGCCATGCATCTTGTTACGAGTATAGGACATGGGCTGCGTGCCCCTGAGACATAAGCTTATTTATCGATTTTCCCTTTGCGCTATGATTTGGCGTTTTTTAAGTAGGGCGTTTTTAAACTTTCTTAGAGGTTGGCAACGCGTAAGCGACACTCCTGGTGCTGGAAACTTTTATAGGCGATGTTAGCCACTTTCCATCAGGTGGGCCGTCTGCCTGATTGCTTCAGGCAATAAAAAACCTACTTTTACATCCCCATCATTGAAAGTATACAAAATACCAAATTTCGTAATAATCTTTATTTGTATATTACAGCTTCAATATACTTATCTATACAGATAAATAAAATTGAATTGTGTGTTTGCAATGTCACAAACCCAATTTTTTAAACTTTTACCTGTCTGTCTGAATGTTCCAACTATTCTCTGAAACGCCGGGACCGATTTTGACGGGACTTTTACTGGCAGATAGCTGATGTTATAAGGAGAACTTAGGCCACTTGCACATGCACTTGATGGGTAGCGCAGGTCACAGTGGTTTTACAGAGAGAATTTGAATAAGTGAAAATATTGTATCGGAATCAGATTTTTTTTTGACCTGGCCACTTAAAACCGCTGCCAAGAAAATTCTCGCTGGATTCCCATTATCAAAAATAAAGCAGATTTTAGCTCCGGGAATTTGCTGTCGTTCAACGAAAATCGCATCGAAATCGGCCCAGTAGTTTTTGCGTGAATTCGAACAAAGAGACAAACACAAAAAATTTACACCTTTATAGATTTAGCATAACAGCATGGAAGAAGAATTAGTATTCTTTTTCCATTATAATAAATTATACATTATATTCGCTGCAACAGGAACAAAATAAAAAAGGTAAGAAAGAAGTATAAATAATAACAATAACCAAAATAAAAAAAGGAAAATACACAAAAATAGAAAAAGTTTCCACAAATCTTTAATAGCAGGCTCTATCCTAGAGATCAAAATAATAAATTGGAGGTACAATAAATCACTTACCTCAATAATACTTTCCGAATTTTACGCTACTAGTAATAGAGTAAATAATAACCATAAACAAAAATCAAACCTAAATAGTTAAAATGAAGAAGTTGGCGGTAAGCTAAATAAAAACTTTAACATTACTAATTGACACTTGACATCGTTGTCTTTCGTGATCACGGCTACTGAAAAGTGGCCGAAACGTTGAAATAAAAATCAAATAAAATACCGGTCTGAAAATCGTTAAAACGTATATATTACTTACCTCAATCTCATTAACAGCAGGTATTACTTGAGTACTGGCGATTAGTCTGTCAATCTGTTTGGCATCGAAATTAGAAACGCCGATGGATCTAGCCAAGCCTAGGCGCTTAGCTTCTATCATACCTTGCCAAGTCTCCACAATGTCAATATTCAAAGGCTTACCATTTTCCTGAAACATTAATATTTGTATTGTTTTACAATACACACTATGATATGAACATATAAAGCAATATATATTAGTTTTCTTGCATATATTTCATATCCAAGTTTTTTACGCTTACTCTAATTTACCCTGTTCTACATTTATGACCTTTACAAGTAATAATAATGGAATCATCACAACACCACTATAGTTCGAATTGTGAACCATTATTCGGTGTAGTGTGAATGATTTTATAGAAAGAGCAAAATATAAATTATAAAGAAAAAAAAATGTTATTTAGGACAAATTAATATAAAAACTAGATGTTAATAAATAAATACTTAAAAATCAACTTAAAATGGGCATCACTCTCAGTATAATGCTGGTCCGTCGATCAACGTAGATCTTCTGCTGAGCTCATAAGTTACATGGCATATTACAATAATAAAATCTACTGCAAGTATTGCAATCAAATACCACCTATATGATGCTTTAGGTGCTGCTGTGTATGTTGGTGCTCTTTTAAAAATATCTATAATTTAGCATCCAGTAATAGATTGCAGATTTCTAATGGGTTCTAATCTAAATCATATATTATTCCAGCATCTCGGTGTTGCGTGATTAAATATCAACGCTTTAAATTTTCCTTCATCTAATGTTAATCAGATTTAACATGCTAATTACATATAATACGAATTATGTCAAGTTTACCTTTTTTCTTCTGAGAAGGTCACGAAACTGATAAAGTCACTTATTCGACACTACGATACAGTTCATGGCTAAATTAATAATATTCTAAATTTTAATCGCCATTAAATTATAGAGCCAAAAATAATCAAAAAAACTTTACATGTTTGTGTTATTTATCGATCAACTCCTTTTTTATGGAAAGTGGTAAACCGCTTCTTAAAATGATATATGAACATATTTGTTATTGGTGGTAATTTCAAGGTCGGTATTATGTTTCGATTTATAGAGTCTATTATGAGAGTCTAAATTCGAAATAAATAACAATTATAACCCACAGAAAATGTGTTTTTTTTTCAAAAACCTGACATTGTAACTATTGAAAGTCATGAATCTAACACCGCTTCCAAAGCAATTATAGTTACTGTTAAAGGAAAAGAAACGGAGCAACAAACTCCCCAGTAATATAATTATCTTATTTTTATTTAGTATACATTCGTAATATTATTGAATGTATTTTGAACTAATACAAGGATTAAGCAAGTAATTCGTATTAACAATTACTTTTTTTGTTCCATAAATAAGGTACTTAGAAAGAAATACCTTATTAATATTACCATCTAATCAAAAAGATTAATAAGTAATTTAAATATAACCTAAATTAACTAAAAGTATTCTCACTAAGAAAGTGTCCATTAACACTTTTCTTATCCCATATGGTGCGGTCGTCTAGAAAATCTTTCGTTAATAATAAGCCTTCTGGTGCGAATGTTGCTTTACCTACTAATTTTTTTAAACTTCTTTACTGAAAGCTCTTGAACATTTTCTGGGATTTTGTCGAAGACCATTATACTTTATACTTTACCCCACGAAACTTTTAGCAGAAAAGTTGTTTCAACACTGTAGTATGTGTGAGGGTACTTGTGAATATTATTTAGTATATAAACTGCAGGTAAAAGCAGGGTCATCTTTAGTCAGGGGTGCACGAGGCACATGGCGTAAGAGTCTAGGGGACGTAAGCCAATAGTCAAAGTCATTGATGGACTTTGCCATGATTTTTCTAAATTTGCCTGACAACACTCCTTACTACTATTTAATTCAATATTAAAAGAAATTTCAGCCCTCAATTACATGTATGGCGGCCAACCCTAATCTTTAATTCTCTCCAGATTTCACTAAAATATTATGTAGGATTATATACATCACACTTATAGTCCCCCGTTGTTCAAAGAAAAAATAGAAAGACAGCCATGATGAAAACAAGGATTTCGTTTTCGCCAAAATGGCTACGGTAGCTTTAAAATTGAATATAAGAAATGAGTTTTATTTTTGGCAAAGGGACACAGGCTAATTTGGGCACCTTAGTGTCCGATGTGGTTAAGACGGCCCAAGTAAGTAATTACATTATCAGTTAACGTGCAACCGTCAGAACAGTAGTAAATAATGGTACCCTGGCGCGAGGTCCTACGAATAGAACGGCATATTGTATTGCTAACATCTTAAGGATAAAGGGGGATACAGTACAAATACCATTTAACAAAGTCCTCACTCTCTCTCTTGTCTTTCAACTTCTCGCAATTATTTGAGGCGGTACAGTATTTATTTTCCTTCTACACTCCTCAATTCTAACATATGTCCTCTGTCACACCACAATTCATCATATCATCTTTCAAACAATCCATCAGTAAATTAGTAAATATCTCTCTTGATGCAATTTATAGGGTATAAAGTTTCCTTCGGTACTAGCTTTGGTTGGCCTATTCCCCGATCATATTATATGGTAGTGACATGACCAAAGTCCTTATTATATATACCCTATGATAATTAATTGAAAATACTTACGTCTTCAGAGGACGGCCTATGGATGAGAAAGAGATCCACATACTCCAAACCCAATCGGTTCAAAGACTCTTGGAGAGCAGGCACCACCTTTTCACGTTCATGGTTGTTATCCCATAACTGCAAAAATAAGAAACACCACAAAACATTTTGATTAAATAAGTATGGTTTCCTGTGTAGGAACGGAGGAAGAAAATTAATTCCTACTCTCGGGCGATCTATCAAAAGAAGCAACCAAACAACCTACAACTTGGTGATTTGATCAGGACGACTGTTACCCCTAGGCCCTAATTCTGCTATTATAATAACGTTAGAATGGTCGACCACTTGCGTCTTAGTGACTATTTTTGCCTTAGACTAGACCATTATTAACAAAAAGATGAAGTATCGGACGCTTAAAATGAAGCTAGATAAAGGATGCCGATCGCGTCGCGGTACGTTACGAGAACTCAGTATTAAATCGAATCAAATTGATCCACTAGTATGAATAAAGATGGAATGGTTTCTAGTGTATAAATTAATATCAACCAGACGGAATAACTGCTAAACTTATACCAAACACTATTTCGGTCGTGCATGGAGTACTGTACTCATGTCAGGGATGGCTCGGCCAAATTCTAGTTAGAGGCATTGGAATCGACTGACCCAAGAGCCAGGAAGCTGGGCAGCAATGACCTTCTTTTTTTGCTCGACTTTAGAGTCTAGACCATAGACACAAGATTGCGGGGCTATCTGTTTTCTAATACATTTCGAGGAGTGTTCCTTAGATCTGCACGAGCTGGTTCCTCTATCCTCATTTTATAAACACTTTCTTGTTCACCAAAACTTAAAACTACGTTCTTAAAACTAAGTACAATAAATGTTGAACAAAAGGGGCCTTATCGCTTCAAGCGATCTCTTCCAGGCAACCCCCTAAACTAAGGAAAATATTAAGACAACAGTGGCAGTGAAGACAATAAATAATAAGAAGCATTCCAAGAATAAGTAAAAAATATACATACATACATAACTTCACGCCAGTTCCCTTGCGGGGTAGGCACGAACAAAATATTATAAAAAAATATAATATACTTTATATACAGAAATAAGATATATCACGCTATATATAAAACCAAAATAAAATAGGACCAAAGATTTACTAACCATCAGTTTAAAAGACAATATGGACTTAGCTTATCTGATGTTGTGTGGCAGTCAGTTCTATAAACGGACAGCCTGAACCTTGAAAGAGTTATCAACGAAGAAAGTAGTGTGTACTTATATAGGTGTCATTAAGGAGAGATTATTACTAGAGCGCAAATAACGGAAATGAGAAAGATGTAGGAAATCAACACGTTCCTTTAAATACGGTGGGGTACGAGAATCAAAAAGGATATTGAACAAAAAAGAGAGTAAGTCAACATTCCGGCGAAGGTGAATTGAATCTTCTTACTAGTAAAACTAAGTTAACCTAACCTCAATAACTATTGAGGAGTAGGATGGAGTAGGCACATACCTTAGTAGTAATGAACATATCTTCTCTCCTCACAAGTCCTCTGTTAATAACGTCCTGAAGACCCTCTCCAATTTCCCTTTCGTTATTATATAGAGCTGCTGTGTCAATATGCCTGTAGCCCGCTTCGACGGCCCAGTTTACAGTTTGACGCATTCGCGATTTATCTTTGTCCTATAAAATGGTAAAAAAAAACATTAATTTGTAAACTCAGTCAAATAATTGAAAATTACTATCTGACTAACTAACTGACTCCGTTGGCTCAATGACCCAAAGTGAGTCTTGGCCTCCGAAGCGAGAGCACGCCACTTTCCTCTGTCCTACGCAGTGTCTTGCCAGTTGAGGGCTTGTAGTGCGGTCAGGTCAGCTTCCACTCTATCCTTCCAGCGATACTTGGGACGACCAACCGGTCGCCGACTGATGGGTCGCTCCAAGTATGCTTTCTTCATTTCCCGATCCTCCTCCATCCGTTCTACATGACCAAGCCAGCGGAGACGGTGAGATTTTATCTCTCCAATTATGTTGGGCTCGGCCATGAGGTATTCTATTTCGGAGTTGCTTCGGACCCTTCAGCTGCCATCTCCTTTTACTGTTGGGCCCGAGATTTTCCTGAGAACTTTCCTCTCTGTGACCTACAATTGGTTCTCCTCCTTCAGTGTCAATGGCTAGGCCTCACAGTCATACATCAAAATTGGTTTAGTGACAGTTTTGTAGCCGCGAATTTTAGTTTTCCTGCTTAGGAGCCTGGACACTAACACCTTATGTAAGGCAGCACTGCACCTGAGGGCATTTTGAACACGACTATCTGTCTGGCGAGAGGTAATTACCACTTACTAATGACATGTAAAAGAAGTTTTAATAAACAATTAATTGAGCCAATAGTAGACGGATCAATTATGTCTTTAATTTTGAAAGAATGAACCAAAGTGATCCCTAAAAATATACTTGAATCATTCAATGCCATTGAATACGTCATGTCCTTTGAGTTCTTTGTCTTTCAAACCACTTGATATGATTTGCTAATTCGCATAACATCAGCATAATTGTCAGATAGTAAAGTGGACAAAAATTAATGCTGACGCTTGCTTTTGTATTGAAAGTATATCTGTTACTAAATTTTGAATGCTATCGCCTTGACTATCTTTTTCACAAAGTAAAACCAAGGTGAAATTCATAATATTTAATTTTGAAATGATTCTTTCAATAAAACGATTAATAAGAATGTCATTAACACAAACTATTTAGTTTAATGAAATATGGCTTAGCCATTAAATTCTCTTTCGAGGTATTAGAAAGGCGCAAAATAGACACTTTATTTTTGTAGACATGGAAGATATGTAGAGAATACAATAATTATGTAACTTGATCCCAACATAAGTAAATCTTGCGACACGCTTTTATATCATGACTTGAAATTCCCACGGGATACCCGAGAGATGTGAACTTTATTCCCAAGCAGAAATGGTAGTGTTGCTGGTTACAGAGTCTTAACTCTGTTCCGCTTACACTGCCGCGCGCTACTAAAATTGTTCTACTGTTCAAGTAGATCGGGAGGAACTATTAGTTGTATAAAACTGTAATACTTTGTAAAAGCTTGCATCCACTTACACTTCCATATGTCCCTAAAGCGAGTATTGGAATATTGTTGCCATCAATCAGCTGTATAGTCGGTGCTAGGACGGCGTTGGACACCTAGAAAAATATATCATTAATTATTTATAACAACCAACACATTACTATTGTATATGAAAAAAAATCTTATATATATATATATATATATATATATATATGTATATAAATTTTGTGTCACGATATATGTCCGAGATAAACTCCAAAACTATTAAACTGATCTTGATAAAATTTGATAACTATGTGTAATTTAGTGCACCTTAAAAAATAGGATAGTTTTCAATTCACTTCGATTATTGATTATAAAATTGTAATATAAGTTTGCATGTCACTGAACTCCGTCCAAACCCCAGGAACATCTTGATTATTTTTTTGTATATGTTCGAGTGGGTCCTCAAAAGGTTTAGATTCACAACTGGACACAGTAGGTGGCGCTGCAATTAGGCTCTAAATTTTTTTCAAGGTAGGACAACGTCTGTTGGGATCGCTGATTATTATTTTTTTATGGCAGGAGTTCAGCAGACAGGCAGACGGCCCACCTGATGGAAAGCGGTTACCATCGCCTATGGACATTTGCAACACCAAAGGCCTCTTAAGAGAGACTGGAACCTGGTCACTAATGCCACAACACAACACAAGGTTGTTATGGTGGCATACTCTAGAGCAGGGGTGGTCGCCATCCAGTCGAGCAAATACCCTACTACCTGCCCGTGGGCTTTTTTGTCGCTTCTTACGATAGGCCACCCGGCCGCAGGAAATTGTATTCTTTCTCCGTTCCTGCACGGATACATGTATTATTATATGATACAATAACAAAGCTATTGCAAAAAAAATGTTGCAAACACATTATATAATATTTAATTGCTTCCAAATCACTGTATGTTGGGAAGGTTTGGAAGCGTTTCTACGTAGTAAGCCAACTTTAATGTTGCCCCAAATACAGGTCAGCCTTTTAATCGCGTAAAAAGAATAGATAGATAGATAACACTTTACTGTACACCATTACAGAAAACTTAAGAACTAGTATGTTGGAAAGCATATCAATAATAGAGCAAATAACACCAATTTTATGTCTATCCAAAAATATTGCAAGCATTTATATATTATATAATTAGAAAATAAATAGCAACTATCTATATACATATAAAACATATAACAAATATTTACAAGTACTCTAAAAAATTAAACAACTAGGAAACTTACGCTGTATAATGTCACGAACAATAAAAATGTTAATTTAACATCCATCTTGATGCGTCCTGTGTTTCTTATAATTAACTTACGACTGATGGTCACGACACGAACAAAGATTTTAAGTTAGTTTTCTGTACGAATGATCTGTTTAGTGCTCACGATTCGATCACGATACGATATATCTATGTAATATATAATAGATATTTAATGTCAGAGACAGTACCAGCTGCACATAAGGGGTGGACACTTTAAGACTTTAGAAACATATATCTAACAACTTAATTTAACTTCTTTAAATTAATTTTAACGTCTTTACGTAACGTAAGATAACAACACACAGACACTACCCGTTTTAGTATGATCAGACTTTGTTACCATAAGTATACGGTTGTGTTTGGCTCTACTTCTGACGTTTGTTTTTGACGTAGTAGACAATTTTTTATCCAAATTTTTAGTAAAGAGTAGATTAGTACATGAGTTTTACAAATAACAAATTCGAATACATAACGTCATGCCTTTGGCCGTCTTTATTTTTTACATATGTATTTTGACCTGTCTAAACTGTGAGCGTCCATTCTTGGTCTAAATAGGGTACTTAAGCCTGATATGAGCACACGACCGATTTGGAAATCAGAGGTTTAATATATTATATAGATGGTACTGTACCCGAAAACGATTGGAACGGTATTAACTTTAGGCTAACCTGAAATATATACTCTATTGCTCTTATTCTCTCTATCCTTTCAACCTTTCCCAATCGTTTGGATTGAAACAGTATGTTTTTCCTTCTATACTTATATACTCTAGCATACATCTATTGTCCCACCACTAACCTTTATATCATCCTTCACATAGTCAAATTCATCTCTTTTTTGGTCTACTTGCACGCTTATATCCATGATTCTTCCAGTTTAAAATATCATTCAAGACCAACCTGGAAACAACTCAAGCACAAGAATACAATCTTAAAATGACTAAACATTCCGGAACCTTACATACACGCTTTTCACTAGCAATAAACTTATACATAGAACTTGTGGCACAACGTACTTTCGACAAGCAGACTCGATAAATAAACACTGGGTATATTTTAAGCCAACAACAATTACTACAAAAATCTTACGCAATCTCGATTACGATACTAAATACTTGTGGAACATGTTTCGAACGTTATTGCAAGTTTTTCTCGTGTAGTGAACGGTATGTTTAACATGTGGTGTAATACACAGGATAATGCTTTCTATATTCATGACCGACTTCACTCTTGTGTTTCTATATTACTTCTGATATAAGGGGTAAGTGAGGTATTTTGATGACAAAAAAGAGATCTTTCTGACGTGCTGTTAGTATAATTAAAATATATCAATTTCAGAGAAGGTGGTTTTCTCTTAAAATATATAGTTAGGTAAATCTAAAAAATCTTTTTATAGCGGTAGTTAGGTTAACTAATCTACAATTGGGCTTATAAGGATCCGGTATTCATCTGGCGCTTATTTGAATATATGTTGACTGAATAATGACCGTCGCAAATGCGAGAGTTCCTGACATGGTCCTTCCGCGTGACTCCACACAACCACCGCAGCATATTCATTTCCCTGACACGCAGCTCTTACTTGTCTTGCTCAAGCAGTGCGAAGCGTGGCCTAGCTTCGCAGTCATACAAATGGACATGTTTAATGATGGATTTGTAGACCTGTCCTTTTAACTTAACCAGCATTTTGGAGTCGGAAATATACCTGTTATCTCATGCCGAGATACGAGTCTTAACGTCATGGTTGCTCTCCCCAAACGCGCTAAGTTCAGATGCCAGATCGTATCTTCGCCTATACGCACGGATGTGGAATCTGTAGTGTTGCAAACCAAGTACTAAAACCCAGTGATATAGGTACATTATTTTATAAACTGAGTTTAGTAGCGACAATAGTAACTATTAATATTAAAAATCTATTCATTCTAACCAAGATTTGCCTGGAAGACATTATTTTTAGCGGTAAGGCCGTCCTTTGTATAATTTTGTATATTTCTTCATTAGTTTGTCTATGCTTTGATGTACAATAAACAGTTAATTATCTATCTTAAAATATATTTAAACAAATAATTAAATGACATTTCTAAAAGTATTTACTACATATAATATCCAAAAAAGCACCTAAAACTGAAACTAATACATACATATTTACAAATAAAATATGGATTCCAGGTCACTGTCGGTGGGGAGCGTTCCCAAAATGCTGGCCGCATTTCCACGCTTTATGGCAATGCTAATGCGTAGTCCAAAATACAGGCCAGCATTTTGGTCACGCGAGACTTCTTTCAATCATATTGAAAGGTCTCGGTAGAATTGATAAGCCTCATATCCTCACGGCCTCAGAGTCTCAACTACGAAAGCCACTAATATGTACCCATACCAATGATGCACATTTACAACATTTCAGGGTATCCTGGTGTGTAGCGCAATATATGAAATACATTTATCAGAAATTTAGATATTCAACGTAATAGACATGTTAGAATCGTATAGTATAAATGAAGGTATCAATGATCATCATTATATTAAGCTCTTGAACAGTACTTGATGTACCAGTTTCTTTTGCAATACACGGTCTGTATGTTCTATTGTGTTTTATAAAGATGATAATGATACAATCTAACTTGTTGAAATAGTTGAGATTTTAACATAAGAATTACGAAACTGCTTTTTTCCCTTGTTTCATACAATACTTGCAAAGTAAATGACAACATACTTCACAATGTTTTATTATAACATTAAATGCAGAAATCATAAAGACAGCATATAAGCAAAACAATACATATTCCTTTAACCCTTAGTTCTAGTATTGTTGTAGTTATCTATACTATGTCAAAGAAGCAAGTGAGGTGTGTAATAATAAGCCTGAATGGCACTCTGTTGTTCGTGCCTACCCGTCAAGGGAACTGGCGTGAAGTTATGTATGTATTATAAAGAGGTCAAGTTTGTGAACTTGTTTGTATGAACTAATCTCTTAAACTACTTAATTGATTTTGAAAATTCTTCCACCAGTAGAAAGCTACATTATTCCGGAGTGACATGCCTATATTTGATTGGGATTAATAATATTTTTTAATTTTTTTAATGTTAAATATCCATTCAGAGAAAAACAGACTGATGCGTTGTTTTATTGGCGTACGCTGACATAAAACGGCCTCTGTGGTCGAGCGGGCTAAGTCTTAGCCGGCCGTACTCGCTAGAACGCAGAGGCTCCGGATTCGATTACTGGCATGGTAAATTTCAGAAACGATCTTTAGTCTGTTATCGGTCCCAGAGTGGTCCCAAAGAGGGCAAGCGTAACTTACTTAACTTGGGGATACACAATGTGTGTGTTTGTAAAACAAACAACAGAACATTTAAAAAAAAAAAGTCCTAATGTCAATCATTGGACTCAATTATTTCATTGACTCTTCAGATTGACTCTTCAGACTGATCAGAGGGCTGGTGCCTACCTCGAACAATGGATCACTATGGCGATCTAGCGAGGAAACATAGCCAACCTTCTCGGCATCTTACCTATGGAAGTCTGTGACCTAGGCTCAATATTTTACTTATAGTCTTGGGGGACTACGTATAGAATACTATGTAACTAAGACCCGATTTTGCAATCACCAGATAAAAGTTATTCGCAGAATAAATTATAACATGGAAAAATTAAAAATGTCAATTGCATTAATAAAACAGTTCGATAGTTTCACTTTTCAATTCACTGAGGTTATTTCTAATTCATTCGACTGATAACTTTTATCTGATGATTGAAAAATCAGCCCTAAGTTGAATTTTATTTTATTGTATATTTGTAATATATTACATTTTTCTCTTATGTGATTTCGTGTAGTCTCGGTTATATTGAAGTAAGTTATATTTTATAAAAATTAGGAACAAGTCTAATTTGTGTAATATTATTGTAGTCTCAATATTTTTTTCTTTTTGTAAAATAAATTCTGTACATTGAATAAAATAAATGGATAAAAATAAAAAAAATAAAAAATATATTGAGACTACAATAATATTACACAAATTAGACTTGAAGTAAGTTAATTAGGTTAATTGTGTGTTTCATTTTACTATATTGATGCTCTCAAAGACACTTTAACGTCTTTGGATAATTGATTCTTTATCGATTCTTTGTAAAACTGTATTTAAGCCTAGTGAGTAACTAATTACTTTATTAGTTTCCTTATATAATTATGGGGTATTTTTGTTCAAATGCTTTATATGGGTACTGTAGCCAAAGAATAATCACTTACTATATTATATTTTAATTGAGCGAATTGAATTTAATCTGTTAGGTACTTAGCTGATCTTATTTCTCAAGTGAAAACTTTTTTACTTTTGGGTTGGGGAAAAAGCACAGCACTCGCGTGACAATCACGCTTACATACATATATACAGATGAGGGTGTGTGTGAGTGTGTGGGTGGGTGTGTCAGTGTGTGTAATTATTGTATAGCTCTTTTGGGATGTGGAAAAAGCACTAAGCTCGCGTGATAGTCACGCTTAGATACATATATCGAGGGCTTCATAACGAATGGGCGTACGGACAAAAATGCAGTTGTACACAAGGGACAAAATCATGAATAAAACAAAACTAGTTGATTGTTTAAGGCTGAAATTTGGAATACCCTTCTTTTTAGGTACACTTGCATACTAGTAAGACTTTCTATATAAATTGTAACATGCATAGTTTTTAGTAAACAACAAATGAATGGCATTTTTGTATATACGCCTATATGTTTTGAAGCCCTCGATATATACAGATGAGTATATGTGTGTATATAATTATATAGCTCTTTTGAAATGTGGAAAAAGCACTGAACTCGCGTGACCAGCACGCTTAGATACGAAGTTTTCAAACTTTTCAAACTCAAAGGGCACGGGTTCGAATCCTGGCCGAAACGCATGCAACACTTGAACAGTTTTCTTGTCTTAATATGCATATTGTTACAGTTACCCCGTGCTAACAACCGTGAAGGAAAACATTGCGATGAAACATGCATATCGAGATAACCGATGTGTTAAACCTACCAAGCTGCCATGGACAAGAGTGGCCGGTATACTGTCCGTCCCCCTATAGGAGGGCTCCGAGCCCAGCAGTGGGACGTTCATGGACGGTTATTATATTATTTACTAGTGTTTGCCCGCGACATTGCCCACGTCGGCCAGCTAATAAAGATTACAGTCAATTTGCTAAAAATAAAACCAAAGGTTTTGTTCAGCAGGGTAATGGTTTTTTCACGACAACCCATGAATCCAGGAAATTCCCGCAAAAACTCGGGATAAGTAATAATGTTGATAAAGACATACACAACTACAATTGTTTTACTAAAGATTTTATCTATCAGTAAAAATTTTGCATCGGAATCAACTTTTTCCGACTTGGCCATTTTAAACCCCTCCCAAGAAAATTCAAAAGATATAAAATACTGCAGATTTTAAATCCGCGTATGAACTAGCGATCAGCGAAAACCGCAGCGAAATCGGCCGAGTAGTTTTTACGTGAATCCTGAACAAACAGACAAACAAACAAAAATGTAAGACCAAAAACAAAGGACTATACTTTTAAAATTTTATAATATTATAGATAGACATATGTATAAGCACTAGAATTTGTATTTTCCTATTATCGATAGTGATGACTGATATAAGGAAACTCAACCCGGAAAAACCCCGTAAAAACCCAATAACTTGTTTTTTTTTCTTTTTTTCTTATACTACCTATATATACTATGTGCGCACCACTTCATTCGTACGATATTTGGAGCTTTAATTCATATGTTCTGAACCATACAAAGTATTGAAATGAAATCCACGATAATTTCAGATGAAATTTAATTTAAGCTATTTATATAAACATATATGGCCTTACTTATAATCGTTTGTTAAATTTTAAGAAACTGCTCAGCAACTGTTTAGTGACAATCTTACCCATAAACTCCTCTTCAGTCGAATATTTTAGTTACCACCTACGTTAATTATTCAAGTTTCGTTTATCTGTGCTCCTCTTAGGTAAACAACAGGTATAATACACGTCTATAAGTGAAAAAAAAGATATTCTTTGATTAAAGTCTGATTCTGATTCTCTTACTTAAGAGATGCCTAATCGTTTCTTAACGAGATTATTATAAGGAAGGACGTTATTGTTTAAACTAATTCTTAAAATTTTGTTTGAAATCCGTTGAACCATTTCGGAGTTGGTAAAAATGGATTTTTTATCTAAATCTAGATTTTCATTTAAATTCTGGCAAACACATAAAAAAAGTTACCATCAGCCAAGTGCTAAATCCCAATTGCGTTCAAAGCGTTTAAAATTTGTATTCTCATAACCCTGGTCAGAACATTAAAACTTCTAATTTTAATCAAATTTTCAAATCACTCGTATCTCCGGACATGCCATTATACCGCTTTTATTAGTTTGGCCTGTATTTATGTAAACAGGTCAAACTAATAAAAGCGTATGTAAATACCACTCTTGTCCACTACAATTATGACATCTAAAAAGTTATTGAAATAAATATACGGTATTTGCCGTAATTTCCACATCTCGTTTTCTTAATTACTATTACACAACAAACGAGTGTCTATAAAAACCCACAGTAAATAGCAGTTCATGTTATTAACATTATATAGAATAGAATAGAATATTCTTTATTGCACACAAGTAAATAATACACATGAGTTAACTAGTACAATCAACGGTCTTATCGCTAACAGCGATTTCTTCCAGACAACCTTCTGGAGATAATTTTACATTTCTAATAATGGGTTAGTATTCAGTGCGCATAGTTTAAAATATATACAATCATATATACATATATTAATAGTAAATAAAAATACACATACATATTTATATACAAATATATGTACATAGAGTTACACATACATACATAAATTAATGTTTACAAATTTAGATAGTGAACTTTGAGGAGTTTATTAAAAGATGTAAGTGACTTTGTACTTCTGATGCTCATTGGTATATAATGTGTATTAGACTTAGAACCAGGGCCGGATTTAGAGATTTGCCGCTTGTAGGCTATTCAAATTTTGTCGCCCCTACCCACCTCTACAAATCGATGCCATAATTCACAATCGGATTTATTCCATTTTTTGACAATGAAATTGTAAATTTTTAATTCGTGCACCATCGTCTTAATTATACAACCTTTTTTCGCGTAAGTAGCAGACTGTGAAGCAGGGTATCTATGAGTTTGTTTCTACCGTAGCCAAAAGCGAATACTTAAATTGTAGAAAAAATATCTAACTGGTGAAATATATTACATGTTTAATGGTTTCTGTGGATTTAAAAAAAATATCTTATAAGTCTTAGAATTTAAGTAAGAGATAGTTTCTGTAAGACATAATGGACATATTGGACTCAAACTTGCCGCCCTCCAAAATCTGCCGCCTACTCAGCCAAAATCCGTCACTGTTTAGACTGATCAATCAAATTGAATTTCAAGGCACAGAACTGAAAAGACACGACGGTTGTCAATGAGTTTGAATGATTCGTTCATATGTATTTATATAGATCACTTTGGTTGATTCATCCATATTTAAAGACGAAAATGAACCGTCTAATATTTGATGAACTTTTATATATGCAACTTTGTCTTTTCACGGGTTAGCTACTTTTGTTAGGAAATGCAAAGATTGTTTTAAACAATGCCAATTTTTCCTTTTTTTTATTAATATATCAATCAATGATTTCATGTATGTTATAAGTTTAGTCAAGTATTGGACTAACATATTAATGAATTAGTAAAATTTGAATGCTTCTTTCATAATTGGTAATATTGTTTCCGAACCAAAGTGCACATGTTACAATTGTAGTAATTGTAATTCCTGTCAATGAATGGCAACTTTTTGTGGTGGCCTATACACAGCAGTATAATTACTAAATGTGGAAACACTGATGCGTGGAACCTGTCAATTGTCTTTAAATAAGCCTGGCGGATATACCTTCAAATCCCCCTAAAATGGGAATGTACTCAATTATAAGAAGTTTAAGGGCTAACCTTGTTATTTCTTATTTAAATTCTCCCGACAGTTGATGATTTTAAACTTGATCGCTTTTTATCCCAATCCTTTCATATATGTATATAATAAAAAGAATAAATATAGTATACCTAATAGTTATAAATTTAAAAAACTGCGTTTTCCTACTGGTACCGCCATGTAAACCTCCTTTCGAGCTACCTAATCAAACTTTCTTCTAACATATTTAAATTCCCTCTTCCGATCTGACGGTTCTCCTTTCGCACGCACGTCAGTCATTCATTTTCATGTCATCAAATAAAATAAATTAAGTCGCCCCGCACATTGTATATATTTAATAAAATAACATTAACTATATCACGCCCGCAACACACTATAAATTTATATAATTTATAAATAACCCGCTCCGCACAGCTAGTGTGAAATATAATAATCATATAAAATTCAAATAAATACATATATAATATAAACTATAATAATAACAGCCCTTAAACGTCCCACTGCTGGGCTTGGGCCTCCCACTATAGGGGAACGGACAGTATACCCGCCACGCTTGTCCAGGCGGCTTGGCAGGTTTTTTTTATTAACAACTACGGACTCTAGTTCCGTGCCCTGTTTTACAATTAAATTTAAGAAGAAGTTAGGAAGTTCTACACGCTTATTTGTTGCTTTATTATTGTGTGTGACATTTAATGAATGCATGTTTGTATTGTGGTGTACCTTAAGCATAACTTATTATATTAATTTATTCTAATTATAATACTAAACTTATACTAAGTAGAGTGTATCTGTTACGTGCTGGTGTTGTGAGGAAGTGCATGTGCAGTGTGTGCCTTATGTCTATACCTATATATATATATATATATATATATATATATATATATATATATATATATATATATATATTATCCTAACTAGTGCCATGTGTATTGTTTTCCTTTCTGTGTCTGCTGGGTTATTAATTTGTAGGTTCTTTGTGTGTTTTGGTTTGTTTGTGAAGTGTGCGTGTAATGCAATGCGGTGGTAGTGCGCGTTGGTGTGAGTATGTGTGTAAGTTTTATTGTTAGTGGTATGTTTTTGACTTTGTGTGGTGTTATAATTTATTGTTTAATTGTTGTGACAATGTGTTGACTGGGAATTGTTGTTGAAAAATTTTCAGTTGGTGTTAGTGATAGCTTGGCAGGTTTGACACATCGGTTATCTCGAAGTGCAGGTTTCATCACGATGTTTTACTTCACCGCTGTTAGCACGTGGTAATTGTAAGAATATGCACATTAGGTCAGAAAGCGGCCTAAGTGGTGCAAGCGTTCTGGCCAGGATCGAACCCACGCCTTTTGAGTTTCGAACGCGTGCACTATCCATTACGCTACCACGACTTCATAAGACAAGACAAGACGAAATACATACATAAGATAAAGAAACTATCAAGTGAACTGAAGTGAAGAAGAAGTGAAAGTGAGGAGCAGCTGCACTTCCTTCCCATTAATCAGGTACGTGCGTGCTCAATCTCACATTCCCATCTAAATTACACTACATTTCTACTCCTACAAAATTGACATAGTCCATGGTTACCCTAAATCCAGCGCCACCTCAACACCCACTAGATAATTTTTTTTATAACTGGAGGACAGTAGCCAGGCAGACGGTTTGCCTGACGAAAAACGATTATGTTATTATACTTCTAACAAATATTGTCTACTATATTATCTTTAAAGCAAACAATAATAGTCACATTAATCTTCTATCCTAGTAAAACGCTAAGTGTAATTCTTGGCCTTTTCCAAGCCGTTTTTTTAAACGCTCGTTTACAATTGCAAATAAATACATTTCGTCCATGACCTTCAAATCATATAAATTTGAAATCTTATAAAATATGGCAATTTATTATAATTATACAAATCGAATAACACGTTAGTACTAGAACATGAATTTACAACGAGGAAAACATGTTTTTACTATAATTTTTTGGTTTTAGTGTTATTTTTTCTGTATCGTTATGATTTATGACCTATGTAATAAATCATACTTGTACTGTATGTTAAGTAACCAAGTTCCATAAGCTGAGCTGTCTGCCTGTTAAGGTCACACAGTCCGAATAATGTGCACACTAGAACCGTAACACTCTCAAGACTGCTTTAGGACGTCCGAACGCTCAAGATCACGTCCGCGACTTACGACTTATAAAATGCACACTTCAGTGTACTTTCCACGAGATACGTTTCTAAGCCACACCCCTCACCCGCATCCGTCAGTCTCGACTTATAATACACACTCATCTTCAATCAGCGCATTATCACGTTGTCAGCTTCGCAATAAAAATAATAATAACGACTCGGACTTGACTACGCGGGCCAAAGCAAGCCTTGCCTTAGCCAGCCGGCATGGAGTGGAGGTTGCTACAGGTAAGACTCAAGCTCCAGGGATGGAAGTGATAAATGGCATAACGTCGCAAGTAGCTGCGGTGAACCTGTAGCTCACCTCTCTACACCCCTTAGTCACTCATGTTGCCCCTGTCTTCTGTGGCATTTTTAGAGCCCATGCAGGGAGTGGCGTGTCACCGTCTGCCCATTTTTCCATGGTCCCCGAACATTGTGACGGGAAAGCGCCATAGTCCTCACATTTCCAGACCCCTAGCACCACTAGCAGTTCACCCCAATAGCCCGGTACTTTTTGTTCTCACTTCCCACAATAGTCCTACACTGGTCGGGGCTTGTCCTTGGGTGCATTATTATATGGTGTAGACAGAGATAATCGCCGGTCAGTGTCACGCCACATTTACTTTAGGAGAAATTTGTCAAGAGAACCTGTTGTCAAGGGGCCTCTTCATTTTGACCTTCCCATGGCCCCATGCAAGCTCTCCAAAAGTCCGGGCCATTTTTATTCCCGTGGTCTTCAATGACATTGTTACTTACAATATTACACGCATTCTCAAATTTGACGTTTACACTTATGATAAAAGTGATTATGTGTTTATTTCTGTCTTATACCTATGCGAATTGTTCGATTCTTTTATTATAATTTTATTTAATACTAGTAGTGGCGGTGAATTTTCGTCTGCGTTGCCAAGATGGCGTGTTTACTAGTAAATTGTAAAGCCGGCAACAAAAATTAAATGTCCTTATTAGTTCCTTTTCAATTCCGTAAATTTCATGAAATTGAAAAGAAGCAAATTAGGGCTTTTAATTTATGACAGATTCATGTTTAAATAATAAGACGTTGGTTGAAAGTTTTAATTGAGAATCTGTATTAAAACCAGAACAGACTATACTTTGATTTTTAATTACCTGGACTAAAATGACAGTGTCGTTGATTCAACATACCATGCTTACCACTGTGAGTTGAATACTATAGAATTTCTATATAAAATGTATAGGATTCAACTGACAGTGGTCAGTTGTTAATTCAATTCACACAACTCACTTATGTATTAGCCATACTACTACAACACTTGCACACCTTCCGTGATCAAATTGATCGTGTACTAGCGGAGGGTGATGTCAGGAGCCTTAAGAACAGACGAGCGTGCATGACAAGAGTTCTGAATGTCAAAGAAGCAAGTGAGGTGTGTAAGAATGGGCCTAAATGGCGCTCTGTTGTTCGTGCCTACCCCGCAAGGGAACTGGCGTGAATTTATGTATGTATGTATGTACTACAACACTATGCTTGCCAAACTTGCAACATAAAAAAGGTCAATTGCAGCTTTCGTTTATATATTTGGTTCGTTTACAGCACAGAGTACATTAATATAATACGAGAGTTTACAGTGATTATACCATAACATTGTAAGAGACAAATCAAAAGTACAATACTAAAATTAGTGTGTAAATCTATTACAAATAAAGACTTCATTTTAGTCCAGGTAATTAAAAATCAGAGCATAGTGACGTGACCTGTTTTTTTTATAGCTTAAGCTCAGCAGACAGCTGACGGCCCAACTGTGATGGAAAGTGGTTACCGTCGCATCCAGACGGGCAAATACCCTACCACCTGGCTCTGGGGTGTTTTTGTCTCCTCTTACTACAGACCGCCCGGCCGCAAGAAATTGTATTCTTTCTCCGCTCCTGCACAGAGAACTAACACACATTAATGATAGCGATCTAATGTAATATTTTATTTACAACACCATTTATTAATAAAGAATTATTTTCAAGCATATTATACAACACAAGCATACAATTTTTTTCTTAGTTTATATTCATTTTAATTTTACGTGTCAAGTATAAGAGCAAATTCGTGGATACCTATTATTAAGTTCGAGAAGAAGTTCAAGGCAATCCGTTCAAATTCGAAAGTATTTTGGCTCTATGACGTACTTCTTGAGATGCTTATTAAGTTAGCTGGGTAACAAACATGTGTCCATTAATTTATATTTCATTTTCATCTCTATCCTTTCTTTAAATATAGCTCTACATGGTTCGTGTATTTAGTCACTGTCAAGTATCTACGAATATTCAGGTTTTGGTGAATAATCACGCGAAAAAATAATAACTGTTATTTATTATTTTTGTGTGAAGTTTATTCCAAGGAAACTGTGTATTTCATTTTGTAAATAAAACTACACAGCACAATATAGCAGGCCGATTTCCCGCCAAAAGAACTCTTAGATAATTGTTTAATAAATTTGCACGAGACGCAACTCATCTTGGAAGCTGTATATTCTATATTTAAACCCTAGTTTACATATTATTATTAGTTTTTTTTTCAATGTCTCGCTATATGAAGAACAACGTGATTATATACAGGTCTCCACAACTAGTAATTCCTCCCGATCTACCTGCGCAGTAAATCAATTTCAATAAACACCATAGTGTTACGAGTCGTGTCGTGGTCGTGTAAGCCGTATCGGTATACCAGTATACGGTATGACGGCTGCCAAGATCTGGGACTGCTATTGTATAAGCTAAGTTTAAACTAAATACAAGTGATTTACTAGTAACTAACTACAAGTGAGGTGAAATGAAAGCGTGACAAAAATGTATAATATTTTAATCACAAATACAAAGCATTACTATCTTCTCTTCTACTCTATACTACTCTCATACCCTCTCATAAGGATAATTGGGATAGTCTTCCCAACCAATTGGATGAATAACTCTTTTATTTTTATTAAATTTATTTATAGTTGCCACTTCATTAGATGTTAATTGGAAATTGAAGATATCTATGTTTTCTGCAATACGATTCTTGTTTGTTGATTTCGGGATTGGGATAAGACCCCTGTCAACCTGAAATAACACAACAGTTGTTAATATCACAAACTAAATAATGAATGAATGAAACGAATGAATGAAAACTCTTTAT
Organism: Dendrolimus kikuchii; assembly: GCA_019925095.2. Lineage (NCBI taxonomy): Eukaryota > Metazoa > Arthropoda > Insecta > Lepidoptera > Lasiocampidae > Dendrolimus > Dendrolimus kikuchii. The sequence continues at coordinate 14,579,470 of CM034406.1, read as the reverse complement.
TGTTCACCATAACTTAAACCTATACATTTAATATTAATACATTTTCATTAGAACAATGGGTGGCCGTATCGCTTATAGCGATCTCTTCCAGGCAACCCGGTGTCCAAGGAGACATTTAAATTAAAAAAATGGTGGTTTAACTAAATTATATAATTTATTTTTCTCAACATAAAAAAATTACTAAGATACCTGATGTGATAAAGAAATCTGTATGACAGGTCACCTATGCTCCTAAAAAACTGCCCGGTCTTTATAAATAAAAGTTAGCAGGGGAGCATGTTCTATCAGATGGCCATTATACATTTAATTGAAGGATAACAAAAAATCAGTAAATATAAGACAGGTCTCCATAAATAGTAATTATGTATCTCACAGATTTAGTTTATTTAATCGGTGACAAGATGTTCACTTCCAAACTGGAGCAAGTCTAAGCCGCTCTAACTTAATTGAGACATAGCGAAACGCCTGGTAGACGTCTCACGTGACCAAAAGATACTGGTCTATACCTCGGACAACGCATTAGCTTTGCAAGTTAGCGAGGTAATGTGGCCAGTCTTTTGGGCACGTTTCCAACTGATAGCGGTGTCTGGCACTAGATTTTATACTATAATTTGTATATATATAGTTTTATTTAGATTAGGGCCAGTGCTAGGTGGTAGGGCATTTGCCCGACTGGATGGCTACCACCCCTGGTCTAAAGTATGTCGCCATAACAACCTTGAGTTGTGTTCCGGCATTAGTGACCAGGATCCAGTCTCCCTTTATAGAGCAGCAGCGCATTTGTAGCAACTTTGGTGTTGCAAATGTCCATAGGCGATGGTAACCGCTTTCCATCAAGTGGGCCGTCTGCCTATCTACTGCAATAAAAAAAGGGGCGATTTTTCAATCGGCAGATAAAAGTTATTCTATAGAATAAAACATAACATAGGAAAATTAAAAATGACAGTAGCATGAATAAAACAGTTCAATTGTTTCAATTTTAAATTCGGTCAGGTTATAATTTATTCGCCTGGTAACTTTTATTTGATGATTGAAAAATTGGCCCTTAACTGTATCATTAAATTTCCTATCATGTGAAGACTGTAAAATAAAATAGTGAATATGTAAATCAATAACAGTAGGATTTAAAATCTTAAATTACTCAAATATCTGTAACTTTTAAATGATGGGGTGGCAAATTACGAACACAATCGTTGTGATAGAACCTAAACAATATCAATTGAATATTTTTAAATGACTGGTCTCTCTCTTTTCTTTCACCATATCCCAATTACTTGGGGTCGGCACAATATGTCTTTTCCTTCCACACTCTTCTATTCTGACATACCTCTTCTGTCACACCGCATATCATCATGTCATCCTTCACACAATCCATCCATCTTTTTTTTGGTCTACCTTTAAATTTGTACCCATCGATCTTGTAGTATAACATTCTTTTACTGGTATTTACAATTAAATGTTCCTAAGGTTCAAAAACAGTAGGCGTTCTTCGAATAGTACATAATTATAGGTGGACTTACATGTACTTGACTAATATTGTTGTAGTCGAATTCAATCGATTCGAAAACGTAAAATGTACGATTGCCTAACGATGAAAAAACTACAAAACTCACCCTCAGACTAACATAATTATTTTAGTCATCAAAAACTCACCAGATATCTTAGTACAATTTGTCCAGGAGTCTTCCCGTACTTTCGCGCCATATCGTTTATGATAGGGTCATCATACTTCGGGGGAGGTGCGTCAGGTGACTTTCTAGAGACAAGAAATCCGAAGGGACTATACGCCATGACCTGAATGCCTAAGTTACGGCAGTGGTTTACCAATGGCTCTTGGGTTAGAGTCGGGTTTACCTGCAAAAAAGTTTCCATACTATTTCCCTAGCGTTTATTTTACTTTTGACGTTTGCCCATCTATAAAGTTACAATTTCTTGACAGTCAAGTCCACATGAAACAAATGACATAATTGTCGTACTTTATTGTTGTGGGTGACGTAATAGTGATGTTCTGTGAGTCATGTAACGCACAGATTATTAAACCATCGACACTGTACGAAATAACCCAAAAGTAATCGATTAAAAAAAAACTACTTTTGAAGAAAAATAAAACCAATTATTATAAGTGCTATTATTTTGCCGAATTAAATACAATGAATAAAATAATAATGCAATACAATGATGTAATAAATACAACTTATTACACGATATAGTATTTTTAGCATAAATAGACAAGATAAACTGATTAAAACTTATTTATAAATGTGGTCGATTTTTATTTTAAAAAATCGAGTGGGGCAACGCATTAGAACATTACTAATTGATCTGTGATTGAGCTGTCAAAAGTAAAATAAATGCTTGGAAAGATTTATAATTCTTGAACAGTGTTTCAGGGCTTGTTGAGGTATGATATAAAAGGATCGTTTATTCCAGTACTGTCTACCCTTGAAGGAGATAAAAATATACCTAAACAAGGAATAGTTTCCTTTCTGCCAAAATTGTATTACATAAAGTAATATATAGTATAATAATTAATTGTCTTTTAGTGTGATCAACATTGATCTATAATCTAATTTATAAGTTCAACGGTGATCATAAAACTAGAAAACTAAAAATTTCGGAGAATGGATAAATATGGCGTTTCACTAAGATAACGTAGCCAATCTTTTGTAAAATGGTTAAAAACATAAAATTACAGCGACACAGAATGCATATTACTAAACCGACTATAACATTAGGGGCACACAAACCAAACACACACACACACACACGCAAGCACTCATAGTTACAGGTTAATTAATTAATAATTCCACTATATTATAAGTTCCTGTAATAAAATTGTGTTGCGAGCCGCGATACAGACCTAAAGTCTAGTGCAGCAACCGCCACCAAAAAAATTGTAGCCTTAATTTTAATTAAAAATGTGTTATTATTACCATAACTTTTAGATATAATTATATAAGAGCTAGAAATAAGTCTATATAAATAAGTGAATTTGAATTTTGGGCACCTTACCCGTAGAAGACGATAACCTAGGCTAGGCTAGTATCTTACTTAAAGTGTTAAGATACTGTGTAAATAATACAAATTACCTAGAATGAATTAGATTCAAAAACTGTAATTATAATCATTTAAATAAAATACTACATCATACCTCAAACTGATTAATTGCTGGCCGTATTTTACTATTTGCAAGTAACCTATCAATCTGTGTGATATTAAAGTTAGAAACTCCGATAGACTTTGTCAGATTTAAAGACTTGGCCTCTTCCATGCCTTGCCAAGTTTCCAGATAATCTATGTTGTCTGGAGAACCGTCGGTCTGTAAAACAAAAAATTGTTTGATTTACTACAACTTTCAAATTTTTATGTAACACATCACATCACACACATCATACATTGTATTATAAAGCTGCTGGCCTTAAAGGAGTTTCTTGACATCTTTTAAAGAACCCATATCTTAAAGAAAAACCTAGTCTGAGAGTTCATTTCTAGTCTGTATTGCTCGCGCCTGCTTCCTAGAGCCGCAGGGAAATAGGGGTGGACAGTAGACACCCAGCAGATGCAAGCCGTGCAGTGGTAGAATGCAGGAGAAGGCATCGTTCTTGTTGGTTCCTCGGAACACTCCCCATTGTAGATGCAGTTTAAAACGCAGTTATCTACACTGTCTGTAGATGTAAGTATGAAATTGATTTATTTACGTACCTTTGTTGAAATAGGGAAGTGAATTAAATAAAGATCGACATAATCTAATTTAAGTCGTTTCAATGATGCATTCAGTTCGGGTACCACTTTATCGCGCGCATGTTTGTCATTCCATATCTGAAAAATTCACAACGGTTATTTCAAAAGCTTTCAACATACAATTTACCACAATCATTTCTGGTAGATATTAAAGAAAGGTCAGATAAAAAGCATATCACATAAAAGTACATGTATGAACAGGTTAACAAAATTAGATGAAGCGAAAGTTATTTGTCTCTGCCTACCCCCATGGGAAAAAGTCGAATAATATGTATGTATGTAAACATTGTGCGTCGTACAATATCTTATGTTTACTTATGGGTATTATTGCCAGGTGGTAGGGCATTTGCCCGACTGGATGGCTACCACCCCTGGTCTAAAGTATGTCGCCATAACAACCTTGAGTTGTGTTCCGGCATTAGTGACCAGGTTCCAGTCTCCCTTAAGAGAGCAGCAGCGCATTTGTAGCACCTTTGGTGTTGCAAATATCCATACGCGATGGTAACCGCTTTCCATCAAGTGGGCCGTCTACCTGTCTGCTGAACTCCTGCAATAAAAAAAAAATAAAAAAAAATATCATTTTTTTTTTTTTAGTAGATGCGTTGATTCAGTTACTATTTTTCGATTTCTTTAAACTAAAATTGTTTTTGATTTTTTTGTTACTAATCTAATCTATGTTAACGGTTTTTGAATAAAATCTTTAATTTATTTCCTTTTCAATAGCCCTGATCAGCAAATGTGATGCTTTGCGATCATGAACATGAAATCATACTGCTTTAGCAATCTCCATTCCAGACTAAGCAATCTAAACTATAATGGTTTGCTGGGTTTGGTATCTAATCCTAGCATTTTGAGGAGGAATATAAACTTCTATATACCTGACAACTATACCCGCAGTAGACAACACAAGTAGTTTGCAGTATCGGCCAGTAGAACTAATGTGCTTCTACAAGCACCTCTAACAAGGACTCTTCGGATATTGAAGCAGATTTGCAAAGTGAACACAGATTCATATATTCTCACTTGTCTCTTAGGGAAATTCAAAGAAAGTGCATTGAAGTGTATTGCTAACACAATAGGCTCAGGATAAGGTGCTTAAATTGTCGTTTTAGTTGTAAGATTATTATGGCATTGTAACTGAATAACATACATACAGACAGACATACATGAACTGAATAAAATAAATAAATTAAAAAAAGGTACCAACATACACTTTTTTTTTCGAAACTAATTCACACTTCTTATTAACACAACCAAATATAGCAAGTCCAAATCGTAAGACAGAAGATCGTAATAACATAGAGAGTGCAAATTTTATTGATGAGAGATTTCCGTTTCGTCTGTATTATAATAACGTTTCGGTCGTATTTAAAACGCAACTTACTCTGATTCATTAGGCTAAAATCAGGTACAGTTAGAATTACAATTTACTTGCCCTGAATCCAGGAATTAATTTCTATAGACTACGGACAAAGACAACCTTATTATCTGTGCAGGAACGGAGAAAGAATACTAATTCGTAAGGCCTGTCGTAAGAGGCGATAAAACAACCCACACCCAGGTGGTAGAGTATTTGCCCATCTGGATGGCTACCACCCCTGCTCTAGACTAGAGTATGCCTCCATAACAACCTTGAGTTGTGTTCCGACATTAGTGGCCAGGTTCCAATTCCATCTACGAATACGGCAGCACATTGGTAATACCTAGTGTTGCAAATGTTTATAGGCGAGGGTAACCACTTTGCATCACAGTTGGGCCGTCAGCCTCTCTGCTGTACTTTAGCAATTAAAAAACTTGCTGCCATATCAGTACATAATAGATATTATAAGAATTACCTTTGTCGTAATGTACAGGTCTTGTCTTGTCACAAGTCCATCTCGAATAGCTTCCGCAATGCCCTGGCCGACCTGCTCCTCGTCGCCATATAATGTTGCGGTATCAATGTGTCTATAACCTGCTTCGATAGCCCAATATACTGCTTGGCGGATTAAATCCAACGAATCGTCCTGGGGATTAAAAATAACTACGATAACCTAGTGAATGTGAAACTTATTTCCAGAGTCCGAGTTTCCCTTTAAATAAGGTTATTATATAATTATAACTCGCCTGTGAAAAGGTACCTGCTAGCATGGAAAAAGTATAATTACTTCATAATAGAAATATAAAAGTTCTATAAAATAAGAATGTCCTATAAGTTTGGTTGCCTAGAAGAGATCGCTTTAAGTAATAAGCCCGCCTATTGTTTTGCCAAAAAATATAGTAGCTGAAGTTTTGTCTATCTACTTCTGAAAAAATATATACCTTTTTAGCGGTTCCTCTACCAGTTCCCAAGGCCAGCGTGGGAATTCTGTTACCATCATTTAACTCCAAATAGGTGGCTTGAGCAGCTACTGTGGTCTGTAAAACAAAAACATAAATATAAAAACAAGAGTTGTTCAATGTTATTAGTATATATATATATATATATATATATATATATATATATATATATATATATATATATATATATATATATATATATATATATAATAACAGCCCACAAACGTCCCACTGCTGGGCTCGGGCCTCCCACTATAAGCGAAGGGACATTATAGCCCCCACGCTGGCAGACGTAACGCTACGTCAGCAAGTTTAACATATCGGTTATCTTGATTTGCAGGTTTCATCACGATGTTTTTCTTCACCATTATTGGCACGTGGTAATTATAACGATATGCCCATTAGGTCAAAAAAATGCCTAAGCGGTGCTGCGTTCCTTCCAAGATCGAACTGCGCCCTTTGAGTCTAGGACGCGTGCGCTAGCCATTACGGTACCAAGACTTATATATACTTACTTCAGGTATATTTACTGGTATAAAACATATTGCACAAACATAACTGGAATGCAGTTATTAAGCACTCATATCGCTCGCATATGTCGTTACAATTGCCAATCTACATGTGACTAGTTGATCTAGTTTTGGCATGATCTAAATTCATGATCAGTATTATTTTTTTACTTCTCGAACTTAAAGTCGGTCTATAGACCGACTTACAAATATGCCTAAGTATACCTTGATATATATTATCGGAATTATAATCAAACTAAATAACCTTGTAATGTTTTGGGGAACGTTCCCGGATACCAAAGGTTATAAGGTCCTTTTATAAGTGGTTTTAAATTGATCTAAATTAATGAATAGTGGTTACTTGTTTTGCCTCGCAAACTTAATTTATATATACATATATATATATATATATATATATATATATATATATATATATATATATATATATATATTCATTGTGTGCAGGCCAAGGTCAATTTGCAGACACAGTTAAGGCACCTATTGCCGCAAAAGGCCGAAAGTGGGGTGCAAACGTAACAACTTTTCATTGGTATTTACTGATCAATAACATCGGGCCATAAAAAATAAAGAATGTAAAAATATTTGGGGTTCTTGGACCAAAAGAGCGAATCTGGGGTCAGTTCGGTTCATACGTTCAACATTTTGAGGCTAGGTATATAGGTATATGCACCAAACTGACTCCAGATTCGCATTCAACGCATCGACATACATATGAATAGATGTGTCTAGTCAAAATTACTGACCACTTTTTATTTTTTGTGGCCCAGTGTAATATAATATACCAATAAAAAATTTAAATCGTCACGATATAAGACGTACGTGGTTCTATGGTAATTGTTTTATATTTGTTTTAAGTTAGGAAAAAAAATCACCACATCACCTCCAAATTATTGAAATGAAACTATTTTACTCCTTCAATTTTTAACAAAACAGCATAAAAAGAATATCTACATATTTATTAAACAAAGATAAATAAACTGAATTTATTATTTTTAAATATCTACTACTTTATTTTTTCACAATAAAATAATAATGCATCTGAAAAACGATTGCGTCTATGGAATCTTCGCTATCACCTCAAAAATCAGTACTGAAAAATCCTTAAGGATATTTGGTTCCTCAGCACCTCCCATAATATTCTTCCTTCCCATCCTCGCTATCAAGAAAAGAATAAACTTTCAAATGAATAATGCGCAATACAAGACAAACATTTAACTACGTGCTATCACCACAATAGCAAAATAAGATAGTTGGAAGTAAGATCATTTCTTCTAAGTATAGCTTTGTAGTTTGTATAATATTTGTAATATTCAATCATATGTTTCGTCCGATTAATAGTTTGTATATACATGTACAGATATTATATTATTTTTAATGTATTATAAATCCTATATATTGTATTTATTGAACTCCAGGTTTGCAGAAAACGTATATAAATTACTACGCTTACTATAACTACATTTATTATAAATTACTGGCCTCTTCATACTCTGACATTGGCCAAGTCAGTGCCATTTGCATTGTAGCCAACAACATTAATAATAAAAAATAGTTGGAACACGACACAAAGAAAACATTTTAATTTAATAACTTTAGTTCTCCTAAGCCTAAATTCTAGTGACTACGTAAACCCCCGGGGGTTGAGTGCATTGTGGCGGTGGACTGTTGGCGAGGTAAGTCACTCTTCCCGTGCTTCTTCCACGTCCCTTTGCCTTCTCCCGGCCATCGCATCGTGCCCGCAATATTAATGTTGGGTACAAGCCTCAAGAATCATTCCAGGGTTTATATTCGAAATCACATATTCAGAAACATTTTAAAATAAACAATAATAAATAATTTGAGCTAAATATTAAATAGTAAATAACCGTTATCAAATACATAAAAACAGATGTTAAATTATTTTTTACGACATTTTTATTATAATAATGTACATAATGATATCTATTTCCAAGATATTTCAATACTAGTTTGAAGGTCTTTGTTTTTATTAGCTTTAATGAAATAAACATTAGACAGGTGTAAACTTTAATCTTGCAAAGTTGGTTATCTATTTTAAAAGCATATTATTTATGTGTCTTATTATTTAACAACTTATTTACACCAAAAGATTTACAGTACAAAATTTAAATATAAATTATGTTGAGTTTCTTGAGTTGTGTTCCGAGATCAGTAGCCAGGTTCTAGTTTCTTCTTCAAGTCCAGCAGCACATTGCCAGCACTTCTGGTATTGCTTATGTCCATAAGCGACGGTAACCACTTTCCATCACAGTTGGGACGACAGCCTGTCTGCTGTACTTCAACAATAAAAAAATCGTAATATTTTATACTTGCATTGCAACATACATACATTGCAACTTGGTGTTGCAAATGTCCATAGGCGATGGTAACCACTTTCCATCAAGTGGGCCGTCTGCCTGTCTGCTGATCTCCAGCAATATATTTTTTTTTTTAAATACTAGGATATGCCCGCGATTTCGTTTCCGCTTGACTTAAAATTCCCGCGGGATTCCCGGGACCCAAAGTACTGCAGCATTAAAAAAGGAGTATAAGCTATCGTTTTAGTGAAAACTGTGTGAGCTAATTTTTATGCAACTGAACATAATAGTTATTATGCAGTGAAAAATTTTTTTTTTCAATCTGGCCATTTTAAATCCTGGCCATAAATTTTCGTTGAAAGTATGAATGTTTCAAATGTAATATCGCAGTATCGTTACTGATAACGTTACCCCTTACTTACAATATCTCCATTTCCACTGGAGCCAGTAGGAATGTGACGAGGGAAGTGAGCAGCGCGAGTCTGCCATGTTCAACATTTTTGATGTACATTCTTTCCTGCTTGTTGTTGGGTATACATAAACAAGAGGTTAGAGAAACATAATTATGTTTCTAAGGGTTTATTTTTTTCTTTCTTTATTATGATTTACTACACCACTGTGTAACGGCTTATACAATAGAATACAAGTTATTATAAACACAATAATATTAGAGATAAATGAATATGATATACATAGACAAACAGATATGACGCAATTATAAAGTTTCCGTTCTCGATATTTATCTTCGCGAATATATAAAAAATATTTTTTTTAATGACATCAAGGTTTCATGGGCTGGTAAGAATAGAAGACCAACCTTTTTTTTTCTACTAGTTCGTTTTCATTTTAGAACTTATTTTGCTTTTTTTTTCATATTTAATAGCATTTTCCATTGTACTCGTATGTTTCATTTAGAAATAAATGACTATGATATACATAGACAAACAGATATGACGCATTTATAAAGTTTCCGTTCTCGACATTTATCTTCGCAAATATATAAAAAACATTTTTTTTAAACGACATCAAGGTTTCACGAGCTGTTAAGAATCGAAGACCAACATTTTTTTCTACTAGTTCGTTTTCTTTTTAGAACTTATTTTGCTTTTTTTATATTTAATAGCATATTCCATTGTACTCGTATATTTCATTTGGAGATAAATGACTATGATATACATAGACAAACAGATATGACGCATTTCTAAAGTTTCCGTTCTCGATATTTATCTTCGCGAATATATAAAAAATATTTTTTTTTTAATGACATCAAGGTCTGTTAAGAATAGAAGACCAACCTTTTTTTTTCTACTAGTTCGTTTTCATTTTAGAACTTATTTTGCTTTTTTTTATGTTTAACTGCATTTCTATTGTATGTTCCATTTATTTTTGAGTTATATGGACTATATTCTTGTAACTTTAAAGAAATCTTTGTGTTTTCTTTCTTCTATCTAAAACTAGTTGTACCCGGCAGACGTTGTCTTGTCCTTAAAAAATAAAAATGTAGAAACCGATTGCAGTGCCATCAACCGGGACCAATTGTAAATTTAAACCATTCTCGAATCTACTTGAAAAACAAAAAAAAACATCAAAATCGGTCTCACCGGTAAAGAAGTGTTTAACGGCACCACCTACCGGGTCCAATCGTGAATCTAAACCATCCTGAGATCCACTTGAACAGACACAAAAATAATTTCACCTAAATCAGACAAATGAAAATGAGTTTAAATGCAGTCACCATTGCCGAAATCGGCCGGGAAAGATCATAACAAATACATGGCTAGACTGATGTTGTGATATTTTTTTTATTGATGAATCATATTTTAATACCTATTTTCTTATTCCGGACGAAGACAATTCAAAAAACATAAAAATTGGTCCAGCCGTTCTTAAGTTATAAATAGTGTAACTAACACGACTTTGTTCTATATATATATATCATTGACTCTTTCGGGCTGATTGAACGAAAACGAACGACGAAAGGCGTTTGAAAGTAAGCCTTCTGGTCGTGACTCGCAAAGAATAGAGACGAGTTGAGACAGTTAGAGGAGCCTATGTCGAAAAACAAGCTGATGACTACTAGCAAATAACAAATTAAGGGAAAGGAGACGGGGACTTTTGGGCCAAAGAAATCTAATGAATTAAGATATGGATTAAAAAAAGGTTTACATTTTTATATTACAAAATGGAAAACATCACCTCTAAATGCTATCTAGAAGACGAGAAAACTTAAAAATAGGTTCAGAATTAAAATAAATTGTCGATTACTATGATCGATTTGTGTCAATAAATGTCAACAATTAATGAGATGAAAACACTTACACCTCACGATTCATACATTCGAAATAACCAAACCCACTACAATTACTAAAAACATCCATATAATAAAAATAAATCTTAAAATCACTCATCTTTGTACAATCAGGGCCCGAGTCTCCTTTGTAAAACTTATGTAATCTGCAGCAAAGGCCTTAGAATTATTATCATTAATGATCGGTAATAAAAAAAAACTTACATGAAAAACAAAGCACAAGGCTATTAATCTTGTAAGATGCCCCATCTTTGCAGATCTGTGATTCAAGCACAACTGCCATTTTATTATTGCGACCACATTAAGTAATGCCTAGACCGGTATAATGGCCTACTACGGACTTTTCGATACGAAAGGCGAATATTATTGCTATAGTAAGCTATTATACAATTTCAACTTTAATGCAATGAAATAAAATCTAAAATATCAATTAGTGTAATAATATACGCTGTTTTTGATACTATTTGTTTGTTTATGTATTTCTTTCTATACATAGGTTTTTGATAAAATTTCGATGGTTTTCGATGCTTATCGACACACTTTTTGAGACGTTTTGAGAATTTTTAAGACATTTTAGGAGAACTTCGTTCCAAACATGTGTCCCAAAGACACCTCATTAGTTTTTTTACAAGTAATATGTGTTAATAATAGTGTTTTAAATATTAAACAAATAAGACAATGATAATATAAAATATTTGTCATTAATATTAATTTTTACCATAATTATATCGATGATACATGAATAAAATTACATATGTATCAAAATAATAATATCTCATTTCCTTAAGTTACCTATATATCATTCTAAATCACACAATGATTCTCTAGAAAGTTTTAAACTGCACCCTAATAAAATAAAATCTACTAAAACCTAATAAAATCTTGCTGGGAAACATCATTTAAGGTTTTCCGAGACCTGCCTAGCTGTACATCGTATCCGTGTATCCTACACTGTTTTTTTTATTATTTTCAGTTACGTTTCGTTGTAATGTGGACATTATTAATTTTTATTTTAATCGGCATTTTACGACACTATTGTGTAGCGGCATATTATATAATACACCTACTTGTATTTATTAGTTTTTGAGAAAAAAATCTCTGATGTACATAGACACAGAGAGATAAAACAGACATACATATATTTTTGTATCACTTATGCGGGCTTTATCTGCAAGCCCGCATAAGACAACATACCACACCTAAACCTTGAAGGGCTCACACTTACACAATTACTTATTATAATAATACTAGTTTTTTTTTTAATTAGCCAAATATCATGGCCAACAGATTGATCCTGGTGACCTGTATTACAGCCTTTACCGGTTACTTCGTAACCTAATTCAGGCACCAGCCTCTTATTAAATGTTGTTACTAATTTGAAGTTTCACAGTGTATTTATAGAGAAAATAAATAATTTTATTATTCACATATTTATTTCAGGTCTCAAATCATTTACATTCTTCTTTAAATACATACTATATACAAAAAAATGGTTTATTTTGTATTTATTTCAAGACCACGGGCCATAAAAATGGACCCGGAATTTTGGAGGGCTTGCGTGGGGCCATGGGAAGGCCGACTTGTAGAGGCCCCTTGACAAATTTAATCTAATTGTGGCGTGTCGCTACTCACCTAAGGCTTCGCCACACAGCCCCCTGCGTGTCATTTTTATTGTTATTATTACAGACAGACGGACATAACGAAATTAGAAGGGCTCCGTGTATTTATTTACTAGGAAACCCTAAAATAAATTTGGCTAATTATATTATCTAACACAAATTCTACAGTTATGTAAAAAATAATTATGAAACCTATTAAGACAACAACAAAATATTCTAAAAATAAATGTGTGTTCTTAGGTAAAAAAAGCAAGAAATTAATCATTAATCATAATAATTGTAATTTGAATACCATTCAAAAGACAATTTCGAATAAACATTCGCTCTGAATGTGAATAATATTCGACTTTTTTACTCTTAGTAGTGGCTTTAAAAGGTCGATGGCATCGATTTATATATTATTCAATTCCATATATATCAATAGTTTTAGAGATAACTTATTACGAACAAACTCACAGACTTGTACTTCCTTATAATATTAGTATAGATTAAAAATATTTCTATGAATGATATGTCATCAAAAGTAGAATTAATATTATCTTTTACTGTGCAGGCTGTAAGGTTATGGAATGCATTACGAATCAGCATCAGAAGTGCAAAGTCACTTACATCTTTTAATAAACTCGTCACTATCTAAATTTGTAAACAGTAATTTATGTATGTGCATGTAACTCTATGTACATATATTTGTATATAAATATGTATGTGTATTTTTATTTACTATTAGTGTATGTATATATGATTGTATATATTTTAAACAATGCGTCCTGAATACCGAACCATAATTAGAAATGTGAAATTATCTCCAGAAGGTTATCTGGAAGAAATCGCTGTTAGCGATAAGACCGCCGATTGTACTAGTTATATGATTGTTAAGTCATGGGTATTATTTTCTTGTGTGCAATAAAGAATATTCTATTCTATTGTAATATAACTAGATTATAAATTAAACTGTACTATAAATTAAATGTTGTAATAATAATTAAATTGGCGTACGTATGTGGTTTACTCGATGTATTTTTACAAGACTAATACAAATGTATTTTCTCTGTTAATGAACTGTATTGTTCTTTCAGAAACAAAAGATTAAATCTTTTTAAAATTTATATGCATATCATACATATGATAATAGATATACAAATAACAAGATCCGTTTAAAATGGAAGGTATTTTGAAAGTAAAAAGTGTTTTAGTTTGTACCATAAGAGCTCAATTTACGATGGCAAATATGCCAGCCATGAACTCCTTTATTTGCTAATCACGACCTCATGTGGGAAGTATGTTAGTTAATCTTGGACTGTTTTTGCTTTTCTAATATATTTATAGCGCTTGATTACAAGGCTAGTAGCTTAACCATTAACTTTAAAGCTTTGTTAAAACTAAAAACACTCTGTCTATTGGTATCACAATCAAAATAATACCGCGTGATCTTAGACCATTAATGTATAGACGGAGCCTACGTAAACAGACACTTCAAATGAAATTAATTTTTTTTTCAAATTTGTGTGCGTAACTTGTCTACCACTCCTGCGTACTCGTAACACACCGCAGAGTGTTTGGCATCGTATCCCAAAGTCGGCATCCTTTAGAATCACCTCACTAATAGAATTTAGAGTTGCCAGATGTCCGGTTTGTCCGGTCAATAAAATCTTGGTAAACTGGACACAAGACTAATAGAGGTTTTAAAGCAAATTCGTTAATTATCTGGCGAATTTTCGTATCTCATCGTAAATAAAGAAACTCTGCATTTTCTTTAATATAACTGTTAGTTGCACTGAATTAAAAAATGCCATCTCAGGCAATAAAACTTTATTAAAAGCAGTGGTATCGAGAACTAAATGTATGAAAAAGTAGATAGGATTTTAATTTGGCATTCGATGTAAATAGTAACTAAAAAGATAGTTATCAGTAAAATATGATAATATAAAAAACTTATCCGGTTTTTTTCGAAAACATCTGGCAACCCTATTAAAATCCGAAACTCGTATTAATGATCCAAGCGCGTGACGAATAATTTAATATATTCAAAAGACGTGTTATAACAGATATATTACAAACATCTAGATAGCCGTAGATAGATTTACATGCCAGTAGTATTTTTACTAGCCAACGTATTTTTTATACGTAACACATTTAAAAATATTACGTATGAAACGTTGGATACAATACTAGTAGCATGTGAAGCCGATATTCTTTTATGCCTTTCAATTTGGATGAATCAACCAGTCTTCCATGAATCATTCAATGTCATTGAATACCGTCAAGATCGTTTCAGTTCTGTGCCTTTCAAAAAATTCAATTCGGTTCATCCGTCCAATATCAGCATAACGAGCAAAGAGAAACTAAAAATCAATACACTTACCTAAGTAATAAAAAAAATACATTTATTTAGCAACAAAACATTGCGAGACATATCATACATTTATTGGGTTTGTCGTTTCTAATATTGTTATACTTATATTAATAAATAACACATTTATATATCTAACTTTAAATTTGTTGAAATTAAATGCGAGCAACTTGCGCTTTAACTCTAAATAAAATTAAGTACATCAGAAAACAATACCATTTTGCATGTCGAAACAAAAGCCAATTTTATGCATTGTCTGACATTAAAGTTTGTAGAACACTATCATTATTAAATTAAACTAAAATTCATGCAATTTGAAATCTATATCACCGTAATAGAGATCAAATTGTGATAACATAAACAGGTACTCCTGTGACCTTAAAGACTTCTGAGATTAGTGCTAGAAAGATTATGTTTAGATTTGAATGACTCGCGTATTTCTATAATTGAAATTTGATTCGAAAGTCAAATCAGTTTATTTTTATTGTAAACTATCTACATGAATCCAAAAGGCCATACTTAACACAAACACACAATTGCTACTGAAAAACAATATTTCTTATAAGTAATTGACCGTGTCTTCACTTCCTGGTCCCAGGCGGAGGAACAGCGCTGGTCCTTGTTGGCTCGCATTATGCTGAGATTGGGACTTACATGGTAAATTTGAATTTAATATTGGAATGCGTGGCTGTCTTAAGTTGTTTCTGCCACCATTGAAGTAACACTCGAAAATATATCTCGTAACAACGTAGACCTCTCGTGGATTTATTAATCGCGACTTCTTAGCCCCCAACATTGGTTATGGGCCCAGGCAGCGCAAATCCATAGCGCTGTTATATTAACACAAAGAATTCGGATCGGAAAATATTCAAAAGCAGTAGCAGTAATTAATTGCGAAAAGGTGCAGAACGATGAGCAGTATGTCGATGCGAATCGAGCCCTTGGGCAAGGATAATTATGATAGCTGGAGAATTCAGGTACAAGCTCTGTTAATTAAAAATAATGAGTGGAAGTACGTAAATGGCAAAGTTCTTAGACCAGCTGACATTAATGAAGCTGAACGCTGGGTGGAAGAGGACGAAAAAGCCAAAGCCGATCTAATTCTTTCGATGAGTGGAAGTGAACTTCGACATATTAGAGGTTGTAATACTTCCAGAGAGGTTTGGCTGAAATTAGAGTCAATATACGCATCGAAGGGACCCGCTAAGAAGGCTACACTTTTAAAGCGTTTAATCCTGCACAAAATGTCGGAGACAGGAAATGTTAGACAACATTTGGATACTTTTTTCGACGCTGTGGACAAGCTTGCAGAGATGGGTATAAGTATCAATGAAGATTTAGTATCTATTATGTTGTTATACAGTTTGCCCGGAAATTTTGAAAGCTTTAGATGTGCGATTGAATCGAGAGACGAGTTGCCGAAACCAGAGGCCTTGAAAATTAAAATACTCGAAGAGCATGAATCCAGAGATGCAAATAAAAATCTGGATGAAGGTGTTCTGTACACAAATACGAGAAAGTATTTTAAGAAGAGTAAGAAAGGCGCAAAGAACAAAAGTACAGTTGGAGACAAAACTGACTTCAATAAGATTGGAACTGAAAAGAAAGAAGGTTTTAGATTTAAATGTTACAAATGTCACGAACGTGGACATAAAGCATCGGAGTGCAAAATTAAAATAGGTAGAAAAGCACAGAAAGCAGAAGAAACACATTGTATTAATAATATTCTAACCACTTTTAATGTTTTAGATGTAGAAGTTTCTAATGCTGTAAATGTTCAAAAACATGACTGGATTTTGGACAGTGGGTGCACGTCTCACCTTTGTAATGATGCGAGTAAGTTCGGGGACACTTTAAAAATGACTAGCGGAGAACTAAATTTAGCGACGCATGTAAGTACTGACATAAAAGGTAAGGGTACTGTAAGGTTGTCGGCATGGAGCGAACACTCGAGGGATTTATTTGAACTACGCGATACGTTGTTTGTTCCTAATTTAAGGACGAATTTAATTTCAGTAGCCAAAATAACAAATAACGGTTATAATGTTACGTTCAATAACGATGTAGCTCAGGTTATTGATAAGAACGGTGAAATTAAATTGACGGCATATCGTAGAGGTAATTTATATTGTTTGAATAGCCCGGAATATATATTTAATTTGAGTGATTCGAATGCTGATGTACGTTGTTGGCACGAGCGATTAGGACATTTGAATGGAAAAGATGTTGCTAAGCTTTTAGGTAAATTAGGTGCTAAGTTTGATGTGACCGAAGTACGAAACTTACGTGATTGCGATATTTGTGCTAGAGGAAAAATGACCGCGTTACCTTTTTCTGATTCCCATAGTCCTTGTACTGAAAAATTACAAATAGTCTATTCTGATATTGTAGGACCTATGAGATGTGAATCTATAGGGGGAGCAAAATATTTTATAACTTTTATCGACGATTGTACACGTTGGTGTGAAGTTTATTTTCTAAGTGCGAAAAATAAAGCCTTAGAAGCCTTTAAGGTGTATAAAAGTCACGTTGAGAACATGACGGGACTTAAGATTAAATATCTCCAGACCGACAATGGAGGAGAATATTGTAACTCGGAATTTGTTCGATTTTTGAAACAAGCAGGCATACAGCGAAGACTGACCGTGCCTCGAACACCGCAGCAGAACGGAATAGCAGAACGAATGAACCGGACCTTGGTGGAAATGGCAAGGTGTATGCTATTGAGTTCTGATCTTTCCTCAGGTTTTTGGGCCGAAGCGGTAGATACTGCATGTTACGTCAGAAACCGTTGTCCTACTAGAAGTCTACAGGGTGAAATTCCTTATGAAAAATGGCGAAACAAATCGGTGAAAATTGCATACTTTCGAAGATTTGGAACTAAGGTACACATTCTTGATAAAGATCCAAACAAAGATAAATTCGCAGCAAGAGGTATTGCTGGTAACTTTGTTGGATACCCGAAGAACGCCAAGGGATATCGTGTGTGGATTCCTGAGCGAAGGCAGTTCATGATTGCGAGAGATGTGAAATTTCACGAAAGTCCAAACACACGAAAGGACATCTCGAAGCAAGAGCCGAGCCTATTAAACATAACGAAAGACGACGATCAGGATTTCATAGAAATAGACTTCACAAAATCGAATGTTCCAATTGAAGAACGTAGACATGAAGCAGAAGAGGTTGACAATATGCAAGACATATGGAGTGAATGTCAAGAATATCCTGCAGAGTATGACCGAGACGATGTGTCTTCACCTAGACGATTACAAGTGGAACAACAAGCCGAAGAAATAAGGCGTGACACACTTGATCAGCTAAGGATGACGACGAGAGCTCCTGGTAGACCTAGAATATTACGCACAGGAAGCGTAGGCCGACCGAAGAAGATCTATCAAACAAGGGAAGTTGAGCGATCTGTAACTTCTACTGATGCAAATGAGGTTGAAGATTTTGCTGGTTCAACTGAGATCACCTTGAAGAATGCTTTGAAAAGTAAGGATAAACCTGATTGGGAGGAAGCCATATTATCTGAAATTAGAAGTTTAGTTCAGAAAGGTACATGGGAGATAGTAAAAAGACCGAAAAACAGGAACGTTGTAGGCTGCCGTTATGTGTTGACGACAAAGCAGAACGTCGACAAGACTCTAAAGAAGAAAGCGAGACTTGTAGCACAAGGTTTCAGCCAGCGATATGGGGTCGACTATGAGAAAACCTTTGCACCTGTTGCTAGATTAGACACCGTCAGATTGTTAATGGCTCTCGCAGTTGAATTGAACTTGGAAATTCACCAATTAGATATAAACACTGCTTATTTAAATGGATCCTTGGATGAAGAGATTTACATGGAGATACCAGAACTATTAAGAGAAAGTTTAATTAAGCTTATGAATCGTGAGGGAGAAGATCCAATGGTCAAAAAGCGTGCGCAAATCATGCTGAATAAATTGGATAGTGGTTGCGATTCATGCTTATTGCGGAAATCATTGTATGGTTTGAAGCAAGCTGGACGTCAATGGAATCTCAAACTCAACAAAAAGTTGATCGCTATGGGATTGAAGCAAAGTCTGAACGAGCCATGTTTATACTTTAAACAAAGTGCAAATAGCCATTTGTTTGTATTGGTTTACGTAGACGATATTTTGGTGGCAAGTCAAGAAAGAGGTTTAATTATTAAATTTAAAGATGAGCTGTCAAGGGAGTTCGAATTAAAAGATTATGGTCAGGCAAAATATATTTTAGGAATAGACATACGGAGAAATAATAATGACAATGTCATTATTTTGTCACAACAAAGTTATATTGACAATTTATTGAAACGTTTTTCAATGGAAAATTGCAATAAATGTGCAACGCCGATGGAAATTAATTCCAAACATAAACCAGAAGAAAAATGCGATGACGACGAAAGCGATACAAATTGGCCGTATCGAGAATTGATAGGTTGTTTGAATTACCTAAGCAATGCAACTAGACCAGATATTGCTAATGCGGTGAGTAAGCTAAGCCAAAAAGTCACGAATCCTGAAAAATCTGATTGGAAATCTGCAAAACGTGTATTACGTTACCTGAAAGGGACCATACAACGTAGTCTCGTATACAAGAAGACTAGTAATTGTATACAGGGTTTTTCGGACGCAGATTGGGGGAATTGTTTACTAGACAGACGATCTTATTCGGGTTATGCATTTATTTTAGGTGGTGCATGTATATCCTGGCAGTCTAGGAAACAACGTAGCGTGGCGACATCGACTTGTGAGGCAGAGTACGTCAGCCTTTCCGAAAGTATGAAGGAGGCAGTGTATCTAAATAGTCTGATGAAGGAAGTAGGGCTCATGAGGTATGCTCGAGTGATTGTTCATGCCGATAACCAAGGGGCTATGTTTTTAGCTCAAGACCCAATGTTTCATGCGCGTAGCAAGCATATTGATATTAGATATCACTACATTAGGGAGGTTTTAAGGGATATGAACGACATCGTGTTGAAACATGTGCCCACTGAATCCATGTTGGCAGACGTGCTTACTAAGCCATTAGCTAGTGTTAAACACTACAAGTGTTTAGATGGTTTAGGTATTAAGTTGTGTTAATTTGTCTTCTGGATATTTTATGTAATTAAATTTAAATTTATAGGGGCGTGATGGATATACAAACTTTTTGTATATGGTAAATTTGAATTTAATATTGGAATGCGTGGCTGTCTTAAGTTGTTTCTGCCACCATTGAAGTAACACTCGAAAATATATCTCGCAACAACGTAGACCTCTCGTGTATTTATTAATCGCGACTCCTTAGCCCCCAACACGTGTACTATATTGCATATGTTTACACAAGTTTGTAAAAATGCTTGACTACCGTAGGCTCCGCCTAAACTTTTATTTCGCCTGAGTTCGTTTCATATATATTCGCCGAATAATTTGTATTGAGCAAATATATTATCAGATACAGCTCTATATTAATCCTTCAAGACCATATTTAAATACAACTCAATTGCACGTCCTTATTAAGTCGAGTCCTGATTTCTATGCCTCAGTTCGCAACACTGTTTACGGTTGTTCGGTGAAAGTAAACACAAATTGTCGACCACAACCTGGTTTCGATGGGCTTTTTTGGATTTACGCTGGATGTTAACTAGCTGCCACGTTTAGCAACTAAAGGTGTACCAATTAAACGATTATCGAATTTATATTGAACTACATATTAAATAGGATTTCATACAAGTGTTAATATTCGGTGAGTTCGTTTTATAATGTACTAGCGGCCCGTCTGGCTTCGCACGGGTGGACATTTATTTGTTAAACATTTTTGGATACACGGATTTTTTATACGTGCAGGAACGGAGAAAGAATACAATTTCCTGCGGCCGGGCGGCCTGTCGTAAGAGGCGACAAAAGAACCCACAGCCAGGTGGTAGGGCATTTGCCCGACTGGATGGCTACCACCCCTGGTCTAGTGTATGTCGCCATAACAACCTTGAATTGTGTTCCGGCATTAATGACTAGGTTCCAGTCTCCCTTAAGAGAGTAGCAGCGCATTTGTAGCACCTTTGGTGTTCCAAATGTCCATAGGCGATGGTAACCGCTTTCCATCAAGTGGGCCGTCTGCCTGTCTGCTAAACTCCTGCAATAGATAAAAAATCCGTTAAAAAAAAGTTAAATAGCCTATGTTACTCAGGGATTATGTAGCATTCAAGTGGTGAAAGAATTTTTGAAATCGGTCCAGTAGTTTTTAAGTTTATTCGTTACAAACACACAAAAGTACAAATCTTTCCTCTTTATAATATTGGTACAGATATAAATATAACATGGTACCTATTGCTATCAAAACAACAATAGCTTCTTGGCAAAACAATGAAATGTGCGGCCTTATCACTTTAAGTGATCTCATAAATTAAACTTAATCGATATTTTAGCTCTGTGTATGTGAGTGGTGCATGAACTTAGACTCTGGAAAATATGTGACTGACCAAGAACAATGAAGAGTTCCGTAAAGGTAATAAAATCTCTAGTTTTCGTTTATCTTCATTTGGCTACAGAAATATAAATAAAATAGAATTTATTCGTAAATACCTGATATCTCAAAAACTGAAAAATCTAAAAACATCGACGTATTTAATGACAGTCGTCATACATTTTTCGAAATAATATACCTTATATATTTTTTTAAATTTTAATGTGTAATAAATATTTATTAATATGTAAATCGTCCAAATTTATCTTTTCATTTGACTTCTTATAATATATGACATAATGCATGATGTGACCACCTATAAGACGGAGTATATTCAGCATAAGCATTGTTTAGATTTAAGACGGATGTATATGATGCATGTCCTGTTGATGGTCCATAATAAATAAACTGGACGTGGTCGTTGTGAGCCTCTTATGGAACGTACCCTAAGACGCATTAACGCTAAACGAATGACGAATGAAAATATATGGGAATGGCTTATAACACTTAGCGCTACGATATCCCTGCCCTAACGCCGCTATTCTATTCTGTAAACTAAAAAGAGTTCATTTCATTCAGACAAAATTTTTACAAACTGCACTCGCTGAAGTTTTAATGTTAGCAGTTTTTTTTCTAATGTTCTAAATGAATATCGCACCTTAATTAATGTACTTACATTTTTTAATAATATAAAATATCATAAACAAAAAAAACTTCATTTCATTGCTCAGTTATGTTTAATTTAAATTATAAACTCCACGCACTGTGAAACATAGTTACCTATTGGTGTGAAATTAAAGTTAAATTATAATTTATAAGGTCTACTCTAATTATAAAATAAATCGTACATAAATAAACTGCTAAGCGGTTGTTATTTAAAACAATTTTCATTGTATTATGTATTTTATTAACTTCATTTTTTTTTTAATTTTCCACTTCATAGTTTACGATTTTTAAAAGCTTAATATCTTCCCACCCATTGTTAATATATTAGTTATGGCCGGTTCTTATATCTTACCGACCGTTCATTTGCCTTACTATCGGTTATTTGACATAAGCTCCATACAAATAATGTCAAAATTCAACCGATGGTAAGGCTAGTAGATGAATAGTAAGTTATAGGAACCGGCCATCAATGCAGTCCCTTACCTTACCATCGGCAGAAAATTTACATTACCGACTTTAGTTTGTAGTTTTTTATAGCGTGTATTTGTTAATATTTTTAATTGTATTTAATAGATTTATTTTAATTTGTATATGGTTGGTTACATAATTATAGTATTTTAGGATATATAGTCAAAGTCGGTCACTGGGTTAAGTTCATATACCGCTGGTTATTTAACTTTTTTTTAACGGATTTTTTTTCTATTGCAGGAGTTCAGCAGACAGGCAGATGGCCCACTTGATGGAAAGCGGTTACCATCGCCTATGGACATTTGCAACATCACAGGTGCTACAAATGCGCTGCTGCTCTCTTAAGGGAAACTGGAACCTGGTCACTAATGCCGGAACACAACTCAAGGTTGTTATGGCGACATACTTTAGACCAGGGGTGGTAGCCATCCAGTCGGGCAAGTGCCCTACCACCTGGTTGTGGGTTGTTTTGTCGCCTCTTACAACAGGCCGCCCGGCCGCAGGAAAGTGTATTCTTTCTACGTTCCTGCACAGATTAAATTTAACGCCTACTACAATTCGAAGACACAGTTCAATGGTGTGTTGGCTACTGACTGATTGGTTGTCGTCGTAAATATTAAAACGTGGAAATAATGAGAGGTATATGCAATTCCCCCGCTCACGGACTTCGCCACCTTGACTATAATTTATTTTAAAATTTAATTATTTTTAATTAGCCAGCCTTCTGGGCAACCTACCCATAGAAGAATGTGATCTAGGCTCAGTTTTCTACTTATACTCTTGAGAGACTATGAGTAGAATACAATACAACTAAGTTTTCTTGCATTGTATTCGATTATATGTAATAGATTATCCTTTCATTTCATTGTATTATTAATTAAGGAGGTTAGGGTACTTTAGTTAAATGTGAATTGCATTTTATTACATAATTGAATTAATAAAAAAATTACCACTAGGTAATATCTAAGGTGAATGAGTAGATTGGAAGATATAGAAACTGTATGCATTGATGCGGCCACTAAGTACACGATTTACGCTCTTGGTAGGTAAATAATAGAAATTAGAAATGTCTATTCAATTAACTCACCATTATTATCGTCACTGCCAACAACTGCCTGCCTTTAAGTGTACTACAAGAATGGATTTAATAAACACTGAAAATGGTTGTTACTAGTTCAAGGTGAATTAAAGATACGCCTGTGTATTATAACAGATACCTAATTAAATGTGATTGTGGTTTTTCTTTTTATTGATATCAGAGGGAAAGCGAACAGTGGATTCATAACGGCTGCTTGCTGAATTGTATTATGAATCTGACGTGTATCTATACTACCTATATATTTACAAGGGACTCTGTGGGCGCAACCGTTTGCTTAGATTTCAATCAGCCTTGGAAAACCGTGTCCTAGTAGGTACTGATTAACTTTTGACCTATGAAAAATCAAGGCGATAGAGCTTAAAAGTACTTTAATCCAAAATGGGTTTAATCATGACCCGTTACTTCTGATTTGAATTTTCAGTGATCAGGGGGCTGGTGCTTTTTTTGATCCATTTCATCTACGTAGTGTGTTCCGCTAAGTGACCCAGAATACTCGCTAAAATAGTCTAAAGCCCGGGCTACGCAAGCCAGACCTTCCAGATTTTAGCCGACGAACTATACCTCTCTGGCTTCCTCGGTCTTACGAGATGATCAATACTCTCTGGTAGCTATGAGCGGGTGATCTGACATTCTTCTATCTATCACTCACTCGCACGGACGTTGATGGCCCTCCTTCGCCGCTGATGGTTTTGGCGGGAAGGAAGCGCGTTGGTCCGCTATCTCTTCTGTTTCGCCTCCTCCTTGGTGAATATGACCGGTTCAGAGGGCTGGTGCATATCTTGATCAACGGATAAGAATGGCGATCCAGCGTGCCAGCCTTCTAGGCACTTTATCCTTGGGAGACTTCTACCTGGCTCACAATTCTACTTTTAAGTTTAAAGGATTAAGTTATATAATACCTAAGTGTTATATTAATAATTGACAATAAGGTTTACTTAACATTTTTACTTAACAATAAGGTTTCTTTATTGTATTACTTTCATGTTATATTTAATATGTAGTATCTAGCTATGAAGTATTTTTGATTAAATGCTTTTTAGGATACCGTTGCCAAATGACAAAAAAATAGTGAATGTCTAACACTTCTAAGGAACCCTTCTTACTTCCTGGAGTGCCAAGTAATCGCCAGACTTATTGTTAAAATTACTACGGAACCCTAGAAAAACAATCGATGCATTAAACCTGTTTTAATTAGTGCTAATCCGTATCATGTAAATTCACGAACACCAATCATTGCAAATAAAGATGCCTTCACACCTCATCGGCCTAATATGCCTAAGGTAACTGTAAATCTCTTTGCCAAAGAAACTTCGTCGCACGTTTTTAAGACAGTTATGCACAGGCTTATTGGCACAATAGCAGCCGGTGTCGCGTCTTCATTCACTCATGCGCCAACATTCCGTTAGTTACCGCGTTTTCACAGCGCAATTCCGATAATAATAATGCATTAAATAAACACGCAAAGTGAAAATATATTCCGTGAATCGAGACGCGATCTACCGTTCTTGATTGACACATTTGACGTTATTTACGGCGGGAAAGGAAACAAAATGGCGCGGAGATTTTTATTTTTTATCGTCGCTGTCTATCTTGTGTATCCATGTGAGATGAGGAGGAACAAAGTTAATGATTACCCATCGGATAAACAGCTGACATTGCAAAGGAAGGAAACAACGCCGGTGGACTTTACGAGGCTTGTAGTGATGAGACTTGTGTACGGTTTGGCGAAAGTGCTGGGTTTCGAAGAGCCCGTGAGTGAAGTGTTGAATGGTGCCTTCGTTCCACCGGGTGCTGATGACGATGATGACTTTGGTGATGATGATGACATATTTGATGATGATTATTAATTTATTTCAAAATAATTATTGTGGAAATAATAGTAAATTAATGTTAATAAAGGTGAACCATGTTACGAACAAGTGAAATTTGATAAGTACTCTCAAAAAATTAATTACTACACGAGTAATTAATATGATACCAAAAAACTGCATTTACATTTTGCAAATCTGTGATAAATTTTGATTTTTATCAAAGTTTATTAAAGGTATTTAGGTACAATCTAAGTTTAATCTTCTTTCTCCAGAAGAATATATGCTATACATGTAAGAAAATGATTTTTTTTTTAAATAGGTAGTTTGAAATTACTTATTATTGTTATGGAATTATAAATGAAGACTTTAATAATGTCTCTGAACTGTAATTACTTTATTTTATTAATTACTTACTTCTGCTAGCTAATATATATAATAATAATTGCTTGGCCTTAATGACCTGATTTACTGACATATCAACGCACAGCCCAAACTACTGGGGCTGAGACCATAAAAAATTTGCATGCGAGGGTTCCTTCTATACTGTAGATACGCACTAAGAATGGATTTTTGAAAATTCAACCCCCAAGGACGTGAAAAATGGGATGAAAGTTTGTAAAAAAATCCGTCATATATAAAGTAAGAAGCACAACATTTTATATACCTGTTTATGGAAAGAAATAAAGGTACAATGGTATCGAAACCCTAAGGGGGTGAAAAAGGGTTTCAAATTTTGTATGAAAAACCGTCATTTGTAAGTAAGCACATAATTTAATATTAATTTAATCATTAATATTAATAATTTTATCCGTGCAGGAACGGAGAAAGAATACAATTTCCTGCGGCCCGGCGGCCTGTCGTAAGAGGCGACTAAACAACCCACAGCCAGGTGGTAGAGTATTTGCTCGACTGGATAGCGACCACCCCTGGTCTAGAGTATGCCGCCATAACAACCTTGTGTTGTGTTCCGGCATTAGTGACCAGGTTCCAGTCTCCCTTAAGAGAGCAGCAGCGCATTTGTTGTTGCAAATGTCCATAGGCGATGGTAACCGCTTTCCATCTAGTGGGCCGTCTGCCTGTCTGCTGAACTCCTGCAATAAAAAAAAAAAAAAAAAAAAAAAAAAAAATTATATATACCTGTTTCTGATTAGAAATACATGTAGATACATACACTTGGGTATGACGAAACTCAAATTTTTTGATTATTTAAAGTATGACTATTTTTAATCTACAACGGCTAGTTCGTTATATTTATAACTAGCAAGCTGAAGTGGCAGTAATCCAGTCACATTTGTCGCAAGACCAATGGCCGACGGAGCAGACGAGTGTAGATCGCGTCTCGGCAAACGTAGTGTAGGACGCTCTCCAGCCTGATGGATCAATGGTCAGAGCAAGCTCGCTGATAGGGATGGATGAGGATAGCGGAGGCCTGTTTACGGGGGTATCAGTGGATGTGGTCTCTTTCTGCATGCTTTTCAGCCGTTACATAATGACACAGACTTGCTTCCCTGGGTTTGTACCACATAGTGCACTGACTCTGTTGTACATCCTGTGTGGTTCTGTCCAAGTATTTTCTCTATTTGGGAGGCAAGTAGGTTTAGTGGGTAGATCGTTGGTCCTCTTTCTTCATTGGAAGAGAAACCGGGATCGTGAGGTACGAGTCCCACGCGCACCCTATGCAGGTGGCGTTAGGCGCTGCATTTGGACTTCCCCCGTATCCCGAGTCCGAGTGTGTGTCGCAAGAAAAGACTATTCCTTGTGTTAAAAAAAGAAGGACGGAGGAGGATCAGGTTATGTGACGCAAACATCGGCAGGCCTACCTCCAGCAGTGGACAACATTGACTGATAACAAGTACCTTCTAACGCAGAAGTAGACCTCAATTGTCTGGGTGTAACATTAGAGTTAATAGTCATTCCAATTTTCTGAGTGCGGCAATAAACCTTCATTAAATTCTTAGTTAAGTTATGATTCCTGCGAACTGACATAGATTTTCGTAACACTACCCTTTATTTGTACCTGGTAGATTAAGTATTATAGAATAATATTTATAACACTTCTATGTTATACAAATAAATATTTGTTCACAAGTTGTTTGTATTATTCAAACTAAAAACTAAACAAAAAATAAATCATATATTTGTTTCATAGTCGTACAACATAATTATTATGTACAAAAAAGACAAATTTTTACAAAGAAAACTGTGTGGTTAAGTGGTTGCCAAGGCCCCCTACTTACTAGGATCAAACCTGTGTTACAGTTAGCGTTGGCAGCCATCCGAATGCAAAGAAGTACTTATGGTCATCCTCTTTATCGAAAGCACACATTATACCTTTAGAGTAATAATACCTAGAGACATAGTTTTCTACAAAATTAGGTTCTGAGTTAAAGCACAAAACCAATCGATGTGTGCGTGAGCGCCATGTAATTATTTTCGCTCACACGCACACAAAGACACGAATAATGTTGCAGGTTAATAGAGTATTTGTAAAAAGTAAGGATTTTGAACTATTGGAGCTCGTCACACCCAGACTTTGTCTTGTGGACTGACGGGACTTTCAGGTCTTATTTAAAAGTGCTTCACTTTACTGGAACCTACTCGGGTTCCAAGCATATTAACTCTATGAGTATAACTAAATTCTTTCCAAACTAAGAAATAATTGGACAATGAACATTTTTAATAATTCCCAAAGACGTTAGGTAGATCAGGTAAATGGGCTAATATACACTGACGGACTCATAAACTGCATCAAAATAATAGACGACTTTGAAATAAATATTTTAACCAAGTATGCAAACTTTCTATACAGATTTAAATTGAAACCTCTAGATTGGTTCGTGAACTTTAAAACAGCGTAGGGTTATATCCTTAAGTTTAAGTTTGTGTACTGGAAAGGACAAATGAACTGTCGGCAAGATATAGGAACCAGTTATTAATAACGTATACTGTTAATTAATGTAGGATGCTCTCCAACTCGGTGCACCGACGACTTGAGTAAGACCACTGCTTGGGGCTGGATGAGGAAAGAGAAGGACCGGGAAGCCTACGTCCAGCAGTGGAGGATGATAGGCTGATGAAGACGAAAGGCAACGGTGTCTAATTTTATTCAGGCTACGAAATAATGGACATATTTCCATTTCCGAAAAAAATAACTACAAATGAGCTTCTCTTACGTACCGTGAGAATTTGAAATGAGCCTCCAGCTGAGGCTTTTCCACAGCGGACGCTACAGTACGGGCTTTTAAAAAAAATATGTCTTACAATCCCTTCGAGGCCGGTAGTGGATTGGTAACACTTCTACTGTAGCAAATGTTCATGTGCGACGGTAACCGCTTTCCATCAAAGACAGGGCAAGAACAAGAACAGAAATTGAATATAATCCTGCAGGCCGGCATACTCTTTTGTATTTCGCAATAACCAAAAACCGTATTCGTAATGTAAGAAGTGCGTAACTTATAGAATTAATTATTTTAGTAATTTGTATGTAAGTAATACATGCTAACACTGTATAAATAAAGTTGCAACAATATTAAATAGTCTATTTTTGTCTGTTCTTCTAGAAATACCTTTGGATTGAGGTCTGCGGAAACCGTTAAAACGTAGTTTTATTTTATGTACACAAGTGCTAGTCGCGAAAACTTAAGAATATATTATCTATACTAATATTATAAAGTTGAAGAGTTTGTTTGTTTAATTGCGCTAATCTCAGGAACCGCTGGTCCGATTTGAAAAATTCTTTCAGTGTTGAATAGTAAATTTATCGAGGAAGGCTATAGGCTACATTATATTTTTTTTAAATTAGGGATCCTTACTAAAATTCCAATAATGTAACCCAAGGTGTAAAAAAATGACCCGAAAAAATCCTTACACGGCGTGCGCTGCGAAAACTATTGATTATAGAGAACAAAACAATGTACTATCACTTTGCAGAACATATAAATATAGCGTAACTATATGTCTAACTATTGTAGTTATCTCACAATAAGTGTTTGCTTTTATTTTCTAAATAATTAAAATGCCGTCGCTTCAAAAACTCTTTATTTTGTACCTTGGTATTAATACTTATCAAAATAAATTATTTCATATTTAAGACGAATTCAATACCTTTCTAAAACTTTTTGAATTATTCAATTCGGACGTTTCATTCAAAAGATATCGCGATATTTAAAATGTAAGTATTAGTGTTGTAGCCAAATATACTAATATTGTTTGATTGAACGCGCTAATCTCAGAAACTACTAGTCTGATTTGAAAAATTCTTTCAGTGTTGGATAGCCCATTTATTTAGGAAGGCTATATGCTATTATCATCACGCTAAGACCAATAGGAGCGGAGCACCAATGAAGAATGTTTCAAAATCGGAGGGTTTGAAAGCAAATTCCACGCGGTCGACGTCGCGGGCACAGCCAGTAGAAAATATATTCCACTAAAACTGGTCCGTATTTTAATTGCACATTTTGTTTACAAAATAGAAAGATTTATGTATATCAGAAACTATTATATTTAGTCATAAATCATCATTAAAATCCAAAAACCAACTGGGCTCATCACCTCCTATGTTTTTAATTTTAAACTGTTCATTTTCATCACTATACTTCTTATCACCAAGTTCCTCATCAGTAACTTCCTGATCACTATCGCTTGCTTCTCCATCATCTGTTTGAGTAAGGACACCGTCTTGAGAGCAGCCTTTCATTTTTCTAATCAAATCACCCCATTTTAACTTCTTATTACAGAACGGGCAATCACCTTCAATAGGCACATAATCGCCGGGTGATAAGAAAAGATCTGCTAAACAGGTGATATGGGTGATGAGGTTACAACTTGGATTTAAACATGTCAGTTTTGATTGGCTGCTTTGAATATGTTTTGAACATAGCAAACATTCTTCATTTATATTTACTGCTGGAGAGGATTTCTTTAAGTTTTTACTTTTTACTGGGCCATGACATATAGTCATGTGATTTGGTGGTCTTCTTTCATCCTGAAAAGAAAAATTGCTTTTAAATATGACCTCATAAATTAAGAAATTGTGAAACTAAGTGGATGGATGCAGAAGTCGTGGAAGGCCACGACACACCTTCCATGATCAAATTGATCGTGTACTAGCGGAGGGTGATGTCAGGAGCCTTAAGAACAGACGAGCGTGCATGACAAGAGTTATGAATGTCAAAGAAGCAAGTGAGGTGTGTAAGAATGGGCCTAAATGGCGCTCTGTTGTTCGTGCCTACCCCGCAAGGGAACTGGCGTGAAGTTATGTATGTATGTATGTATGTATGTATAAATTAAGAGTCCATTCCCGGTTAGTTCCAGTGATGACTGACTACTTGTTATAGGTCGTACTACTTTTATCTCTACATTCATTTTTAACCGACTTACAAAAGGAGGTGGTTCTTAATGCAACTATATGTTTTTTTTTGTATATTTGTTATACGGATTTCTTCATCAATTGTGGACCAATGTTTAAAACTTTTTCTTTATTTAAAAGAGTATACTCCTGAGGTGGTCCCATTATCACCAAGTCAAGATTTGATGAGTGGATCCCAGGAAAATCGAAAGCAACTCTTGTTTAAGAGCGCCGAGCGCCTACACTCTTCGAAAAGCAAAATTTGTATATATATGTGTGCCAGTAGTACAATTTCTACAGGCGTTATTAAAATATAATTTCTAAAGCTATTCAAGCCACTAAAAAGTATAAAATATTTTTTTAACAAACACAACACCTACTTAAAATGCACACAGGTTTCAAGATGTTGTAGAAAATATTTATTTTTTGCTTTTTAGTTTGAAGTTGGTGTTCTTTGTTAAAAAAAAATATGATAGAACAAGCCAAAGTCTCTTCTTAACCTCTCTAGCTAAGCAGGCAATAGCAATGTTTTTATCGATGCCAAACTCGGCTGTGAAATGATGAGTTTGGTATTGACAATCATAATGCATACTTAGGCTCAAACGGTGATACTAGCAAAGTTTCCAGGTGTTAGACTTAAGCTATCTACATATCTAATATACAAAATTCTCGTGTCGCGGTGTTTGTTACTAAATTCCTCCGAAACGGCTGAACCGATTTGTATTAAATTTTGTGTGCATGTCAGGCAGATCTGAGAATCGGCCAACATCCATTTTCATACCTCTAAATGATAAGGGTGACCCTTATCATTTAGAGGTATGAAAAACCCACCCTTAAATATATTTTTTTTATTTTTTGTACATGAATTTTAATTTTATTTTTTTATGATTTGGCATTAAAAATACATACCACCGTAAATTTTCACTCTTTAACTGCCAACCCCTATTTTTTAATATCGATATTAGTACTTTAATAATTTTCTACTCTCGGTGATCGATAATTGATCAGTTATTATTTTTTAAAGGCAGGACAACGTCCGCCGGGTACAGATAGTAATATTCTAAATATACCGTGTCTGTACCTTAAAGCTATTTAAAAACAACAACTGGAATAGACTATACAAACGATAGAGAACACTAGTCAATTTTTTTAGATTTCTTGTCGGTTTGTCATTTGTTCGGGATTCACGTAAAAACTACTGGGTCGATATCGATGCGATTTTCGCTGATACACAGCAAATTCTTAGACTTAAAATCTGCTCTACTTTTTATCCTAGGAATCCCGCGGGAATTTCAGGTCAAGCATGGACTAAGTAGCGGGCATATCGTAGTAAAAAATAAAAATCTTACAGGAAAATCCTCACAAAAGTCCTTTTCCAACCACCTTATAAGCAGAGGTAACCGACACCAAGGTCCAACTCTGAGCATTTCACTCATTACCCTCAATTTAAACTGGAATTCTGATTCTTTTCTCGGTAGTTTTTTTAAGTTCAAATGCTGTAGTCTTATAGTTTTTGTTGGGTTCTGCCAGGCCCATTCAAACTGAAAAAAGGAGCAAAACAAATCCACTTGCATTGTACTCACGTCCAGCGCCGGATCTGGGCAGGAGGGGGGGATGGGGGCATGCCCTGGGCGATAAATTTAAACTTTGCAGACACATACGCAACTCATCATTAACGCAAGTTTGACCACTGAAACGACTGGAGGTGTCAGTGGTCAAAGTTGTGTTAATGATGCACACAAATTACTTATCGCGGGGCGCGTAGGTACGGGTTAAAAACCACGGACGCACGCGTTTCAAATTTTTTTTTTTATCATTTTCAAAATTGTCTGCCATAAAGTAAACCGCGTGATAATGGTCTGCCATTCTTATTTTCCTATAATAATAATCATATATTTTCAAATTTCAAAACGGCAGACGTGGTCAAATGGATTTAAGATTCGTCAAAAATCGATACCTGTCTTGCCTGAGCGCTCGGCGCGTCCACCACTTAGAGCTTAGTGAGTCTTCACCTCATGCATCGTAGGTATAGGGGCTTCAATGTACAAAAACTCAGGTCTGGTCAAATACATACAGGTAGCCGTTCACTGGCTCTTAAACTATATAGATGTTTAATGCATTTAAAAATTTTATTGGAGAGATTCTAAGTATTGTAATAGGGATGTGGATACATATTACAATGAGTTCGAACATTTATACATATAAATGAACAGGCGTTAAAATAACATCTCATCATATAACTCTTAAAATATTATGGTAGAAACAATTTTAATTACTTTTCAAAACATAATGAATGAGTTATTTAACTCCTTTTATTTGTACCTACTTGTGACGTCATGAGTAGGTAACCTCATAGGAAACTATTACGCAGCAAGATTCTGCAAGTTTATATGAAGTATCTCAGTACATTTGACTGTCCACCCCCATATTCTTCACTAGAAGTAATTTATGTTACAAATATAAAATACTAAGAAGCAATACCTACACTGGAAGGAATCACCTCACCTGCCATTACTAATATAAGGTGTAAGTACCCTTGTTTATTTAGTGCTGTCTAAATAAACAAGGGTACCATAATAAGGGGTTCCTTCACACACAAATTATTGTTTTTTTTCAACTTATATATAGAAATTTAATTAGATTTTTATACACATAAACCTTCACTGAAATGTATGTAATAGATAGTGAAACTCCCTAAAAATCTGTTTCATGGTTATGGAGTTAGCAGATATACAGACAGACGTGGGAAGTGATTTTGTGTTATACTCTGTTAAGTTAAAAAAAATGTCAATTTAATTTTGAAAAGCAAATTTATTATTCTCTATAGTTACTTATTTTATGTTTAAAACTGTCACACTTTATTCCATGCATTTGTCCATAGCTATGATTATGTATGTACATGTTAATTAATGGCTGGTTCCTATATCTTACTATTCATTCACTTGTCTTACCATAGCTTGAATTTCGCCATTACTTGGATGGAGCTTATGCCCAATTGTAACCAATAATAAGGCAAATGAATGGGTGTTAAGACATACCAGCCATAAATCACACCAGTAAGTTGTATTCAAACTGAAAATATGTTTAAGCCATAGAGCCTTGGGACTGTGATGGAACTTCTTCGGTATTGTCTTAACCTTAAGCGACAAGTGTTCCTGTCTCATAATAAAGCCTGGTACCAGCTTTAAGGTCCAAATTTAAATGACTGAATTATAATCTTTAATCATATATATACCCAAGAGTATATACCCATTTCATACAAATCCTATATAAACAGAGTGAGACAACAACAAATTGTTTCATTATAAATTCAACCAAAATAACATGTCATAGCATCCCGAGAGCGAGACTGCAACTGTCACAATGCACATATATGAGCTACAAAAAATTGATAAGGTTAATTCATGTTCAAATATAAAGAAGGGAGAAAGAATCTTTTGATTCAGATACTCTCTCATATTTGAATTAATAAAATAGTAAGCTACTAGTCTAATTAAATAAAATGAAGATTTTGTATATGTAATAAAATAAATAAAAATACCTACTTACTCTTAAAGCTGAAATATTGTTGGGAAATCCATGAACTATTAACACCATTTTCCTGCAAACAAAATCTATTATAAACAAGTAAAGTTTGTGAGTTTAGATGTTCAAGGTAATCTCCGGTACTACTGATCCAATAATGAAAATTCTTTCACCGCTAAAAAGATACATTCTTTCCGAGTGACATAGGCTATATTTGATTATATATATATTTTTTTAATTTTTAAAAATAGTGTTTTGATGTTACTTCAAAATATAGTAAAATTGTTACACACCCAGAAAAGTGTGCACGGGAACACCTGTAAAATATGTTACAGCAATAATTTTCCACCCATGAATTGTGCACATCTTCGTTTGAGGCACTGCGAGTGCTTTCTATATTTATGAATTAATTAATGGTTACCAAGCTTAATTAAAGCTTGATATGCATGCCTGGGTGAATGTGTATTTTTTAAAGATACCCATCGAAATGAGCACGGGTCACCTAGTATTTAAATTTAATAGTATCTTGAAAAAAGCTCATCTTAAAGGAAGGACTTTCTGTTATGTAGGTATGTTTATAGAAATGGTAACAAATAACAATTTACCACGGTCCTTTATTATTAGTTTTAAAAGCTCCTCCAGCCCAAGTGCCTCTGTTATGTTGTTTAATTCTTCTGTTTGGATCTCGCGTATAGCCTATGTAAGTACGGCCTTTAAATTTTGGATTTAAACAGTACAATATGTAAACGCCAAAGAAGTCCTCAATTATTTCCGGTTCACACATTTTTATTATTGAGTCAAGTAAGCTAAAACGATTCAAAATTTAAATAAATTGTAATTTAAATTTCAAATAACAAGCACAAACAACTTCGCAACAAATCAGCTGACTGATGTGTTTTGTTACAGCTCTTGAAGTTGAAGTACATGAAACTGCTGTTATATATCCAATGCACCCGTTGGTGCTCTGTTTTTTCTTTGTGCTTCGTCAATATAAAAATTACATTCACATTTCTACAAACGTTATTTACAGAATTAGCTCTCATAATGTTTTAAGCGAAGGATAGTAAAACAAAATATAGTAGCGTTAGTCATTACTATTAATGCTTTGCGTTTTAAAGTAACATCAAAACGCTATTTTTAAAAATTAAAAGAATATTAAGCCGTTAATGTCATACTTCAAAGTATGAATGTCAATTGTCAAAGAAATTAATTATCGACTGAATCTGACGTCTGAAAGAATATTTCAAATATATTCACAAAATTGTTAATTTTACTTACCATGGTTTTTACCAAAATTAAAGAAACATGAATATGGACGAAAACGAGTTCTTCAGACAAACAGTGCAACATTTGGCCCGGTGTTTGTCTAATATAAAACCAACGCCATGGGAAAAGGTAATGCGATTACAAACTTTTAATTTCAACTCATAATAATAGAAATAAATGAAGAAAATGATAAATTGTGGACCTAATTAATCGATATATATCTAAGTTTTAGTCTTACTTTACTATAATATTTGTATCCTGCTTATTATAAGATGGTACCTAGTTTAAAAATCAATAATTGTCTCATAAACTTTGACATAAAATCTTCCAAGTTGTAATAGTATGATTCATATTTTTTTTTATTATTGAGGCATGTAAACTACATTTATAGCTTAGGAAACATGAAATCTATATTTCTAATTATACATTGATTTTCAACTTCTCAATAGCTCGTTGTTTGTATATTTACTCAGATATTATGCTTTTCCATTGATAATCCTTGATTTTATGTTGATTCTTTACTTTATTGTTTCTCATAATTTTTTATCTTTTATCTTCAACAAATAAATCACATAGTTTATCAATGGCTTCTACATATAGTAAATCAGCAACAATTTTATTTATTTCTCTTTTATAATGGTTTTGGTCATCAAAAGACCTTTATCAGCTTAGATCACAAAATTTTGAAAAACATGAATAGTTTCAAAGATAATTTGTACAAGTTAAAACTTTTACTTCTTCCATATGATATATATTGAGATATTAACAGTATTCCCGTATACATTGAGTGATGGTAGTGGGGTGAAGCGATCAAGCACAACTTACACCAGCATACAGTGCTCAAAAATGTTCAAAACCATTTGCAATCTCAAATAACTCGAAACATCTTCACAATTTTTAGTATAATTGATTGAATTTAGAATCATAATATAGTAAAAACATCAATTAAAAAAATTTTTTTTTACAAAGACCCTTAGCCATATACCGTTTATACTAGTGTAAGTTGGCAGTTAGTTCAGTAAAACTATGATTCAAGTGAATATTGAATCAACTATAATATATCAGAAACTTAATAAATTAGGTTTACTATTTCAATATTCAATGAATCACATAGTTTTTTAAACGCAAAGTTTAAAAAACCATAGGGCTGGTCTTAAAATTATAACAGTTATAAATAAATTTATCTTTGACTTACTCTGCTGTAAAATTAGAATTTTTCAGTTGACTCACTATACATAGGAGCCATCATTATGTTCCCTTGCTAAATATGGCTGTATTATAAGTAACATACAATTGAAACTTAGAGCCAATTCCAGACACCCCAATCAGAGGAAATAATGAAGTTTTTTTAGAAAATTTAACCTACAAATTATCCACTAAGCCCTAAGGCGAGATAGCACTTCGACAGCAGTGGCTGATAAAAAAAATGCTAATCTAGTTATACTGATATACATCAAGAAGCTTCCAATCCCTGTCTTTTGAAAACAATCACATTTCATAAGATGACAAGTCTTCTAAATTCATTCCCATTACTACAGGTACATGTACATTAGGGTGTAAATTAGATCTTGTTTTATTCTCAGAACCAAGTTTAAAATTTCATTGTTAATTTAGTTTTACTGAAATAAGATTCAAATTTATATTGTTAAGAATTTGTAGAATGAAAATGCCATTGGAATTATCACAAAGTTTATTACAAGTACACACACATAATTCACAGTTCTTACAAGTATAGTTGATACAACAAAGCCAAACCATAGGGCAGAATATCGTTATCATATAAATCGCGTAAAGTTCGTCGTTATAAGTTACTCGCTCCGAGAGTGCACTAGTTAACGCTTCGTTCGCAGTCAGAACACGAACTGGCGCATATCACGACTGACCGACCCTCATCCATTTGTAAATTAAACATGGATTCCTAGCGACATGCCGCCCAACTGGTTTTTGAAATTGTTAGTGTTTGCTTAATGGCTTCTCAGAATTCGCATGAAATACCAACAGAGAAAGAAGGTTTTATAAAGTGTTAGGTGTGTGAACAATAGACCCCCCTTGAATCACTCAAATTCAAAGGGGCTAATAAGACACCTGCAAAAGATTAGTGCCAGCTTGCAACAATATATTTTAAAAGATAAAAATGGATTTTTACGAAATGGTTAAGGATTAAACTAAAATTTGCATATTTTGTAGGCTTCAAAAGATATAATTTTTATTATAAAGTCAAAGTTTTGTGTGAACAAAATAACTGGCCACAGCTAATAAATAAATAGAATGTTTTAGTTAAAGAATGAATAAATGAAAACTCTTTGTTGTTCTATTTTTATAGTTTTTATTTTAATTCCATGACTTCAGCAGACAAGTCCATCTGATGAAAAGCTGCTTACCTTGCTTATTGATATTTGTAACACCAAAGGTGCTACCAATGTGCTGTTGATCTCACAAGGGAGACTGGAACCGGGCCACCGGGAACACAACTTAAGGTTGTTATGGCGGCATACTCTAAACCAGTTTTCCGCAAAGTATGTACCTCAGCACACTGGTGTACCGTGGTCATTAATTGGTATGCCTCGGAAAAATAAGGTTATGCTGCAATTTAAACTAGTAAATACGTTTTCTGCAATTGAAACTTTAGGTTTGTTGATTAATATCAAATATTGTTTCGATGATTAATAAATAAATTTTGATGTACCTTGAACACAAAAAGTTTGCGGAACACTGCTCTAGACCAGGGGTGGTAGCCATCCAGTCGGGTAAATACCCTACCACCCAACTGTGGGTTGTTTTGTCACCTCTTAACAAAGGTTACCTGGCGACAGGATATGGTATTCTGTGTTCACCATGAAACAACAATACTTAATTATAATATCTATGTGATTTTAGGTGAATACACTCTTCATGTTATGCCCTCAAGCCAGTTCCTCATTGGTTGTAACACCAAAAAACCAAGAGGCATCAATAGCTCTCGGTTTGTACTTTCTGCAAAGTGGTCTACAGCATCAGGATAAACTTCTGCCATACTTCTTAAAGGTGTTGAAGTGTTTAACAAATGTACAATTTGTGGAACCGTTGTACAGGACCAAAAATGGTGACCGTAAGTTTTGTTATTTATTCCTATATATAAATGCTCCATATTCTTGTGAACATTTCTTGGCAAGAATTGGTCCTCTAAACCTGTTTCTCTCAAGAATGTAGTGCACCTGTTATGATTACAGGTGCTTTTTAAACAGTAGCCTATTATTGATGATGCTTTTTTTTTATTGCAGGAGATCAGCAGACAGGCAGACGGCCCACTTGATGGAAAGCGGTTACCATCGCCTATGGACATTTGCAACAGCAAAGTTGCTACAAATGCGCTGCTGCTCTCTTTAGGGAAACTGGAACCTGGTCACTAATGCCGGAACACAACTCAAGGTTGTTATGGCGACATACTTTAGACCAGGTGTGGTAGCCATCCAGTCCGGCAAATGCCCTACCACCTGGCTGTGGGTTGTTAAGTCGCCTATTACGATAGGCCGCCCGGCCGCAGGAAATTGTATTCTTTCTCCGTTCTTGCACGGATAATGGTGTTTATTGATATTTGTACCCTTTCCAAGCATTTATTTTACTTTCGACAG
The DNA here is from genome assembly GCA_019925095.2 of Dendrolimus kikuchii. NCBI lineage: Eukaryota > Metazoa > Arthropoda > Insecta > Lepidoptera > Lasiocampidae > Dendrolimus > Dendrolimus kikuchii. The sequence goes on along the minus strand of CM034406.1, from coordinate 14,540,045 downwards.
CTCGATAACGGATTAATTAGTAATGCCCTAATGCATTACCAACTCGATTTGTTATAAAAATTGACTTCATTTATAAATAAGTTTTAATCAACTTAACTTATCTATATATTCTTGCTAAAAATACAACATCGTGTAATAAATATGCCCTTATTTCAATGAACATATTATTTTAAATAAATCATTTAAAGCGGCACTTGTAAATAATTGCGGTACCTATTATCTTTGTTTAAAGTAGAACATTTTTATTTTCAAATTGATTACTTTCGATTAAATTACGTACAATAAAACGAACCAATTCACAATGCAGTTATTTTATTGTTGCTACAACTTTAACATCACAATAACAAGGAGCTGAAGTCTAGTCATAATGGACATCTTTACAAATTAATATTTCAAAACGAATGCTGAAATGTAACACAACATTGAACATTGTATTTCCTAAATTAAGTTACTTCCCAGAACCACCGCCGGCGTTGGCTCCAGAACCACCACTAGCTGTAAAGTTAATAGGTAACATGTTAGTCCATAAACACTGACAGATTCCGTGGAGTTGAATGATATCCATCCACTGCTTTTGTTATTTGACTATGATACTCCAAAAAGATTTTTTTACTGTCTGAATCTGGTAAACAGGCTATAGCGGACGAGACAGAATAAACTTAAAACAGTTTTTCGATAGCAAATCGTATATTCGAATTTTTTCAATATTTTACAGACAATGTCACAATTCAAAAAAGAAACAAAAAAGTATAATTTTTAAGGAGTTTCTCCGTCGCGAACACAGGCATAGTATGGAAAATGATTACCGTCGCCAATAAACGTTTGCAACACCAGGGGCGACGCCAACAGAAGCTGGGATCATAGAGAGATTGAGATAGTTTGCGATATAAAATGAAGTGAATCTTCCGGGGGCAAATAGCACTTACATAAAAAAATTCTACAATATAACCTAATAAAACTACGTTTTAACGGTTTTAAGCGCGTAATTTATTTGATTTTTATTATTTCGACGTTTCGGCCACTTTTCCGTAGCCGTGATCACGGAAGACAAAAGATATCAAGTGTCAATGAGTATTGTTAAAATTTTATTGGGCCTATCGCCAACTTATTCATTTTAATTATTTAGGCTAAATGAAATTTAACAATACTCATTGACACTTGACATCTTTGTCTTCCGTGATCACGGCTATTGAAAAGTCCCCGAAGTGTCGGAATAATAAAAATCAAGTAAATTACTGCGGTTAAAACCGTTTAAGCGTAATTTTATTATGTATAATAGTCGCGTAAACTTAAGTAGGTATTGTATGTGTATTAATGCCTGCTCTTTAAACAAGAAGTACGCACCAGCGCTTGGGATAAAACTCTATTTATAATATTATTAAATTCTAAAAATGCCGTGTCTGTACCTTGAAGCTATTAAAAAAAAACAACTGGAATAGACTGTATAAACGACGGAGAACACGATGCAATTTTTTTTTAGGTTTCTTGTATTCACGTTATTCACGTAAAAACTGCTTGTCCGATTTCGATGCAGTTTTCGCTAATCGACAGCCAATTCTTAGACTTAAAAGCTACGTTACTGTTTATCTCCGGAATCGCGCGGGAATTTTTCTGGGAAATTATATAAAATGGCCAGATTGAAAAAAAAACGAATTTCAACGCAATTTTTTCCCTGATCAATAGCAATTTTTTATGTAATAAAATTTGTGATATTTTTATCCCGGAAATCCCACGGGAATTTTCTCTGTAGCAGTTATTTGGATGCATAAAAATCAGCTTATTCCGACGTAGTATTCACAAGAACGATAGCTTACATTCTTCTTTAAATGCTGGGATACTTTGTATCCCGGGAATCCCGTTTCAAGTCGAGCGTGGACGAAGTCTCAGGTATATCCTAGTTATCTTATATCTTAAAAAATGCTTCACAGATCGTGTTGGAATGAATTTCCGTTAAAAGTATTTTTTAAGATTTAAACTTAATAGTAGGTTATCATATCTTACCTCCTCCACTTTCACTACCGCCTGAAACAAAAAAATATATATTAAAAATTAAAATTGTAAAACCGTTTTAGTCTTTTGTTTTTTAGATTTTTTGTGTTTGTTTGTTCGGGATTCGCGTAAAAACTACTGGGCCGATTTCCATGCGGTTTTCGCTGATCGATAGCAAATTCCCGAACTTAAAATCTGCGGCACTAGGTAGTTTAAAGTAGTCAGGGTGCATAAAAATAGGCTTATTCAAACACGACTTGCTAGGTGCGCATGCATCCCGAGGGTACGCACCTACTTACGCAAGTACGGAAACGCAGGTATACGCAAAATCTGCTCCCGTAATATCGTTGCAGGGTTTCTCCAGCAACTGGGGAGTGGAGGATCAAACCCCTGCTGACGAAGTGAATCTGCCCTGCGTCCCGGGGCATTCACAAGCACTGATGCGCAGGAACAGCGTGGGCGTAACTACGTTCTAAGTCTCACGTTCTTCCTACCATAAGCGCGGGGCACATGGGAGGAAGGAGATTTTAGTGGGGTATTAGCACATGGTTTACCTCTCCACATAGAGAGGGGTACCTTGCTGCGTCCCCACACATGCCGGCAATCGACTCTGTTATCTGCACTATCTTCAGTGGATAACTCTCTTTGCTTTGGTCTAATCCCAGTAAAGGACCCGGTAGTGTACGAAAGGTATTTCCCCTGCCTCATAAAAAAAGTGTAATGGCTAGCGTAACGCGTTTGTGCACCCAATTCAAAGGACGTGGGTTCAAATCCTGGCCGGAACGCCACCGGCACCACTTAGGCAATTTTCTCACCTAATTTGCATATTGTCACAATTATCACGTGTTAACAACGGTGAATGAAAACATCGTATTGAAACCTGCACATCGAGATAACTGATGTGTCAAACTTGCAAAGCCACCTTGGACAAACATGGCGGGTATATTGTGTAGGGTAGTTCGAAGCCGGAGCCCGGCAGTGGGACGTTTATGGGCTATTAATACTATTTAATGTGTTGCCACATACAGCATATTAATGTATAGAAAATAGATATTTTTTAAACAACCCTTTCCCTTGGTATATCGTTTGTCATTCCTTCACAGAAATTGATTCTCATAATCTACACTATAATTTGGTATATTAATAATACAGGCTGTTATATTTTTTCAAAATTAGCCGATTCGATTCCTGACTGGAGTAATTGATATTTCTACAATAGAATGATACCACTTTAGTTTTCATTAAAATTGGCTTCGAGACTCCTTTGAGGATTTTTCGTTATTTCGTATAGTTTAGGATTTCACCCTGGAGGCCCACTTGAAAATTTCACCCTGGATAAAAAACAGATCCCATGACAATTTTATAAGCGTTCCATTGATTGCAAAACTGTCTTCGGAATACTGGTATAAGTAAACACATTATCTTTTCAAAATGTATCTTGGGTATTCCACCCTATTTACTGACCTGAGCTAGACCCTCCTCCACCTGCGCCTGCACCACCTCCAAATCCAAAACCGAAACCAGCTATAAAATTAAACCAATTATGTAATAGCATCTTAGAAGGAGTATCAAATAGTGAAATAATTTGCGTAGACCCGATAATGACAGTGCTATCAAGAAAGCTATGCTGGCTGTCTTATCGGATAAAATTAGAAACGAGGTTTTCCGAAAGAATTAAGGTTAGGTAAAATACGCAAAATTAATTTAAAATTACAAAATAAATTAAAAAAGAAGCCAAAAATGGCAGAAAACCCTGGATATTCCATACACACGAAGCAGCCGAAGATAATAGTATAATTTTGTTACCTTCAGTGGTTGTGTAAGTGTTTGTCTAATAACAAAAATAAATGCATTAATTAGATAGACTCACCCAGACCCTCGTCGTCTAAGAACGTCCACCTTGACTTCTCAGATCCAGATATCACACATGCAGACATCACACATAACCAATCATTCAAACAATAACAATCACTTTTCAAGCCGGCCGCCATTAAATTTGTTTCATAAACTCATTGCACTTGCCAGAAATCTTATTATTTCTTACATGTGTCTCTTTAACACCACAAAAGAATCCGGCAACAAAAATGGCGACGTCTTCCAAGTTGTAAGGGGAAATTGGGGGACACAGAGATAGATATACACACTATTATACAAAAAGAGAAGGAATATGTATGTATGTATCAAGAATGTGTATTGTGGTTTGAACAAAAGACGGCGATACCATGACTTGACTACATTAAATAATAAACACCCGCCATATTTGTGGCAGGACTGATGATCGATGGAGTACATGAGTCATGTTACCACCAGCCCGCTGGACCGACAAACTACGCAAGGTCACCGATGGGGGCTGGATGGTCGCGGAGGTAGGGCTTCATCCAGCAGTGGACAACGATTTGCTGATGTCGATAAAGAAGGAGAATCCAACACAGCTCACAACAAAAATTTTGTAGAAATTCACATGAAACTTCTGAACGGAGGATTTTAATGAAATTTAAAATAGTGGTTGCGAATATTCTGGTTCAGGACATAGACATTAGTTCTATTACAGACTAAAGGACTCACGTGAGATTAATTCAATAAATTTCACATGGTTTTAGTAGCTAACGCATATAATTACAAAAATATATACTTTAATTAATATACCTTGTCCCCCAGCCCCGGCACCGCCTGAAAGGAAGAGTGAAATTATTTTAAATACTATTAAATTATAATAAATATTTATAAAAAAAATAAATTATATGTTTGAATTTAAAAGTGCAAACTGTTAATGAATGTCTGTCAACCCCGTATATCGATCAAAGTATCCTAGTAAAATTTGCAGTGATTTAAAGAATATATATTAAATTATCATAATTATTGTTAAGAAATAAAGATGATTACCTCCTTGGGGGTCTGGCATCTGCATACTCTGAAAACAAAGTAATTACATAAGGTTTATTATCATGTTAACTGTGAAAACAAGTTAATAAGTGGAGTGACTTGAATTTTATAGCTATGAGTTTTTAAAAGATAGATCAACAATACGCACTCTACACTAATTCGCAAATTCTTTGTCCGAAGTCTGTGAGAATAATGTGGTCGATACACGTAGAAAAATCAAAATAAAACTGCTAAAACGGCTGCTGGAGTTGAAAAAAATGGAATACCATGATTACTATTTGTTCCGGAATTTTATTCTTTATAGAGAAATTACAAGAAATACAAATGTGCAGCTAAAATATTACTTAAAACAACATTATAATATTTCACTGTTAATTAAACGATCATATTTTCTTACACTCCCAACCAACATGACGACCAAAAACAAGCATAAGATTGCCTTGCACATCTTCGACTTGTATTAAAGATCGACTTATTACGAAAGATATTTACCGCCATTTTATACCTTTTGCGAATGTAATTTCCATTCGTTTAACATCGTAATTATGATTGGTAAATAATAAGCCTATTGAAATGTATTTGCTCTTTTTATGGTGGTTTCAGCAAGATATAGTTGTTGCCGCTGTATTTCTTTGTTACTTTTTATATCTATAGTTATATGTTGTTTAGTCTCCTCATTAAAATAGGGCATTACTTTTGTCATATTTAAAAATTTACTCAATATGTTGACTTTCACAAATAATTATAGTGTTTGTATTATTTTATTCTATCTTGTATTGTAATCTGTTCTTCATGTGTGCCATGCTTCTTTATTTTTTTACTTTCTTCATTACTATATAATAATTACAAATAAGAATTTACGTTGGGTTGCCCGACAAGAGATCCATAAAGATTCCATAAATTTTTCCAAGTGACTGTACTACCCATCCATTTTTGTAATAGTTTATTTGGATGACCAATAGAATGTTGTCTGTCTATACATTTTTCCTTTATCTCTTAATTACAGTTTTAGTAATATTTCAATGCTAGATGCCACACTGACGAGTCCACTCTATATTCACTTTGCTATTTAGCAGTCTTGATTTTTAATTATAGTGAATTCCCTTTATATCTGAAGTTTACTGTGTGATACCTGATGGTTCGGAGCTTGTTGCTATAAAATATTAGGTTTGACGAACAGACATCCTTTTTAAAAATCAAATCTTATATTTACTACTAATGGATACATAAATATCAGTTTTACCACTATTATTCAAACCAGGGACGCAGATGATTGTTTTGATTACGTAACTTTTTGCAAATCAACAATATGAATAATCGCCATGTCGTCTTATAAAATATAAGGAATTATAGAATCACAAATTCGCTTATACCCAGATATTGCAGAATATTTGAATGCTCTTTTTTATTTATAATATCCATGTACTTTCTTGTCCTGTACCAGGTATACCAATGTCAGAGAAATTCAGTTTCTGCCTCAACACACTTCTCTCAGATGTCGCAACTAAGCAACCGTCTTTACGTGAAGAAATCATCACAGCCCAGATCGAGTTGATGTCCAATCTAACAAAAATTGTCATAAACTGCCACGAGAGCAAAGATTACAGTAACACTGTTCCTAAATTGCAACTCTGCAAAAGTACAATACCAGTCCTTATTGGGTTAGCTCGTTCTATGGGAAGATATTCAACTGTTGATCCACCTTTACTGTGTCGTTTATTCCCACAACCTCCTAGTCCAGTAAAAACAAAGGAGCCCGAACCCAACTTCGAATACTCAACGTTGGACAAGAAGCGAAAGTTTAATCAATTTCGCCCTATCATCCCTAGATCTTTATCAGGAAATTTAAATCCGAAAAATGAGAATATTTTAGAAAATGGCTGTGATACCATAGACAGCACAGGCGGAACTCTCAAACGTGGTTCTCTGCACAGTTATAGTTCGGTTCCATACGATCCCACTACATATTTCTTCCATAAGTTTGGATCAAGTTTTAATCAGTTTCCGTATATGAGGTTCTCGGAGTCGCCAGAAAAGAGGATAAATGTGCAATTCTATGTGACATATCTGCAATCAATTCTGTCGCTGGCGAAGAAGTTATTAACGAAGGATCTGCTGGCGTTTTTGGATGAGGAAGCTGAGGATATTTATGCGTCCGGTCAAATTCAAGTAAGTGTCACTTTAAATTTTTTTTTGTTCAAAATTCGTAGTTACCCTAATTTTTTCGATCCCTTAATCAGAACCCTTATGAATTTATCATTTGACCACGTCCCTTTATCTGTTTATGTATGTTGGTATGGTGTTCGGATTTACATACATGTCTTAAAGTTTACTTGTATGAGTTAAATTAAATATTATTAAATTATCTGATCAGATACTATCCTGTTGCTATTGATTTATTTTAGGTATTTCCCTACAAGTCGTTCTCGGAGACTCTCAATTTGGTTATGGTCACGCTGTTACGTGAACTGTTGCAGCATCAAAAAGATCTTCCTGGACCTTTTACAAAAGATGTTCAGGTAAGACATAGGCCAATTTTTTTCGATCCACGTGATCCTCAATGGATGGATATCATAATTAATGGACTTCTACATTATTATATGAATAACCCTCGATACTAAGTGGTAATAATTACCAGGGATATGAAAGATATGACATTTCAGATCTGGATATGATACAGAATTATTTCGGATAGTATCAGTTACATATATTATGTTTAGAAATTATAAAAAGAATATACAAATGATTACAAGGTAATGATTTGAGGGCTAGTGTGTCAGCTCGACTGGTAAGAACCTGTTCGATCATATAGCAATTTATTCGAAAATTTTATATCAGATTCAGTTTAGGATAGATTTTTATTTCGGATATCCGATATGTCAGTTTCAGTTAAGGATCTCCGTGATGTCCCTAATTAATTATTCTTTTTGGGAGATTGAGAAGAAAGTTGGAATTTCGTGAAGGCCCAATAGGCGTGTTTAAAATGTATATATTTGGACCTAAATAGAATCAAATAGACTACTTATCGATATTCTTATTCTATCTTTGCTTTAGAAGTAGTAGCCAATATGCAATTAGTCAAATCTCAAGACACAACTAGAGGTATACTCAAAGGAATTGCTCTATTTCAGGAATTCGTCAAGTGCTTGTTCCTAAGTGGCCAAACAGAATTACAAAGTAGGCATCATGACGCGTCTGAAAGGGAAGACAGGGAAAGCAACTTTGCTACAGTTAATAAGTTCAAAGTGAACGTAATGGCTAATTCAGCGTGTGTTGATTTACTTGTGTGGGCTATTGGCGATGAAACTGGTAAGTTTTATTTGGTTTTCGTTTAAAGTTAGCTTTCTACTTTATTTTAATCATAATCAAATATCCTAAACTATTTTCTAGGGATGTGCGAATTGAATCGAATATAATTATTCAATTCAAAATTCGAATTGAATAATTAGATTTTTCGGATTATTTGGTTTTTTTTTCGACTTATTCGGGAACTTTCGAATAATTCGAATTTACAAATTATTCGATTCGAATTTCGAATCGAATATTAATATTCGATTTGGAACGTATAATTCATAAGTTCGAATTATTCGCACACCTCTACTATTTTCGGAAATATATTATAATATATTTATATAAAGTATACAGGTGAATTTTTGAAGTGTGCCTTCAGGGCAAAATCCTTATCTGTGCTAAATAACGAAAAATACTTAAAATATTCTTGAGACCGCTTTTGATGAAAACTAAAGTGATGTCATTAGCTTTTAAAAATATCAACTACCCTTGTCAGCAATCGAATCGGCTAATTTTGAAAAAATAAAAACACTATTATTATACCAAATCGTAGTGTAGCTTGTAAGAATCAATTTCTGTGAAGGATTGTCATACGACAGACCAAGGGAAGGGAGGTTTTTGAACAAAATGTTCTATTTTCCATACATTAATTAAACATCAAATTACGCCAGTCATTTGAACGCAATTAGTTATTACCCATTGACTAATTTGATTGATTGGGGTAAAATAACGTGCTTTTAGTGTATCAATTATAAACGCCTATTAAAAATAGAATAAATTTCATTGTTTACCGTATTGTATAAAATAAGCTGAAATTAAATTAATGTATGGAAAATAGAATATTTTGTTGAAAAACAACCTTTTCTCTTGCTTTGCTGTTTGACATTCCTTTACAGAAACGGATCCTTCTTACAAGCTACACTATGATGTGGTATAATAAAACAGGTGTTTATTATTTCAAAATCAGTCAATTCGATTCCTCACAAAGGTAATTGATTTAAAAAAATATCTAATGTTACCTCTTTAGTTTTCGTCAAAATAGGCCTCGAGACTCTCTTGAATGTTTTTCGGTATTTCGTATAGTTTGGAAATTGACCCTGAAGGCTCACTTAAAAAAATCAACCTGTAAATGTGACACAGCTAAAAACGGGAACCTAAATTGTTTGACTTATTTGGTTTAATAAATTACTATTAACGCATTAAAGCCAAAATATGAGAAAATATATAGTAAATTAGTAGAAAAAGAGTCATTCATTGTAATCGTCTTCCATAACATTACTGATCAAAAGTTTGAATTGGGAAAGTTAAATTTTTTCTATTATAAATTGTAATTTCGCCATTTAAACTCTCTTTGTGTGGCAATTAAACTAAAAATAAACTGCCTAAAATAAATATGATTACATAATACATTTATACAATGAATTCATCAGTCGTTCAATAAATAATAAGTTAATATCGATTTAACTATTGTGTCACTAATGTTTTGTTAATCAGCCTTTAGAGCCTATAATTTGTGACGTACTTATACGTTTCAGGTGATTACATTATTACAAAACTCTCATGATATTTGTAGTACGCGCAAAACATAAATGCGTCTCGAGTAAAGTTAGATGCGTTAGCACGAACTTTGTGTCCGAATAGCGGCCGAGCGAGAGCGTAACAATACTTAACTTTCTACGTACTTTCTCGTGAACCTTATAATAGAGTAGATGACAGTCAAATCGATTGAGACACTTTACCATCTTACAAAGATCCTAGCCACAGTAGAAAATAAATAAAAAATCAAATACTGCACTAATTATTTTTTTAACAGTATTTTAAATTATTTTGATGATAATATTTAGCTACGGTATTTTAACGCCTATTTTTTAAAATGTAAAATAATGTTAGTATTTATTGTAACATGAGTCATATCTATCCAATAATGTTCCACGTTACTTTACAACCTTCAAGAACGCATTTAACTTTAGCGCGTACTATACAAACGATCATAAATTAAATTATTAATTAATATATTCATGTATACTATATTATTTATGTGTGTTTATTTATAATATTGCAGTTGATGAGGAGTTTAACGTGCCAGCACTTATAAACGCTCTAACTATTTTAATAGGTACTATGTCAAACGTGTGCAATTTAGTATGAATGAACATTTGTCTAACTAACTTATTGATTTTATAATATTACTTATATACTAAATTGTTATTGCAATTATGGAGTATTCAAGTATACCTATGTATAATACAATTAACACTAATCAGCAGTTATTTTATATGTACCCACTAACAATCATAATAATATTAATTTGAAATAATAACATGAAAAGACTATATATAGATGTAACATTTGTCTATGTATAATAATATTATGGTCAAGTTTTTCGAAAGAAAATTAAACGATATTATAGTGTTTTAAAACACTTAAATGATGGACTAAAATTCTGCATTAATATGCCCAATTTATTGCTGGCATTGTAAAAAAAATTTTAGCACCATTTTTATTGGAAATTATGGGTATGATAACAGTACATAAATGTTCTACTGTTCAGCTTAGGCCTACCCATTTCCGGGCTACCTTATCGCATTTTAGTAAATATCATAATAATCTTGTTATATATCATACTTTATAGATATAAGATCATTTGTTTCTTTGATTGTATGATATTTTCTCAGGTGCCGATTCATTATGTGGACGTTTAACAGAGAAAATAAACTCCAACCATAATCACAAATTGATATTAGCGCACATGCCGTTGCTTATGGTCTGTCTTGAAGTAAGTACCTCATGCGATTTTTTTTTATCTGGCCGTTTTAAATAACTACCAGTAAAATTGCCATGGAATTCCCAGGATAAGAAGTCGCGCAGATTTTAAATTTAAGAATTTGCTGTCGATCAGCTAAAGCGCATTGAAATCGGCCTAGCAGTTTACGTGAATCCCGAACAAACAGACAAGGAATCTAAAAAAAATGCATCGTGTTCTCTCTCCATTGTTTATATTTTATAGGCTATTCCAGTTGTTTTTTTTTTAAATAGCTCAAATGTACAGACACGGCATTTTTTAAATTTTATAATTGTTTAGGTAGATAGACAAATTATGACTAATCAGGCTCGAATGACCATCGGAAATTGTTTGATAGTCGATCAATACACTAATGACAGGATGGAAACTTTTAGCAAGGCAGTATGGGGAAGTACCTAACTTAAATGATCTTAGGAGATTGTCCAAAAATTTTCGTGAAATTTTTATCCCTATTCACAAATTTAAAAAAAAAATTACAATGTTAAATTTTAAACTGCTGAAAGACAAATGAACGATTGGTAAGGTATAGGAATCCGTCATTAATCAATTTACTGAAAATATATTAATAGAGAAATAAAGGGAGGAACAACGCCTCGACCCCAAGTAATTGGGAAAGGAAAGAGTCAGAGTATTATTATGTAATATGTGTTTTGAACCTTTTTGAATATTTGGCTGTTTTTCAATAGGGACTCGGAAAATTAGCGACAAAATTCCCGACGATAGCGAATACATCGATATATTGCTTACGAGATTTCCTGGTAACACCTTCGCCTATACTTTTTAAATTGCACAAGCTAGAACTAGAGAAAACTGGAAAGGAACATATGAAAATAACATGTGAGTTAAATATATTAATTTATTTTACATATTAAATATTTAATATATTAATTTCTCATTACAAAAGCTGTTGTCTTAAAATTGTAATGTCTGGATTGAGAAATAAGAAACATTGACTTAGTATACAAATTTGCATGCCTCACCTGATTTTGTAATTTTAAAATCGATACAGTTTAATTAATGTGTTTAAAATAAAAAAGACCATCCTTTAAAGCGGACATCTTATATTTAATTAATATATAGTTCTTTTTTATTGCATGAGTTTAGCAGACAGGCAGACGGCACACCTGATGGAAAGCGGTTACCATTACCTATGGACATTTGTACCACCAAAGGTGCTACCGATGTGGTGCCGCTATTTAAAGGAAGACTGGAAAGTTGGCCACTAATGCCGGAACACAACTCAAGGTTGTTATGGCGGCATACTTGAGACCAGTGGTGGTAGTCATCCAGTCGGGCACATACCCTACCTGGCTGTAGGTAGTTTTTGTGGCCTTTTACAACAGGCCGCCTGGCCGCAGGAAATTGTATCCTTTCTCCGTTTCTGCGGGGATAATAGGTAAATGCCTGTTAAAATTATGGTTGAGCTTAAGTCGTTGAGCTTTGTATCTGGCTTGAAGGACCAGAAACTGAGCTATTTATTTGGTGTAGTAGGATGTCTTAGGTGATTATGCTGTATTTTTGGATCATTTGAAATTTTAAACTCTTCTGACACATTTTCAAAATGATGCTGGAAGAAAATGGTCTTATTGATATTATTTATACAGTAGTTTATTTTCAAAACTAATCATTCTGCAACACTACCAGTTGTCTCAATATCTACCCCAAAGCAGTATTGCAAAGCATCTGAAGGGATATAGGATCACTTCGAGTTAGAATGCAATGTGGATGGTGAATTTAGATGCACCCGTAAGCCCACTTTGTGGGGCTTTAGAGCAGTTCTATAGGTTGGGATTATTTAGGCAACGTTTTAGGTTTCGGTTTCCTAAAACATCAAACAGTGGGTATATGTAAATGTTGATTTAGGAATACATCGATTAATGTCAGATATGAAATTGGTTTCATCCAGTACAAGGAAAAGAACTTCAAGGGTTGACGGAATCTGGTGTACCGGTGAAATCAACGCCATTCGAAAAATTACGCGACGCGTCCATTGAGAATCTATGCGTTGCATTGGAAGCTGCACTTACAGTAGATCCGTATTGCGTGCCGGCATTGGTTGGTTCAGTCAGCAACAGATTGTTCACTGCCGAGACGAGTGATAGGTAAGTCTTGTGAAGTACATATGAAACTATAAATTATTGCAGATGTCCCTCCAAAAAGGTGATAAGTATACAGCACTAGGTTTTTCATGTTCTAATGGCATCAGTATAAATAGAAGACTTAAGATAAAATTTTGTTCTAATTTCGATAACTTGCAGGCTTGAGAGTTTAGAGGATATGGATTAATTATAAAGGCCGAATGGTAGAAATGTCGACTACAGCTAGTGTCGAATAACAATGTTGTTATATCAGCAATTGTTCTATTTCTATACCGCCAATAGATTGGTTTAAATGTTAATTTACTTATTAATTAGGCACTCGAACTAGTAGTCCTCCCACTAGATTAGTGCGTCAAACGTTCTCGTGCCTAAATAGGTCACTTCCATCCCTCGTGTGTCAATAATCTATTATTTCTGATGGCGCCATTTCCACACAGTGATATAGAAACAATAAATTGTTTTATATATTTTTCAGTGAATCCTCTCTTATAAGCACGAATATCGTGATCATGTTGGGTCATGTAGCGGTCGCCTTGAAGGACATTCCAAAAACAACGGACACTGTTCTTCAGTTCTTTCAACAGAGGCAAGTATTAAAATTACAAGGATTTTATATTGAAAAACGAATGTGACCAACTGTGACAAGAAAGGATGAGGGGTCGAAAAACCATGAAATTCGTGTGACGAATTTGTGGATGGCCTAATGCAGCGTTTTTCAATATTTTCGAATATGCGACCCCTTTACATGTTGAAAAATTTTGGTGACCCTCTTGGGCCATAGACACACAAAAAGTTAGTAATTTAAAAGACTACGTTTATGGTTTTATCCATTTTACTACCCATATTAATTATTAGGGCCTTATACTCTGCAAAAAGCTGCGGAGCTTAGAAAGAACCTAAGTATGAGGTATAAATTTAAACTGCATTTTCCCTTTTGCCGGCGACCCCCCCCCCCCCCCCCCCGAGCAAGGCTCTGCGACCCCCCTAGGAATCGCGACCCACACATTGTAAAACACTGCCCTAATGTATTTAACCTAAATAAATATTTTTTCTTATTTTGTAAATTATATTATTTAGATTGTGTCGAGCTCCATCCTCTTTGGATACGCTGATAGTGGACCAGCTGGGCTGCATGGCCTTGGCCAGTCCCGAGGGCCCGGCGCACGACGAGATCATGCGGATGTTCACGGTGATCACCGTGGAGGCGGCCAGTGCGGCCTACCATCACACCGATGATAGGAAACAATATAGGTATGGATATCTAATTTATCTGAGGCCGTTTCTTATTGAACTTGTGATGCCCTTACACGAGCAAATAAAATTGCTCAGTCCCGGTCAATTCTCGTCAACTATGACGTCACGACTATGTCAAGCAATTTCGAACGGGGGCAATATGTAACAAGCTATTGCTGAGATACGGCCACACAATACCATACACCACCCCCCCCCCCCCTTCTCGTGAAAAAAAGGCGTACTTACAAACGAAATAGAAAAACAATTGACTAAAAATTTCTAAACCGATTGGATATTCGGCAACTCATGTATGGCGACGTTGAGAAATGTGGAATATTTGGAGCAATATTCCCGAAACAATTGCCGCATTTTATTGAAATTGCTCTACTTAATTGATCCAGATTGGTCCTTTCACAGACACGTGTCTGGCGCGGTGTTGAACGCTCTCGCGAACATAGCGGCGAACGTTCGCGGTACGTCGGCTCGTCTGGAACTGCTAACGAGGTTGCTCGAACTGTTCGTGCAGTTAGGTCTGGGTGGGGAGAGAGCCACTGACAGATCACCGGCGCCCGTGTTGAAGGCTTCCGGAAGCGCCGGTAATCTGGGTGTTCTTATACCTGTTATTGCTGTGAGTATAAGTCGAATTGTTAATATGTTTCACTATAACGCGACGTCGAGTATTCGTGTTACTTGTAAATGTTGTGCGACACACGTCGTCGCGTGATAAATATTAGTCATCCCGAAATGTCTGGCTCTTGTACTGATGTATTGGTAATGAAAAATAAATGTCTTTACATGAACTATAATGGTCTCCACATTCGGTAACTTTTTTTATAATAATACATTCACGAAAATGCTTTAAATTAAATTAAAAGTACATACACTATGTGCAGTGGATATTGGGTGCAATCTATTTTCTGTTTTCAAATGTAGCAATTACTTCAATATTACTCTTTAAATGTCGTACATGAGAATATTAATAAACAATTCATAACTAAATCAAGAAAAGCCTTAAGTCAATGTAGATTTTATATTTTGGCATTTTATTACACGCTGCGGTTTTTATGGTCTTTCTTAGTTTATTTTTACTTTAGTGATTATTGCACGGAATTAAAACTATGTTTATGGGATTTATAAACTGTTACTTTTAATTTAATTGTTTGTGGTAACTATACTATGCTCTATTATATTTAAGGTAATATCAATACACGTTTAATTAAGTTAATCAAATAACGAATCTATTTTCAGGTCTTAGTAAAAAGATTACCACCAATAAAAAACCCGAAGCCAAGGTTGCATAAACTGTTCAAAGACTTTTGGCTCTATTGCGTTGTGATGGGATTCACAGCTGCTGAATCAG